>CM075668.1:9222532-10480866 GCA_037954105.1 Canavalia gladiata
ACAGAAAGGCCACCAACATCCTATGAGAAGTACTTGAGGAATTGTATACTTAACTTGCATGTACCTTGTGGCTACCTCTATACCTTTGGTACAATATATTTTGGTAATGGAACAATTAGCAAAGATTGTTGTCACAGTATCGTCCACGACATGGGAAAACAGTGCCATGATAGCCTCGCAAGATATATTCTAGAATCACCAAAATTTGTCAATTTGAATAGAACTCAAATTTTACAGAGGAGTGACCAAATTTGGAACAAATGTAACCACCTTTCAGCTCAACTTGATGAAGTTCATCATCTTGCGAGTGATGCTAGTAGTTCTGTACAATATTTGAAGGATTGTGCAGCTAAATTACATTCACCCTGTCACGGTCAGATCATTTTAGGGACATTTTTTGGCAATCAGACACTTAGTAAAGATTGTTGTCACAACCTTGTCCTTGACTTAGGGAAACCTTGCAATGATAACTTGACAAAACATGTTCTGAGATCACCACAATTTAAGCAAAATGAAAACCAAATTTTGTATAGGAGTAACAAAATTTGGATTGATTGTACTTTAGTCGTCCATCCTTGAGGAAGCCCAAGTTTAATCATCTGAATGCTTATATGATATTGTAATTTATATAATATCTACTATTTTGCAAGACAAACTCAATATACTTCAATCCTATTAATTCCCACCAAAATTTTGTTAAACTAATACATTGATTGCATTATAACTACCTCCCAATTTTGTTGCTGATTATCGTTATCCACCAGGGGGGGGGGACCATAGATGTATGCATAAACAGAAAATGAAAATTGAGGTTTAAATATATCTGCAGCCTACTCTAGACAAAAACTCAATTGGACGTTAAATGGAAATGGTCAGCAAATGTATTACTTTGGGAGAAGATAATCAAAAACCAATTCCGATGTAAATGCAAAAAGTAACCTAGAGTTATCATAACCTATTTGTTTGCTTCATCTAAGGTGAATGGACATATATAAAAGTAATTGTTAAGTCTGCATCTATAACTTAACACTTGATCTCAAAAAGCCATGCCAACATTCACCAAATTATATCTGGTGGTTGTCTTCATACGGTCACTATTATATATAGATCAGTCAAAACGAAACTTTCATTTAAATATATTATCCATACTTGGGGGAGTTGAGATTGAGAAATTAAACACCAAGGCCGCTCTCATCATATGGAAAACATGAGCGATTCCAAACTATTTTTTGCATTTGATTGCAAACATTTCAACAATTTTCTTCCCATCAGCATAATTTAGAGATGTGAGAAAGGAATGAATTTTTAGTATGAATCAAAGATGTATCTATTGCTATCTTTTGCACTTTAGAAATAAATAAATAAAACGGATGAAAAAGAAAAATATCCTCTAACAGCTGTTGCTTCACAGCTAAAAATCCTCCCAAGTGGCTTCAACTCTTCGAGTATATCCACTTGACCACTTCATGTACTGAAGAGACCGGCCTGAGTCAGATGAATTCACCTGCATAAGTACAAGTAAACAAGTTATTAGAATTTTGGCAAAGTGTAGAAAGTAGGTTAAAGAGAAGGCGAAAGACAGTGTAATAGTTATATATATAAACCCAAAAAAGTACAGATCGAATGACAGAAGCTTCCAACCTTAATTATCTGTTGAAGAATCTACAGTCTCGCATTCAGCGGAATGAAAAGTACAAAACTATTAGCATAATCATTGAAGACAGCTTCGAAAAAAACGGATTCCCTGTATCATAGAATTTAAGTGGCAAAGAAATTATTTTAGTTGAATTACCAATCTCAACAGTAAATTAAGGAATAACAAAAACAAATGATACAAGGTCTTAGAGGGACTGAAAGACTACCTGCAATGCAAAAGTAATATCACCATCATCTACTTTAGGCATTACTCTTTTCAATTTATCCTCTCGTGCTTGTCCTAGTTTAATAAGGCCCTGCAGTTGTATTGTATATTTCATCATTTTACTTATTATCACTTTGTCCTCATTGATAAGACACTCTTGAATATGAAATTCATCCACTTGCCGCAAATTACATCTAGAAATTGATAATTAAATCAACTTTGTCTTAGATACCTGGTCATTTAGTACTCGGCACATGTTTGAAAATTCCAAGATTCCTGCTGGGGGAATTAGTGATGATTTGCATATCTCCGCATATGATTTATACAACTGCATCATTATTACAGTTAATAAATTGATACATAGGTTGAAATGGTCAAACCCTTGTGTGTGCGAAGCATACCTCTCCAAGGATTGTATCTTTCTTAGCTCCACGGAAATGCTTCATCGAAGAGCAGAGTATAATCTGCAGTATGCACAGATCCAGAAAAGGGGGAAAAAAGGTTATAAGCCAGTACCTAGCATAAAGGGGTGCTTCTGTATTGAGTTTGGTTAACTTTAGTATTATGTTAAACAAACAGAAAAAGTTGACTACATGTTTAGTACTTAGCCAAAGACATTTAGATTAGTTTTTAGTATTCTATCAAATAAGTCTTTATTAATTACCTACGCTTGAGATCATACCAATTAGTCATAAATGTTCCTTTACCTACCCTTCAATAACTTTCACCTTCAACAGTTCACATAGTTAATCAACTAAGGTCCCTCTTTCCATCTTTCTTCTAGCTTGCATGCAAGTTCATTGGAAAGGTAGAAAATACATATTCTAAAGGTAATATTTTGTTATTCTGTTTTATAATCTATCCTAGTTAAGAGCCCTGATAAAACATTTTCCTTTCAACTTCTTGTCATTTAAAGCTTAGAACATTTGTTATGACTCTTGTGACAATAATTAACATTAAAAGAGACTTCTTCATTGCACAGCAAGCCACTTAGCCTATTATAACTTTATAAATATGATAGCATCAAACATAGACAAAACATTGTGTCGCTTTCAGTAAAAAGAAGCCTTTAGCTCAATAGTTCACATAGCACATTCATACTTCAGGGTTACCTGTTGATGATGTGGCAGAGACTGAATTGTATCCACCACTGGTGATCTATATGTCTTGGACAAGGCAAGAGCCATATGATCAATCCTTACCTGCAATTTGTTTTGAGGATCTTAGGCGCTAGCCATAAAAGGAGGAAGAGTAGACAACAGAGGAACTCTACTTGTTGAGTAAATTTAAAATTATTGTATAGTGGTGCTCAAATGTCTTCAATGACTTAATGACAGTGCAGACCGTGAATAAAGAAAATAGTTCATTATGGCTATAGCATTAAATATATAAAATGCCATTAAGAAACTAAGTTGCCTATATCTTGTATTTACTAATAATTCAAATCAGACTAAACCTGACATATCATTTATCTGGCTACAGTAAAATGCATGACGATAACTTCTAAGGGTGCTGAATTTGAAACAGAAAACTTGAAGAGCTATTAATGAATCAAATGAGATGCATGATAAATGCAAATTTTTCACTCACTATTTCATCCTTTCCTAGAAGGTTCACAATTTTACTTCAACACAACACTTCGTTATCCATCCATGGGCAAGCACAGCAAATTAGAAACAAATTTTTAGCACTTACAACGTCAAATTCTTGTTTTGTCATAAAATCAGGAGCTGTAGCAAGATTTTGATCGGAGGATGATTTCCCTCCCAACGAAATATTCAAATTGCCGGCAGATTCTCTAATTTCTACTTCTAGCACCTCTATTGCACTCCTGCAAAGAAAATAACTATTAAAATCATTCTTGTGGGTGGATTTTATTCTAGCTAAATAGCCAATGTAAATCTTGTGTGAACAATTTAACAGGAATGGATCAGAATTCGAGAAATAAAGTAGGAATTTTAACACTGGCACTTCCTAAATCCGTAGCTAAGCATCAAGATACAAGAACAGTGATGGAGTGAAGGATCCAACAAGAGCAAGAACAATAATAATAATAAATGGCTGACCTGCATATACAAAGAGCATTCCGCATGTCCCCAGAAGCTGCAGCAACTTTCTGTGAAATGTTGTCAGCACTATTAGGCTCTACATGATACATACATACATACATAATATATATATATATAGATAGATAGATAGAGAGAGAGAGAGAGAGAGATTATTTAAAGATGAATTATGACAGCACTTTCTTACGCTCCTGCTTGTTTATTTATTAAAACTAAATCATTGAATGGCACTTAAAAACTTATTGCATTTTGCCTAAAGAATAAAAAAAGGTACGATAGCCTTGCATTATTTTTTTTAATTTGAACCACCCAATAATATATTTGAATTATACTACTTTTAAACAAAGTGAAAGGTTTTTGTGCTTGCTGTGTTCTATCTCAGTCTATCTCCTTTAAGGATGGAACTGGCAGGGGTAATATCTGGTAATGCTTCTGAGGCCCAAGCTAATTACACAGTACATACTCTAAAATTTCAAGAATTCTTCATTAGCAAGAGAATTATCTAGTTTTTATTAGATGCAAGTCCCTGGTAGAGACAGTACTGGATAATAGCAAATATAAACTTATCTGGGTAATGATATATTGGACTTACCCTAGCACATAGTTCCAGTGCTTGATGTTGGAAGACAGTGTAAGGAAGTTCCTGATGGTGAGACAAAAAGCCGTTAATGAAAATATTCACCAAGAAATGTAACATTTGGTTCATTTTTTCTTCTTCTGCTAAGTCATAAAGATGCAAAGTTTTTAAGAAAGCATCACAATGATAATTTTCTGCCAGTAGCCATGTTTCAAGGTGAAAACAGCACAACCCTATAACTCAAGTTCAAAATCAATAATCTTACATTTAATCTTTCTTGAAGAATCTTGAGGATCTGATCTTTAGAGTAAGCTCGAAAATTTACAACAGTAGGCTTGCCTGAAACAAAGGAAATGGAAGAGGTTTAAAAACATAAAAGACAACAAAAAATAATGTTCAATGATGTACACAACTAGAAGGATAGCTCCATTGCTACTGCCATTGAGACACAGATCCATAGTTTGAAATAAAATGGAAATTGTTCATATAAATGTCTTATCTTGATTAACTCACAATTTAGTGATGTAAGCCTTGGAAGAAATCGATCAGCTAGATCAATTGCATTCGCTACACCTGTATAAACAAGCACAATAAGTCCTGAATAGCTCAAACTATATTACTAGGAGTTATAACAGTCAGAAACAACAATTTTACATCTGTAAGAAATTTACCTAATAATATACATCTAGAAAATGGGAAGGTGGTGAGCATGAAAAGATCATGGAGCACAGCTCTGTCTTTGGTTATTAGATAATCTAATTCATCAGCTATTATCAATCTGTTACAATGAAGTCATATTAATCTTCAACAAACTTACAAATTACAGAAACAAACAGCAGCAGAAAACCATCTATGCATGACAGATTAGATTCAATTAAAGAAAAAGTTTTAGCATGCCATAGTCCAGGGAAAGGATATGTTTCTTACGTCATGTTCTTGGTAGAAGATTTTTGGGAATACATGTTCTGAAGTTGCTGTAAGGGTGTGGCCGAGACCTTCTTACCCTTAGTTCCATTTAATCCAAGTATCTGCTAAAGCAGCCAGTGTGAGCCAACTGACAATGTTAACTCCAATAATCTTTGCCACCCTTAGTTTATGCATTCTTACCTTGGTGAAAATATCAGATGTATTGACAAGGGACGTACAATTTACAGATAAAACATCTGGCAGCGGGCAACCTGCCTGCAAATTAGGTTGTATTAGCGGAAAGAACAAAAAACGCATTACAATTTAGATGGAGCATTTGAGAAGTCAAAGATCTATTATAGTGCGTTTCTTCAGCCAATTATACGGGTCATCAATTTTATACAATGGGCAAGCACAGCACATGGTATTTTTCTCCACAATTAGTCAAGGGACTTATCAAAAGCATATAAAATTGCATGTTAAACATAGCAACCAAGGGCTAAAAAATTAGGGGGGGAAAGCAACACATATACAACCAGGGAATAACTTTCAATATCTTTGCCACACGCACATCCATAATCATGGCACGTCCCAGACATCTAATAAGCATAGAAATCAAATGATCCCGCTTGTTAAAAGTGCCAATCGCAACACTAATCTCTCCCAAATATTCCCATTGACATTTCACATCTGAAACAGCATAACATGATTTAGGCAGCAATAAAACACAGATTTGGCAGAAAACAGCGCTAGAGCACATACAACCACAAACAGTTACAAATCACAATGAGTTACAAGAAGACGACGATGAAATCAACAGCTAACCATACCTCTGTAGCCCAATTGAGTAAATTATTTTTCACTTTCTCCATGGATAAGGATTTCCCAGTTCCAGGACACCCACATATGTACAAACTCCCAGCCTTTTGATGCTCGACGCACCCCTTACAGAACTCTAAAACCACATTCTGCTCCTCCTCGCGACACACAACCGTAGATGGCGCAGTAGACAAGTGCAATGCCAACTTCACCATCTTTAATTGCTCGCCATCTACAATATCCTCAAAACAAGCAAAACAGGAATCAAAATTTCCACTGAAAAACAAGAAAAAGAAAAGAAAAAAAGAGAGAGATAAAACTCACCTGCGGGATTCCATTTCGGTTTCGGAACTTTTAGATCGTTATCCTGTAAATGAATAACCAAAAATCATCGGTCATTATAATTGAAATATGAGAGTGAATGTTGGAGAATTAGGGTTAAGTTGATTTGAAGATTACAGCTGGAGCTGAATTGGGAGTTGCGGCGGTGGATCGGCGGGGCGATTTGCGGTTGGGCGAGGAAGGAGGCGGTGCGTGAGATCGCAAAGTGCGCTTGCCGGAGATTGTTGGCATTGATGTTGATGATGATAAAGAGAAGATGGACGGGGTTAGAAATTTGTAGTTAGGAGAAGGGAATTAGATTTGGGAATGAAGATAGGAACTGAAGAAGAAGAAGAAGAAGAGATATAAGGAATGTTGAGCGGGAAAACCTTGGCGCCTGTATTTTCATTTTCCCGCGCCATCGTTGAGGAGGGAATGATTCTGCATCCTGCATATCAGCTTTTCTAGTTTTTTACATTAAAATTTTCTATTTATGGAAAAAAAAAATTGGGATAACAATGCAGCACCTTGAGTTAGCCGTTGAAAACGATATTTTTACTTGCGCCAAAATTGTTTTAATTTTTATTTTAATAAAAAATCAAACACCCCGTCATCAGAATTTATATCCTTTTTATTAGGTCCAGCAGTGAATGTTAAAGTTTATGATAGTTTTACATAAAGTTGTCCTTTTATTAGGATTAATCAGTAATGCATACAATGCATGAGCACTTAGTTATTATTAAATATTAACTTTTATTTTGAAATTTAAATACCAAGGATATGTATATTTAATGTAAATTAACTATTTATTATATTTTATTACATGTTTATTTTTAAAGATATTTATAAAAATAAAAAATTTATTGACAATTATCATAAGTATTTAATTGATTAATTTAAATTAACATAAATAAACATGTATAGTTAATTTTTTATTAAAAATATACAAAATTATAAATGGTTTCAACAATAAACTAAATATCATTTCATTAATAATAATGAGTCATTTTATGTAAAAAGTAATTATGTGTTATTTATAAACTTTTAAAAAAATTTAATAAGTAATCGTTTAAGAAAATATTAATTCCATCACTTATATAATATTATAATTGTAAGTAGATATTCTACCAACAATTAAGATAAATATGGTAACAAGAAATTATTGTTTTTAAAATGTTAAATATATCTAGTAAATAATTCAGGAATATATATATATGTAGTAATAATTTATCATATATGAATTTTTCCTTGTATTTTATATTTGTAAATGATTTTTTTACAGTGAAAGTTGTCGCAACCGTAATTCCGACGAGACGACGAACTCGCTAAAATTTTAAAAAAAGTTGATTTTGATGATGTGGAGTCGCCACCAAATTTTTATTTAAGGGAAAATATTTGGAAAAAACCCTGGATGAGATTTAGGTTCGGGAGTCGGTTACGAGCGGGGAAGGTGTTAGGCACCCCACTCGCCTGTTACGAAGAACAGTACCCTTAAACTGAGTGTGTGATTATTTGAAAATAGCTTGATCCATTTAATTAGAATGGAAATAAATAACGTGATAGAGGTTAGCCTGACAGGACTTGATCCTGCTCCTACGTATTCCCCGGTGCAATGGGAAACTCAAGGCTTACGTAGTTCTAGTTTATGAAGGCTTGACCTTCAAAAGTGCTTGAGAAAAGATTATTTAGTTTGTGAAGGCTTGACCTTCGAAAATGCTTGAGAAAAGATTATTTTAAAGATCTTGCTTTGAGAAAGTTTTATTTTTGGGAGAGATTTTTGGCCCACTCATGCACAAGGCCCGAGGCGGCTAAGGCAGCACATGGACCTATACGAACTACTAAATGTTGAACAGCAGGTAAACCGCCAGTTCCCTATTTAGAGCCCATTGTGTGAGACCTAGAAGCCCAAAATATTTAGGAAAAGATATATATATTTTTTATTTGAAAAGGACCTCGAGTCCACTCATGCACAAGGCCCGAGGCGGCTAAGGCAGCACAAGGACCTATACGAACTATTAAATGTTGAACAGCAGGTAAACCACCAATTCCCCATTTAGAGCCCATTGCGTGAGACTCGAAGATCCTAAAATACTTGAAAAAGATTTTTTAAATTTTCGAAAAAAAGAAATATTTCGCAATTGGTGTAGGTCATAGGATAAAAGAAAACAAGATTTTGAGGCAACTGGGGGTTTAATATAATTTTTAGTAACTATGGGATTTTTATGAGATTTCTATGAATTTTAGATTTTTTAATTGAAACTTTTTTGTAATTTCCGAACATTTCATTAATTTCTGAATTTTCTATATTTTTATTAATTTTCTGGAATTTTTATTAATTTTCTATATTTTTTATATATTTATTTATTTTCTGGAATTTTTTATTAATTTTTGAATTTCTGGAATTTTTATATTTTTTATTGATTTTCTGGAATTTTTTATTGTTTACTGGAATTATTTATTAATTTTTGAATTTCTGGAATTTTTATATTAATTCTGGAATTTTTTATTAATTTTTTGGAATTTTTATATCTAGGGGCAATGTGGTAATTTCCATGGTAGGGACCTGTTAGGCATTTAGGGAGTTCTTAAGGGGCAGTGTGGTAATTTCTTGGGCAGGAACCTGCTAGGTATATGGGAAATGGCTAGGGGCATTAGGGTCATTTCAGTGGTAGGGGCAGAATAGGGATTTTGTGGAAAGCTTAGGACATTAGAGTAATTTTACCCTTGGGGATGGAAATAAAGAAAAAGGCAGAATTGGGCTACAAGGGATTTGAACTCGTGTCCGTGGGGCTATGGTTGAGGCGCTCAACCACTTGAGCTATGCACTCTGTACTTCATAATTCGCAAATCTGAAATAAAAACTGCGTCCGGCCCGTCTACCGTATTTTAATTAAGCTTTTCCCTGACTTTGTTCTATGCACCTTGTACCACGATTATATAATTTCTCCCTCGACACACTCACCGCGTATTCAACGGCCGCTCTTATTGCATGGAATTCTATGTAGGCGAATATCCTTAGGCAAACAACTAGCTGTTCCTAGCATATGTGTAGTGTAGACCAGTCATGCTAATAACATCAGTCCTTGTTCAAGATTTCTGCTCATTCTAATATAATTGGCTATGCCCAAAACAACGAAACGGATCATGCAAATACGGGTCTGATGTGATTCTAGCATAGCAATATGTTCATTAGATACCAAGAACTTGTCAACCGCTAGCCAACGTGTTCTCACAAATACAGGGCCAGGGCCTCGATCTTCTGTGACTGTAAGGCTATTGCACACATTGCCTCAACAAATAACACGACGCACCCACTCTTCAAATCCTCTGTTCCTAACCTCATATTATAATCTCCTTGAATTTTATTTTAGTGTGCGGGTTAATAAACCAAGAAAACACAGCGGATAGATTTATGACACTCAACAAGGATGCTACCATGGTGTGTTATCTGAATCTTGCAAGGTTCTTGATGAGAACTTAGTTACTTGCAATTACTAATTTGTAGATTTACTCTAAGGCAAGAAAACCCATACCTGGAAGCAGCAGGCTTTTGCTTGGATCTTCCTCCAAGAATCCGATTACCATGCTATGGTCTCGTCCCCATATGATCGTGAATACCTTGGCCTCCAAATTCTTCCGCGATCCCCTTTTTGGACTCGTAGCCACCATCCATCCAGAGACTTTTTCCTTTTGGTGCCTCTAGAGGAGAGTTCTTTCCAAGCCTTTTCTTTGTTTTTTCTTTTTTCTCGTGACTGAGAAGCCCCCTATTCAAACTGCCCAGACCCCAAAAAAGGAAGAAGCCCCCGTCCATCCCCTTTTTCTTTCTTTTTATATATTTTTTTTTTCAGGATTTTTTCCTTTAATTTCCTTTTTTACAAATTTTTTATTTTTGTTCAACTAATATTTTTAGTTTTTTATTCGTTTTTTTTTAAAAAAAAACTTTTTCCTTATTAATTTCCAGATTTTGTTATAATTATTTTTTTATTTCCAGATTTTAATATTATTATTTTTTTCTGTTTTTTAGTTTGTTTTAATTCTGTTTTTTAATTTGTTTTCTGTTTTTTAGTTTGTTTTAATTCTGTTTTTTAATTTGTTTTCTGTTTTTTAATCTGTTTTCTGTTTTTTTAATTTGTTTTAATTCTTTTTTGTTAATATTTTAATTTTTTGATTTTTTATTTCCAAATTTTGTTTTTTCTTTTTAACTTAGTATTAGTTTTTTGATTAATTTTATAATTGGGGGTGAGGCCTCGGACATAAATAAGTATTTACAAAAGTTAATATTGATTTACTATTTTAAATTTAAGAAAAATTATTAGCAAATAATTATTAATATATATAATTTTATAATATAAAAGAAGAGCAAAACTTAGCCATTATCTTTTTGTTGCTGTGATCTTTTCCGTCTCGGTGCTTATGCTTTAAGTGAGTCGATTAATAAGGATAGGTTTGAATAGCTTAGTAAAAACGCTTCCACCAATGAAAAAGCTTCAGCTTCACTCTCCACCCTTATTCTTATTCCTTTTCTTGTCCACTCGTAAAAAATATGTTTCAACTTAATATTAGCCATTGTTATAACAATTTATTGTGATACTCTTATAATTTTAAGATTTATATTTTTTATGAAGTTTGTTTTTTAAAATGAATTTTATAATTTTTAAATGAATTTTATGAAAATATATTTTTAAAAAAATTATGCTTATTTTTTTAAAAAAAATTATATCTTATAACATATACACAAATATTCGTAGATATGTATAAATTTTGTTAAAAATTCTTTTAGTGAGTATCATGTATGTACAGGGCAAGTGCGTGATAAGTTTTTACCAACAAAATATCTATTATTTGTGCTTATCCCACCTTGTTAACATCTTTACTCACAGCCCTGATTAAATCTGAAATATATTTGTATTAAATAAATATTGATAAATCTACTTTTCGTCATATAATAGACTTCAATCATAATTTTATTTATTTAAGATTTGCAATTCGTTTATATTAAATTAGAATTAAATTTTTGAAAAAAATACATAATCATTTTGTATTATCTCAAAACTTTTTTAAAAAAATAACAAATTACAAAAATTATTAACAAACATAACTATAATAAATTTTACATTTTAAATTTTATCTTAATTAATTAAATATATAATTAATTATATAATTAAATTAATTATCATTTTATATAAAGACAATTATAATATCTTTTGTAATCAATTATCATTCACGAGTAATAATTGATTACATAAAATTTATAATTAATTTAAAAAATATTAAAATTACATTTTTATAAAATAATGATTAACTTAATTATATAATTGACTACATATTGATTAATTCATCAATTAATAAAATTTAATATGTAAATAAATGTTTTTACACATTGATTAATTGATCAATTAATAAAATTTAATATGTAAATAAATATTTTTACTTTAGTTATACGAGAGAATCAATATTAAAAAAATTATGATATTTTGATTGATTTAAATTGAACAAATTTAATCCAGTTATATATTTTATTTCATATTTTGTATATCGTGAAAAAAAATCGGAAAGAAGTATAAGTAGAGGAGTGGTCTATTTTTGTAACACTTTAATAATGATATTCATTTTACATTTGAATTGTATTCCAAATTCATTACTAATTTTTTATTTTATGATGTAATTTTTTTTAAAAAAAATATTGTTATTAAAAATATGATATAATTTTTTTAAAACTTTTATTTCAAGTGCAAGCTTGTTGTAGTAATTATTATAACATAACTTAAACGTTCAAATGTTGTCACTAGCACCAATTTGGACACTCACATTCGTTTACTTAATGTAATATACATCTATACATACAACAATTTGTATATATTGTTTATATGGTGATACATATACACATTGTTATTCCATACACACATTATCCCTAGCATACAATTCATATAGTTCTAGATTTCTCTTTTACAATAACATAGATATTATTTGACTCTTATTTATTTTATATATTAGTCATAAATCAATTCATTCATTTGTTACTAGAGATGAAAATGAGTCTGATTGTCTTACAAGGACCTACAGTTCATCTTATTTAAAGTTTAAGTTAACTTAACCTATTTTAAAAATATATAATTTTAAGTTTGTTAAAAAAAATTTAAAATAAACAAGTTAAATTTAAGCTTATGAAAAAGTTTGTTTAGCTTATTCATAGGTCTATCTATCTTTATATATTATATATTTATATTTATTATGATTATTTTAATATATTATATTATTGTAATATTTATATAATATTAATATATTTATATAATTTGTTAAAAAAAATTATTTTTAACTCCAAACAAAATAAGTCACGAATTGTATGATAAATAGACATCATTCATTTCTTATGTTTTCTAATAAGTTTATCAAAGGAAACCTATATCACTCATTCCTCTTAAGTTCTCTTAACCTTTTATTTTCCCAAGAGTTTGCTTATTGAATATTATTTGTTAACCTTCAAGTCTCCTTAGCCAGATGTCATATTCCTATTTTTATTAGTTTTTGTTCATCTTACTTAATCTTTAAGATCAATTTTTCTAAGTTTAATACTTAAGGGAAATAATTTAACTATTTTAAGATAAAGTTAAGTTGAATGACCTTAATGTCCCTTATAGATTTATTTCCTACATTTATTTATTATTAAGAGTTGTATTCTTGAGATTTTTGACTTAATTTCTTAAACTATTTAATTAAAAAAGTTTGCAACTCCAATACTCCCTTTTTGTTCATGGCATGACTGAATGACCTTTATGAATTTGAGAGCTCACTAAATTTATGTTTCTTACCCTAAAATCTTATTTTTCATAATATCTTATTTTAGAAGGCTTAATTAATTACTTTTATAAATTTTTTCAACCTTTACTTCTCTAATTATAGAGTTATGGTCTAATGACTATGCTACCCACCAAGTTCTCTTAATTTCATCTTTCTTCCTAACTTCATGAATGATCTTGTGTGTTAACCATTATAGAAATTTCTAATCATAATAAATTGCAAATTTTAAGTCTTTTATTCTGCATATCATGGTCATAGTTGAATGACTCATTTGCCCCAAAAATATCATTTTTATTAACTTCCATCATCATAACTCTTAGATTCATAGTCAAAAGATTTATTAAATTCGGTTTTGACTTAAGTACATCAAATTTTTACAAATCTTTATCCTTATTCCATGTTTTTTGTTCTTAGGTAAAATTTTGAGAATTTTTTTCCAATTCTTAAGTTCATAGGTCTTTATCTTCATCTTTTTATCATAAAGATCTAACTTTTAACTTTCTAAATTTAATCTATGTCTTGCTTTTTAAAGTTTTAGATTTAAGTCCATATCTAAAACTTTTAAGCATTAAAGGTCAAAATTTTAACTTAACATGAGAAAAGTAACAAGTTTGAACTTTTCGAAGATATAAGACTACATGTAGATAAGTTTAAGCTCAAATAAGACAAGACTTTCAATATCTTCTCAAAACTCTAAATCCGCCACCACTTGGGCACATTTCAAGAGTTGAATAAAACTCCTCAGATCTGACCAAAACATTTAAAAATCATTTTCAAGAAGATTTAATTGATTAAAATACTTAAGGAGTTCCATTAAGCACTCTAAACCATTAGAGATTCATTTTGGATTCTTAATTTTTTTTTTTAAAAATTAGAAAGACTTATTTTAAAAGTTTAGGCAGTTCTAAACAAACAATATTGTAGGATGTTAGATCTTGAAGTTTAGAGAAATGATATACAAAGATTAAGAAGATTATACAAGAACACATAAGAAAAGTACTTAGAAAAATTTAAGAGTAAAATATCTTACTTGTTGAAGACTAGGAAAAATGTATGGTGAGATGTGGGATGATGCTACACCTTCCTTGTAACTTCAAAACAACTTCCTTGAAGAGGGTGATGGGGTTTGCTTCTTTGCTTAGATTACAACTTAAACTTCAAATTTTGAAAACTTAAACTTAGTTAGGTTGTTAGTTTAAGAAGGATTGAAGATGTAAACTTGATTTGGGGGGACTTGGTTGAGTGTTTAGGCGAATGTTCTTGGAGACAAAAGAGACACATATGGTACCTTAATGATTTCGGCTACTATGACCTTTTAGACATTAAATTTTTAACTAAGAAAAACATGGTTATTTCACTTATAAGTTCTCTATTTAAATATAATTGTAAATTACAAAGTTAGCTCATAAGTTGAACCATGATTAATTAACCTAACAATAGTTAATGCAACCTAATCATAATGAGATTTTAACTTAACCATGGTTAACTTAACTAGATCATGGTTAATTATTCTCTCTCTATAAATATTTTTGTTTTTCAGTGCATTAATGCATGATGACACGTCATTTTCTTTGTCCAATCACTTAGAAACACGTGCTTGAAGATAAACACAAGCAACAAGTCTTTATCAACAATTTTTTACCTATATAAGATGTCAAGGGTATTTTGATCATTTTATAGAAAAATTTCTAAACTTTGCTAGTAAAGTTTAAAATCCTTAAATTAGTCCTTTTCAAACCATTTTAAGTCATTTTCTTGTTTTTCTGGGACAATTTAGTTCATACATGAGCTAGGATTCTTTATTTCGTCTTTTATTTGTTACTAATTCCTCTTATTGATATCTTAGTAATTATTGGTGAAATCTAAGTTTCTCAAGAATTTTCTACATTTTTTTAGTTTCCTGCACTTCTTATGTTGTTATCTCAATTGAGGAGTATTTTTTCATTATAAAAAAATATAATTTCTCTCAATTTTAGCTTATATTTTTGTTTTCCCTCTTGTGAATATTAATTCATGAGTTATGGATTTTATCATATAAATTTTTGGGCGTTATAGGTTATATCTTAAAAGAGAAATTTAAAATAAATTGATTGCATGGAACAAGGACAAGTTTTGAAATCTTGAACTACAAATTACAGCAACAAATAAGGAAATTCTTATATGGGCTTTAAAAGACGAAGAATCGGGCTTAGAGGATGAAGAGGTAAGCAAGAGGAGGGATTGTGTTACCAATTATGTAATTTTTTCGTATCACGAAAGATAATTTTTTATTTTAAAAAATACAGGTCTAAATGGATACAAAAAAGAGATGTCAACACATGATACTTTCATGGACGCATAAATAAGAGAAGAAATGTTATTGAGATATTATGCCTAACGAAGGATGGTGGGTTGGTGACAATGGTACAGGAAATTAGAAAAGAGATTAAAGATCACTTTGAAACATAATTTTTGGCATAACAAAGGGTGAGACCTTTGCTAGATGGGCTGCAATTTGAACAGATATATGAATCAGAATCTATAGAGCTAGTGGCACCATTTGGAGAGGAAAAGATAAAGGAAACAATTTGGGATTGTGATGGAGCAAAAAGCCTTGGACCACACTGTTTTAATTTTGGCTCTATCTAAAAGTTATGGGAAACATTGGGAAAAGGATTTTGTGACATACTTTTTAAGAGTTCCATGGAAATGAAAGGTTAGTTAAATGGTCGAATTATTCATTTAATGCTTTAACACGCAAAAAAGGAGCACCTATAAAGGATTACTAACTATAAATGTATATCTCTAATAATTGCATGAACAAAATGTGGCCAAAATGTTGGCAAACAGAATTAGTAAAGTGATGGGAAAATTAATTTCTAAATCTCAAATGACTTTTTTATGAGGGAGACAAATCATGGATGTGGTTTTGATCGCAGATGAAGTAGCAGAAGAGGCCAAACAGAAGAAGAAGTAATGTATGTTGTTTAAAGTAAAATTCAAAAAAGTATTTGATTCCATAACTTAGGAGTACCTATTATACATGCTAGGAAGAATAAGATTTCCTTATAAATAGAATCATTGGATATGAGTGTATTAAATTTACTAGTATCTATTTTTGTAAATGACAACCCAACGGAAGAATTTAACATAAGGAAAGACTTACACTAAGGGAATCTTTTATCTCTATTCTTTTTTTTCTAATTGTTGCAAAATGGTTGAGCAGAATGATGACAATGACAATTGAGCTTAACATATTTCATGAATTTTGTATGGGATAAAAAAATTAAGTACTAGTCACTTATACTATGCAAATGATACTTTATTAGTTAAGAGAGTTACAAATTTAAATGTGAAATTGATAAACTCCCTATTACATCTTTTTAAACTCATTTCAGGTTTAAAAGTAAATCTCCACAAAAACCAACTTATGAGAATTAATGCGCATGTGGAACAAGATGGATATGTTCTTAATTTGCCAAGTGGAAAAAATTCCTTTTCGATATCTAGGAATTTCTAGTGGAGCTAATTCTAGAAGGTGAAAAACCAAGAAACCTGTTATTGATAAAATAAAGAAAAATATTGTCAACGTGGAAGTGTAATACCTTGTCTTTTAATGATAGAATAGTTTTTCTCAAGTCAGTTTCACACTTGTTGCCAATTTATTTTTTTTCCTTCTTAAAAACTTTTAAAGGTATCATTTCTACTCTTAAATCCTTATTTAAATATTTTCTTTGGACGGGTTAGAGAAGAAAAGGGAAGATTTGTTGGATATATTAGAAAATGGTTTGTAAAGATAAAGGTATAAAAAGTTTATAGGTAAAATATTTAAGCTCTTTAAACTTAGCTTTATTAACAAAATGAAAGTGGATAATATTGTCTGATAAGAAAATTTTGTGGTGGTGTTATGGCATTAATAGGTTTACTTCTCGATAGTGGTTAGATTTCTTGAAGATTTGGAGAAATGGAACGAGACTTGGTCATGCATGGGACCAAACATGTATAAAAGGGTGGAAAATGGTAAAATGACTTGTTTTTGACATAATGCATACGTGGGAGATTTTACTTTACCTAATATTTTTTTAGATTGTATAATGTTTCAAATTTTAAGAAATCATCTACCGTGAATGTTACAATTCAAGATAACCGTGTTTAGATGTGGAATTGGAGTTGGAGAAGTATTTTTCTAGTATGAACATAATTAGTTCAATATCTTGCAAAATATTATTGCTTTTGTTTATTTGGAGAAAAATTTGATGGACAACTGGGTTTGAAAAGTTGATATGTTAAGTTGATAATGCAGGCAAAACCTATTATTGAGGATTAGTTCTTTAAACTATTCTACATTCAACTGGTTTCATTTAAGGTAAATATTTTTGCTTTGAATCTAATATTAGATAGATTGTTTTATAGGGATAATCTCATTAAGAATAATGTTATTGAAGCAAGACTGTGTTTGAAGTGGGTTAGATGTTTTATAGTTTTTTCAGAACAATATCAAGAAATATTTTTTACAATTTTATGACTTAAATGTAAAATTTAAAAGAATAACAAATAGATAAATATTTATTTAATTTATGGTAATTTGATTTCTAATTATAAAAGAATTAATTATTTTTTCAATTCACAAATAGTTAATTATAATAAAATTTTGATTTTAATAAAAGTAAGATATTGATTATGAATAAAACAAAAGATACAATTGTATTTAACCTGTTCTTTATTAGTTTTATAATTTTATAAATTGCATGTTGGATTAATAATAGTGATGCTGTTATTGATAAATGCTTAAGAATATATTTTTATACTTACAATGTAGGAGGAAGCTCTGTGAAATTTTGTTTTGTAAGAATCCCGTTATTTTAAGCTTAGTTTTCAGTATCACGTATGTACACTTATGGTATACAATTTGGGATTCTTCTAATAAATTTGTTAACTTATCTAAAAAAATTCATCTAGCAAAGTTAATGGAATGATCAAATTAAATCATGTCTTATTAGCTTTGTCCATTATAATTTAGAGAATGGTATGAGTGTCCAACAACATTAATAAAATATTATAAAAAATATTTTTATAATAAAGCATAACACTTAAATATTATTATTTATCAACACTAATTTTAACATAATCTGTAATAAAATATTTTATCTATTAATTATTTAATTAGTATTTTAAAGATGTTCGTTGGTAAAACTCTTCTTTAATAAATATTAATAATATATTTTTATTATTAATTGAAGATTGTTAAATTGATATAAACTTCACTCTTAACGATTCTTTCTTCTTTTCTGAAATTTTGTAATGTTTTAATATTTTTAAATAAAAATTAAAAATAAATTAAAAATATTTCTAATTTTATTTTTATACAAAGAAATAAAAAAAATTACAAACAAAAAGCAAATGATAGTTATAGTATTATCTAACAACCAATTGTTCTACTTTATTAATGAAGAAGTTATAACAATATAAATGTCAACTTGAAAAGTATATATTTTAATTAAAAATTAACCTAAAAATATAATTTTTTAACATGACATTTGAATAAAATATTTTAATATTTTAAAAAATTAAAAATATTTAAAGAATTAAAAATTTTATTTTAAAAATACTCTATTTAGATTAAAAAAATTAACTTTTGAATGTTTAATATTTTTATTTGAATAATATATTTTAAATTTTTTTATTTAAATAAAATTATTTAATTTTTACTATAGATAAATTTTATTTTAAAATATTTATATTTTTTTTTTCAATTTTTCCTGCTTGTTTTTATTTATTAAAAAATTAAATATATAAATATTTTTATGAAAATGTTGTGGAAAAAAAATGAGAGACGATAAAAAATCATTTAATCATGTAAAAATATTATATTTAAAAATATGAGACAAAACAAAAGAATTAAAGATGATAAAAAAATAAGAAAAAACAATGGAAGAGAAGACACAATACATGAAAGATAAAATATAGAGAAAAAAAATAATAAGATAGAAAAAACAACAAAAAATTAATTGAAGACATGAGGGATAATAATAAAAGAAAAAAGAAAACATTGTTTATAAAAATGAATTAAAAAAAGTTTGAATAATTTAAATTAAATTTATTTATTTTTTAAAATTTGACATATATTCAACAAAAATTATTTTAATATTTAAAATTTAATTTTTTAAAAAAAGTTTTATTCTTCGGCTTAAAATGGTTGGTTCAAAAATTAAGATAAAAAATGTTGGCAGTAATAGGAAGAATGAAGCAAATTACGTGAAGTAGACATTCCAATTTTAGTTGAAACACTCAAATCAGTTCTTGTACTTGAGAGAGAGAGAGAGAGAGAAAATGGAGAATCTATGGCGTGCCGCAACGGGTCAAGATCCGAGTCCAGAGGACTACCAAGGCATCGACTTCTGGTCCAACCCGGAACGCGCCGGCTGGTTAACCAAGCAAGGCGACTACATCAAGACGTGGCGCCGCCGCTGGTTCGTTCTCAAGCAAGGCAAGCTTTTCTGGTTCAGGGACCCCGTCGCCGCCTCCTCCCCCTCCGCCATTCCTCGCGGCGTTGTCTCCGTCGCCTCCTGCCTCACCGTGAAGGGCGCTGAGGACCTCCTCCACAAACCCTCCGCGTTCGAACTCTCCACCCCCAACAACACCATGTTCTTCCTCGCCGACTCCGATAAGGACAAGGAGGACTGGATCAACTCCATTGGTCGTTCCATCGTTCGCCACTCTCGCTCCCTCGCTGATAATGAGGTCCTCGATTATGATCACCATCGCCCTGCCAATCAATAAGCCCTCTTTGTATATAGCTGTAACCCTAAGCCTATTGTAGAATTTAACCAAACTGTTTTCTGGGTTTTGATTTTAATTACTGTCAATAAAAATGTTTACTTTTTTCCGTTTTGTGTAATGGGTATATGAGATTCTGGACTTTTGCTTGGTCTGCCTGTAGTGAATCTGATTAAATATCAGGAGGTTTTTTTTTTTTTTTTATTGTATGTTTGGTTGATTGGGATTTGGTGATATAAAATTCACTCAAGCAACTTATTTTTGGGGATTTCACTTGTGATAATTGGACTGATGACAGTGGAGTGTAAATAAGAACATTTTTGGAAAGTTTGATCCTGTGATGGGCACTTATGTTTGTTTATTTATTTATGTTTTTGATATGTTTGTATAGGGTGCTTTGTGAATTTTACTGGAAACTGCTGTTGGTAAGGTATATATGACTCAAATATGTATTTGTGTATACTGCAATACAGAGAAGCCAGGTTCATTGTTATTAGCTGAAGCATGTTCTATTGGGCACTAATTGAGCTGTAGCTGGAAAATTATTGCTGCTTGATTTACTGTCCAGCCATGTGTTCCCTCTACTTTTGTTTTTGTTGTGTTATACGAATCAATATGAATTTTGGGTAATTAATAGTAGGGGTTATTTTTATTCAATGTATGCAATTCTTCTTTATATTTTGATCTCCTTATTTCTATTTCTTTAGCCTTTCCTAAGTGGACAATTACAACAAGGGATTTCATGTGTTGACGTTCTGCATTGGTTAACGCACCTATAAATAATTCTGAGGACACTCTTAGAATGAGTTTCAGATTGCTGCAAGAGGATTGATATGCTTTGTGCTTTAGTATTATAATAAAGGATTGTATGCTAGCTCATTGCCTGCATTGTGGATGGATCCATGCCATAACAACTTATTCCGTCTTCTATTTCAGTAGAAAATAATAGCTTGAATTTTTAAAACAGTTTCTTGGTGTATACAACAAGTCCTCGGTATAACGGGGTTCATTTACAGCAGCATCTTGTGATACGGTTAGAAACAAATGGTTGCGAGAAAAGCATTGTGCAGGCTCAAGAATACAGTTTTTTTTTTTTTTTTTGGCGTTGTTCGGAAGATAGAATTTTGGAGGGGGGAGGGTTATGATAAAAGATAGGAATTTTTTTTTAAAATTTTTACACCTTTTTTCAATTTTTTTTAAGTACTTCAAAATTGAATGATTTTTAAACATTTAAATTAGGAAAGGGTTTATCTTCTCATTGTTTCTTAAACCTTTCCTTTCATTTTTTTTTCTCAATTTTCCCCTTCTCTTTCCCTCTAAGTATCCAAACAAATAATTTAATTTTGAGTGATACTGCCTTCTCAAATGAATAATAAATGTATTTTTTATTCAACTCATTTGAAAGAGAATCTTTATTTTTATCAGTTTTAAGATTTTTTTTTAAATAAGTGATTATTCATGTAAAAATAGAAGGAAATGCAAATATGCACGCACAAATTGTTTGTATGTTTAAAAGCAATCGTGAAACAAGTTTATTGATTAAATTCAGTATCATCAACTTGCTTGTAAATAAATTGCCAAATGTAAGTTTGCATAAATTTAGATATACGTCTTAATTTATTTAATTGTTTAAAATTAATGTTATAAAAATTTCTTATCCTAACTTTAAAATAAACTGACCCTTAATTTGCAATAAAAGTACTAATCATGTCCAAGCTAGCATGTTTTGTTTCTGTGATATGGTTGTTTCATGATTAACAACTAGAAACTCAGCATGGAGCGCACACAGGTGATTGATGTTTGACAGTGGACTTTGTGTCCAAAATGGGACTTTTTGACCCTAACAGTATTGTTTAAAAAAAGTATTTACCAAATTAATATTATTTAAAAAATATTTATCTCTGGGATCGTTCGTAATATGTATTTTGAAGATGCCACAATTTTATTATGTACCGTTAAAGGACATTGTTGGCATGTTCAGTCTGCTGTGCTGCGCAGGCTAAAGAAGCGCCTATGCTATCTAGCTTACAGATAAGGATAAAGTTAGGTTGAGTATATTATACAAAGTTTTTAAAGTTGAATAATTGATTAAAGTATTACTATAAAGTTTAATTGAATGGTTGAAATGCAGTGGAATATATTAATTAAATATTATTTTTAAAATAATTATAATATTTATTATATTAAAATATAATATATATATATATATAATAAAATATATTAAATTATAGTTATATATAATTAAAAATGAAAAAATTATATATGTTTTAATTTTTAAATTTAAACTATACAATTAAAATAAAAATTTATTTTTTTAAAATATAAAAATTATTATTTTATATAAATTATTTTTAATTGATTTATCAATTTTTTTTAAAAATTTATAGTTCAATTAGGTTTAAAAGAAAATTATTTGATTTAACCAATTGATCTATCGATCTAGTCTAATTTTTAAAATACTAATATCATATATTTAGATATTTTTTATTATCTAAAAATAAACTTCTCTAGCTAATTGAATATAGTATATATTTTTTTAATTATTCTTTCTAATATTTGATTTTAACTTTTTATATATTTTTGAATAATTTTTTCTTTAATTAAAATAAATATTATAAATTATAAATTTAAATATTATAAAAATCCATATAAATTTGTAAGTAATGTGCGGATACAAATATTATAAATATTTAATGAATCAATAGACTCCAAAAAAAAACTATGATAAAAGTAAAAAAAATAAATTATGAATAGAAAAAATAGTGCTGGCAATGATTTTTAAATATAAATTTATTGATAGATAAGTTTATGAGTGTAATGTTAAATGTGCATGTTGTTGTGTATCCTTTTGTTGCGCCATAATAGAGACGCATCTTCGACCTGCGCAACATGACAAGTTACATTGGAGCATCGATGACCTTATTTGATTATACGTAACAAAATCGTTATATCTCCATAATACGTAATAGATGATCTTAAATAAGATAAATATTTTATTAAACAACTCTGTTAAGGTAAAAAAAAAAACCCAAAATAGTAATCAACAATCACCAATCACTTGTTAATTTCATTTAATTAACCGCACTCTTGCAAATGGAGTGTAACATTGTATGTCATAATTATCATAATAATTAGACCGTTAATATTATTTTCTTTTAATTCAAAATTTTTCCTAAACTATTTCAACCTCTTACTTAAAATAATCTCAACAATTTAACGGTTAATATTATTTTAGCTGGAAAATCCATAAATAACATTACCTGGTGACCTTTATTCTCTTGCATAGAATAAAATGTCCTACTTTTTCTGCGTGCATGAGCAAGGATTGTTGATTCCCTTACACCTTTCCTCAATTATTGTGCCTTTATCTTTTTCATGATACGAAATTAACCTACACATGCTAAATTTAATTAATAAATTATTTAGATATAATAAAATAATGATACTAATTATGACATATTAATACGCATACAAATTTGTTCAGGTATATATATTTTAAAAGAAAATAAAAATTATTGATCTTGAATTTTTTATAAAGAGACTAGAATTTATTTATTTTTTATTTTTTATCTTGAGAAAGTATTGTAGTAAATAATAGAGGAATTACTTTTCTCTTCCCAATAATTAAAGTATTTTCATAAAATATATAAATTATATAAGGAAAATAACTTATATAATCATATTAGATAATATCAGAAATTCTTCAACGGAGATTAATGAAATAGTTCAACCCATCATGAACTATTATCATCAAAATATTAATAACCAAATAGTTATTATTATATAATTAATATCATACTATTAACTTGCATAATTAATTGTTTAATAATCTGAATAATTAAACTAATGTTAATCCACAAAAATCTAATGCTCTCTCACTCGAATAACATTAATTTAACCAAAATGTATAAAATAACAAACACTTGCAATCATTATCCAAATATAATACTACAAACATTTCAATAATGTAAAAAATCATATGAAAAATCATATTTATCATATTTGAAAGAGCAATGACATCATACATCCATTAAATTTATAAATTCATAACCTCGTAACATAAAATGTTAATTAATGAAAGCACAATAAAATTTGCATGCCCCAAAATAATTAAAGTATAATTCTCAGCAAGTTGGCCCAATTATTTAACAAAAATTACATGTATCTGTGGTAATTCTCAAGATACAATAGTAATAATATGTATTTTTTGATTAATCCAAAATTTCATCATCAACATTAAGTTCTCATTTAGATGTCACAAATATCAAATATTCTAATGGTACAAGAGTGGGATCTCAAACTAATACCAATTCCTTAAAAGGATATTCACAATTTAGGTAGTGTATAGTTCATAAACATAACAAACTAATTGAAACAACATGTACCAAGATCAAAATATGCAGTATCTCAAACAAAACATGAGATTAGTTATTAAATGTTCAACAACCTAAGTCAAAACTAAAGTATCACAAATAAATAATAATTAGACACACTTAAGCCCAAAGTTGAATTGCCAACATAGATAGAGGAAACATATGGGACCTTCACAATGATTTTATCATTTAAAAGACATCGAGTTTTATAGAATTTGCATCTTATTCCTGTTTAATCGACTAAATATGCTGCTACATTATCTTCTTCTTGAAGGTTTTAATTATTATTATTAGGGGAAACTTAAATCATGACAACTACTGGAAGTGTAACAAATAACAACTTATATATACGAATAACAACAAAATATTTTGTAAGAGTGATTATGGTTCTTGATTTTCTACAATTTTATTTTGATAGGGATAATTGGGCTTGTGATTATTGAATTTTAATTTCATCTTTTCTAAAATATCTATTTTTTTTTAATATCACCATTTAAGCCTTTATACACATGATCTTATTGTCTGTCTTCAATGTAATAGCAATTCTCAAACATTTAAAGACGTTTTATAAAAATATCTAACCAAAATTTTTGGTATAATAAAGTGTATAGTTTTATAGTCTTTGAGATTTATATAGAAATCTAGATATTATAGAATATTCAGTAAGATAAACCTCTCAATTGATCTAAAACATGGACTCTAAATCTCTAATCTATGTTGTAGCTAGCATAATAGATTTCTCATTAAAAAAAATGCTATTTTAATTATTAATAAATATCTTTTAGATTTAATATATATAGTCCATCACACAACTTTTATAGTAGCATCAAAAGATTTAAATATTATATTTCCCAAAGAAAAGTTTAAAAGTGTAATTATAACTATCTAAAGTTTAATCAAATATCATATTATGGAAGGTATATAAATGTCAATTTTAATTTTTTAACAAGAATTAATGACATTAAAATGGATTCTATTTGAAGTTTTAACATAAGTAGGCATAGTAATTGGTGGAGAAAACAATAAACAAAACATGCAATCACAATAAATAAAAAATATAATGTACAAAGTTTATGTCAAAAAAAGAAAAATCTTATATCTACATGTAATCATCGAGATAATGTTAACGCAAACAATCACATAATTTCTTATAAGTTACATTAACAACAACACACTCTTAAGTATAATTATCACTAATACAAAATTAATTAAAAATAATAATTTTAATCCAAACCAATTTTATATAATCATTCCCACGATAGGTGAACTGATAAGTATATAAAATATCGAGTTTAATATCAAACAAAATCTAATAAATATATTATATAAAGATTATTTTAAATTATCAAAAGATGCCCTACCTTTAATTTTTCAATATCAACATTGTCAAATCAAATATCTTTATATATAAAACTTTGCATAATTATACCCGTAATAAATGAGTTTACAATTATGCGGAACAATAAACAATCATACCAAAATATAGTAATTATATTATATATGACAGCATATTAAATAAACATAAATTATACAATATTTAATGACAAAAGGCTTAAAATTATATTCAAAACCATGACTAGGAAGAGATAGATAGTTTATATACATGAATATGTCATCAATTATACATAGAATATGTACCAAAAACTTCAAGTTTAAATTTTGAGAGTATAATATTTAGACAGATCAATTAATCTTGAATTAAATAATGTAAAATATTGAATATATCTTAAAAATTAGGTCTTTTGATCCCCTACATCAATTCAATTAAATTTTTTATTATGGATGTATGCTTGTTTCATTTTGTAGGCAAAAGGTCACCTAATTAACCAAATAGAAGTTCCCAGTCAATTTTTTTGATGCTATTACCATAGAGGAAAAAATTTAAATAGAAAAGAAACTATGCTCTCCTACAACCTGCAAAGAAGGATATTCAAGTACTCTCAAATAGCTTGATGGAATAGCACAGTTTCATAGCAATTTACATAACATAATGCCACAATTTTCTATTATGTCGCATAACAATATTACACAAAAGCCCAATGCTTATTTTGAGCAAGTTTAAAGAACGAAGAGGAATTTCGAAAATTTTCTATGTCCGAAACGGGTCCGTATGCGAATTCCAGTGGGGTGATGATTTTTTATTTATTTTTTGGCTTTGAATGGTAAAATGAAATAAGAAGGAAATAAATACAAGAACTAAAGAAGTAAAAAACAATAAAAATAAAAATAAAATGGAAAAGATATATTGTTTGGATGATTTGAATTAAGGGGAAAAAATTTAAAAAATATACTTATTTAGATGGATGAGAAAGAAAATAAAAAGAAATAGATAAATTATATAATACAGTTATTTATAATAATCAATAAAAAATTAATTCAAGAGTGTTGCAAACTCTCACATGTTAACTCACAAAAATTATTTCAAGGGATTTATAATGGAGAAAAAAAACAAGAATGATTGATTTTGATTCTTTGATCTTGAGAGAATAAAATTATTTATGTCTGTTATTTGATCTTGGGACGATGTTAGGGTGAACAAGAATTTGTTCATCTCTTTATGAGAATTAGAATTTTCTAGAAAGTTTATGCTTAAAATGTCTGAAAAAAATCTATATAATCATAACAAATAAACGCAGAGACTCCTTCATAAGCATTGACTAAATAGTTCAATAAAGCTATTTTTGTTAAAATTTCAATAAAAAATATTTATTATTATATAATTAATATTATAATACCAATTTTTATAATTTATTTAATAATCCTAATAATCAAAATAATACCATTCCAACAAAAAAAACTTTAGCAAAACACACAGGGGAGAGAACCGATATATATATATATATATAAGTGATAATTGACAAGTCCATTTGTTCATTATTCAGCATCATAAAAAGGTATTGAATAAAATGGGCATAAAACAAAGAGAGAGCTACCTAAAAATATTCTTATATCCCTGTTTGCTTTTGCCCATAACTTCAAAAAAAAAAAAAGGTACATAAAAATATTCATTCTTGCATTCTACACAATATGACAATAAATCAAACTTTGATCTCAAGCTTGCATTAGATATGTCCAGACAACATGGAACATTGAGACCACAAGGGTTGTCAAATTTATGTCAATCTATGCAGATTCATCATTTTGTCCCATAATATGATATTTTTGGCATTTTTTTTTCTTTGTCTTTGTCTACAGTTATTTTATATTTTAAACTTTTTTTAGTCATTTGTGTACTATAAATTTGTCCATGATACTTGACTTTGTATATGATGATGTTGGTAAAATTCGTCTTCTTGTTTTGGTCTAAATAATTGTGAACCATTAAATTATTATTTATTAAAATTGACACCATAAATTTGATCATTATAATATTTATTTTTCTTGTTATTTGTTTCGCCATGCAAATAAATCTCTTAATTAAATGTTGCTCAACAAAATGATTAAGTTTTTATTTTAAAAGAATTAAAGGAGTAGAAGGCAGAAAATGAGTAAAAATATAACTGTGAACAACTCAAGCTGTTTTGTGATGGTTGATTGCTTTCAGCCAAATTTCATCATTAACAATAGCATGTGCAAATTTCGATGCTTCCAACAAGAAGGATCCGCCATCAACGGGACAAATTTCAGGTTTACCGTATACTTTGGTGCTACAAAGTAAAGAACAAAGTATTATAACATGTTTACAAAAATTATTTTAACTCATTATATCCACCACTGCTCATATGACTGTATAGAATAATGTTTCCTTTTAATAATTCGGCTGCATTTTATCATCTTATATTTTTATACACTTAATAACATTAATATTTATTTGATATTTTTTTATCTTTTCTATTTCTATTTTTATGCCACTTCACATTAGATTTAGATTTAATAATTTTGTAGCAGAAAAATTATTGACTTTATAGATGAATTTTGGCCATCAATGTTAAATATTGACCATTAAAATTTTATATAATAAATTTTTTATCATTAAATTTAAAATTAATGGTTAAAATTCATTCAATATTTTTTCCCTCATAAAATTATTGAATCTAATTATCTAAATATTCCGTCATATTATCCGTAATATTCACCATTCATTCTTTCCTTTCTTCCATTTTTTTTTCTAGTATCAACTTTTAAATGTTTACAAAAGGGTTTCTGATTTCCCCTTCTTTTTAACTTAAAATACAGTGACACCATTTATTCGGTGGAGGTTATGCCAAAACAGATTGTGTAAATGGCATTTTCTAATTGACCGTACGGCACTCACAATTAAGATAATTTGATTCCAAGACATGGATTTATTAAGTAGCTGAACTTTCTACGATTCTGTTTCTACAGTAATAGTATATAATTAGTTGCAAAGTCTCATTCTTACTTTATAGTTTCTTTAATGTTACTCTTCATGCATTGTCTTTAAACACATCTTTATCATGTAATAATTATGTAGTAATTTTATAATTACTGTAGGCAGTATTTCTTGATCCACTTGTATTATTTTCTATTATTACTGTAATAGAAAATAGAAAATTTTGGCAATCTATTTTTTCACTATAGATTTTTTTATTTTATTTGACATGCATGTTATATGTGGTTGGACTTTTTATTTGTCCATACATCATTCTAAGAACCACTTCAAGGATCAAACATTTGGTTTGCAATTGTTTGATATATTTTTTTATACAAATGATTTTGGATACGATTCAATTAAACTTTTGGATATGACTTAGAAATCAGGTAAAGAACTTCTTTTATTCTTTTGTAGACCGCAAGAATCTTTAATATCTGCCGCCTATTATTATTATTATTATTATTATTATTATTATTATTATTATTATTATGATTATTATTATTATTATTATTATTATTATTATTATTATTATTATTATTATGATTATTATTATGATTATTATTATTATTATTATTATTATTATTATTATTATTATTATTATTATTCTTATTATTATTCTTATTATTATTATTATTATTATTATTCTTATTATTATTATTATTATTATTATTATTATTATTATTATTATTATTATTATTATTATTATTATTATAAGTTAGGGTATCTATTGTACCCGTTTTAATGTTAATCTGTATTTTGTTGATAACAAATTTATTATAGTAAATTATTTTCAAACAGTAGTAGTTTAATAAATAATTTAAAAGTTAAACATTATTTGGTTAAAAAAAAACCATAGCAGTAGAGCTTTTATTATGATCGGTGGCCATAGCTGCTGGCATCAGTGGTGGGTGGCTGGTGTAGGGTAAAGAGACATGATAGTATAAGTTTTAATTGCTAACTTTTTTGAAAGACCACAAAATCCTACAATTTCATCTAATTATTACTTGCATTTTGTTCTGTGTAAAAAAGGTATCTAAATTCTTTATTCTTATACAAGAGAATGCTCCCACATTAAAGTACTCAATACTTTGTCAAATAACATCCTTTTTTTATTTATAGAGTAAAAAATTTGTTTTTATTTATTTATTTATTTTAATTTTGAAAAGAGTATTAATTATTATATATATATTTATATTATTTAATTATTATCAATTCTAATAAATAAAAATAAAAATAAAAGATAGATTAAAATAACTTTTGAAAAAATTAATAATATTATTTATTTTTTAATATTTATATTGTATTTCTTCTGAACAAATAAAAAACTAATAAAATGTTAGATATGTGGATTGTAGGTCATCAATGTATTAAGCATTTTAGATCATTGACTTGCTATCGATCAAAGTACTCTAGGTTACCTTTCAATTTGTAGTATTAATTAAAGATTGTTTGTGTATGCTTAGACTTTTGGGAATTTTAAATTGTATTACAATTAGCAAGGTTTTAATAATAACACACGTATTTTTTTTTAATGTCTAAGCAAGTTAGTTGGGTTGATTCATTTAATGTAGATTGCGTGAACAATATAAAAGTAAGGAAAATTATGGTGGACGAAAAACTTAAAAATCTATATTTGGTCCGGCCTAAAAAAATAGAAACAAAATGAAATTTTAATGGAATACAATATAATAATATAAAGTTACTTCTTAATTTTTTCTTTCCTACTCAACTTTTTTATGATGGTGTTGTTTAAATTTTACATGGCATCATTTTAATTTGTGTCGTGGTTACTATAATTGATGTACTAATTTATCTAAGAACATTTTGAATTTTTAGAAGATAGTTTGGTAGATTTTCAACCAAACATCTAATGCACATTTTAATATGTGAAAAAATATAGTCCCACATGCACTTTTATAGGTTATTCTTACTTATAAATAAAGGTAGGTGTAAGAGTTTAAGATTCAATCTTATTATTTTTATTAGTATTTAGAAAAATAAGATTCAATCTTATTCAACTTTTTGTCTTAATTTTAATTTTCACATTACCTTTAATCTTCATTCAAGCTCCAAAACATGAACTTGAGGTTTTGTGTCCTTTGAAAACCATTACCTAGAATTTCCATCACATAACAACCAAAATGAACTTAAAAACTATTTTCAAAATTTTATGATGATTAACAAAGCTTATTCTTTCTTCTCTTAAAGGCATTTTTAAAATTATTTTATAAAATATTTTTCTAAAGAAAAAAAAAACTAAAACGGAGTCAAACAGAAGCAGATCTATATATTCAATAAGTTAAACCAACACAAAGAGGAATGATATTTACGTGCAATGCAAAAATCCAAATCCCACTCCATTAAATAATGAAAGGTCATCAGTCTCCCATTCTAAAATAAATAAATAAATAAAACTTAGAGACAAAAATAATAAATCATAAACAGTAATTTTACACTCTATCCTGCGTGATTCCCGGTACCTTATCCACAAATAAAGGAGAAATCTTACTCTTATATTATAAATAAAATAAATCTCATATTACAATTGGGTTTGAAATTCTTTCCTCCTTATGCAATCTAATAAGCCAAAAATTCAAAGCAATGAAACTTATGAGTTGTCTGTTTGAATGAATGAATGAAAGTAAGAAAAATAATATTATTTTTGTTATTTATTTAAATTAAAATTTAGGAAAAAATAATTTTTGAGATGAATTCTATTTAAAAATATTTTCCTTTTTAACCATGAAATTGCGGAAAAGGTTTTTTTTTATAAAAAATTTAAATTATTGAATGTTTTATATTAAAAATATAATATTTTTTTTACTTATATAATATTTTTTATTTTTTATATAATTTTCTAATCTCTTTTTTACTCATCTAAATCTAAACAAAGCAAAAGAAATATTTTTATTCTCTTCCATCCTATTTTAATTCATCTAAAATTCTTTTCATTCTATTTTAATTTTGATATTTATTTTCCTCTTATTTTACGAATTATACAAATATATTATTAGTTTGAAACATTTTTTTTAAAGAAAATAAAAATAAAAAATAAAAAATAATAATATATTAATAAAATTTTAAACTATATGTAAATTTTTAAATAATTTTATACTTAGAAATATTATAATTAAATCTCAAAACTTGTAAATAATTTATAATTGAGTGTCGGATGATAACTTTCCATCAAAGTTAAACTACCTTATCTTTTGTCACATCGTAGAATTAAATTTAAATTAATTAATAATTTTTAAACCATTAAAAAGTTTAAATAAATTCCTATATTTTAGGATTTGGAAAATTTTAAATAGATTTTTAACTTATTATAGAATTTTTAAAAAACTCTCCAACCCCACAACTTATAGAAACTTAACTATAAATAATTTATAAGTTGAATGGTTTAATCATAATTTAAAAAAAAAGAAAATATCCTAAAACTTTACAAATAATAATAATAATTATAACGAAAAGTAATTTTTAAAACTTCATACTTCTCCTCTTAAAGTTATTCCGTTAAATGATACATATTATATATTATAGTATAATAATAAGATAGTTCCATGTAATGTAAGTATGTGTGTCAGAGACCGTTGAATGTGGCTCACAAGAGTTCAGAAATCTGTGTCTTTGGTTTCTATGGTCAAGGCGTAGAGCACACACAACACAACCCAACAAGGTGGTGCTATGTTATGCCTACTTTCATTATCATCATCATTCTTTTCATCAACCAGAGTGGAAAGAGAGAAACTAGAAAGGGACTTTTGTGGGACCCCTTACAAGCTGGACGGTAAAGATAAAGCATGCTTTTTTGTTTTTTGTTTTTTTATTTTTTTTATTTTTGTTTTCGCTTTTCTTCAAGTCCTTTTCCATACCAAACGCTGTTATCATTATTCTAATGCCATTTTACCCTCCAATATAAATTATAAAGGCTTCATTTCATTTCATTTGACTTCACCCTTGCCTTTTCAATGTGGCAAATGAGAATATCCAACTTTTGTTCTTTCCTTGTCTGTTCAAGCATCAGTATCAGCATCACTTGTTAGTTGTTGAGTCCTCCTGAATCTGTTGTTGAATCAAGGTATGATCTACCCTTCTGGTCAACTCTGTTTTGCTTCTAAACTTCGGATCATCTTCTTTCTTGCATCATTGTTTCTTTTCTACTTTGTTTTCCTCAAGAAACAAGGAGTGTCTTTGTGGTTGATGCTTGATATGTTGATTTCAGAGGCTAAATTTGAAGATTTTGGGGCAGGCTCAGTTGTGGGTATTGACTGCTATACTATAATTTGTGGTCAGTTGAGTGTTATGTTGATTTTGGGACATTATGTTTGTTTTCTGAAAATTTGAAGCAATTTTTCCGAGTGTATAGCTTAGTTTCTTTCAAGTGTGCCCTCCCTCCCCCTCAGTAGATGTAGATGTTTTAGTTTTGAAGGATGGAATGTGGAGGTTATAGAATGATTTAAATCTCAAAATGAAGCATATAGCAATTCACATGAATTGTTATCCCTTATCAAGATGAATAAGAAAAAGAAAATTATGTAAAATTCTTGAGGGCTAGATGGAAATAACTGTTTATCACTCTTCTTTATTTTTTCCCTTCCTGGTTACTTTAGTAGCAAAATGACATAGGTTAAACTTAACAGGTGTTACACATTGGTTTATTTGCTTGATAGAATCAAATTCACAAATTTGTTGCAAGGCACTATGGTTGAGTAATTTACAGTCAAGGGACTGACATTGTTACTTACGAATACCAAGTTCTTCTAATTATGGACACAGTAGGTTTGATTATTATTCTTCCAATGCCATCTTAGCTATTTGAGATTAATTGCATGATGGTAGCATGTATTTGCTCACATTGATTTATTTACTAGAACAATGCTTGTGGATTATAATGGGCAGACAGAACTTCAAGTTATTAAATGTAATGCCCCCATGTTTCTTTCTACCTTCTCTAATTGCTTTATCCTTATAGTTATATCTTAAAGTCTAACTAGAATACTATGCTCTGAAAAGTGCAATCTTACTAGTTACATGTGTCTCAGGTTGTGAGGACTAACCATAACTTAAACCCTGGATTGCAGAATAATCTGGTGTTGAGTAATTTTGGCGGAGTATTAGAGTCATAGGGACAATGCCTGTTTTCACTAAAGATATGGATTCTGTATTCCAAACTGCAGGAGCAAACCCGTATCCTTACCACCATTTTCTTTCTAACTGTCTTGTAATTTGTGTTAATTTATTGAATAGGTAATAGTTTTTTCCATGCTGAAGAAAACATAATTGCTATTTAATTTCTTATGACAAAGGCAGGCACAAAAATCCTACAAGTGGTTAATTTGCATTAGCCCATATCAATTGAAAAGGGTTTCTTCTGCCATTGCCCATTGGTGAATGTCTTATTGATTCTGGAGAAAAAATATAAAAAGGAAGATGGAAGATTTGTTTCTTGCATTCTAATAGTGGGATATTTTAAATATAGTTGGGAAGCACATAAAAGTTTTGGCTTGGAGACTTATTTATTGAGTTTGTTTTTTTAATAATTTTTAAAGATGTCTCCTTAGTTCTTCCAGATTTGTGTTTCAACTGTAATTTTTATTTTTAAATGTATCACATTTCTTTGTTCAACTTTTCTGCTTTATACTTAGCTTAATAATATTCTTAGAGGCTTAGATGTTTGGTGTATTGAGAACCAGCGGTTGGTTTCGGTGTCAAAGTCAAGCCATGGAAAATTCTATACTGGAAGTGCATACTTAGTTTTGAATGTAAGATATTGCTCACTTTATTTCCCTATTGATCCTTTTAAACAAGTGAAAAAGTAGATCGTGGTATCTCAACTGAAATCCAACATTTCAAATTACTATCATCATTATCTCTTTCACAGCGTCATTATCCCTTTTTGAAATTAATCTCATCACTTTTGGAGCCAGTTTCACCATAATAAGTTTCAGCAATTCTGTCAGTATGAGTTTTATTTTCATCGAATCTCTCTTGACATACAATTGATCCAGACCTTTGTACATGTTTGTGGAAACAGGCAATCTTTCCAAAAATTGGTCCTCCTCAGTATGACATACATTATTGGTTGGGAAATGAGGCAAAAAAGGTTTGTATCCTTGCTTTTCTAATTGTCTTGCTTGCAGTGATAATTGTTTATTACTGTTAGTTCTCTGCTGGTAAATATTTTTAGCCTTTATATACCTTTTGTCCTCCCCCCCCAATTGGATCCTTATTCTTCTTATTCATAATGTGGTATGCTCCTCCATTTATCTAAAACCATTTTTATGTCATGCTTTCATCACGTTTACCGTAATCAATTATTCTCTTGTACGAGGAGAGAGTAGAACTGCATAGAAATGTAACTTATCACATTGGCTTATCTAAGAATTGCTTGATGATTTACATGTGGTTAAATAGACCAAAGGAAAGTATTGGATATATTGGACAAATATCTGTCCACAACATTTGATTTAACAGATACATTAAACAATGAAAATAATTGCTAAAAAGGTATGAATATTGAATTGCTGACACTGATTAAACCGCATGATCAGCATTTTTTCACTATTGAGTAAGTGTTTATAGGTGGACTCAAGCCTGGCATCAGACAAGGCCCTTGAGTTGGATGCAGCCTTAGGATCGTGCAGCGTTCAATATAGGGAAATTCAAGGCCAAGAATCACAGAAGTTCCTATCATACTTCAAGCCTTGTTTTATACCCGTTGAAGGAGTGTTTACTTCAAAGCAGGGGAACGTGAATGGTGAATACCAAGTACGCCTGTACACTTGCAAGGGAGACTATGTTGTTCATGTGAAAGAAGTAAGTTGTTTCTGAAGTTTGATAATTAACTGCTTCTGTTGTTTGATAGTGTAAATCTCCCCCTTTGCCTATTCTTCTTACTGTGAAGTGTGAAGTTTACTTATGGGGAAGAGCTTATTGTGTCTCCACATAATACTGTATGATTTTCTAATTATTCCGGCCATGATTTTTATGAGGGGATGAAACAATGATTGACAACTTTAGATGATAATATCAATATGATCATTGTTGAGCTTATACATGTTAGAGTCTCCTGACAGCATAGATCTCATTCCCGTTTTCTTGTCTTCTCTTTCAGTTGTTTGATTTTCACGTGTATTTCCTGCAATATTTTGTTGACATGTCTTTATGTTTAACTGGAAGTTGATTAATGTAGCCTGTCTAATGTGCTTATATATTCTTTAGGTGCCGTTTTTGAGGTCATCATTGAATCATGAAGATGTATTTATTCTTGACTCTGCGTCAAAAATCTTCCTCTTCAGTGGGTGCAACTCTACCATTCAAGAAAGAGCCAAAGCTTTAGAGGTTGTTCAGTATATCAAGGAGAATAAGCATGGTGGAAAATGTGAGGTGGCAACAATAGGTTGGAATATACACTACTTTTAGTGCTTATATCTGTTTTGAGGTAAAGATGTTGCAAATCATAATTGTACTATTATTGTAGAGGATGGAAAATTTGTTGGTGATTCTGATGTGGGTGAATTCTGGAGTTTATTTGGTGGTTATGCTCCCATTCCTCGAGAATTGCCTTCTGTTGAGGAATGCCTGGCTCCATCAGTAAAGCTATTTTGGTGAGATTCATACATCTGTACTCACGATGTTTTTGTGATTGCATCAGGGCTTGAGTTGATAAACTATGCTTACTCAACCTTATTTCTCTCTTAAACATACGGCTAGTCTATTTTGAATCAATATTTAAACTGATTCATATCGATAGCTAAATGATCAACTTAATGACAACATAGTTTATTGACAAACCCAAATTATTTTGTCAGTTGATTTAAATGGAAAGCAATCTGCTTCGGCAATGTGTGAAGGAGAAATAGCAAAAAATAACTTCGTTTACATCAAGAAATATGTTTGTTACTCTTAGCTAAGGAGTGGTTTTTTTCACATCTTAACAGGATAAATTTACAGGGAAAACTTTGTGAGACTGGAAGCAATGCATTCAGCAAAGAAATGCTTGAGACTGACAAGTGCTATATGCTGGACTGTGATGGTGAGATTTTTGTCTGGATGGGAAGGCAGACTTTATTGACAGAAAGAAGAACAGCAACCAAGGCTATAGAAGTAAGAGTCTCTTTCTTTAAGTTTCCTTTTATTTCATGGAAACTGAGCTTTAGTAAATATCCTAGCTTGTCCAGTTGCATGTGGTGCTATCATTTATAGTTCTTTTATAGTTCCAAAAGAATGAGTGCTGGTCTACTTATCTCAAACTTTCAAAACTGAAGTTCCACTTACAATACTTCCTCTTTGTCAATTGGACTTCATCTCTACCATTTACTTGCTTTTTGCATTTGTTCATGAAATCTAGGAACATATTTTCGGGTAGATTTCTTCCTTCAAAAATTAATTTTATTTTATTTGCCTTGGAGCCAAAATTTTTTATAGTATGTAATAATGAAGCCTACTTAATTCTTAGTAAATAACTGTATGAAAGGTCGGTTGCATTAATGCATGTAGTCAACTGTGCTTGTCCATAAACATTGGATTGGAAGCTGTTGCCTATGCTCATCATAATCTCCATTTTACTAGGATTTTGTCAGAAATGAAGGCAGATCAAACAAGACTCATCTGACATTTTTATCAGAAGGATTGGAAAGTACCATCTTTCGCTCCTACTTTACTAATTGGCCTAAAACAGTGGAGCCTAGGCTTTATGAGGAAGGCAAAGAAAAAGTGGCAGGTTTAGTCTCTTATACAATTTACTTGTGTTTAAGAAGTGTACAACTTATGTATCATCTACAGTTCTTTTCTTTATATTTGTTCTTTCTGCCTCAGCCATATTCAAGCACCAGGGTTATGATGTGAAAGAGCTTCCTGAAGATGACAATGAGCCATCTATAGATTGCAGTGGCACAATAAAAGTAGCTTCTTGCTCAAAACTTAGCTATTTCTTGTTGTCCTATGATCATATTTGTCTTTTCCTGTATTGATTGTTTACTGAAATGCTGCAATTTCAGGTTTGGAGGGTGGATGGTGATGAATTGTCCCTTTCAGTTACAGAACCGACTAAGCTTTACAGTGGAGATTGCTACATAGTTCAGTATACATTTCCAGGAAATGGAAGGGATGAGATTCTGTTTTATGCTTGGCTTGGCTCCAATTGTGTAACGGTAGGCACTAGTCAAGGCTTTCTCTTACAGTGGCTAGTTGTTTAGCCTGTAACTCATAGAAATAGATTAAGCTGTCATTTTAGGTTATAACAACAACAGCCAAGCTTTTTCCCACTAGGTGGAGCTACGTGGATCAAATGACGCCCTAATATTCTATTGTGAATTGAGTTTGTATCCTCTCCTGTGCATTCCCTATTGGATCAACCATTCAACTTCTTTAACTGTTAGATCAAATATTTAAGATAAAAAGAAAAAGGGGAGCACAGACTGTAAAAAGAGACGGGAGAGGGAATACACAGGAGAGGATCCACTTCCATTGTGAATCATGTTCATAGACAAATCATTAACATCTAAATCCTTCTTAATGGTTTTCTCTCTTAGTTTATCTCGGTCTAACTCTACCTCTAGCTATACAGCTACTGCTGTTTTATCCACTCTCCTTACTGGGCTTCTGTAGGTCTTTTCCACTGTTGCACAAACCACTTAAAGTGAGATTGTACCATTTTTCTACAATAAGTGCTACCCCAAGTTCCTCAACTTTCTCTCTAATGCATTCATTCATAATCCTGTCTTGTCTTGTATATCCATACATCCAATGGGACATTCTCATCTTTGCTACATTAATTTTATTCTCTTGTTGGCTTTTTAGTGACCAACATTCAATTCCATACTACATCACAAGTCTTATATCTTTTTCTCACAGATAACGTTTGAGACACTCCTCTATTTCATACACCCTTTATTGAATCCTATAATTTACATCCCCTTTATTTCTTTGTCTTTTTGTATGATGGACACAAGATACTTAAACCAACTGACTTGTGGTAAGGTACAGGCTCTAAATTTAACTTATAAGCTAAGATCGATTTGCCTTTTGCTACACTTAAATTCCGTATACTTTGTCTTGCTTCTACTTAACTGAAAGCCGTGAGCTTCCAAAACTTGTCTCCACATCTCTAGCTTCCTATTTATTTTCTCTCTTGACTTTCCAACTAGCACTATATCATCCGCAAAAAGCATGCATTGTGACACTAACTCTTGGATATGCTTAATAAATCCCAGACCAAGATAAAAAGATAGGAGCTCAAAGTTGACCCTTGATGCAAACCTATTGTTATAGGAAAAGTTGTCATTATTAGACTATTTGCTGGAAAGACGCAAGTCTTTTAAAAGAAAAACAAAATCATAATAGGGTAGTCTAAATAGTCTTAGTTTAGTTTAATTTTGTAAGTTGCAAGTTAGTTTTGTTGAAATTACTGCCCATGACATATTATTTAGCTTTAAAATTAATTGAAACTACTCTATTTTTCTAGGTTTGTAGCCATTGATAAACTCATGATCTCATCATTTGGAAATAGGCCTGGTTATTGTTGATAACTAATAACAGAAGTTACCCTTTTATTCTATGATTTTGACTTGCAGGAGGATAAAACAGCTGCCATTTCCCACATCAGTACCATGGCTGATTCAATCAGAACTAATCCTGTTATGGTTAGTGCTGTTCTTGCCATACCCTCATAAGTGTTGTTGATTGAATGTGCAATAATCACATCATTGTTGGGGAAATATCTGTGCAATTTTTTTCTCAACAAGTGCTAGCTTTCTGTATCTTAAGGACATCCATGTAAAAGACATAAGTTTCCTGCATTAGATCATCAAATATATTCAATTCACATCACATGTCTGTTCAGGCTCAAATCCATGAGGGTAAGGAACCAGCTCAGTTTTTCTCAATACTCCGAAGATTAATCATATTCAAGGTAAGTGCCCTATATAATCTCATTTTTCGTATGTAATATTAAAAAAAGTAACATACTCCAAATTCTTTCATTTTTCTTCTTCTCTTGTAAGGGGGGAAACAGTTCAGGATATAGGAAGTATATAGAAGAAAAAGGCATAGCGGATGAAACTTACAATGAAAACCTAGGAGCTCTATTTCGAGTTCAAGGTACAAGTCCAGACAATATGCAGGCCATCCAAGTTGATCAAGTATGTTTCAATGATTATGACTTTTTTTATACATAGCAGAGCCCTGTTTATGTTGCTTATCTTATCTCTAATTATCAGAAAAATGGATACCAATCAGTTATTTCTAATTATCAGTTTTTTTCATTACCAATTATTTCAATATCTTGTTCTTATTGAATATAGACTAAAAAGCCCAACCCCTATTATGTACTCTAGTACTGCAGGTCTGTTTTCTGTTATATTATATATGTCATAAAATCCTTAATAACTTCCATCTGTTGTCTGGAACCAAAATAATTTTACAATTAGAATATCTCTTCAAAATTATATATATATATCTTTCCTATCTGTTGTACTTTGAAAGAGTTGGTTTATATTCAAACATACTTTGCTTGTATCTTTTTTTATTTATTTATTTATTTGTAAAATCTTGAATTATTTTTAAGCTTGTATTGACTATGTATTAAAATTGTAATAGGTTTCTACCTCCCTGAATTCATCCTATTGCTACATGCTACAAACTAAAGCATCTATCTTTACTTGGATTGGGAGCCTATCTTCAGCTAGAGACCATAATCTTCTTGATAGAATGGTGGAACTACTTAATGTATGTCATTGCAATTGACATGGTGCTGGAAATTTTCATCTAAATGATAGTGGTTTTGACTTGTATATCATTTCTTGATACAACTTGCAGCCAACATGGCTACCTGTATCTGTGAGGGAAGGGAATGAACCTGATATTTTCTGGGAGGAACTTGGTGGAAAGGCAGAGTATCCAAAAGGGAAAGAAATTCAAGGATTCATAGATGATCCACATTTGTTTGCATTAAAAATAACCAGAGGTAAGAAAAACACCCTTTTGAGAAAAATAATCTAGATCTCACTCGGTTTAGAATTATCCTGGGTGGAATGACAGGGAAAGCATGTCTAATTGATGGTTCTGTTTCTCACGCACATTTTATTGGAATTTCAACTCAGGAGACTTCAAGGTATGTTGCTTCTACAAATTGAAACTGTTCATGTACTATACCCCTCACATGTGTAATAACAACAGCAATAGGAATACTACTGCATTCTACTAAGCTTTTGAGTCAGTAACACAAAAATATTAGAGAAAAACTTGTCACACGTACAAATAGTAACATATATCCGTTTACATTCAGCTGTAAGCCGTTGGATCTGTTTTATTTTTCTGTTTTTTTTGTTTTTAAAAATTGTAAGCTGTTGGATGAGAGGTAGATGGGTGGATGACACTGTTTGTGTGTAGGAGAATCATTACTATAAATATTATTGCTGACAAAGACTGAGATAAGACTCACCATGAGTAGCAATTCTAATAATCATTTAAATTATCTGAACTGAAATTGAAATGCCAATAATAATAATTAGAATTGAGTTCATTTTTTTTGCAATAGATTATATTAACTTTCTATTATGGCCTTTTTTTAGTTAAATTTTTTCTTGTGATTATATATATAATATTTGAATGTGATTAATTTAAGTATGGCCTTGATGTAATATTTCAGGTGAAAGAGATATACAATTATACGCAGGATGACTTAATTACTGAAGATGTTTTATTGCTCGATTGCCAAAGAGAGATTTATGTTTGGGTTGGCTTACATTCGGTTGTCAAATCAAAACAAGAAGCTCTCAATCTTGGCTTGGTATGTACACTAATCTCGTTGATAGCTTTTGTACTATTTGTCAAACCATGATGTCATCAGACCAAGATGTTATAACTACTTTGTACTTGGTCCTTCTACTAATTTTTTCTGCATGATTGGAGCTCAGATCTCAGCCCCTCTAGAACTCTTTTCTTTGTCAATGAATCTAAGTGCTTCATTAAAATGCCTCCCTCTATGACTATGCTATTCAGGGAAGTCATTGTTTACACGTCTAATCCTTAAAGAATCAAGTTATATTGTTCTTTCTCCACTATTCATTGTTCACTAATTGTTTGACAGCCACATTTTAGGAACTAATTCTTATTCATCTATAAAATGAGATCAAAGTCTAAAGTTATCAATGTAATATAGACTTACTCTTTGCTGCAATATGATTTTTTCTTACCATGGAAATTGTAATGAGCAGAAATTTCTGGAAATGGATGTCCTTGTTGAAGGCCTATCCTTGAGCATCCCCATTTATGTTGTAACAGAAGGTCATGAGCCACCATTTTTCACTCGTTTCTTTTCATGGGATCACTCAAAAGCAAATGTAAGTTTTCTCTTTTCAAAATTATAAGTATTGATCTTCATACTATGATGAATAATTTTAAGAAGCGTTGCTGTGATAGTGGTGGAGTTTTATAGAGGCTTGAGGCAATCTGCATCCCGCACCGCCTCCAAAATATTTGGATTGTTAGTATTAAAGTCCTACATTATGTAGTGGTAAATACCAACCATGCATATATAAACCTAAGGACAAACCTTACCCTATGAATCAGCTTTTAGGATTAAGTTAGGTCCAAGTACAATTTCTACTATGGTATCTCAGATGTCCAATCCTGGGGGTTTGTTAGTTTATAATGCATTTCTAAATTGTTTTGCTTATTGGTTTTCTGTTTCATTTTCATTTATTCTCTTATTTACATAATTCTTCTTCTGCTTGCCTGTTAAGTATCTTTTATTTGCATTCCTGAGTACCTCTTTTTTTTTTTTTTTTTTCAGCATGTTGTATCATATATATGCTAAATCATGCCATGAAATTTGAAGAGGCATTTAACACCTTTTTGGTGTTCTGCATCTCAATTATATTTGTTATCTATCTTAACAACCATTTTAAATTAATTATTGCAGATTGTTGGTAACTCATTTGAGAAAAAGCTTGCAATTCTGAAAGGAAAACCAAAAATTCTTGAAGTACGTGACAACACTGCCTTGGTAGCATTAAAGTTATTATATACGGGTTATATTATATGCCTTGGAAATTTTGATATTGTTATGAGAATTTACATAATATAGTAGTTTCAGATGGTTTTCAATTTTGTTCCATGCTCCTCCTTCATCTTCTTTTCTATTATTCAGGGACATAATAGAACTCCATTGAAAGCAAACTCAAGGGACCCTAGTCCTAATGGTTACAGAAGCATTCCTGTTTTCTCCAATGGCCGTGGAAGTAGTTCACCTGTACCTGGGGCTGCAGGCTCAGATCATAGGCAATCAAGTGATCGGTTTCTTCCAAGCCCTACTCCAGTTGTCAAGAAGCTCTTTGAAGGATCTCCTACTAGCAGTGCTGGTAATAATAAACCTTTTCATCAAGTTATGATGTGAAATTTATTTAGTTGGACAGTTAGCTGATAGGTTTTGTTAATAAGTGCCTATTTGGAGTTATCTACTCTAAAGTTAGTACAGTTGGATAATGTATTCCCCCAATTCTTGTATTTGAGTAGTTTTAAACCTATTTAGTGTTCCAACATATCCCCTCAATTTATAGTGAGGCTAGTCAATGATTCTGTTACATATCCAAAGTTTGTGACTGAAATTTGAGCCACTTGAAAAAATGGAACTAAGGTGATTTTAGGTTAGAGAAGTCTTTTGTTTTTTAGGAATCTTAAGTTGAAAATATTAGATTTCTATATTTGGTGTAAATATTTTAAAACCATGGATGTTTTTTTAATTATGTTTCCTACTAAAACATTCTAGTGGGGAAGTTTTTTAAATCCAAGATTCTTATAAAGGTAGGAAACCTTTAACCATACTTGTGATAGTACTTTTAGAAATCTCTTTATCATATCAAACATATTTACAACATTCCTAATAATTATAATTTTAAGAAAGCATGATTCCTAACAATGATATGGCATTATGCCCTTTCTCTTGTAGTGGTTCTTTTCATCCTTTTCTTGTTTTTTCCCCAGAACAAACAATGTCACAATCTGGTTCTCCAGCAACAGAACTGAGTTCATCAAATGAGACTGCAAGTTTCACTCAGAAGGATAGGAATGTGGATGGTGAAAATTCAGTGACTTACCCTTATGAGCGCCTGAAAGTGGTTTCTGCTAATCCAGTACCTGGCATTGATTTAACCAGAAGAGAGGTACTTTCTGAACTGAAGAAATCTAGCATTCACTTTTCTCAACCCTCTCAATCCCTACTTCTAACCTCTTCACCTTGCTTCATCTTCCTCTTGAAGGATCAATATGAAAGACCAATAAGTGAAATTGTCTACTCTATAGAATAAAAATAATGCAAAAAGTTTGTTTTATATATGAGATATGGATTGGCTTTCACTTTCTTCACTCTCTATATACATTGACTGGAATCTGCACTTTCTGTAGATATATTTATCCAATGAAGAGTTCCGCGAGAAGTTTGGAATGTCAAAATCTGCCTTCCACAGGCTTCCTAGATGGAAACAAAACAAACTGAAGATGTCACTGGATCTATTTTAGAGCAAGTGTGTTGGAGAACAAGGCCAAAAAAAAGCCTATGTTTTGTGGCACTATGATACAGCATTATAGGATGATACCAATTTTACCTTCGTCAGAGCTTGAGTTGCTCTCTCTCTTTTTTTGTGAAATACGTGTCATCATTAGTTTTCTTGCATACTTATTCTTTCATTTTATCTCACAGCAAACTATTATAAAGATGTTTTTGGGGCATGCATGTGGAACTGTGTTCTATTTTTTTCCCTAGAACTAGAAAGTGAAGGTCATATAGGCTTCATAAAAGAATATCTATGGTTTCTTAAGCACACTAATGATTACTCCAACACTCGTCTAATTGCCAAAAAAAATAAATTCTTCATTGAATTAATTGTGAAAACAGGATGTTGCCGTGTAGCATTCATGGCCTTAGGAAGAATATCGTACCAATGAAAGAATAATGTCTTTGGTTTTAGAAAATGTTTTTATTATTTAAAAATAATAAAAATAAAAAATAGTTATTTTTTATTTTTATTTTTGTTTTCTATCTTTTTTCAGTGTAAAATTATTTTAAAATAAAAAATAGAATAAAAACAAAGTAGTATTTTTATAAATAAAAATAAAATAAAAATTTAAAAATAAATGGAGCTTTAAATTTCATATCTTAGTAAGAAGGGAAATTCTATTTATATAATAAATTATATAACTGTTTAAGAAAAGAAAGAGAAAAAAGAAAAAAGAAAAAAAAATAAGATAATTGAGCCAATAAAAGAAAGACTAAAATAAAGAGTTTTGAATAATTTATTGTACAATTTTATTATATAAATATAATATTTCATTAAATGGTTAGTTGTGCTAGTACACCTGCACTTGTACATTATGTGAAATTATTTTTCAAATAGAGTAAAATAATGACCTCGTAAAAGAAGTGACACTGATCAACCAAAAATAAATATATGTAATATTTTTTAGATAATATAATATAAATTAATAATTGAATATAAAATAGAATGTCAATTATGTGTTAATAGTTACGAAAATATTAACTATACCTTATTAAATATGTTAAATTATTTTAAAAAGTCTTAATTGAGGTTTATAATTTTGATATAATAAATATTTTTAATAAACTTTGACTTCTTATTATTGTGTGTCCATTTTAAATTAATAATCATTTAATGATATATGAACAATACGTTTGTGACTAACTTTAGAAGTAAAGTAGATGTACACAAATAGCCAAAAAATGTGGTTGAGGGAAGATGTGGTTTGGAATTGCTAGTGCTTAGTGCCCTTCACTTTCACACTCAGTGACTCCCCCACTAAAATCCTTGGAAATGTAAAACTTTTCCTGGCTTTGACAGAGATGTTTGAAATATATAAAGAGCATTTTAAATTGTTGGTTATCCAATTTGTATTGGAAATATCTATTGCAACATTTTTTAATAATAAAATCATGTTCAAAGCACAGAAGGATAAGGGATGGATTTTTATGGATAGAAATAACACCTTTTTTATTTGCTTTGAAGAGGAAAAACTTTAAAATGAATTTATTTTCGTTAATCTTATTTTTAGTTTAGAAGGGTATTTTAATGAAAATTTACTTTTTATAAATCATCCACTTTTGAAAAAATTAAATAGAATTAGGAGAAATTTTAATTTTTAATTTGTGAAAATGACTTCTGTTATTTTATTTATTTTTTAAAATTTTTTTACACTGTAATCATTAAAAAATAAAACAAAAAGTAACTTTTTCTTGTGAGAAAAAAAAAAAAACTCCATACTTAAAATATAGCCATGGAATAAATAAAAAGAAAATAGACAACACACCACGACACATACTTAAAATATTGTGATGGAATGACATGTGATGTCACACCATACCACTCCCTCTAGATTCTGAAATTTGTGTATGAATCTGTGGTTCAAGTCACGGATAGATAGGATAAGGTATAAAACTATAAATTAAGGTCTTGTTAAGATTGATATTGAGCAAAATGAGTTTTAAATTAGTAAATATAATTAAGATGTATATTAAAATTAATTTTAGTCATAATTTTTATTAAAAAGTATATTTTATTAATAAATATGAGAATTATTTTTTTAACCAAAAACCAAATAAACATAAAGTTGTTGGATTATTTCAATTAAAAAGTGTTATTATATATTTAAAAATAATTAAAATGAGCCGATAAAAAAATATTAAATATAATATACAAAATAAAATATATTGAAATAAGACACTGCTAAAATGTGTAAAGACTAGAAGTGTATAGCAATTTTAAACCCGAAAAAATAATCATATATATAATAATTTAGATTTGTGTATATTCGGATACAGGTTGTATAATTTTTAATTTTTAATCGTCTAATTTAATTTCTAAAAATGCTGTGTGAGATAATCATGACTTATTTAGATTTTATTATATCTATTTATTTATATATTTTATTTAATAGTTAATAAATTTTTATAAAAAATTTCAACAAATATTTAAATATTAATATATATATATTGTTATTTTTTATCTAACAATCTATCGAATGTAATAAATATATGTTATTATTTTTATTTGATAATTTTTTTTTCAGTTAAGAATATATGCTATTATATTTATTTGATAATTTTTCCCTTTTGAACAAAAGCTGAAAAATGTAGGTAGCCGAAGGGACTGATGAAACGTGTGAGTGAGGTTCCTTTCCCTCCCTTTTATGTTATTTTCGCTCATAGCTTTACAATTCATGCATTGTGGCCTCTGCAGAAGCTGACTTTATTTTTGGTTATATCATTCATTGAGAGAGACATGTATTAATTTTTTTCAGAATATGGTTAAATATTTAAAACAGATAAAATAGAATAGGAAAAAATACATAAAAAATAAAATACATTAAGATAAAAATATTATTAAAATATTTAATAATTAAATTTTTTTATAGAACATTAATATATAAGAAATATTGTTTTTAAATAATAAAATAATAAATAATTTGTCACATAGTAAAACTTATTTTAAATTAATAATTATTTTATTATTTTTTTTTTATTTTAATATATAGTTTAAAATTTTGTTTTTTTTTATCAAAATTCATCATTTTAATTTTCAAAATTATAAAAAATAAATTTACTCATTAAAATTAGTAAATATTAATCAATTTAATCTTTAATATTAAAAATTTGTTAATCAATAAAACTTTAGTGTAAAATAAAATTAAAATTTTATCTGCACTTATATCCTAATATGTAGCAATCATTTATATCAAGCAATTCGGTCAGTAATGTTAGGGTGAAATGAACTGATAGTTGTGAAATTTGAAAACTAAATTGATAATGATTATTAAATTTAAAAATTAAATTATTTAATTTGTAACGCTAAAAATCAAATTAAAAAAATGATAATTTTATATTTTAAAATAATTTACGCTTGTTTATATTTCAAATGTAATGGTTTAACATTTTTTAAAATTAATAATTAACATTTTAGGGTTTAGGGTTTGAAATATATAAATTTTTTAACTAACAACGTTCATTCTAAATATTAGATTAAATTAATTAATAATTGTTAAAATATAAACAAAATATACTTATTTATATTATTAAAGATTAAATTTACTAGTATTTATAAATTTCAAAATTAATTTAATAAATTACTCCTCTATGTAGCTTTGAAAACAGTTTGATAGGTATCCTTTAGATATATCCATCTTTACGTTCAAGAAGCTGGTCACCGATCACTTTCCATTCCTTTTTATATTTTCACTATCTTCTAAGGTGTATACACAAGGTATACGAATTGTTATTATTATAAATAACACATTCTCTAAATAGAATATATTGGATGAAAAAAAAATAGATAGATAAAAGAAAAAATATAATATAATATAATATAGTATAATAGAAATATATACAAAATTAAAATATAAATCTATCAATATATATATATATATATATATTTATATATATAGATATTACTCTTTCAATTGTATAGGTGTGAAGTCATCGGGTGGCATAAAGAACCGGGTCATGTGAGGGGATAAGATATTCGGTTTATCCAAGAAATAAATCACAATTCACTTATTCACGAAGAGCAAAGAAGAATATTCCATTCAATCATGAAAAATATTCTAAATTTTGATAGAATTATTTGAAATATAAAATTTTTTTTGTTATCCACTTTGTATTTTATCGAACTCATTCATCACTTCACATCTTAGACGTATACACCATAATTTATTGGTTGAAACTTGTTATTTATATACAAACAAATTCCCACAAAATTCTTATCAAGAACGGCACTGAAACACCCCCATGATCCATCAAACTCCAAATTGACTTGTTCAAAACTTGTTTTTGTATTATCTAACTATATATCCAATGCTTTATGATAAAAGATGGGTTTAATCATTGTATTTTTTAACTCCACTGATATGCACGTCGTACACGCGTTCTGAAAAATACGAATTATATTATATATTTTATATACACTGTTCTTATTTATTTATATACACTATAAATTTTTGAATATTTAAATTTTTTTTTTAATTTTTATTAGATTTATTTATTTTATAATCGAATATAGATAAGGAATTATTTATACTTTTATCCATATTTAATTATAAACCAGATAAATTCAATAAAAAATTATTTTGAATATTCATAAATTAAAGCGTATTTAATCATGCATTTTTATTAGTTATAAAATTATTAACTGAAAATTTTAACTTTATTTAGTAAAATAATTTTTTAAATAACTTCTCAAATAACGTTCAAACTTTTTAATTTTTAATTAAAATAATTTTTGTTTTTTCTTCGATGTGTTTTTTATAATTTATTTGTATTTATTTATTTGTTTTGATATGGTTAATAATATCCTTTCATTATTTTATAACGATATTATTAATTTAATGTTGAAGATTAGATGATGTATGGAATTTTAATTTTAGATTTTTTCAATATTATGCTATTTTATTATTATTCTACTGTTTATTTATTTTTAAAATAAAATATTTATATTTATTGATAAAAATAAAATTATTAAAATAATTAACATTCTAAAATTATATTTATATAAATTTAAATTTAAATATTTTTTTAAAAATAAAAAATATTTAATTACATTTTAATATATTTTTTATTAAAATAAAATAGATTATATTTTAAAAAAATAATATATTAATTAATTATTTTCTTATTTATTATATAATTTAATAATTAATTTTATCAAAGAATTTCAATTTATTCATTTTGTATAATACACCCATATAATCTGTGAAAAGAAAAAAAATATTAACAATATATATAAAATATACTACTGAACGGTTTAGCTTATCAGCAATAAAGTTGGGGTTTGTGGACCAAAAGTTAGTTCTCTCTTTGACCAAAACATAACAGCATGAATGCTCATTAAAAAAGAAGCTAATAGTATGAATCTGACTTTTTTTAATGAAATTTGAGCCACTAATCACTATCTTAGTTATTATTAAGGATATCACTTTTTTTATATTTATATTTTTAAGAATTGACCCTTTATTTAAACATATTAAGGAGTGCTTACTTAATAACTCAAACCGTTAGATGAGATTTTTTTATCAATGCTTGTTGAACCAAACATAACATACTTAGGGCCGATATAATATCAATGCTATATTAATCATAGTCAGGAACACTATGGTAATGTGCATATTCGGATTAAAATTGCAGTAGGAAAAAATAAGTCATTTTTTAAGAGAGAAATTGCAGTTAATAACATTTTGATTATATAAATCAGCATAATTATTAAATTAATTTATAAAAAATAGATATTGATTTATACATATCAGATTTTTATAAAAAGTAATAATTAAATCTATACATTATAAATATAAATATATAGGTTCAGTTATAATTTCTTAATAATATATATATAATGTAATTTATTAATTTAACATTGAATTGATAAAATATAATTATATATAAAATTATTAAATAAAATAATTTTAAATAAAAATTATTGTTTAAAATAACTTAACTCCTCCTTTATATATATATATATATATATATATGGCATAATTCATTTATCTAATAAAACTCAACACTTACCAGATGAAAAACGAAGAAAACGGTGACTGTAATGTCGTGTTAGAACAGTGCTCTTAGCTTCGAAAAAAAATCATAGATCAGTAAATAATAATTTATTTATATTTCTATTTCATTTCATTTTAAACTTGATTTAAAGCATTGAAATGCTTTCAAGCATATCTCACCTTCACAGATGACAAACATATGAAAAATACCGACTATTTGACCGAAAGAAAATATATCAATGTTTTATTGGATGAGTTGTGAAATAAAATAAAAATAAATAAATAAATAAATAAATTAATAATATAAATTTTATTTTATATAAAATAAAAATAATTTAAATTTATTATATTATTATGTTATTAATATAATAATTTTTATTTTTATTTTTAAAATAATTAAATACTAAAATTAAAAAAAAGACATTTGCCCTTCACTTCTTTTCTTACGAGAGGAGAATATATGCATATAGGATAGGTACAATTAGAAAAATAATTTAAATTCAGAATTTTATATAAACTTCAATTTTTTAAAAATTAATTCAATGATTTTTTTATATAAAATAAATTGATTTAATAAAAGAAAAAATTATTTCCATTTTTAAAATTTTTTTATTCTCTCCATTCAACTAATGCAAAAATGCTTTGTTTCTTTTTTTTTTTAATTGAAAATTCTGACAAGTAAAACTAGAAAATTAATACTCGAGTTAGTGATACAATATTTTTGAATAAGTTATAGATATTTGAATTACAGTCTCTCTTTTTTTTTTTAATTTAATATATATATATATATTTTAAAAAAATTAATAAAGTTACATTTTAATTATTTTTACTGCAAATAAAATTTTTAATAGTCTGAATAAATATAATTTCTTTAATAATTTTTATTTTTTTTAACTTTTAGTATCACAAATTATTAATTTTAAATATTTTACTATTTATTTTAAATTTATAAAAATAAAAAATTAAAGTTAAATGTTTTTATCACCAAATAAAAAATAGAATTAAACAAAAATACCTTTATTATTAGTTTAAAAAGTTTTAATTTCGTTCCATATTTTAAGGTTAATTGATAAAGATGCTGAAAATTAAGTATTACTTACATTAAAAATTACCATACAAAAAAAATTAAAATATTTTTATATTTAAATAAACTCAAATAAAATATACACAACTTTTTTATAAGATATAAATATTTTACATAGAAAATGGTATATTATAAACATCGTTTAGAGTTATTGTTAACAAAGAAAAACGGATCTTACTTAACGGATTCAAATCTTAAACATATGATTACATTAAATATTTATAAAAAGAAATTTTATAATCTATAATAATTCTATTTAATCTGTGAAAGATGACATCTACCTATGGTTTTGTATCCCATAAGACAACACTTGGAGTAGGAAAATGTACTCCTTTACCTAAAATTTTATACCGAAACTGAATAAAAATGAAGTATTAAAAAAATTGTTGAAGAAAATGATGAAAAGTATGATTTTGAAAAATTGTTGGGAATATGTACACATATACATAAATTTGGGTGTTTCGTAGAAAAGCAGTAGACAGAGACAAGAACAATGGATCCTTAATTTGAAAGCATATCCCTTAACGTATCTTCTTTATATACATCCCACTCAAACTAAAGCTACCTCTCTTCAAACCAAACCCCTCACTGTTTCCATTTTTCATATCCCACTTTCCGGTCACCGGAGATGTCTCTCCGGCGAGTCCCTCTCTGCCTCCTCCTCTTCCTCCTCCTCTCCCCTCACTCCGCCACTGGAGCCTCCGCGTTCCGCCGCCGAAAACACAAAATTTCCGGTCCAATCAAGACCGTCGTAGTCATCGTCATGGAGAATCGCTCCTTCGACCACGTCCTCGGGTGGTTAAAGTCGACCCGACCCGACATCGACGGTCTAACAGGCTCCGAATCGAACCGGATCTTCGCCTCCGACCCGTCCTCGCCGGAAATTCCGGTCACCGACGATGCTCTCTTCATCGACTCTGACCCAGGTCACTCCTTCCAAGCCATAAGGGAACAGATATTCGGATCCAACGACACTGCAAACCCTCCTCTGATGAACGGTTTCGCTCAACAAGCCGAGTCAATGGTCAACGGAATGGCCAAAACCGTTATGAGCGGTTTCAAACCGGAAATTCTTCCGGTCTACACCCAACTAGCGAACCACTACGGTTTATTCGACAAATGGTTCGCTTCGGTTCCCGCTTCGACCCAACCGAACCGGTTCTATGTTCACTCCGCCACTTCCCACGGAGCGATGAGCAACGTTCGCAAAGACCTCATCCATGGGTTCCCTCAGAAAACAATCTTCGACTCTCTCGACGAAAATGGCCTTACATTTGGTATCTATTACCAGAACATTCCCGCTACTTTGTTCTTTAAGAGTTTGAGAAAGTTGAAGAACGCTGTGAAGTTTCATAACTATGGTTTGAAGTTCAAGAAGCATGCGGAGAAGGGGAAGCTTCCGAATTATGTGGTGGTGGAGCAGCGGTACTTTGATGTGGAGCTTTTACCGGCGAATGATGACCACCCTTCGCATGACGTGGCGGTGGGGCAGATGTTTGTGAAAGAGGTGTATGAGGTGTTGAGGAAGAGTCCTCAGTGGAATGAGATGGCGGTGTTGATTACTTATGATGAGCATGGTGGATTCTATGATCATGTGCCTACACCTGTTAAGGGTGTGCCTAACCCTGATGGGATCATTGGGCCTGACCCTTATTATTTCCGCTTTGATAGGTTGGGGGTTCGTGTTCCCACGTTTCTTATCTCGCCTTGGATTGACAAGGGCACCGGTATGTGCTCCAAAGTTTTCATTTTTATGCGCTTTCATGTTTTGCTGATGTTGGATTTGTATCTTGCCTTAATTGGGAGGGTTCAATGCTTGTTCTGTTTTGATTCAGGGCATGCTTGGATCAGCTTTATTAGGAAAATAATTATTTTTTTCTCCAAAAGTTCTATTACAAAATTGACAAAAATAAGCTACTATTTTCTCCACACATGCTTAGTTTTTTAAGGGAAAAATGTTTTTTTTTTTTTTTTTTTGTTTGAAAAGTTATGCTGGTGAGATTCTGAGGGTATGGGGTGAGTTCTGTTTTGGGGGTATAATGTGAAGGAATGGAAAGTCCTGTGAATTAAGAGTTTTTGGAATCCCCCCGAACTTTTTTATTTTTCTGGATTGAGTCTGTAGAACGTTTTTTTGGCTTTGTTTGGTTTAACTAGGAGATATTTGACTTGTTGCTGAGTGTTTTTTTGCTGTTGGTCTTCAAGTTTTTCTGCGTATTTGTTAGTTGTACCGTTAGACTTGGTTGAAGTATACTTCTGCTTGAAGCTGTACAAATTTTTAGGTTTATTAGGTTGATGATGTTTTGAACATACTACTGTTTGATTACTTTTGTAGGATTTGTACATGCCTATCTTGATTCATTTTGGATCTTAACATAGAGTTAATGGATCTTTTGGTGGGTACTGGTATACAAGTTTTGACATATACTTGAATGTAGTCATTTTGCACTTGGTGGAGTTACTTGTATGTACATTTTCTTATTTATTGGGAAATTCTTTGGATTAATTCAAATGAAGTACTGAAATGTTATACTTTAATGTACTTATGTAGTATACTGAAGACTAGTTCTGGTCATGTTTGTGTATACTGTAGTTCTCACTAATAAAACAATCTATACCTGAATATGTTTATGTGAGTTGTAATTAACTAGTTTGACATTTGTGTACTGAATGAAGTAAGATAGGTGCTTATTGCTTGAGGATGATTATGGAATATATGCAGTATTGATGAGAAATGTTTCTACTCCATTGCAACATTTTAAATTGTGAACATGGACAAATATTTGAATTTTGAATTTCACTCTTTTGGATCTTGTTGACTCTTTTACTCCCACAAAATAACACCAATTAATTTCTTAAAAGATGGTTCATCAGTTTTAGTTTTAATTATGCCGCCTGTTCTTGTTGCTTCTGTTATCAAATTTCTGTACATCATTTGGTCGCTCTCCTGGTGATTTTCATAGATCTGTTAACTGTACTTGGATGCTTGTAACATAAGCTGAGCCTTACTATCCAATTTTAAGTTTAATTATTTCAGTACATGCTTGACACTTTCTTGTTTAGGGTACCTTTTTCAACATGACTTGGCTCTTGATTCAATTTTAATTGTATAATTTTGCAGTGATTCATGAAGCAGATGGGCCAACACCATATTCTCAATATGAACATTCGTCTATTCCTGCCACAGTGAAGAAGCTTTTCAATTTAAAATCCAATTTCTTGACAAAGAGAGATGCATGGGCTGGTACCTTTGAAAAATATTTTTACATGCGAGATACTCCCCGGGACGATTGCCCAGGTTTGCATCTACTTCTTTGTTTGTTACATCTGACTACAGCATTCCTGGAAATTAATGCTTTTTGAACTACTATATGCTTTGGTAAATTCATTTCTTGTAGTCTAATTAAAGCAACCTTTTACCCTGACCAAACTAAATTATGTGTTAAAATTTGATTCAACATAAAAAATTAACTTCAATTTGATATGCAGAAATATTACAACACTGGTATGCATTTTTTCTTTAGACTAACTCAAGATACTTGTTTTTGTTCTTTTGCTCTTGGCTGGGATTGGGAGAGTGATGTACTACTGGGGCCATATATATTGAAATGGGCAACTCCATTTTTTCTTCCCCCCTTTCCCCCCATTATTATCTACTATCCATTTTGTGAACCAAATAGACTCTTGAAGCTTCCATCCATGGCAATGAACTTAATATAGATACCAATCCATGCCTGAATGAAGTCTTAGAAATTTCCTGTGACTTGCATACCAGTTTCCACTTTTGTCTCTTATCTAAAAAGTAGGTTTATAATTATATTGAAACACCAACGGTGCAATTGTACATATAATGATCCAAAATATAGTACAGAACTTGATATTTGTCATTTTCTATTTTAGATCCTTTTTTGATGCTAGTGATTTATTGTCAAGCATTATTATGTCTTAACATTAACTTCAATGTATTTAATAGAAACTCTTCCGGAGATCAAGACACTAAGGCAATCTGGACCAAGAGAAGATTCTAGTCTGTCAGAATTCCAAGTGGAATTAATCCAACTTGCATCTCAGCTCAATGGTGACTATGTACTCAACTCTTATCCAAACATTGGTAAAAGTATGACAGTGAAAGAAGCAAACAAGTATGCAGAAGATGCAGTGAAGAGGTTCCTTGAAGCTGGAAGGGCTGCTCTTAAAGCAGGGGCTAATGATTCAGCCATTGTCACAATGAGACCTTCGCTCACTAGCAGAGTTGCTGTGGGAGATAACCCCAAACTTGTGGAATCTTACTGATTCTTTTCGCAATATGACCTGTAAATATGGTATATATTTAGCTAGCATATTCCGTCTAAAATTTAAGAAAAAAAGTGATAAGGGTTCTTAGTAAAAATATTTTCGGTTCAAGAACAATTAACCTGATAATTGATTAAACAATGTTCAAGATGAACATTCAATTATTGACTCGATTAATCACCATTTTAGTGGTTGATTGTTCTTAAATTGAAAAGAATTTTACCAAGAATTTTATTATTAAACTTTTCTTAAATTTAAACCACGTGCCCTAGATAAGGTTAAAAAAAAAAGAAGTGAAAATTCTATAAATATTTATTGTACTTCCTAGATGTTTTGCTTCTTAAACAAAAGAATATGTATTACGTGTACTGTTATATTGTACGACAATGTTCAATGTACTATTTATTGCCTTATTTATTTTTATATCAACTATTACTCTTTTAATATAAAAATTTACCTATATTCTCCAACAATTTATTGTTTGTAGATTTGTGATAAGAGTGTTAAACCAAAATCAACGGATAGATTCGGATAAGCTGGACTCCGTCGATTTTTATATTTTTCAATGAAAACTACACGTTTTCATGCGAATCTATGATTGAAATTAATTTAGGTTTACGTCTTAATTTTATTGAAGTTAATTTGTTCTCAATTTAAATTAAACATATTTTAAGTTTTTTGAATGATACAATACTTCTTTTTACCTAAACCTTGATGTATAATCAATTTATGAGGTGAGTATGAATTTTTTCCCTTTCTTTTTAAGAATATTTATTATCTTCAAAATTTTTATATAAGTGTCGTTTTAGTTCAAAATGTATTCCTTTCTTTTAAAAACGTATAAACCAATGGGTTTAAATTATTGAAAATTTGAAATTCAAATTTTGACGAATTAAATTGATAAAATAAAATAGTTAGGATATTCATGATTGTATTAGTTGATTAAATTTAATACTCTTAATATTTTTTAATTTTATACATATATTTAATATGCATTTAAGTCATTAGTTTATATAAGTTACCTATCAAAATATTAAAAATAAAACATTTTGTAGTTATATCAAATAAATTAATTTAGATATATTTATAATATTATAATTATAAAATATATTTGATAAAATATTTTAACTAGCTGAAGAATAGATATGTTTGATAAAATTAATGAATAAATTAGTTGAAAGTTAAAAAATTAACTAAGATGAAATCTGAAAGTTGTAGATAAAAAATGATAAGATACTGATTAAATTAAAATTATTTGGTAAAGTTAGTTGATAAAGTATCAATTAAATTAAAATATTTGATAAAAGTAATTGTTAATTGATAAATATAAAATAAAAAATAAAAATATAATTAAATATGATATATATATATTTTTAAAAACATATTAAAATTTAATTAAATAATTTTTTTCAAATAAAAATATTTATTTTTAATTTTTATATAAATAAATATGAAATGAATTTTTTTAAAAAAATTAACTATTTTTATAATTTTAGTTTTTATCAAATGATTCAACATTTTTAATATAATAAAATAATTAATATAATAATTTAAATAAATAACATAAATTAAATAGTAATTTAAAATATAATATTTGATAATAATATAAAAATAAATATATCATAATTAATAATATTATTACGAAAAAAACAAATAATATTAAAATTAAAAATAAATAAATAAATAATTAGATTATAAGAATATACTAAAAATAAAAAATAAATAAAATATTTAAGTTAAAGGTTAAAAAACATAACATTAGTTGAAGTAACTTTTCTAAAAAATATTAATAATCATCAATAAAATATTTGTAATTATTAAAAAAATTACAATAATTTTTTTTAACTAATAATTTAAAATTTCACCCAGTTATAAAACCTCACCAAAATACTCTTTGTTAACACAAAGTTTCTGTCTGTAAAACAAATTATTTTAGTAGGAAATAATATTTTTGTAACAATTATAGATATTTTTCAAAAAAAGCTAGTCCAAGTAGATATACTTTTTGGTTCTTAATTTTAATTTTTTAATTTTAATTTTTAATATATTTTTATAATTTAATATTTTATTTATGTAGTTCCATAAGTTTAATATTTTATAATTCTTTCATAATAATATTAATATATTTATTTTTATATTATTATAAAATATTAGATATTAAATTATTATTTTAATATATACTATTTATTTTATTAAATAAAGTAGTAAATTTTTTTGATAAAAATTAAAATTTAAATATAAGCATTTTTAAAATTCTTGTCTAAAATTTATTTGTGTGAAAATTAAAATTAAGTATTTTTATTTTAAATATAAAATTTTATCTAATTGAATTTTTATTTTTATTTTTAAAAAATATATCAAACTTATAAAGTTTTAATATTTTTTAATTATGTTTTATTTATTATTTTATAATAATAATTTTTATTTAATTTTTCAACTTAAAATAATTTTTTCGCTTTCAACTATTTTATCTGTTAATTTTATTAAATATATTCATAACAGTGATGTTCTTAACTAATTATATAATACATTATATTTTATTTATTTATAATATTTTTAAAATAAATTTTAAATTTTATATACATATAATTTATTAAATATTTATTGAGACATTAGACGAATTTTTTAATGATGGAAAAATCAAAATTATTATTTTTATCTCTTCAAGGTTTAATTTCTATTATATTTTAATATTTTTATAATAATAATAATAATAATATATATATATATATATATGTTATTCAATTCTTTATTCTCTAACCTAACCTTTCTTTTAAAATTTTAATTCTTATATATTAATGTAATTTTAAAAGAACTGAAGCATAACTTACATGATCTACTAGTATATTTGAGTTTGACACTCAAATTTTTCTAACAAAAGTTGGTTTTTTTACAACAAAAAGTTTAATTAAGCCTTAATATAAGATAAACTAGACCTAAGCATTTGTATTATTATGAACTCGAATCTAAAGGACTCTTGCATAAAAGGATATGATAAATATGATTTATAAATTTAAATTTTAATATAAAATAATATAAACTTAAATATTGTCTCTGTGCCTCAAATTCAAATATCTCATTGTATGAAAAAAATTACCAGACTGTTTATAAATCTTTGAACAAACAAAAAGATTTTATTAGCAATACTTAGGATTGTAACAAGAAAATTATTAAGGTACAAAACAATTAGTGGAGGAGAACACCCCCAATTTTTATTTTTTTTTAAGTAACCCTATTTGCAACATATCCATTAAATAATCAAGACACAGATACCAACAATAAGAGGACTATCAAAAATAGAAAGATCAACATGAGAATCACGAGCAACATTTGCAAAATCAATAACATTTTTATACAAGCAAAAGAAATATATTAACAGAGTAAAAGAGGTAAACAAATCCTCACACACAGTTCAGCAAGATAGCTTACGAACATGTACAACTTAATACATTCAATTGAGTTAATACACCTCCCAATTTTTTCTTCCTAGTTGATTGGGACCACTAACTATAGGAGCACAAAGATGAGAAGAAAGATATTCACTATTCACCTTATGAACCCTTTCTTCAGAACATCAATAGAATATCTTTTATTACAAGTAAAACCAACAACCACTGCCCTCTTGAACCTCTAAAAACACCATCACATCCGCTGATGATAAATCATGTTTCACTAACCCGTCAACATTGCATTTAAACCATTTATTAGGGGCAAAGATAACTAACAAGTAATTCAGGTATGTTTGAAACATTAAGTAGTCTAAAATAGAATTTCTATTAAAATATATTTATATATATAAAATATAAAAATAACTAATTGAAATAATTTATTATGATGTGTTTATGGTGCAGGGTATCTTAGTTAATGATCTTATAAGGGAATTTGTAGGGCCAAAAATAAAATAAAATTCACCTGTAATCCTCGACAAATATTTAATAATTAATCCTTAATGATGAGCACTAATTTATCATTATTAAAATTAAGAAAGATGATAAACGTACGTACCTATAATCATAAACATCCCATAACATCCTGGTTTCTTTTTTTTTTTTTGTTGTGACAGCTTTGGAAAGTTATGGCTGTTATAAAAAATTTCTGCCAGTTTTCTAAATAAAGTCGGGTATAACATTGTGTTTGTTACTGTACAGCATGTATATGTTTATGTTTTTCCTAAAATTGATGCAATTATATAGTATTGTTATTATAAATAAGGCCCAGAAACAGAAGTTTGTACTATCAGAGAAAAAAATTAATCCTAAAAATCACTTCGGACCCAAAGGCTGACAATGGCGAAAGTTTCACTTCTGTTTCCTTACTTATTGGTTTTGTTTTTTATAGCATCTGAAACTGGTTATTGGTTTTATTTCTTATAGCATCTGAAACTGGTATTTCTCTGTTTTTCATCATTGTGTGTCTCTTATATAAAATTATCTACGTTTAAAATTTATACATTATCTACCTTAGATTGCATGGAACATAAAATTTTGTTAAATGAGTATTTAATTGCTCTTATAAAATATTATTCTTCTTTCTTATAAGCTTTTTTTGATAAAGGTAACATATTTGGCAGATTTTGCAAATGCATGTATCATGCAGAAGTGAAGATGATTGTCATGAATTACATTTTTTCATGGCAAATGTGTGAGAGACTGCCTTAGTGGTAGATGTTGCGGTTGCGTTTGTGAAGCACATGGTGAAAATGTTTGACAAGATTTAAGGCTTTCACGGTTCAAAAATAAGAGGCTTTAAAGTTCTATACCTTTATGGTGGAATTTGTATATGTACTAAAAGATGTTCCATCTTCGATTCTTCATCAACAACATTCTCATCTTATTATTTGAGATTTTGTTTTACTTTATGTGTTTTATATTGTCTCAGAATTTCAATATATATTAATCTTCTTATGTATTACTAATTGTTATTGACTTTGACCACAATTGTGGTTTATTTAGCGAGCATCTGTACAACATCTTGCTTAGGTTTAATTTAAAATAATTCATCAATTTTTATTTTATTTTTTAAGTATTTGATCAGAAAAATTATTGGTACTATTTTATAATAAAATAATACTAACCTTTCCTTAGAGTTGCAACTAAAATTATTATGAAAAAACAAAGTACAAGAATATTTACGTATTTAAATTAAATGTGAAGAAGAGTTCCTATGCTTAGTTTGTGAAGGAAAATATTTAAAAAAAATTTTAGAAAAAAATATCTAGATCCAAAAATTAATTACAAATAATAGATATATTAACATCTTATTCTCGTCCAAAAGAAAGATATCTTATTTAAAATATGTAATTTTAAAAAATATATTTGATCCTATTTAAATAAAATGAAATATTGAGGAGAAAAATAAATAGATAAAGAAAATAGATTAACAAAATATGATTTTTAGATAAAAAGGATTTTATGGTAGGAATATTAGAATTTGTTTAAAAATAATGTAAATATAATATTTTAATAATTTTTAAATAAAAATATTTTTAAAATTTTAGATAATAATATTCAATGTTTTAAATTTGTGTATGCATGATATTTAAGATAATCAATAATTACATTGTAAATTTTACTATTCCGAAAAGATGTAATAAAAAAGGTTGTACATTTATATATTTAAAGTTTGTTACTTGGTTTGAAATTAAAATATTTATTTTAATAATATAATAATATATTTATTTTATTTAAAATATATTTTAAATATATATATATATATATATATAAAGGATTAATTAAGTAACGATTATATGGTAAGCTTTTGAAATTTATAAAATACACGATAAAAATACGTTTAAAATTGATTGTATGAGATTTATAATTAAAATATTTATTTAATAATATTAATGTATCAATTTATTTTATTTAAAATAATATTTTAAATTTATATATGTACAATATTTATAATATAATATTTCTATTATTATTTTAATATTATTTTTTAACTTATTTACTAATATTTATTAATTTTTTTAATTAATATTATTTATTAACCAATTAATTATATTTTAATATAACATTTATATTATATTAATATTAATTAATATATTATATATAACATAAATAATTGTTAATAATCATGTTAGAATTTATCTAAACCAGCTCATTATATAAAGGTAAGTGATGGTTTTACGTAAATTTTTATGATTTTAAAAAATATTTAATAATAAAAGGTGTTATACATATATGTTTAATATCTATTGGATGGGATATAAAACTAAAATAGTTATTTAATAATACAATATTAATTTATTTTTTTAGAATAACATTTTAAATGCACTATGTTCATTATATATATACAGGTGGTTACACTGTAAATTGTTACATTTTAAAAAATATGTAATGATACAAAAAGATATACATAGGTATTTAAGAATTTTTATGCAAGATATAAAAGTAAAATATTTATTTAATAATATAATAATATAGATTTATTTTATTTAAAATAATATTATAACCTAATGAATAAAGAGATAAATTAAGTTGCAATTAGAGTAAAAATTATTAAAAAGAGAGAATAGAATATTATTATAGACATTATTACTATTTTCTTTTAAATTATTATTTTTTATATTAAACTATTCTAATTTTAAATTTTTTACCATTAACCCAATTTTAATAAATTTTTTTATTTATTTAAATAATTATAAAGATTTAAATAAAAGAAAAGCACAATAAAAAGAAAAAGAAAAGAACCATAACAGCTGAAAGAACCAAGTACTTGCATTTAGATATAAGACCTTGTTCTGAGGCATCTCATCTACATGGGAAGTGCCTGTCAATTCAGAAAAACAAGGCCTCCATCAATAAATAATAAACAAATTAAGAATGAAAAGGAAAAAAAAATTGTCAATACCTTTACGCTTCATAATTGCAGTAAATATATCCTCTCTGTTATGAGACAAATAAATATGTGCATCCAACTGTATTTTTCCTTTTCTGTAAATTGATGAGATTCAGAATATATTGCTGATAGAGTGATCCTTAAGTTTGTCGACTATTTGGATCCTTGCATTCATTTTACAGCATCCATGTTGATAATACAGAGCATCTGGTAACAATTCAGAGTCTATCTCAGCAACTTGTGTTGTGATAAAAAGAAATGATAAATACAGACATGGCAGTGACAAACATCCATATACACTGCCATTTTATTTTTTTTGCGGTTTTAGAAAATTTTACGACGGTTTTAAAAAATTTAATGATTTTTAAATTGAATTGTGACAATATCGAATGTAATATTATGATGTATTCATTGTAGAGTGGGACGTTTATCTTTTCCATTTAATAAAAGCATCTATACATTTATCCAACGCTTGTAAAAATTCTATTTATAGCACATTTGCTCTAGAGTTCAAGCCAGCCAACTCGATTAGCTGTTTCAATATCTCCTCACTTATGTGTATAAGCTGCATTCCACTCTCAACAATAAAGGTAAATATTTTAAAAAAATGTTTTATTTCGTTTAACAATTAAATATATAATATTTATTTCATAATATGTATATAAAAAAATAAAAATAAATTATTAATCTTAATTAATACACCAAACAAGTGCATATTTTTTTCAGCTATCAATTTAATCTATCTAATCCAATCTAATACCATCTAAATTCATGAGTTAGATTCAAAATAATTCATAAAACCTACATACAGAATCTACAGGATTGCCCATAAAGCTTTATGGGTTAGATCAGATCATAAACTTAAATCTATCTTTTATTATACTCTTCTATTTTATTCTTTATAAATCATAACATATGTTTGTTGTAGATAGGCAATAAAATTAATTAAAATTAAAATAAATTATATATATATATTATAAATAATCAAATTATTAAAATTTATTGTAATCAATCATTTCAAATTTACAATCCAGTAATACATTTAACCAGCAAAAATAATCAATTTAATCAAATTGCGTATAGAATTTTCAAGTAATAGGTTACTAAGCTCACAATTCTAAAACAAAATCCAATTTTGATGGCAATTGCCAAATGTCAATTATGATAAAAATTTAAAGTGCAAGACTAATAATTTTCTTGTTAAATTATTTACAATTAGTTTTTAGGATCTTTATGCTCATTAGATTTCTTTATTGCCACCTTAAAATTAAAGATATTATCATTTTTATTAGATTTCTTTATTGCCATCTTAAAATTAAAGATATTATCATTTTTATCACCTAGAACTCAATCAATGATAACAATCAAACAAACAATTGTGAGATAATTAGGTAAGATAAAAAATAGTTATAAATAATTATTCTAAAAAATATTACCATTAAAATTTTAAGTAAAGACATTTAACCAATTTCTAGTGAAAATTAATATTTGAACATTCTTAGGAAAGGTAAAAGTTCTATAATTGGTGAGAACACATATAGCAATACTAAAAGCAAACTTTGATGCCATTGTAATAATTGGAATAATGAGAAAATGATTAGTCATTATAGAAAAAGTAGGAATTTTTTTTTCATTGATTTTTCAATAGTGAAGGATATCAAAGTCATCAACATCTACTTGTGATTCATCCAAATAAATATTGAGTTCATTCTTCCCATTAAAGAATTCAACTTCATTCTTATGCATTTTATAGTCCTGTAACACATAAAATAATAATTAACTAAACAAATGAATTATGAAAGAAAATAAAAATATGTTAGGATAAAAGACTTACAGTGAAAACTCTTAATTTCTTATGTTTATTTCCTTCTTCACTTGATTTGGGAAACAACATGAGTTCATTGGATGATTGGGAAAGAGAACCTATAATAAGAAAAATGCTGACATATTCTTCATAAAGTTTCTTCAACTAGTCTTTCACATTCATAACTTTATCTTCAATATTTAAACAATCAAGTCTATTGTAACAATAATTTAAAAAGTCAATCTTCAACGCTGGATAATGTTTGTGTATAACGTATGAAGGCAAGTGCACCTTATCGTTTTATGAAGTAAAGAATGATTAGAGTATCGTCTCCACAGGGATTTGGTTCAAATATTGAATTCCTACTAGTCCACTAATTGAATTCAGTTATGAGGTCGCAACGCAAATTTAAGCGCGTAGGCAACGTAAACAGAAATCAACAAGAATTCACAGAATTTGTCACAAATCTGGAACTCTGTCCAGTACGCAAAGAATACTTCAAAATAATATCTAAACTATCAAACACTCAACAACTGATATAAATGTGTAAGAATTCAAATTATGGAAGATGTTAGGGTTGGATTTCACCAAAACTTCCCCTATGTAACCTTTGATCATTACGTATATTCAAGATAAAATGTGGTTGAAGATCGAATTCACAATTATTGATTGAAGGTCAATCCATTGACTCATCAATTCTTCACTCAAATTAGGAATCCTAATCCCTTAGCAATTCCTAATTTGACGTGAGCCTTAAGTTCAAGAATTCAAACGATCTCACAATTGCAAACCTCTATCCCTAGTGCATTCACAATTGTGTTATTCAATCTCAGTTCCAATTCTTAAACCAATTTCCCAATTGCGAAGAAGAATTTAGATTCAATTTATAAGTGGGCAAGTCATAAAAGCATTAAGCAAAGAGATGAATAATGAACGTTAAAGGAAAACAATCTTAAATAAATGCAAAATCTAGGTTACATAAGATCAGTTAAGGATTCATCCTTCTCCAACAGGGGCTCAGTTACACATAATGAAGAAGAGAAAGTCAAGATCATGGCAGCACGTTGTAGATGCACTTCGTCTTCCGCCCTAGGGTTCCTCCTTCACCCAAAATAGAACTAGCGTATGGGGAAATGGAGGCTCTATCCTCTAGGTCTGCGCTCTGGAGATAGATCAGTGGGTAGAGTGAATGATGCCTTGTTTTCGTTCTGTTCTGGGCTTTTTATAGCTACTAGTCTGTAGCGTCACGTGTCCAACACGGAACCCTGTAACAGATTGCAGAGATTAAAACACATCAGATTGATGATAATTTATCACCCAAAAGACTCTAAAATTGTATTTTCCAGATTGTGCATGGGTTATTCAGTTTTATGTCATTTTCTCATGTTTTAATGGTGTTTTATGCTTCAATTACTTGCAATTACATTGAATTATGTTCCAAATAAGTGTTTTATTGGACACTTATCAAATAAAAAATGGCTCCAAAAGCTAGCACAATATTATTTCCAATACTTATCAAATTTTTGTTTCATTCTCAAAAACATTTCCCCTATCATATTATCAAAATTTGAAGTAGGATAAGATGAACCAGATATCATATTTTTGATCTCATAAAATGGTTCTAAGAATATACAAATTTTCTCTTCCCTCTCCCATTCTTCTTGAGATGAAAAATGTTTATAATTTTTGTCTGCCCATTTAAAAATGCTTAAAGTTTGTTTATATTTAGTTGCACTCTTAAGCATTAAAAATGTAGAATTTTACCTAGTAGACACATCCAATCTTAAACCAGTGTTCATATCCAAGCTCACAATACCCACATAATCTTTAAAAATATTCATCCTTTCATAGGAGTTTTTAACATACTTAAAACTCTCTAATTTTATAAAAAGTTTCAGTTGCTACTTTCAACTCATGTTTAACAATTAAATTAAGGATATACACAAAACAACGTACATGAAAATATTCACCATCATATAACAAATTACCTTGAACATTAAATGATTTTTCAAAATTTTTTGCATGCTATCATTAGAGGAAGCATTGTCCAAGGTCAAAGAGAATACTTTCTTTTCAATTCTCCAATCCTTTAAACAATTAAATAAAGTGTGTCCCAATTCAACACTAATGTGTGAGGGCATCATTTGACAAAAATTAAGAATTTTACTTTTCAATTTCCAATTCTCATCAACAAAATGGGCAATCAAACATATATAACTCTCAATAGTAGTTGTTGTCCACATATAAGAAGTTAAACACATGCTATTAGGAATCCCACTCATGATCTCCTTAAGTTTCTTTTTCTCTTTGACATATAATTTTTTAACATCTAATATAACGATGTTTCTAGAAGGAATTTCAATGTTGGGATTCAAATATTTTTCCCATTCTCTAACACTTTCATAATCAACAAAGTTAAAAGGTAAATCATGTGTAATTATAAGCTAGGCAAGCATGTTATGTTGGATGTCTTAATTAATATTTCTAAAAGGATACTTGTCATCTTTGATGTCCATACTTGACTTGAAAACTTTACAAGCTGAAATATGACAACTTAAATATGAAGTTACATAGTTAAATTTTGATTTGAGATTTTTACCAACCTTATACTCATGACCATAATAATTGCATGTAACATTTTCAAATCAATGTTTATCCATACCAAATTTGGTAAAGAATTTCCAAACATTTGACTCCTTCTTAGTTGTTTCAATACTTTAAGATATTATAGGAGTTTTAGAAACACCATCATCATCCAAATTAATTGTCTTACTTGTAAATTTCATAACTCAATTTTCAAGTTCCTACACATTAAACATAAATAATATAACTAAAAACAGAACAAATCTATATACCAAAAACTTTTTTTATTGATTTATATGTTAAGTAAAATAATTTCATATATAATATCATGCATGATTTCAGACTCTAGTTTTAGTGAAAGGTTTTGCAAACTTCCTTATATGGTTGATCATATCCTAAAAAGAGCTAGTGCCAAATTAATTATAACATACTCTTTTGACATAATAAGTTTGAATATGTTGAAATCATAACAATGTTTATATAAACGCTTTACCTAACCACAACAATTTCTTGAAGAAGTAAAAAAAATGAAAAAAATACAAGACAATATAAAACACTAGATGATTGTAAAAATATTGGCAAGTAGTACTTAGAGCAAATGGATGCCTGCATAAAACAAAGCTAACAAACTCCTATTTCTCTCAACACTAAAGGAAAGAAAAATATATATGCTTTAAACCATATAGCGTCAAAATTTGACAACATATCTTGGAAAGAAAAAATATCTTTATTCACATAAAAGAAAATTAACCCAGTGTAACTGTATCTAAAAATTCTAATAGATTTTAATGAGAATAATCTGCATTTTTTTTTGGATGTAGCATGCTCACCATATCACAAAACATGAGTAAATGAAATGAAGCCTATTGCCGGCCACATCAAATAAGGATGCTTGCATCTAAATATGATTATACTATGAAAATTTCTACAAGGATATAAAATCTAGATATAACAACTTAACGAGTAGAAAAACTAAATATGATTGTAAAAGGTTTGGTTAAGCATATTATTTCTATTCTTACCTCAAAAAGTTATGGATGTATAATTATTAGCTAAAGTTTGGTCTAATTGAAAGAATTATATATATATGTATGGCCTAGTTTGTTCCATTCTATGGATCCTACGATTGAGTAAAATTATATTTTTACATATTAATCACTATATACCAAACTTTAAAAATTATGTATAATAAATTATTGTTTAATTATTTAAATTTCCTTGTTCTACCATTTATGGATTCAAAATCGGCATATGAAAAATATAATTTATTAATGCAATTTGGTTTAGCTATTTATTTTGATATATAATAGAGATAATGAAATTTGTATTTAAGATGTTATTCAAATTATTTAAACTTGTGTCTAGGTTTAATTATGTAAATAAATATCCGAAGCCATCATTGATTTGTGTCCTGATAAAGGAATACTCACCAAGTCTTTACCTATCATTTACGATATAATAATTACCATTATGGCTTGACTTGGGAACAAAAGGCTTAGATGGCTTTTCACAAACGTTGATAGAGTTATCCTTTTGATCTATTTCACATTTTGTGATATAAAAATATGTAATGTTATAAAGAAATTTAAAATCTTATATTTATTTATAACTTTACACTTGTGTTTTTTATTTTTTATTATTTTTATTTTCTTATTTTTATATTTTATATCTTATTCTTATATAAAAATTTCTTTTTTTATGAGCTTAAAAATTATAATTTAAACTTTTTTTATAAATTATTAACATAGTGTTTATGGGATTTAAACTGGAGATATAAAATATCCATTTTTATATTGACAGATACATTTGTCTGTAGGTAATATAACATCCTAATAATAATAACCGACCTACACGTAAATCGTATCGTGGGTTCACTAATAGTTTTTTATTTCATGATGCAGAATCCATTTATAAAATTACTATTACGGAAAATACTATATAAATTGTTCTTTTAAAACATTTGTTAAATATGCGAGCCTTATCATAGTAATTACCTTTGTATGTAATGAACGTTCTAACATCATCAATCACGTTAATTTTAAAAACTTTCTTTCATTTACTTGTCATACTAAAAATTCATTTTCATAATAATATTTATAATATTAGTTATGTAGGTAATACAACACCAAACAACAATAAGTTAAGGTTCCTAGTGGGTTCTTCAAACAAAACAAAGATTTCAATGTCCTTCACAAGTTATAGTAATCCAGTGCAAAAGATAAAAAGTTAGACAAAGAAAAATAAGGTCCTTCATAATTATTCCTACATTTCCTTCCATGAACATTCATCTCGAGCTTGTATTATTCATTTGACATAGATTACTGCCACTAAGAAGAGTATGATTGGACTCTGAGAAAGAAATAAGAGGTAGGAAATGAGAAATCGTAATTTCTTAATAGGTGTCTACCTTAAGGTTGACGTCATCATTTCTAACACAGCCACTTCAGTTTATTACGAAAAAGGTGATAGATATACAAGTTCAAGTATTACTTTTTAAAATTATACTTATCTAAAGTGGATTCTTTTTAATAACAATATAAATTAAATCTAATACAACATGCAATTCATACATACTTTAAATTACTTTTTCATAAAAATGCTCATAAACACAAATCTCATGCAATCTTTAGATCATTTTTTTTTATCATAACATAGATATTATTTTACTTTTTACTCATTTCATGCCTTAATCATAATTATTTTTATTTTCTAGTCACCATCTTAGTGACAGTTTCATTTAAGGTATAACATTAACCATTTAGTCAAAGAATATCTTTCACTTGTCTACCACTTCACCTTTTGATATAGGATATGAAGTCATTCTAAATGGTCGTCACTATCATAAATTTGGAAGACCTATGACTTCCCCATAAAAAGATTTATTGGCAGTCCTAAGACTTCATCATAGAAGGTTATGTACCTTCTAATTACCATAGAAGAACATGTTACCTTTTAAGGGTGCACAAGACCTAGAGTTGGCACACTAGGAGTAGTGTTAAGTTTTCACAAAATTTCTTCTTTAGTGATCTTTTGACTTATTTGGTTCCATTTCAAGTCTTCATGATAGGATGTATACTCAATTTCAATCAAAATTTTATGTACATATAACACTCAATTCATCCATTTAATATCAAAGCATGAAACCATATAAACATACACAAGTCATCATGTCATCTAAGAGATCACACAATGCATTACATCACTCAAGAGAGTACATAACACATTTACATATATAAGGACATGCTCAAGCATCACCATGATAAATAGGGCATTATAGTTATCTCAAAATTTGCTTTCTTAGTAAAAATATTTACTTAACCATAGTCCTTAAATTTTGGACAGCGTGCATATTTTTTCTAAAATTGCCAAGTTGTTCTCATTCTTTGTGTTTTATGAAAAACCTTTCATAAAAACTTAGTCCACCTATCCTTCTAAATTACTTCTCAATCTTTCCTTTTTTTAAAGGCTAAGATTCTCACATACTTTTAATTTAAATATATGATATGGTGAGGTTTAGTATATTTGGTCGAATAACCTTTTTGAATTAATCTACTTTGTGTTCATAAATTTAGATGTTTTATGCACACCTTCTTTTTCTCAAGTTTGAGTGTTAAAATTTTTATTCTTTCTTAACCATTAACTACACTAATTAAGTTTGAGTCACAAATTGATTTTATTGTTGGCTATCATACTTATAGATTCAAGTCTTTTTACTTATGTTTCACTTAACTAGCCTTAAGCATCTAAATTAGCTTCTCTTGTAAATTTAACTAATACTTGGCCAAATTAAATCATTAAGTCTCTAAGGTATTATGATCAATTTTTCTTATACTTGAGAGGTGATTGGCAAGAGATTATGACATAGATTATTAGATTGACCCAACTTAAAAAATTTTAAGATTTTTTCTTCTTAATTACTAGGTGTTGGTTGAATGGCTCATCAAGCTCCCACAACCTCATAATTGACTTTTAATTACCACCTTGTGCATGGTTGGGTTTATTTTTGAGCATTAACAAAATTTTAACTTACTCTCACTAATTTCATCAAGTATGACCGAATGGTTACTCAAACCATTACCAAGTCTCTTTTAAACTTATAATTATTTTCTTCTATATGTTTAGGCTCCTTATTACACTTTAATCAAAATTTTAAACTCAATTTCCCTTAATTAAGTAAAAGTGGCCGAATCTACACTTTGTCCAAGCAAGAGTCTTTTTTCTCAATTTCTTTTCACTTGACCTTTGTGTCATAAATTTTAGCACTTGTTGTATCATTTGCTTTTTGGTCTATCAAGTTTTATCCTTACTTCATGTCTTGGGTCATGATCATGGATAATTTTAAGTGTTTTGCTCAACTTTTTAGTCCATAAGTCCACCTTTTCTCTTTCTAGCTTCATATCTAATTTTGGAGTTAAGTTTGTAACTTTTAAGACTTAATTCTTTTAGTCTTTTAGGATTATTATCACATGGGTCCAAATACAAACTTTTATTAAAATTCACATTTAATATTAAAGATTTTAAGGAGAGACATAAGCTTCTAACTTTTATCATAAAGACCATAAAAAAATATTTTTCAAGACAACTAGGTGGAGATCACTAGATCTACTCCAAGATCTATCCATTTCTTACTTTGAATATCTTAAAAATTTTCACAAAAATTCTCAAATCTACCCAAACTTATAAAAATCATTTTTAAGAAATTTTAACTGATTAAATTGCTCCAAAGGTTACATGAAGCATTTTAATCCATCAAAATTCCTTTTTAACTTCCAAAAATTATTAAAAACTTGTTGATGTTCATTTTTAACAATAAATGACAGCTTTGAACTCTATCAAACTCAAGCAAGTGGGATCCATGAAACTTAGAGAGAGATCCACCAAAAAGAGAAGAAAAATAAGTCAAACAATAATTAAAAGCTTAGAAAAAGTGTATGGTAAAGAACCTACTTGTTGAAGATTTATAAAAGGATTTGGTGGATCTTTTGAAGTTGATTTCTCTCTCCTTTTTGGTCCATAATAATTTCTTCAAGGATGGCAGTGGAGTTTTGTTTATTTGGGTTATTATAAATTGAACTTCAAATATAGAAGTTCAAGTTTAGTGTAAGTTTTTGTGTTTTAAGAGAATTTAGAGTTTTTTATTTATTTATGAATTTAGATAGCTTACACAAGTGTTTAGAAGAATTTTAATGGAGAAAATGAGTCTTTCTTGATCTTCCTAAGAAAATTCGATCACTTAGGGCACTTGGGAATTAAATTCTCACATAAGGGTATTTTGGTCCATTTACATAATTTTTATTTTCTAAATTAAATGTAAATGTAAGAACATTTTAACATGAATAAATTTTTATTTATCATTAATCAAGGTTAATTTATTTTAAGCATGGTTAATTTTAATTAATTAATGTTAATTTATTTTAACCATGGTTAATTTTATCTCTTCTCATTAATATTTTTATCTTACATGTCATTAATGATGTAATGACTCATGAGATGAGTCACCACCTTATTTTTCACACTTCAATTTTGTGCAGAATGGATAAGGGTCAAATTTCGATCTCTGCTTCACATTTTTTTGTCATCTCACCTTTCTAAGGGCATTTTGGTAATTTTATGATAATTTTTCAGAATATTTTCAAACTATTCTCTTAATGTTTCTAGGACTTATTAGTTCATTACCGAATCATTTTTATATCATTTACCATTTTTTCGGAAACAGTTTAGCGCTTATAAGAGACATAGCTCTCTAAGGGTATTTCAGGTATTTTTTATGGTATTTTTGTTCTTCATTTATTTTTAATCTCTTCTCGTGATTTTCTAACAATCATTGATGGATTTTAAAATGTTAAAATATCTTTTAACTTTTATTTTGAGTTATCTGCATATTTATTTGTGTCATCCTAGAAAACATTTTCATCATTTGTTAAAAATTCTCATTTTTTTAAAAATTTTAAAGTTTTTTTTGTTATTATTAATTTTTCAACCACTAACTCAAGAAAAAAATTTGGAATGTTATAGATAAAATTTGACATACAATTTTATAAGTTTTTCACGCATCATGTGGAAAGCGAGCAAAATTTGTTCATGACCTGGGATCATGTTAGGCAGTTGTAGTATAGAGTGGTAGGCTGGCTAGATATCGCTAATGAATTTCCAACAGTTCTAAAAGCATTTTGGTTAATACAAGGAGTAGCGTAGAATGCAAGAGATAATAAAGCCAACGTTGGCTTGCAATATACTGGGTGCTTTGGTTATCCAGAAAGGGTATCATTTTCAATGAGAGGAAATGAGATTTATTAGGACTAGTGGAAAGAAAGAAAATGATGAGTTGGGATTGGGTTAAATTGAAGAGTGGATTGGTACAACAATATTCTTTTTTAGATTGGTATGTCAATCCACAAACTTGTTTGCAACATTGTTAACCAATGAACAAAGGTTGGAATACCTCTAATATTCCTAATAAAAGTTCATTTAGAAAATAAAAAATAAGAGGTAGTGTTTAAGAGAAAAAGGAAGAAAATAATGAGTTTGAACTATTGGATCTACTTATTATGCAGCTGTTCCTGTATTAATCTTGTATATACTTTGATTTGATTTCAACGATACCTTTGATTGCTATTTGTTCTTAATTTTCCTTTTAAAAAGCTTATTTAGCATTGAAAGTATAAAAATATAATAAATATTTACATTCCTAAATAAAATATTATTATATTTATATATTTTATTTAGAATATATTGAATGATAAAAAAGAGAGATAAAAAAAAAGATGAAGTATGATTTGTAATATAATAGAGGAAAAATATTTGTAAAGTGTATATTTATCATTTTTCTAAATAAAAACAGGACTATTTTGCAGAACACTTAAATAACTTCTCGGGAGAAAGTTACTTTGAAGTATGCAATAAAAATAACAAGTCGGTTATAGATTTTATCTTCATTGGATCATGTTAAGGTAACTTCGTTTGGTGAGACAATATTCATGTCACAGCCCATAACGAGCCTTAGTCTGCCAAATGTTCAACTCCTAGACCAACGAAAAGTATTCACGATAACAAAAACATGAGTATTAGATAATAAAAGGAAAGGGTTGTTCAGAACAAAATAGGCTCTATCAAACATTGATAACTGAACATTTGTTATTAACATCATTATCTATTTTGCTTCAACTATTAGTATTTTGAAAGACATAAACATGGAAAGAAATCAGATCCTTTCATATTTTTAACATATAACTGAGAGGAAATAATGATTGACAAGAAAAAGATAGATAAAATAGAATCATCAATTTGAATGGTCATTTTATTAATATTTTTTTGAAATAAAAATTTGGATATTGATATCTTTTTTGAGATATAAATATTTATTAAAAAAAGTATGAGAATTGTGAGAATCAGTTGGCAAACTAGTCCAGGCTTGGCTAAGAGATGAGTTTCTATGATGGCTTCCTTATTTCTAGAACAGATGATCACATGCCTAAGAGTTTGCATACACGATTGATGTCATGTAATACAGGAACATTAGGGTATTCATTAGCCTGGTTGGACAGTTTAAGATCAAAAACATTTTTTTTTCTTTCTTTTTATAACTCAAGCCATTTTATTCTCCCACTTAAGTTGATCAAAATATTCAACAAATATTTTATTGATAGACACTTTTATTAACAATAAGTGGTTCCCAAAAACCATTATTTATTTTTATAATAGTTTTTCATTTAATTTAATATTTGACTTTAGTTATAACATTCAAAAATATTTGAAAAGCACTCAATAGTGTTTGATTAGTGACTAATAGAGTATACTTCTTGAACAAATTTTATCTACTTTGGTAGAATTTGAATCTAGAATTATGTTGTCATTTTAAATAAAATTTTACCTAATCATCAATTTTTACTTCAAAGTTAGTTTCACAGCTATCAACTATAAAACAAGATTTGTTTTAGGAGCACATAAAACTTTTCTAGGACTTAATTTCTAACGATTTTTCATTTGTAAGTAAATCATTTATATAAAGATTTATTCATGATCATATATTAGTGTAAGTTTTAGAAAAGTTGGCCCATAACGTGATGTCACAATTTACATGATCTACTAGTATATTTGTATTTGACATTCCAATTTTTTATTTATTTTTTAAAAACATGGTTTTGTTATCATGTTATGATAAAAAAATTTAATTAAACCTTAATATAAGATAAAGTAGGCCTAAGCATTTGTATTATTAAGATCTCGATCGAATCTGAAGGTCTCTTGTATAAAAGGATGTGATAGATATGATTTACAGATTTAAATTTTAACATAAAATACTATAAGCTTGATTATTTTATATGCTTTAAATCCCAATGTCTTTAATGGAAAAATTTATCAGATATAAAATTATTTATAGATCTTTGATCAAAGAAAAACTATTTATAATTCATTTTTGAAAAAAAAAAACAAATCATGACATTGTATTAGCAAAAGTGCCTTTAGAATCTTAACAAGAGATTAAGGTGAAAAAACAATTAATAAAAAATTCAATGCTAATTAATGTCTTTTTTTTATTAAGTAGAGGGGAGCACAAATCCCAACAAAAACTAATTAAAAATAACCTTATTTGTGGATATATCCACTTAATCATCAAGATACATAAATACCAACAATAGGAGACAAGATCAAAATAATAATGAATTTTAAGAACACAACTTAATAGATTGAATCAAGTAATCAAGTTAATACCCCATTGTTAAAACAGAATTTTACAACTTACCGAGGGCGAAATACAATTTCAGGAGTGAATTTTAATCAGCAACTTATTTACTCTCTCTGCAACAATGAGAGACATATACACTTGCCAATTTTTCCTTCCTAGTTGATTGGTACCACTCACTATCGGTGCAAAACATATTCACTGTTTGCGTTATGAACCCTTGCTTCAGAATCAAATTCAACCCAAATTCTGAATCAACCTTTACACCACCAACCCACAAAAGTTGTAAAAATACATATGTAATCGGATCATCATGGGATAGAAAAAAAAATTAATAAAAAACAGAAAAGTTGCTATCAAAATTTCTTAAATTTTTTTAAAAAAATTAAAATATTATAACATTTAAAATCAGTTTGAATATAAACGCTGTTTATGCATATTAAAGATATCAACATTTTACGATGTTGATTAAAAAATGTTAGTTTTAATTAATTGTGTAAAATTATAATTAATTTTTAAAAATATTTATTTTACTTCAAAAAAAATTATTTTTAATAATTTATTTTATTTTATATAAATTATTTAAAGAGTTTTTGTTTTATGAAATAAGTGAAAAAAATATTAGAAAATTTATTTGGGCTTGACGATCCAGTTCTCCTCCCACGTATCATCAATGTATTTTAAATTTATGAAAAAGATTATGATACTTTTGGAGTTTTTAGAAAACATTATACTTGATTTTCATGAAAAATATTTTTGAAAAATTAAAAGAAAATTAGTTTTATGATTTTTATTTTTTATAACTTTGAAAATATTAAAACTTGAATTTGAAAAATTATTTATTTATTTTATTTTATTTATAATTTTTGAGAAGAGAAATATTTTTAAATTTTGTAGAAGAAAGAAGTTTGTTCTTGCATCGAATTTAAGGTAGCAAATGACTATTTAATAAATTTTTATGTTTCAAATAATATCAAAGGTGGATTCACCACTCAATTGATCTGATTTGCTTATTGCATAAACTTAAAACATTTTTTAATTTTTTTCTTTAAAAGGAATAATAAAATAACAAAAAATGATAAATTTAAACTAAAAATAAATACAAAGAAAATAATATAATAAAAAAATTAAAAATTTAAACTAAAAATAAAAAATATATATTAATAAATATTAAAAATTAAAAACAGAATGAAAAGGTTTTGAAGTGACCACAAGTTTCCTTTTTAAAATAAGAACTATGTAGACACTTTTATGTATATTTACAAATTTTTCTCTTGAAATAAGGATCAAATAAACTTACGCATTTCTGCGTATTTCCAAATTCAAACTATTTATAAGAAAATAAAAAACTATATATATATATATATATATATATATATATATATATATATATATACACACGATGAGTTTACGCTTTAATATGTATTTCCAAGTACGAACTTTCCAACTCAAATGCTGACGTTTTCTTATATAAGAGAACAAGGGACTCCTAAAGTTTACCTATCAAACTTGCAGCTACTTATATAATAAGACGAACGATTGAAGGAGTCTTCCTCTTTTCATGTTAAACTACTAAAATAATTTTTAAATTTTTTTCTTTTCAATATGAAACTTCTGTTTTTATTTCTCTCACAAAATTGGACCTTCACAATATCCTATAGACATTAAAGTTATGTTTGACTAAATCGTCAATGTTACATATTAGAGAAAAAAATTCTTAATAATTGATTTAAATATGTTGAAATATTAGTTAATTAAAATGTTTAAAGTAAATTTTTATTAAAAGATATTTGTATATATAAATATAAAAATAATTAATTAAAATAATTATTATGATGTATGTATGGTGTAGGATTTCTTAATCAATGTTCTTACTAAGGTAATTTGTTGACAAAAAATACCTCCTTTTATGTATTTTTTTTATTTTTATTGCTTGAAACTACTCATGTCATAAAAGAAAAAAGAATCTAATTATCCTCACAAAATATTTAATAATTAATCCTGAACACCAAATTATTATTAAAATGAACGGAAATGATAAGCGTACCTACACATAACAATGATAAACATTCTGGTTTCATTTTTTTTTTGATAGTTTTGGAAAAGATATAGCTGTTTTCAAAAAGATTTGGCAGTTTCTAGAAAAAGGCCAGGTGTTAAAATATTTGTTATTGTATTGTTTGTACATTAATCTTTTTTTTTTTAAATCAATGCACTTATATAAGATCCTTATTATAAGTAAGCTTTGGAAACACAAGTTTGTATTATTATTTACTAGAGAAAAAATTGATCTCGAACGTCACTTTGGACGCGCAGAAATGAAGAAAGCTTCACTCATGTTTTCTTGTTTGTTGGTTTTATTTCTCGTAGCATATGAAACTGGTATTCCTCTATTTTTTTGTTTTCGTTATTTTTTTTTATATATAATTATCTACACTGAAAATTAATACATTATTTACTCAGGTTGTATAAAATGAAAAATTTTGTTATGAGTATTTGATTACTTTCATAAAAGTTTGTTAAATGCAACATTATATAAGGTTTTGATAAAGGTGAGCAAATTTGGCAGATTTTACGAATGCATGTCAGATGTGCGGACAAGATGATGAGTGTAAATTACATTGCTTTGGTCGTTGCGTGAGGGACTGCATCAATGGATGTTGTGGTTGCAATTGTCTTCCACCTAGTCAAATGTTGGATAAATCTCGGACTTTCATGATTCATAATTAAGATATACAGAAGTTCTATGCTTCTGTAATGGAATTTATATATGTAAAGAGACGCTGAATAATAACATTTGCGTCTTATTATTTGAGATTTTGTATTTTTTCTTCTCTGTGTGTTGTTGCACTTTGTTATTTAAACCATTACAGAGATTGTACACACTAAAAGAAAAGAAAAAACACAAACATAAATTATGATTTTAAGCTGTCACAAAAGCGTGATAAACTCAACTCAAGTAGCAGAGAGAAAAGGACAACAGCAAAACGAACCAAGTAATTTAGTTCAGTCCATTGGTGCATTCTACGGCGCCTTCGATTTTGAGGGCATATTGATGCGTCTCTGTTAGATTTTTTACATTGGTAAGATTTTGCATATATTTTACTACCATAATATTAAAAATTAATATTTATAAAATTCTTTTAATAAGATAACTTTAACCTAAAATTATGAATAAAATTTTAGTAAATACAAACATTTTTCAACTCAAAGTTAAACAAATCTGAGGCTTTTGAAGCTTTTTTATCTATTCAGGGTTATTTTTTAAAATAATTACATGAAAGAGATGGTTTAAATATTATATTATATATATATATATATATAAACAGAACAGATAGATTGGAATGACACAAGGTAAAAGTGTGCCCAAGATTATGGTCGACATGGAAAGATATCACCCTCAGTGATAAGTAGTATAGGAAGCATCCTAGCAGTCTTTGAAACATGTCCCTCGTATTATACAAGTGGTATAACATATATAATTTACAATATTAAATTAAATTAATTTAAACATAATAATATTTAATCATAAATATAATTTAAATATAAATTTTAACCTATTAACGTTATATAAAATAATATTTAATCAAATTTTAATGTTAACATTAAAAATATAATATTATGTAAATTTTAATTAAATATATTATAATACTATCTCATAAATAATAAATACAATAAAATATATTTAAATATAATAATATTTAATCAAATTTTAACGTTAACATTTAAAATTAAATTTTTTAAAACCATATCGATCAAAATATTGATTTAATGTTTAATGATTTAATCGTAATTAAATCAATATTAATTAAATATTATTTTTAAAATAATTATAATATATTATATTAAAAGATAATATATATATATATTAAAATATATTAATATTATAATTTTATATGATTAAAAATTAAAAAATTTATATATATTTTAACTTTTAAATTTAAATTATATATTTAAAATTAAATTAAATTAAATTAAATTAATTATAATTTTATTTTATTTATTTTTAAATATTAAATAATACTATTTTATATAAATCAATTTTATACCGATTCTGTAAGTTCATTAAATTTATTTATCTTTTATTAATTTTATCGGTATGTTATTAATTTTTTGTTAAATTATAATTTAATTAGTACGAAGAGGAAACCAAATCCAGTTCAGTCGACTGTTGGATTCAACTTTTATAATAATGTTTAAAATATAATATTCTATAAATGTTAATTAAATATATTATAATAATATCTCATAAATTATATAGTGTAATAAAACATATTAAATATAATTAAAATTTAATACAATAAAATATTTTAAGTTTCAATGAAATAAAATATAATAATATAATTTAATAAAATATAATAAATTAAAATACAAAAAATTGTTAACGACGTATACATATTGACAATATATTATTATTTTAAATATAATAAAATTTAAACAAATTTAAATGTTATTATTTAAAATAACATAAAATAGAATAAAATATCATAATATATAATAATATATTTAATTAAAGTTTATATAATAATAAATTTTAGATGTTAATGTTTAAATTTGATTAAATATTATTATATTTAAATATATTTTATTTTAATATATTTTTATATAACATTAATACTTTTAATTTATATTTCAATTATGTTTATGATTAAATTTAATTAAATATTATTATGTTTATATTAAATTTTATTCAATTTAATATTATAAATTATATATATTACTCCACTTTTGTAGTATGATGGATCTATTCTAAGGACTCCTATAAAATGTCTCCATATTGCCCATAATTGAATGTGGCATTTTCTCATGTTGGCTTATATTTTATGGCAGGACAGTGTGACTCACTCTCACCTTTTCTCACTTTAGATGTGGTGCAATACGTCTCATCTCATCCAATGTGCACCTCCAATTTCAACAATAATTATTGTTCGTATCGAGACATATTTTTAGTAATTAAACCACTTCTTTTATGTAATTATTTTTTAGATAAACTTAAATGGATAAAAAAAAAAAAACCATTCCTTCCATCTCATTTCGGTTTCCCCTAAACTCATTTATGCCTTATTAAATGCTAATAAATGTATTTTTTTTATAAGGTGAACAAACTCATTTATGTTTTATTAAATGTTAATAAATTTGGTTTTTTATAAGATGAACAGAGCACAAATCTTAAAAACAAAAATTAATTAAAAATAACTTTATTTACAATTATATTCACTAATAATTTGTTTAGATAGAGGATATGAAAGATTGAGATATGAAAGATTTTTTTGTCATTTATTTGGATAAATATTTTCTGCCGTTTCTACTAAAGTTTTAATTTTTTTAAATAGAAGAGAAGGTGGAGGGAAGAATTTTTTTTATTTTAAATTTTTAAAATTATTATATATTTTTAAAAAATAATAAAAATATTATGTTAATAAAAAATTATAGTAAAAAAATTAAATTTTTTAAATTAAATTTATTTTTTTAAAATTTATATAAAATAAAATTTATATTACTAATATATATTTTTTTATCTATTAAAAAAATTTTAATTTTAATTTTTTCTTCTATTTATATTCATTGAAACAACTCATTTTTCCTTCGTATTTTTATTCTTTTTATTTTTTATTTCTTTTTTCCTTAATATTTCTTAGTCATTCATACAAAACATAAATCATAAAAAAAAATACCAACAATAGAAGGATTATAAACATAAAAATATTAAAATGATAATGAATTTTAAAAACACAACTTAATAGATTCAATTAGGTTAATACATCGTTATGAAAATAGAATTTTAGAATCATCTCAATTAAGCAACAACTTAATTACTTTATTTACAATAATGAGGGGCATATATATCTTTTATAACATTCTAAAAAAATGAAATTTTTTTATGTTTAAATTATTCCTACACTTTTATTATTAAACTGTTATTTTATAATATAATATTCTTTTAAAAAATTATTGAAATAAAAATTTACAAAGATATTTATCGATTATTTATCCACAAAGTTCTCATATCAATAGTATGATTTAAAATATTATTTAATTATAAAATTTAAAATAAAATTTTTATTAAAAATATATATTTATAAATATAAAAATAAATAATTAAAATAATCTATTATGATGTATGTATAGTGTATGGTTTCTTAGTCAACTTTCTTAATAAAATAATTTGTTGGCAAAAAATAAATACTTTACTTTTATACATTTTTTTTATTGTATGAAACTACTCATATGATAAAAGGAAAAAGAATCTAATTAATCCTTGATAATGAGCACCAAGTTGTTATTATTAAAATTAAGAGAAATGATAAGCGTACCTACACATAACGATAAACATCACAATATATTCAGGTTCTTCTTTTTTTTTTTCAATTTTGGAAAAGTTACAGCTGTTTTCAAACAAATTTGGTAGTTTTTAGAAAAAGGCTAGGTGTTAAAATGTTTGTTATTGTACGGTTTGTACCTTTTTTAAAAAAAAATAAAATTGATGCACTTATATAATATCATCATTATAAATAAGTTTCAGAAACACAAGTTTGCATTATCAGAGAAAAAGATTGGTCTCAGAAATCTCTTTGAACGCATAGGCAGACAATGACGAAAGCTTCATTTATGTTTTCGTGCTTAATGGTTTTATTTCTCGTAGCATATGAAACTGGTATTATTCTGGTTTTTTTGTCATTGCTTGTTTTTTTATATATAATTATCTACACTGAAAATTAGTACATTATCTTGGGTTGTATAAAATGCAAAATTTTGTTAAATGAGTATTTGACTGCTCTCAAAATTTAATTTAATTTTTTAAGCATTATATACAGTTTTGATAAAGGTAAACAAATTTGGCAGATTTTGTGAAGGCAAATGCATGTGAGAAGTGCGGACAAGAAGATGATTGTTATAAATTACATTGCTTTGGTCGTTGTGTGAAGGAGTGCATCGATGGATGCTGTGGTTGCAATTGTCGTCCACCTACTAAAATGTTGGATAAATTTGAGGCTTTCCTGGTTCACAATTAAGATATGTATAAATTTTATATTTTTGTGGTGGAATTTATATATGTAATAAGAGATGTTGAATGATAACATCTTTGATCATCAACATTCACATGTTTTTATGGTAGAATTTATATATGTACTAAGAGATATTGAATAATAACATCTTTAATTATTCATAACAACATTCCAGGTTTTTATGTTTGGATTTATGTGTAATATAAGAGATGCTGATTAACATCATGTTCGATTACTCATCAACCATATTCACATCTTATTGTTTGAGATCTCGTTCGTGTTTAATATTCTCTAAATATTTCAATATATATATATATATTTTTTTTTACATTAAAAATAATTGTTGACTTTGCCCATAAATACTGTGTATTTGGTGAGAATTTGTGCGATGTTATGCGTAACACCCATAATTCATAATTTTTCATTATGAAGTTTAGGGTTCTAAGTTACAAATATTCTTTAATAATAAATAAATTAAGTATAAAAATAAAAATAATAGAAATATAAATTATTTTATTAAATAATGAAAATATCTTTGTAATAGAATAATCTAAATAATATGTAGAAAAAATCTAAAACAAAGATTAAAAAGTATTTTAAGAAATTAGAATAGATCAAGAATGATTAAAAAGTTCTAATGAAAAAATAGGAATAAAAAGAGAAAAAAAATCATCATATAACTCTAAAAATGCTTGAAATACCTTTAGAAAGTTCTGTTTTTCATAAAGATTAAATTATTTTTAGAAAAATGGAAAATGACATAAGAATAATCGGGAATGAACTAATAAGTGTTAAAAACATCGGAAGAACAATTCGAAAACCTCTCAAAAAATGCTGAGAAACATTATTAAAATTCTTTTGGAAGATCGATAAGGTAAGAAAATATAAAACAGAAGCCATGAATTGAGCCTCACCCCTTGTACACCAAAATAACATGTGAAAAATATGGTGGTGACTCACCATATGAATCATTATTTCATTATTATCATATAAGATAAAAATAATAAATAACAGAGATAAAATTAACCATGGGTAAAGTAAATTAATCTTGTTTAATTAAAATTAACCATATTAAAAATAAGTTAATCTTAATAAGTGATAAATGTAGAATAATTAACATTAATATAATCTTAAAATGATAATTTTTTACATTCATATTTATTTTTAAAAATAGAAATTACATGCAAATGTACCAAAATGCTCTTAGGAGGGATCATTTGTTTCATATTTCATCTCCTATGAGCATCGCAAAGTTTTTAATGATTTTTAAAAGTTAAAGAAAAGTTTTGATGGATTAAAGTCTTCTACCTACCGTAGGAACAATTTCATTGGTTAAAATTTCTTAAACCAATATTTGATATTTTGGGAAAGATTTGAAAGTTTATGAGAAAAGTTTTGAAGTATTCAAAGTAAATGGTGGATAGGTCATGGAGTATATCTAGTATATCTACACTTGTTTGTCATGAAAATTATTTTTTTTAAGATTTTTATGTTCAAAGTTAGAAACTTGTTTATTTGTCTTCTTAAAATCTTTGATCATGAAGTTTTCTTTAATAAGTCCGGATCCACACTCGTATATTAAAAATCTTAAAAGACTAAGAAATATTATGTAATAAGATCTATAAACTTATCTTAGAACTTGGACTTAGAAACTACTAAGATTAAAGGTGAAATCTTAGATCAAAAGTTGAACAAATCACTTAAAACCTTCCATAATCATGATCAAAAACTATGGAGTAAGGACAAATTATGAATGGATCTAAGAACATGTGCCAAGAAATTTGGAAAAGCATATTTTTTTAAGTCAGCTTGAGCATTCGGCCACCTCTTAGTTAATTAGGAAATTTTAAGTTTAAAATTTTGATTAGGATATAAAAATGAACCTAATCAAGTATAACTATGAAATTATAAATTTGAAAGAGACTTAAAATTAGTAAAGTGCTCATTCGGCCATATTGGTTGAAATAGGTAAAAATATACTCAAATCTTGGTAGAACATAAGGATGAACCTAAACATGCTTAAGGAAATGATTATAAATTAATTATAGGGTAGAGAAAGAAAAGTGAGCATTCGACCATTCACATAAAGTAAGGAGGAAAAATCCTAAATATTTCTAAGTGTAGTATGAATTTATAGCCTAAGTCCTAATTAGTGTAAATCAATTTCTAGGAAATGAAAAAAATGAACCATAACACCTTAGGACTATGGTAAGTGGATTCGGCTACCTAGGTAACAAATAAGCAAAGGAGACTATTTTGGTTGTTTAAATATAACTAAATAAGTCAAGAGTAAAAAACTTTAAATTCATAAATAAGGAGGCAAGCAAGTAGGTTTATTAATAGAGCAAATCTAACTAGCTAAGTTATTAGTCAAGAAGTATAAAACATATAACACTTAAACTTGAATTATTTAAATTATGTATAAGACATTCAATTTAAGTAACACAAAGAGTAAACAACTATGAAGGACAATTCGACCAACTAGAGAAGAAGTTTTACATTCCATAATCTTATATTAAAAATATTAAGAAAAACTTAATTTTTGAGAAAATGAAAGGTTAAGAGGTAACTTAGCGGGATAAGTGAACTAAGATCCTACGAGCGATTCATCATATATTTTATGAATTAAGCAAGTTTGATAAGCTGTGAGAGTAAGTATACATGTTTTCCGAGATAGTAATATCAAGCTTAATTAAAAAAGTTTTGATCAAAATATTAGTTTCTATTTAAAAACATCATGTCAACTTCTTGTATAGATTCGTGATTACGCAGAGATTTATGTAAAATATATGGATAATACTCTTGATTGTTTAAAAGGAAATGTGTTTTGTGATGATCATGTATGAATAATGATATGAAAGTAGTATGAAAATAAAGACTAAATGTGCATAACATATTAGTTAGATTGTTTGAGCATGCATATTATTTAGAAACTTTTAAAAAGGAACCTAATTAACTAAGGGATCATTAAAAAAATAACCTATGTAAAAAGTTAATACTACTCTTAATGTGCTTGTACACATTCAAAACTGGGTCCTTCTAGAGTAGAGACAAAATGGTTCTCCCAAAATTCTTCTATTATGAATAGTCAGGTTTTCAAAATTTATGATGGTGATAACCATCAAGAAATGAGTTCATGTCCTAAGAATAGAAAGTGCAGTAGTAGATCCAATGAAAAGATATTGTTTGACTAAATATTATTGTATGCATATGTCTTGAATTATCACTAAAAGAATGATAAAGAAAAGAAAAGAGTTATGTTAAGATATAGACGAAATGATAATCAAATGATATCTATGATGTGGTCTCAAAGGTTCAAAAGACTTACGTAATTTGTATGCTTAAATAGAAACTAGTTCTTTTTTTATGTAAAATAAATTTACTTCAGCTAAAGTTTTCTAAAGATTAAAAATGAACTTGTATACATGACATTCTTTCTAATAAACTGAAATGGTTGAGACGAAAGTGTTAACAATAATCTTAGGGTAGAATCCTTCTTAGAAACTTAGTTTCCCCCCTCCTCTTCCACCATTTTCTTCTTGAACTCCAATAATGTCATTTGTGAAGATAGTGATGTTTGTAAAGAGTGACGACATAATTTGGGTGGTTGAAGTCTCGAAGTCATCATAATTGGATTGTGGCTAGGTCTCCTTGAATGTTACATCTTGTAATATAACTATGAATAATTATAATTTAAATAAAAACTATATAATATGTACTTTATTGTAGGTAATGTGAATATGTTAGTAGTAATTATATATGTAATTAAGTATGTAAAGACATTGATGTCTTAACTTAACCAGAAAAATATATGTATAATTATGAACTGAATAATTATAATTTGTATGACTTCAAGCATGTTTATATTTTTCATAAGTTGCATTACTTTTTATTAGAGAATAATAAAAAAATAGAAATAACATAGATAATTAATAAATTAAACATAAACGAAGATATCTGTTTATTTATATTTTGTTACAACAGCTGTTTATTTATATTTTGTTACAACAGCTATTCCGATGAGACTTGCATTTTATATTAAAATATTTAAAAAAAATTATCATATTTTTACTAATATTTATTTTCTAAAAATTTTGCATCATAAAGTAACATTTTAATAACAAAACCGTATATATGTCTTAAGCGTAAAAATAAACTTTATTTTTAAGGTATTACATTATGTATATATTTAATATAAAATAATTCAATAATTTTTATTTTATTTTTCAAGTATTTGACAAAAAAAAATTCTCACCGTTATTTTATATTGAAGTAATATTAACATTTTCTTCTTGTTGCAATCAAAATTATGATGGAATAATAAATTGTAAAAATTTGTTGATAGTTAAACTATGAAGATGAAGTCACCATCCATGTTTATTTTTTTAAAAAAATATCAAATTATAAAAATTTGATAATCGATTATCATATGATGGTAATTGATTATCATAAAAAATTATAAGTTAATTTAACTATGTATATGATTTATCATAAATTAGTTTGATAATCAATTATCAATTTTAGTTATCAATTATTAAAATACGGCAATCAATTATGATAATTTATTAATATCATATACGTAATTAAGTTAATTTTTTTGGTTAATTGATTGTTAAATAAAAATTTAGAAGGTAGAGGAGTGAATTTATTAAAATTATATTGGAAAATATTTTTAAAATATTAATTTACATGGTAGGATTAATTTTTTTATTTAAAGGTTTTCAAATTATAAAATTTGAATCCAAAATTTTATTTAAAAAGAATCAGGCATGTATAAGCATAACCATAAATGACTTGATTTTACTTAATGTTTTTGCTTGATTTAATTTGATTCAGATAACAAAAATAGCATCCAAAAAGGAAAATATTATTAACTATACGAAACACGATTGCACTTGATTTACAAATTATGTGTTCTCGTTAGTTAATTTGAGCGATATTTGAACCAAAACATGTGCATCATATGGTCAAGTCAACACCAAAGGGATTCAAATCAGGTTTGACTGCATGTAACATTTGACCAACTTCATGTCACAGAACAAAAGAACAAGACTAGCATACATTTACTCGTGCTTAATTGAGTTTATTCAATTTTATTAGGACCTAAACATCGTTTTCTTGTGTAATTTTTTATGGATGTAAAATAGATCGATGAATGCTTCACGAGTCTGCCGCCCCCACTTGATACCTAATGCTAATGCACATTCGTTGTTTCATCACCCTATGGCCTACTAGTGTCCATCCTTTGACCACCTACACTCATCCAATTTATAAACTATAATATTAGAAATATTGAATGGATCATATCATAAACTATTTAATTAGATTTTAATAATTTAATTTTTTTATTAATCAAATTTGGAAAGAGAAAATATACATCACATATTTGAAGAAGATGATATTCTATTTCTAAATTTAATTGGTTAAAAGGCTAAATTATTAAAATTTAATAGGATAAACCATAATTCTATGTATTAGATTTCATCTACTCTAAAATTTCTTATATAAATATCACTTTTAAGTAGCTTCCTGATCATTCATCCTCTGCCAATTAATTTCCCTATGATGAAAATGGCTCTATCAAGGAGGCTACATGGTTACTCAAAGATGGATAAGGAAGACCCTGAAGAGAGAATGCATAGACAAGCACAATTCTTGATCTGCAAAGTATTAGAGAAAGTAGATTCTCGTAGAAAGCCATCATGTGTGAAGATCAGAATAGTGAAGCTGAAGATTAAGATAGGAAATAGTTTGAGGGGTATCAAGAGGAGAATTTTCTCTGGGGCTGGTTTTCAAGGACAAGTTATGATCATGGATCGGGTGAAAACATTGAAACGCTTGATGATTGGCCGAGGACAAATCATGAAATTTAAAAGCCTTTCTTCTCTTTTGTTTAAATGATTCCTCAAATATGGTGAAATATATTTCCCTGTTGTGGTTTTGGCTTGTTTGCTGTGCTATCATTTTTGTGTGGTTTCTTGTTTTCTCATCATATATGTACATTTTCTTGGGAGATTTTCTGTGTTATACTAATGGAAAAGGGGAAGAATCGAAGTTATACGTTCATGCACAGTTGTTCTTCATGTTGGAACAAAATCACCCTCACAATTCACACACACACAGAGATTGAACTGAGCAGAAAAAAGATAGATCAGAAAGAATGAAAAGCAAACAAGTTTTTCATATAGCAGCACCTCTAACTTCATCTAACTGCTACCTGAATTAACTAATTAATAATTAACTACAGTTATAGATACAACAAAATGTCTGCTACTTCAATGCTGGTACTGCATTATTCTCATATAATGTGTGACCCACATGTTTTTGGGTTTTGCAATTCATGCTTTCTAAACATTTTTATAATCAAATGAAGTCAATTTAATGATGTTTAAAGGTTATACTATTTTTATTTTCTCCACTTAATGCTAATATGTATTTTTTGATCAAAATTAAGTATCGGGTATTTGTAAATTTATCGTAAAACCTTTTGTTAATTAAACTAATTTTTTGAATTTATTTTATATTTCTATTACCAAAAATATTTTTTCAATTATATTAATTTTTTAAAATATGAAAAATAATTAACATACATTAAGAGTAATTTTTGGATAAATTATTTCACGCAATAATTATTTATAAAATACATATTTAATAAATTCAATCATTAATTAATATAATATTATTTAAATTATAATTAACATCAAATTATAAAAAATAAAATTTATAAATATTTAATTTTATAATCAATATTTATTTATATTTTAATATAGTATATAGTAAATCACTAAAATAACTTATTTTAGCCAACATTTATTTTTCTGGAAGTTGCATAAATTGTAAAAAAAATATATTAAATTGATAATAATCTATATTGACTTTGGGAGTTATATTGTTTGAACTATTACTAAAATATTTTTCTATGTAAAATTTTTGACAAATTTTAATTTTATCAAAAAAATAATAATAAAGGTTAAAACTATCACTATTTATTTTTAAAATTATTTTTTAAAAAATTATAGTGAATTAATATTATTTAATAAAATATCATATATATTTTATTTTATAAAATTTTATAATTTCACCTATATAATAAAAAATTAATTTAATAATTAAATTTATATCATGCAATAATTATTAAGTAGAATAATTTATATTAAAATTATTTATAAAAAAGTTGATTTTTAAATTGATATTTTTATATTTTATTTATATTTACGAATACTCATCTAAATGTTGGGCTTGCTTGTCATCTTGTGCTTGCAATTTGTTTCTGCCTTGTAGCATTTTGTTCTGTATATTGTCATAAATTTAGAAAAGTTTTTTCTTTGACCATTTTGGAGAAAGTTAAAACCAACAACAATCCATGGCGGCCCAAACAGACGTACCCAAGGCGATAATTGCGAAGTTGTTCACTAAACTTTTGAAAATAGTAAGATTTAATAATGGAATGTGTACTAAAAAATATTCACCTCTCAATATGAATACTAAAAGGAAAAAATAAAAATATTAAAATTATTTTATCAATAAAAGAAATTTTATTTTAAAAAAATCATTGTATTAATTTATTGCACTGTTTTTTTCTTTTTAATCTATGCACTAAATACATAAGATAGAAAAATTGATATCAATATCAAGATAATATTAAAGAGAATTTGAGTAAAAGATAAGTATAGGAAATTCGAATTTTTTCATTCCTTTATCTACCCTTGTATGATAAGAGCTTTCATTATTCAAAATGAAACTATCTCTAATTCTACTATTGTTTAAAAATAAATTTTATTATTATTTAATATTAATTTTATAATTAAAAAATGAAATTAATAATATATTTCACATTAAAACTTTTCTCTACCTAAATTTCAGTTCCGTCAAAAGTAATTACTTATAATTTATTTTAAACCTTAACTGGTTATAATATCAAATTAGTTCATTTTTATTTTAAACTTTGCTCTATTTCTTCAAAATTTAACTACTTATATTTATTTTTGTATTTAAATAAACTATTCTTGCTTTCTTAGAATTTTATACATTTTTAATTCATATGTTTAAATTTTACAAAATTTTTAGAAGTACTTGTATAGAAAGCTTTTTATTTTTTTTACAATGAAATAAGAGAAGAAACAAAACAAGAAATCAAGTAATCACCGAGCCTTATAAATTGAACAGTATTAATTCAATTTAACTAGTAGCTGTAAATTTGAATTTCACGTGTGAATACTAAAAAAAAAGTTATCATTTATAATAAATAATTCTATTTAATTCGAAGAAAGTTGTTCAAGTATGAAGTAGTTAAGTTTTATTTGTCTCGGATTATAAGAGTATCTATAATGCAACAACTTAAAAGGATTGTTTAAATTTTATTTTAATAATTTTTATATCAATCTTATATATACACATTATTTTCAATATGATAGTTGCTTATTTAAGTAAAAAAAATTTAAATAAATAGAAGATATTTTTGTTTGGATAAATTATTTTAAGAAATTTTTTTTAACATAATTTAAAAATTTTATGTACTTAAATATTTTGTTTGAATTTTTAAAAATTTTAAAAGAAAATTTTAATAATTAAAATAAAAAAATTTAACTTTTTTTTAAATAGATAAAATTTAAAATTTCTCAATAATGAACTCACTCTCAACAATATTTTTTTTTCATGTTACTTTATGGGTAATTATTTTATCTTATTATGTTGCGCAGCATCTTAAAAAAAATTGTATAACCAATTTTTTTAATAAAAAATAGGATCGGAATTAAAAAAATTATCAATACTTAAAAAGTGAAATTTTATATATATCAAAAATTAAATTATTTAATCTAAATAAAAATTTAAAATTAACACATTTAAATTTTACTATCCAAACAAATAATTTTAAATATAAAAAATTTAAATTCTTTTATTCAAACAAAATATTTTTAAAATTAAATTATTTAAATTGAAAATATTTTAATTTTAAAAAATATTAAAATATTCAATCCAAAATAAGATAAATATTTTTATCTAATTTTAAAAAAATTACTAAATTTTAAGAACTCAATAACCAAGTCTCTTTAGAGATATTCTAAATCTATTCGCCCAGATTTTAATAAATCAATTCCATTCAACATTTGTATAAAAGATGTAAAATTGATAAGGGTCATGGTTTTAAGATGTAAAACCCATTCCGTTGGGTCAACATTTTTCCAAAGAAGAGTTAAAGAGCCACAAAGCAGATTAAACTTAATTAGGAAAGAGCAATTAAACAGCTGAGGGAGGGTCTCTCTTCTTTGGATAAGGTAAAAGAAACCCTTGGCTCCTATTTTTATCCATCTATTATAACTTGCGAGAGTGCGTTAATGGTGGGTACATTATTGATACGTATCCAATATTCTATATTTTTAAATAATCTATTTTTTGTTTAATGACTAATATTTTACATAACATGATATTATATTGATATTGATATTATTTATTTCAAAATATATACTATAATATATAACGTAATTTTAATTTTATATTTTCTAATTTTATGATTAAAATTTTATAATTCTAAATTGATATATTATGTTAAAAATTAAATTTATCTAATTTTATCTCATTCTATTAGATTTTGATTGGATTATTTAGGACTTAAATAATTGGTTATATCAAAATTTTGGATCAAATAAAAACAAAGATAAATCCAATTTGAACACTTCCCTCAACTAGAGCGACCTACGTTAAAATTATCATTACAATGTATCCAAAATATTACAATTGTTATTAGGCTAAAATATATTTTTAAAAAATCTTATAGAATGATTAAATTTAATTTTAATTCTTCAAAATAAATTTTATTTGTTTTAATTGTCAATTTTTTAAAAGAATAGTTCTTATTACTGCTTAATGTGATATGTATCTAAATATATAATCTTAAAATGATTGAAGATGATGTAGTATGGTTCAATGTATGTTACTTGCTATAACACCATTAAGTGATAACAATAATTATTTTTAAAAAAAATATAAAGATCAAAATTAACAAAAAAGTATTAGATGATTAAAACTAAATATAATTATATTTATTAAAACTAAAAAAGTGGTATAGTTCCATGCATACTACTCGCTACATTACCATTAAATAATGATAATGACCATTTTTAAAAAGTTTAAAATTTATAAAAACAAAAAACAAAATTAGAGGGCTAAAATTAAATATACTTTTATTTACCATGTCCAAAAAATATATTTAAACATTATATTATATTATAGTATTATTATTGAACATAAAGTCATAAACTATGCCTAACGTATAAACAACCAATGAAAAATGATTTCTCCCGCATTGAAAAGTTCTAATAATTTAGTTTGAATTAATGAAATATCAGTGGTGCATTATTTGTTACATTCTTTACTATTTAGTAAAATTGACGTAGACTACTCTAAACAGGGTATTACTCCGTGATATAACTTCTATGGTGTATTCCTTTTTTTAGTTTAACAGCACCACTATATCCAAAAATCTAGGTACAGCTGCATATTTTTTTTAACTTTTATAAATTAGAACTTTACATATAATTTTAAATAATAATAATAAAATTAGATACAATGCGCAATTTTGACCGGTCCAGTGGTAAGGGTGTCTGGTTCCTAAAATTGGTTAGTAGAATGCAGAACCAACCACCGGTGAAAGGTACAACTGCTAGGTAGCTACCTACCATTCAAACTATTCACCATCACATGAATGTCATCAAATCTTATTCCCATATATCATACAGATATGTTCCCTTTTTTTTATGTTCCACTTCCCACACACACACACACACACACAGACATGGAGGTTTCATGGGAACAAAGTGTCACTGATTCCATCAATACAATCTACCTTCTCTTCTCAGCCTACCTAGTCTTTGTAATGCAGATTGGCTTTGCCATGATATGTGCAGGCTCCGTGCGTGCCAAAAATGCCATGAACATGATGCTAACCAACGTGGTTGATGCAGTGGTAGGTAGCATCTCCTTCTACCTTTTTGGTTTTGCATTTGCGTACGGCAATTCCAACCCTTTCATTGGTACAGATTTGTTTGCTCTAACCAACATTCCAAATGGTACTTATGACTACACTTTCTTCCTTTACCAATGGGCTTTTGCTATAGCCGTAACGGGCATCACAAGTGGGTCCATAGCTGAGAGAACCCAATTCAGTGCCTATCTTGTTTTTTCATTTTTCCTTAGTGGGTTTGTATACCCAGTTGTGGTTCATTGGGTGTGGTCATCAAGTGGTTGGCTTAGCCCAAGTTCTAGTCACTTATTATTGGGCTCAGGTGCCATTGATTTTGCTGGGAGTGGAGTGGTCCACCTGGTTGGTGCAGTTGCTGGGTTTTGGGGGTCCATTATAGAAGGCCCAAGGGTTGGCCGGTTCGATTCTTTCGGCAAGCCCATACCTCTTAGGGGCCACAATGCAACACTTGTTGTACTTGGAACTTTCTTGTTGTGGTTTGGTTGGTTTGGGTTTAACCCTGGCTCGTTTGACAAGATCGTTGTGCCCTATCCCAACACGACGAACGAAGGCAACTGGAGTTCGGTTGGCCGAACTGCAGTGGTAACCACATTAGCCGGCTCAACCGCCGGGATTGTCACCTTGTTCGGCCGGCGGTTATTAATCGGTCATTGGGATGCAATGGATGTGTGCAATGGCTTGCTTGGTGGGTTTGTCGCCATCACTTCTGGATGCTCAGTGGTTGAGCCATGGGCTGCCATTCTTTGTGGGTTTGTCTCGGCTTGGGTCTTAATTGGGCTCAACATTGTGGCGCTAAAGATGAACTATGATGATCCATTAGAAGCAGCCCAATTGCATGGGGGGTGTGGTACTTGGGGTTTGTTGTTTACAGGGTTGTTTGCCAAAGAGGAGTTTGTTATTCAAGCTTATAATTCAGGTGAGACTGAGGTGGTAAGACCCTATGGTCTCCTACTTGGAGGTGGATGGGGATTAATTGGAGCCCAAGTGATTGAGATTTTGGTAATTTTTGGATGGGTAAGTGTAACAATGGGACCTATATTCTATGCCTTACACCATCTTGAGATACTGAGAATTCCTGTAGATGAGGAAGTTGCTGGTCTTGATATCTCAAGCCATGGAGGGAATGCTTATGCTTCTCAAGAAGATAATTACCGTCAGTCTTATGTACAGTATATGCATATCCAAGATGGGCCATCTTAATGTGATTTTATAATGGTAGTTTAATATTTTGTAACATGTAGAACATATAAATTTTGTCTCTATAATTAGTATCACTACATTTATTTGGTTCACTCGTTTTGGATAAGACCTGGTGGACTCAAAAGGGAACACAAGAAAACAAAATGTGCATTAAAATCAAAGTAGGCTCCCAAAGGGGCAGGTTCACTCGCGGTTGAGCAATATTTTAACAAGCATCAAAATATCATGAAAAAAGGAATCTTGTCAAGTGGGTGGAGCCACACATTGGATAGACTTGATTGTCATTTTCACTTCTTTGTCGATTTGTACTCTTAAAGGATAAGGGATATCGTCATAATTAATTATTGGGCGGTATGTACAACTTATGGTTGAGTTAAAATTGGCGCAAAGGATAAAACTTTTGGAACATTCTTAACATATAAAGTGAATAACCAAAATCACCCTGGGGTTGGGGACACCAGAATGTTGGAACTATTATCTGGGGTTAGACATATATCATCAACTTGAAGCCCATTGGATCAAAGCCAGTTAAATATATACATTAAATCATGGTCTAAAATGCATGTACAACTAAAGTGCAACAAACACACTTTCAAAACCTGTAGGCAACCCTCATCTCAGAAAAGGATCAAAGAACACATGTCTGGGATCTGGAACAATTAGAGGCAACTTCTCTATGTACACAAACAGCATCTTAGTATTCTCTTTGAAAATTGTCCCAACATCAACGACATCACTCATGTCTGTGTAAATCCAAAGGTCCCCGGAGTCGACTCTCTTCAGACTATCCCGGCAAAAGGGGCAAGACTGAGACCTCTGACACCTGAATCAACCAGAACCATTGTCATGGCTAAACAATAACCAGAAACCAACAAACTAGTAACTATTGCCTCATTATGAAACTTAAGTGCAAAATGAATGGCCATTGATGAAAAAAATAAATGGTTTAGCTTTAGATAAAGCAAAAGTAATTGGATAACAAATTTATGAGAATCACTCTCAACTTTTGCACCAACAATTATTCTGTCTTCAAAAAAGTTAGATCAGGGATTCAGGACCCTCACTGTAAAGGACTAATCCTACCATATTTTGACCTATTAAGATTTCCTCATTGATATCAAAGATTCTATATGCAGTAAAAGCTTAGTCATTGATATCCTTCAAGTGATTGAGAAAACCATCCCTGTAAAGGAGAGGACCCTGATTTTAATAAAAAGTTTAGTAGAAATTTCAAACAAAAATATTTACATCCCATCACATGGGAGACAGACACCCTCTCCTTTAAATATGACATGTTTCGTTCATGTGTTGAATAACAGACTACTAAAGCATATTGCCAACATTACAACTCCAATAACCAAAAAGACGTCAAAAATGTCAAATAAAAACTTAGTTTTATATCAAAAGTATGATCAGCATAAAATACACATATGACCAGAAAGAATCTAAGAATGATGAGATGATAAAATGACGCAATAGAAGCACAACCAAAGAAATTTACCAATCTCTGTAGCATTTCAAACACATATAGTGGCAGCAATTAGGCAGCACAACTTTTTCTTTCACCTCCAAGCAAACTCCACATTCCTCTTCTCTTTCAATGTCAATTGCAGATTGTCTTCTCTCTTGGAACTCTCTCTTCCTTTGGTATCTAAGAGCATGTACTTCTTTCTGTTTCCTATCGTCCAAATCTGTGATGCCTTTCTGAAGTTGCAATAAAGCAGGAAATATAACAGCTGTTCATCAGCAAAAGAGAAAAAAACAGAAAAATATGTTATTTACATGTTAATAAATTAGCAATAGGCATAAAGCTGTTAAGTAATTAAGTATACATTCATCTTTACCACATTTAACTTACAGTAAAATTGTCTAATGCTTGCTTTCCTTTCATATATTGACATAGTATTGTTCCCATTTTCGTAAGCCTGCATATTAGAAGGAAATGTTATGAAATTCAATGTACATATAGATTATGACAATTTAGGAACAAAATTGGCAAATTAGGCAAGAAACAAATGAAGAAGACAAAATTTAGACACATAAAGCTATGATGCTCTACTAATGCATTGAATAAATATAACATGTTTAGGACATACATACCACATAAATTAGAATTCTGAGCAAACCCAGAGCACCAGCCAAACGGTAATCGGTCCACTGAACAAGAAACAGAAAAATAGGGGCTGCCGGACTGTATGATAGCCTCATCTGAAAGCATCCTCCATCTTTATCCCTTGGATAGTCTAATGCCCTAACAAAGAGACAAGAGCAAAGAGGGGGAAAAGAAAGCCCATAAGTACAATCTCACAAGAAAAAAAGTGCTAAACTCAGCTAAAAGAATTTATATGACAGATCCCAGTATAAACATGTCAATGAAGCGCTGTATATTGAAAAATATTGTCTAATTTCAATTTTCCAACAAGGAAACCTACGATCATACAAACTCATAGTCATAGGTGTAATTCGTGAACCTCTTTAAACAAATTCTCCGCTTCAAAAGTCCCACTTTACCTCAAGAAAATCACAGTAACATTCAGCCCCAAACAACAAAAATTTACCACAAGACATCAAAACAATATTCTAAATAGATTATACAAATTGACACAAGGCTGCAATGCAAAAGCGGGAGACAAAAGATTCAAGTTTTAAAAATCAAGTGATGCATCATATTTTCAAGATCATAACAGACCCTCAATTCTGCCACAGAAAAAGATTCAATTTTAAATCTGGGAATAGAAAAAGGTACACATTTTATGCTTCTGAAGCTGAAATCCCGTTCAAAAAAACTACCCCAAAAAAGAAATTAGAAGAGAGAGAGACATACAGGGTATTAGCATACTGAATATCAGCCTCCAGAGCTTTTAGAGAGTCCTGAAAGGAGCACTTTCCCATACCAAGATATTTTTCCGGAAAAAATTTCTGCATGCAACTAAGAAAAATCTCACAGAGCCAAATATATCAATAACTGTGATTGTAACACAGTGACACTATTACCCTTTCCATTCTACCAACTGTTTCTTTAGCTAATGGTATTGGTATTCATAGATGATAAGTGGGTTATCAATGTCATGTTCGAGAGAGCGGATTTTGATATTTTAGGAGACGATTTTACCCCTTCTATTTTTCTGAAAATAAAAAGGAAAACCTAGAGGGGCAAATAGGAGGGGCCCTTTTTGTTCATCTTTAAGATAAAGATTTGATTTTTGAATATAGCGTTGTTTAAGTAGGACCCGCATTGAATAAATCTTCTTTGGATAAGATTAAATAAAAGCAGTATAAACTGCACTCAATCATACAAAGATATTATAAACACCCCGGTATTGATGTTCTTCTACGGGTTGGATCTAATCATTTTATATCTTCTTCTTGTTTAAATGAATCATTCTTCGAAGCAGAAATAAAAGTAAATTTTTCATGTGAGATATTTGTTTAAGATCTCAGGGAAATTTTTTCATTTATTTAAAATTGATATCATTGAAGTTAGGTTTTTTAATTTTAAAATCTAGAAACATTGATATTTAGATAATACGTTAATCATTTAACTATTTGAGATTGATTTAAATATGACTATTATGAGTGAATTTGTGTTATATAACATTAATACAATATAATAATATTATTTCCTTTTTTATAATTTTTAAATATTTAATAAATATCCATTACCTACATAGATATTTATTAATTCTAATAAATATGGATACAGATATTATATTATCGACCTCAACTTATCTTATTGACATTCCCATACTTGATGGTAACTAAGTAAGATTTCGTTGTAATTTTTAAAAATTTATTATGATAAAAATAAATATAAAAATTTTATATAATTTTATCATGATAAAATCTATTTGTATAATTTTTATTATTTCTCTTCTCTATATTGTTTTAAAAAAGCATTAGATCTTGCGATTTGATTAGATGTTTCATCCATCCAATTAAAAAAGTTAATTAATTTTAAAATAGATACAAATTGGTCAATAATTAATTCAAAATCAGTAACAACTGATTGTGAAGAATCGGTCAGAATCCTTTTTTTTTTTCAAAAATATTTACTTTCTTTAATTTTTTATTTTAATTTTAATAAAAGTTTAATAACAAGTTACAAAAATTTATATGTAAGAACTAAAGCTAAATTTTTGTAAAGACTAAAATTAACTATAGGTATATTTTAAAAGATAAATAATATATTTAAAAAATAAAATAAAATATAACCAAATAAAAGTGATACATTATAATTAAAGATGGAAATAAGTTAAAATTTTCATAAAAACTTATAATTTAACCTATAAATCTAGTTTAAGTTAAATAAAAATAATTTACTAAAATATTATATTAAGATATTTAATTTTAAATTTTAAGTTATTTAATTAAAATTTTAAATTTTAAATTACTAAAAATTATTTTATAATCAATACGTCCACCTATTTATAAACACATAAGTAATATATTTTATTATTATTGTTATTATTATATATTTAAAATTATAAATTTATTACTTAAATAATTAAATTCATTAATTTATTTTAAAAAATTATTCTTAAATAATATTTTAAATAAATTTATAAATCAAATTAGATTTTTAGAAAATAAAAAATAAATCCTAAAAAGTAACTCACATAAAATAAGAATATATATAAAAGTTAAAAGTTAAATTAAACTAAAATCTTATAAAATTTATCTGAACTTCCTTATTTTCAGAATGGTGCCATGAATGTGAACTGGTTTGCTTCAAATTGCGATACAGGCGGCGGCGCCCCAAGTTTAGGAAGTTAACAATTTTGACTTATTAGCATTGGAATGACAATCATACCCCAACCCTTTGCTGCAATTCAGCAACCATTGTTAGTTCATTACTTTGTTGATCCATGCCTCATATTTCGCACACCTAACTTTAAGCTCTTTTATTTTCTTCATCTACAATTTTTTATTTTGGTTAGTAAGTTAGTTTAATTTGTTAAAATGTTTTTATATAAAAATTAGCCTATTATCCATACATTATGCAAGTATTTTTTTAATTTTACATAATTTATAAAAAATTAAAGATAAAAATATAAATATGTAAATATTATGAATAATAAATGTTCCATCATATTAAATAATAATAATTTTAAAATATATTATTAAAATAAGGTGAAAATTATTAAAATCAAAACACATCATGTTTATTGATATATTAAAATTTAAAAGCTAAATTTAAATTTAAGAATAATTAAAATGATAACAATTTTAAAATTTAAATTATTTAAAAAATAAAAATATTTTTAATTATTGAATTAAATATTTAATTCATAAAAAATTATGTAATTTAATAAAGATAAAAAAAATTCTGAAAACATTTCCATTTACAAATTATGACATAAATTTATAATATAAAAGTTTATTAAAGTAACACTATTATCTTGTTTCTACTTTGTTTTTCTTAAAGATTTATGAAAAAAAATGTTTAAAATAATAATAATAGCTAAATTTAAAATAGTTATGAATAAAACTGCTATTAATATGATAGCTTATAATTATTATTATTTATTTTTAGTTTTTATTTTTACTTATAAAAAAAATGTTTTTTCTTATTTTAAATTTTTATGCACAACATAGGAAACCTCATTTTGTCGTTTCTTTTTACTACATCTAAAGCTACAAAGGATAATGGTATTACCGATTTAAATAATCATATTTAGGATAATCAATTATTTGACTTAAACATATAGCAAACCTTCAACAACTCTTACATAGTCAATTATTTCACCCAAATAATCAATTATTGTATTTGGATAAAGTATTTAAATATTTTAAAAAATAAAAAATTAAAATATTTTTAATTTAAGTGTTTAAATTTTAAAAAATATTTTATTTAGATAAAAAAATTAATTTTTTTATATTAAATTTTTTCTTTAAATAGTCAATTTTGATTTTTCATATTCTAATTAGTTTATTTAAAAAAAATAATTTATTTTTTATTATATATAAAATTAATTTTAAATTTTTATAAATTTTAAATTTTGATCCTATATTTTTATTCATTAAAAGTTAAATATACATATATTTTTATAAAAATATTGTATAACATGTTTACATAAAATTACAACTCAATACAAAATAAAAAAAATAATTACATACTATTAAATATATTATAATTAAAATATTATATCACAGGATGAAAAAAATAAACAAATAGAGATACGAGAGAAAAAACGATAAAAGAGAAAAAAAAACAAGCGAAAGAGATTAAGAAAGAAAAATATAATACTAAAAAAACAACATGAGCATTGTTGTTGACGAAAATAAATTAGAAATAATTTTAGATATTTTAAATTTTACCTATTTTAAAAATAAAGTTAAATTATTTTATTTTATTTTATTAAATATTATTTATAATTTTTAAAATTTTAAGTTGTTATAAAAAATTCAAACAAAAAATTTTAATATTTAAAATTTTATTTTTTTAAAAAATTACTTTTTACCTTTAAAATAACCCATTCAAATAAAAATAAATCCAAACAAATTTTTTTTCACTCACCTGTTTAAGTCTGATAATATAATTTACGAAATTCCATAATTGTAGAATTGATAAAAAAAAAATCACTGAGTATATTGACCTTGAACGTGATGAAACCCCGTTCTTTTATTAATACAATCAGGTTATAAGATTATTTAGTTCAAACAGAAAGCAAAACATTTTGAAAGCTCCATGATAATTCGATAATTGTACAAAACAGATTGGTTTTCAAAGTCTGTATAAATTTTAAGGATTCTAACACTTCAAAATTACAACAATATGGTGCAACATTAGAGTGTAAACTTGGGCATTAGATCTAGTTGGTGAACGATCAAACTCTTGTTAAAGCCAAGTCTACCTTTTCTATCTAACCATCCTATTTTATATTTTACAACTAAAAAGAAGAATCATGAATAATTAAATTAAAAAAAATCTTCCCACTCTTGCAAGTACATGTTTGCAATATATATATATATATATATATATATATATATATATATATATATATATATATATATATATATATATATATATAGAACAAATCAAAATAAATCAAGATTGAATCATCAAAATTAGAACAAAAGACTAGTATGAACCAAAACTAAAACTTGTGTTGTTGGCACAGTTGCAAGAAACTAGTTGTCCAAGCCACGATAAGGAAAAAGAAATCTAGCACTTCAAAGCAATAAAAGTTATAAAAAAAATTGATGGTCCGCTTTTTAGGTTTGGTCGTGGGTGCATTTGAAAGCAACACAACAACTACTATATATATCTATATGAGCTATTTATCCAAAGTGGATGGATCATCTCTTCATTATAGCAACAACATTGATGATACACAGTGCAAAAAGTGCCTTAACAGTGTCAATGAAGGAGTGCAAATGCGAGTTGTTATATAAAATTTAAAAATAAAAATAAAAATAGAAGTAAATTTATTTAAGGTCTAAGTTTAATTTAATTTTTAAATTTAAAGTTTAAGTCTAATTTATCTTGTATAAGTTATATTTTAAAATGTGACGTGTTTTTTTTAAAAGGTTATTTTAATATGTGAGATTATTTAAATATTTATTTTATTATAATTTATTTATGTATATAAAAAATTTGTCGTTAAAGAAAGTGATAAACCTAAATTTAGATATAAATCTACATATTTAATATTTTAATAAAACAAAGATATAATACCAAAATATAATAATAATAATATTAAACCTAAATTTAGATATAATCTACATATTTAAGATTTTAATAAAACAAACATATAATACTAAAATATAATAATAATAATAATATTATTATTATTATTATATTTTTTAATAATATATGATGACCTATTAAATATAAAAGAGCTTTTGGATGGTAAAAATATAAATTTTATTAAATAAGTTTGTATAAAAATTTGATTTGATATATTTAATAAATCGGTATGATTGATTTAATATAGGTTCTTATCCTAGATTTCTAACAAATAATCTAATTTATTTTTATTTATGTATTATTTAATTTGTACATATTCAGGTGTAATTTACGCTTGATTTAAACCTTGTCCATGTTTGAGTTCAACAAAATTATATTTAATTCAATAAAATTTTATATAAAATTATTTCAATGTTTTAAATTCTACATTTTCTAAATTCGCGTGACGAATTTTAATACAAATAGATACTATACTGTTTTCTACCGTTCCGTATTTTAATTTGTGCCAACTCAGGTGCAACTTACATTTAACTTGAACATTGCGTATACATGAGTTTAAGAAAATTATATTTAACTCAATAAAGTTCCATAAAAAATTATTTTAATATTTCAAATTCTAAATTTTCTAAAATTCACGTAATGAATTTTAATACGAATGAGTAACATTATGTATCGTTCTGTATTTTAATTCGTATAGGTTTAGGTGCAACTTACGCTTGACACGAATATTATGCACATGTGAGTTTAAAAAATTTATTTTTAACTCAGTAAAGTTCCATCTAAAATTATTCGATTATTTTAGATTCTAAACTTTCTAAAAATCATGTGGTGAATTCTAAAACCAACGAGTAATGTTATCTGTTGTTTTGTATTTTAATTCAGATATATTCAGGTGCAACTTAAGTTCGACTCGAATTTCATGAGCATGCGAGTTTAAATTATATTTAACTCAATAAAGTTCCATATAAAATTATTCCAATTTTCTAAAATTTACATGACAAGTTCTAATACGAATGAGTAATGTTTTCTACCATTTTGTATTTTAATTTGTACAGGTTTAAGTGTAATTTATTCTTGGCTCGAATATTGTGCATTCGTTAGCTTGAGAAAATTATATTTAACTCAATAAAGTTTTATCTAAAATTATTCCAATATTGTAGGTTCTAATTTTTCTAAAATTAACATGACGAGCTCTATTATGAACGAATAAGGTTCTTTACCGTTCCATGTTTTAATTCGCATAGGTTCAGGTACAACTTATGTTTGGCTTGAATTTTGTTCACACGTGAACTTAAGAAAAGTATATTTAACTGAATAAAGTTTCATTTAAAATTATTCCAATATTTTAAATTCTAAATTTTCTAAAATTCACATGATGAGTTCTAATACGAAAGATTAGCGTTTTCCACCGTTTTGTATTTTAATTTGTACATGTTCAAGCAACTTACATTTGACTTGAATTCTATGCACACATGAGTTTAAGAAAATTATATTTAATTCAATAAAGTTTCATCTAAAATCATTTTAATATCTTTAAAAAAATCTTCCATTTTTTTTAAATTCACGTGACAAGGTTTGATACGATCGAGTAGCATTTTCAATCATTCCGTATTTTAATTTGTACGGGTTTAGGTGCAACCTTCGCTTGGTCCAAACCCTGTGCGCATACAGATAAATTTCTTTACAAATTTCTAAAGTTCTTTTTATTTTTTAAAAATTAAGTCTCTTTGCCAAAACTATGTAGCTTTGACTTTTTCATTGTACTAGGAAACATGTAAGAGTAAGATCAACTCCTGTGAAGCTATATACCACAAATATACTCATTTTTAGTTAGGAGATCAAATAAATTTTTAAAACATTAAAATCATATACTCAATTTAAAAGTATTGCTTTTTGGAACAGGTAAATAAAATGTTAATACCTATCGCTGTTCGTTTTTGACTTTCAAACGTAAAACTCTTTCTCTGTTAAGATTTTTTCAAATTTTTTTTAAATAAAAATTTAATAACAACTCTACAATCAATAAATAAATTCTAATATTGAACAAATTTGTTATTTTTATTGAAATTTTAGTCACAAAATATATTACATTCAATTATATATTCTCTTCCATTAAAAGAAGCAATGTAACCAACGCACTGAATATCATCTCATCAGAAGCATGAGTCATCATTTTAACGAAATTCTACATATATAATAATTCATTATGTTGAGCATGAGTCATTATTTTAACGAAATTCTACATACATAATAATTTATTATGTTGACTTTAAAAAAAGTGAACTATTATATTTATTCTTCATTTTGTTAACGTATTTTATTTTTATTTTTAATTTAAAAAAATTATATTATTAATCTTTCATTTTGTTATTTATTTTTTATATTAATTAATAAATAATTTTAATAAATAACATAATTTATATCATTAAATATCATCCAAATATATTTAAACAATACTGAATAATACTCATTTGTCTTCCCACTATTCTCATAAATCAAACTTATGTTTCATCTTTACAAATTTTTTTATTTTTTATTTTTTTGAAATATATTTAAATTGACACTGATATTTAACTTCACAATGCTGGCATTGTAGTATTTTAACACCACAAACTAATCTTCTTCTATTTATAAAAATTAATTTTAAATATTAATATAAAATATAGATGATAAAATAATAGATTAACAATTTAATTTTTCAAATTAAAAATTAAAATAAAATATATTAACAAAATAGAGGATGAAAATGATAGTCTCCTTATTCTAAAGATCGTTGCAACGATCCCAACCATTGATTCATCACATTTTGATTTTTGAAGGTTGTCAGGGAAGGGGGCTGTTGCCTACTTTAGAATGAGCAACAAGCAGATCCGTGGTGTGCGTGTCTGGCATACGCTAACAGCTCATCTTCACCGTACATGATATGCTGGCAATGCTGACTTTTGACTCATGTTATGCATTTTTTTATTACACAATAATTGCATTGGTAAAATTAATTTTAAATGTAGCTTTACCTTGATAAAAAGAAATCCAAATTTACGCCTACTTGTTAATTAAAATATTTTGATTACCATTGTTATTTTTTATATTACTTTTACACGTTGACATTCATTATTTTAAAAAATGTTAAACGTTATTTAATTTTGTACAAAGATTATATATATATATATATATATAATATTTTTAAAAATAAAAAAAATGGTAGAAATAATTTTTTTATAAAAAATGGTATAAGTATAATTAGCATAAATATAATTAATACATGATAAATAAATTATTATTTATTAATATTTTTTTGAATTAATTTTTATTGATATAATTTTAAAAAAATAATAAATTTTATGAATTTATATAAATTGTATGATTATATATATAACAAATAATTTTATAAATATATCGATTATAACAGAAGTTTAGAAAACAAAATAGATGAGGATAACATTAAATTTATTAAATGATATATTATCATATAGAATTAGTGTTAGAGACTTATTTATTAGAGAATTTTGTACCAATAAATATTTGCTAGACAATATTTGTTTGTCTGTAAATGACAACTTTTTTAATGTTATCAATATCAAATAATAATATAAAATATTATATATGAATATAAACTTTCAAAAGTTATACTATTAAATTAATTTTGAAAAAGAAAATTTATAAAGGTTATCATAAATATTTTAAAAAAATTTTAATAAATAATTTCTTATAGTGATATTAATTTTAAAATAAGTCAGTATGATTATTTTAATATTTAAAAATACAAAATAAACTAATTTTGTAATAAGTAATAAAAAATTCGTACATATATCTTGTTAAACCCAAAAGTTTGATATTTATAAACTATATATGAGTTGTAAATAAAATGTGACTTAATACTAATGTTTTAAAAAGCTAGACTTTTTTTTGTAATTTACTTAATAATGATAAAAAATATTAAAAATATATTATTATCTAGCTTCAACTATAATATATAATATACAATAAAATGGTCAGATCAAATAATATTAAATCTTAAACTTGGTAAATAATACCTCTAATGACTATATTAAAAATAAATTTTATTAATTCACAAGATATTATCATAATAATTATATATAAAATTTTATACAACTTAAAAATTTATAAATACATAATTTAATAGTAATTATTTTTATATTTTAAATAATATATTATATATTAAAATAAAAAATAAAATAAAATATTAATTAATTTTTAATTATATAAAAATTTATAAACTTAATTTATATAACAAAAAATAATTAAAGTAACAAAATTTATTTTTAATAAAAAAATTATTTTATTAAACTTAACACATGGAATCTAACCTGGTAACTTCAATTAAAAAGGTGAAAAACGCATTTAAAAAATATATATTAATATTTGTAGAAAGGATTATAAAAAGAAAAAAGTAAAAAAAAAAAAAAAAATAAAATAAAATTGTAGAAAGATGCATGTAATAAAGACTCATAAAATGGGAAATAACTGGACAGGGAAAGTATGCTAAATTTATCAATTTACAGGAAATGGCAAAACAATTTAGGAGTCAACAACTCATCATGCAATCTATGCCTTCATACTATGTCCATAAATACCTAAATCAAACTCTTTTCTTCCCAGTTCTCTCATTTCAACAATAAGTCCTTCCTTTCTCTTCGTTCATCTTTCTCTTTCTCTTTCTCTCTATCAAAGGTAAGAGGAAAAGAAAAAAAAAAAAAGAAAAGAAAAGGATTGATCTTAAAACTCTTCTCCTATGTTACTTAATTAGGTCTTAGGAGAAAGAGAAAGGGGAAAAAAGAAGAGAATAATGGCAGCATTTAGTTTCGAGATGTCTCCGGAAGCGACGGGGGAATCCTTTGCGAGAGCTTCGAATGCTGAATGGGTAGAGGAAGATGAACAGGAGCTTAAGATGGCAGCGCTGTTGCGATTGCCAACGACGAAGCGTCTCAACTTTGCATTGATAAGGAAGCCATCTAATGAAAATGTTATGGATCAAGTTGATGTTAGAAAGTTGAGTCGCGTTCACCGTCAATACATTGTCAAGGAAGCTTTGGCTACTAATGATCAAGATAATTACAAGCTCCTTTCCGCCATGAAGGAACGATTCAATAGGTATATCAACTTTTTTCTCTCTCTCTATATTTGATTATATTATATATATTAACCTATTTTTTCAGAATATATATATATATATATATATATATATATATATGCGTCATTTTTTCAAGACAATGAAAATATTTTTTTTAATATAAAAATATGTATTTGTTTTTAAAACATTATTGATCTCATCCATCACTTTCTTTATTTTTTTTCCCTAAAATGTATACAGTCTAAGTGCATATTTTTTTGGTTTATTTTTATTAAAGTAGTAATGCATGTCATATTATTTCATTTTTTAAGAAAAAATGGAAATATTAATATTAATGAATATATATTAAAAACATATAATATAAAAAGTTCTTTCAAATAAAAAAGAGAGGAATAAATTTAATTATTAAATTTGACTATAAATAATTAAAATTAAAATATAAAAATTATGTGATATTTTAAAAGTTACATATTGTTTAACTTAATTATATGATTTTCATTAATTTTTATTTTTAATTATTAGCATATAGTTATACTATTTAAATTTATAGTTCTTATTTTTATATAAAAATAATTTTTTTATTAAATACATTTCTAATTAAAGTTTATTTTTTAAAAATAGTTATTACATATAACAATCACATATAACCACTCAACCACACATAAGTTTTGTTAAATTTCTATTAAAAATTCAGAAAAATTAGACTGACACTCCTTATGAGGTTGTTCCAAATACAACTTGATATTCCTAATAGATTTAACATTATATTTAGTATCCTTATTGAAATGATGTCAAATCACTGCTACAATTATGTTGGGAAAGATTAAAACATCCTTAATTTTTTAAGACCTTACAACCAATTTTTCTACACTTAGGTTACTTCAGTTGACATAGGAACTCCTCAACACAACTTTGATCTAATCATTAACACGAATGGAGAAAATGTGTGGACGTTTGTAACACCATTATAAGCCTTTCAAGGTCACAAGTTGCGTTTCTAACGCAACTTGCATCGCTAAATGACCTTCTCCCACGTTTTCTCGTTGCTGGTCTTCTTCAAACAACCAAGGTTTCACCAACTTGCTTGTTAGAGCAAGAAATCAATATCATCGAAATGTATCTAAATTTCTCCAAACTACACCCTTGATTGTGATTCCTGTTTCTACAAGTCCAGTTTCTATAGAAGGTGTTCCTTCCAAGGAGTGCTTCATTGATGTGAAATCAATTAAGATTGATACCCATGTTGTGAATTTAAAGGTGATGATCATGTTGTGAATTTAAAGGTTTTCTTTTTATCTATTGATAATAAGGGAAATGAGGACACCAAAATTATCACTACGACACATTTCATCCATTTGCAACGCTTTGTCTATGAGAGCTTCATTCGTGATTTCCTCAATAAGGCTTTGGATAGAAGACGATCTTGTCAGTATTGACATTTGAGACATACTTTGATTCAAGCTCCATAGTTGAATTAGGTTTTCCAACTATTGGATAATGAATTAACTCCTATACTTCAAAACACATAACATTCAATTGAAAAACAAAACATAAAAAGCAGTTGCCTAACCTAACAAAAATAGTACCATGAGGGTAGAAGAAGAAATAGAAACATAGCTCAGGAAGAGAGTTGGGGCTAGAAACCTGCACCGTTCAGAACACCCACCATCTGCACCTTCTAACGAGCAAACATGAAGAGGAAAAGGGTAATTTTGGAATAAAACTACATTAAAGGTCATGTGAGTAGTCACGTGTTTGATGACTTTTGTTAAGATAACGGATCATGTTCATATGGGGAGATACGGTATTGCATGCATAGATAAGTTAAGGATACTTAATGCAGGTGTAAAAAGGTAAGAGAATCGGACTATATTTCGATTTTCAAATAACCTCAATGGATATCACTCTAATTCTTCCTAAAAACTTTGGTTAAGATTAACTTTTCTTTATCCGCATGGTGACACTAATAGTTACTTCTAGCTAATTCAATTCTTGAAATAAAAATTGAAAAAAAAAAAGACTAATAAAAATTTTATGTATGTTTTTCTTTCAATACTTTCAAAACTAGTAAAAAAAAATCTTAAATTGTTTTTAAACTGTTCGTTTTATTATATTTCCATTATAACTATTAATAAATAAATAAATTGTTTCATCATCTAATCACCCTAATATTGTGACATGTGAAAATTTTAATTTATTTTTAGTAATTATGAAAAAATTAAAATAAAGCGAACAACTTTTTTTTTGAATCCTTGCCATATGTTTTGAAAGTAACATGATCAAACGACATACAGGGTGAATTTTTTGTGGGCAGGAAGGGGTGTTCAGTATTTTTCCAAAATTTTATAAGAGGACTTAATTTATCTATTATGTTTCTTAGCGGAAAAGACATAAAATTCCAAAGTAAATCATGCTGATCATTAGCATGCATGTGCCTATGATATTCTCAAACCCTTTCAAAAAATTAACATAAGCAAGAGTAGGATAATCTATACATGAATGGATCTGTATATGGATTTTGCATTTACATTATTTGAGTGGTTGAATGCAAAAGGGTTGGATTGGAGGTGCCAAGTATTGAAGTGAGATACAAAAATTTGACAATTGGGGCTGATGTTCAGTTAGGTTCAAGAGCTCTGCCAACTTTGCTCAATTACGCGCGAGACGGCCTTGAGGTCCATACCTATTACACCCTCTTATACTATTATATGTTAGTGGCTAAAGTTCAATATAAAAATTTGGACACGCAAAATTATTAATCAAATTAATTTTTAGTAAAAATTTTGATTTATGTTCTATGTTTAATGACATTAGTTCAAGACTAATTTCCGTAGTTGGTTTAAAAAAATTGATTGGTTTATGTTTAATAATTAATATAAAAGCAAAAGCACTTAGCTCTTAAGATTTTCCACCGTTGTAAATATGTCTTAATCCATGATTGTTAGTTTATGTAGTTACAAACTTACAATACAAACTGATTCATATTGGCGATGGTGGCATCCAGGGAATAGTAACCGGCTTGGGGATTGCCAAACCTAAAAGACATCCTTTGACCATCTTGAATAATATCAATGGCGTTATCAAACCTGGAAGGTAATTTTTTTTTTCTGTTATTTTAAGTTATTTATTTTCTTCATGGAGCCCTCACTTGGTGGAATGGAAATACACTAATCTAGCTCCTCCTCATATATGTAGGAATAAATCAAAACATGGTATTTAAATTCAGCCAAACATTTGCAAAAGGCTAGAATCAATAAATTTTTAACTAGTATAATAATGAACGAAATATATACTATTTCAATATGCAGTGTTATAATAAAACTCTTTGATGGAGAAATTCAATACTTTCATGCATATGTGTTTATATTATGATGAATACCAAACTTAACAATGTGTTGTTGTGTAGGATGACATTGCTGTTAGGACCACCAGGATCAGGCAAAACTACATTGCTTCTGGCTCTTGCGGGAAAGCTTGATAGCAACCTCAAGGTAGTATTCTTTGAAATAAATATTATACTATTATGTAATAACCTTATTTAATGAACATTGTTTTTTATTTTCATGAAATAGGAATTGTGGGAAAATTGGTGTCTGTGAACCATTTTGTTTGTATACTCCAGTTTATAGCACAATTGCAAGTCATACCAATGTGCTTTAAATCATTATACTAACAAAAAAATTGTCAGGCATTAAAATTGGTTTTGATTTTATAACCTTCATCTATTTGAAATAAGTGCAGTTTTGAATTGCAAGTCAACATGACAAGAATGTTGACACGTCACAGCATTTTTCAAAATTCCATTCTCATCTTAGAATTACATTACACACTGTTTCTGTAATACCTTTGCAGAAAAGCGGTAGCATAACATACAATGGCCATGAGCAAAAAGAGTTTTGTGTTCAAAGGGCTGCTGGATACACTAGTCAAACTGATAATCACATAGCAGAACTGACAGTGAGAGAAACTTTTGATTTTGCTAATAGATGTCAAGGTTCAAGTGATCCAGGTATGTATATAATATATTAATTTCATTATGTATATTTTTTATTTCCCATTTCAAAATTCAATTACTTAATTTCCTGGCCTAATTTCATAAACAGAAACTCTGAAAAGTCTGGAACGCTTAGAGAAGGAAAAGAAAATAATGCCAAGTACAGAAGTTGATGCATTTATGAAGGTAGTCTCATCTTAAATATTGTCTAAAAAGCATGCATATATGCTAGTTCAAGGCTGTGCTCTAATGTGTCTTTTGGATTTGATTCACTCTATAGGCAACGTCTGTTGGTGGCAAGAAGCACAGTGTGATGACAGATTATATTATGAAAGTGCTTGGTCTTGATGTATGTTCAGATACGGTTGTAGGCAATGAAATGTTAAGGGGGGTCTCTGGTGGCCAAAAAAGGAGAGTTACAACAGGTGATCTCTCTCCCCTCTCTAACAATTTTTTTGCAATTTTCTTTGAAATTAGGCTCTTGTGGAGGCATATTCTTAAGTTAATCTAACTGGATTGCCTCTTCAATGTAGCACACAAAGACTGTCCAAATTCAATCCCTCTATTCTTTCTTCTTATCATGTGAGCTTTGATAGGAGTTAAAGGAGATTTCAATTGTAATTTTGTTCCTCACATGGATAGGAAATTAATATATAATAATAATAATAGAGAAACTAACACAATTCATACATTTGAATCCATATTTGTTCTAGGGACAAGGAATTTCTAGATAATACAAAATTAAATCCATTTTTTGTTGACTTTGTCTATACCAGAAGATTAAGACACGATGAAGACACAAATTGCAGTTGAAATTGTAGTAAGCAATGACATACTTTTGCATTTCATGTTTTTTTTCCTCCAGGAGAAATGATTGTTGGACCACGAAAAGCTCTATTTATGGATGAAATATCAACTGGACTTGATAGCTCTACCACATTCCTGATAGTAAAATGTATAAGAAATTTTGTTCATCAAATGGAAGCTACTGTACTGATGGCTCTTCTTCAGCCAGCACCAGAAACATTTGAGCTCTTCGATGATCTTCTACTTCTATCAGATGGGCATGTGGTATACCAAGGCCCAAGAGAAGATGTACTGGAATTTTTTGAATCATTAGGTTTTAAACTTCCACCTCGCAAGGGGGTTGCAGAATTTCTTCAAGAGGTATTTGTAGATTTTTGTCAAACTTAAATTCTTTATGAAGTCATTGCTTAAAACTTGGTATTTTCCAATGTCAGGTGACTTCTAAAAAAGATCAAGCTCAATACTGGGCTGATTCTTCAAAGCCATATAAATTTATTTCAGTCCCAGAGATGGCAGAAGCCTTTAAAAATTCAAGATTTGGAAAGTCCATGGAATCCATGCTAGCTGCTCCCTATGATAAATCAAAGAGTCATCCTTCAGCTTTGCCCAAAACTAGATTTGCTGTTCCAAAAATGGTTCTCTTTAAGGCTTGTTTGTCACGAGAATTGACCTTGTTCAACAGGCATAGGTTTCTTTACATTTTTAGAACCTGCCAGGTATATATACTTAAATTAAATAATGACGCACTTAACCTTTTTTTTTATACATGGTTTTCAATTCGTAATTATTTACAAGTAGAATTAATGAATCATGATAACCCGGAAAAGTTCCATCAATCTTTTACAAGTTAAAAGTAGAGTTCATATTTAAATGTAGATTGTAGACTACCTCCAACATCTTTCCCTGCCAATCAATTCAACATGGAAAACATATAAACAAGATGATCTAAAATTTATAGTTCAAAATACACACTATATATTAATAGAACTCCTAATATTGATAAACCTTTCACAGAGAACTTTGACTGGAACATAGGATTGTGCTTTGTGAATTTCTTAATTATTATTTGAAGGCATCTTCTCATAATCTTATATTTGACAATTTCTCATGCTGTTGAAGGTTTTGTTTGTTGGATTTGTCACATCCACAATGTTCGTACAAATAAAATTTCACGAAAAGGATGAGTCTTCTGGCACTTTGTATCAGTCCGCGTTATTTTTTGCATTGGTTCACATGGTTTTTAATGGCTATTCTGAGATATCACTCATGATAGCTAGACTACCTGTCTATTACAAGCAAAGAGGCAATTTATTTTATCCTGGATGGGCATGGTCTTTGTCCACATGGATTCTTGGGGTACCTTTTTCTGCTGTTGAAGCTGTTATATGGTCTTGTGTTGTATACTACTCTGTTGGATTTGCCCCTGCTCCTGGAAGGTACTTTTCTTTACATCCTTTGTTGGGAATTATTTTGCTTTAAAAAATTAACAAGACTCATATTCTTAGTATTGTGATTTGTAATTAATATTTCAGGTTCTTCCGCTTCATGCTTTTGCTATTTATGGTGCACCAAATGGCTTTAGGTCTCTTCCGGTTTATGGCTTCTATTGCACGTGACATGGTCCTTGCTAATACATTTGGAACAGCTGCACTGATGATTGTCTTCTTACTGGGAGGATTCATCATCCCTAGAGGTAGGAGTCATCAAACAAGAACTATTGAATAAAATGAAGATACAATGCTATATTGTTGATAGTGATTTGGTTGCTCCTTTTTCAGATATGATTAAGCCATGGTGGATTTGGGGTCACTGGATTTCCCCTCTTACCTATGGACAAAGCGCAATTTCAGTCAATGAATTTACTGCCACAAGATGGATGCAGGTATTTTATGCATGCTAATTAAATTTCTTGTTGCTTTTCTATCCTTATTGCTTGTGGTTTAATGAAAGAGTTGTCTAATTATGTAAAGTGTGTTTTAGCAATCTGTTTTCGGGAACGACAAAGTTGGATTCAATATTCTGAGGGGTTCCAGTTTACCAATTGAGGATTATTGGTATTGGATTGGTTTAGGAGTTTTAATAGCCTACTCATTGCTTTTCAACAACTTGGTCATTTTGGCCTTGAGCTATCTGAATCGTAAGTTGAGAACAATTTTCTTTTCTCACTTCAACCAATGCAATTTCTTTTGGTATGTAATGGTTGATTCCAAGGACTGTCATTTTCCTCCAATTTCTTTATGCTCTTTTTGCTTCTGCATGCCACAGCACTCCAAAAGCCACGAGCAGTTATTCTTGATGAGGAGGAGGACTCAAATGAATCAACAACAAAACCCAAATCTATTGGTGATGACAGCAAAAACAAGGGAATGATTCTTCCTTTCCAACCTTTGACAATGACATTCCACAATGTCAATTATTATGTTGATATGCCAAAGGTATGAGGCATTTGTAGTTTCAGGTTCTTGAATGTTTTTCTTTTCCCTTGAAAGATAAACACAAGAAAGTAGTAGTTGACTTTTCCATTAACTGTTTCTGAATAAACTTGCTTTTCCAGGAGATAGCACAACAAGGTGTAACAGAAACTAGGTTGAAGCTCTTGTCAAATGTGAGTGGGGTTTTCGCACCTGGTGTCCTTACAGCATTGATGGGATCAAGTGGAGCTGGAAAGACCACTTTAATGGATGTTCTTGCTGGAAGGAAAACAGGAGGATATATTGAGGGTGACATTAAAATATCTGGCTATCCAAAAGTGCAACAAACATTTGCCAGAATAGCAGGATATGTTGAACAAAATGACATACATTCTCCTCAGTTGACAGTTGAGGAGTCCCTGTGGTTTTCTGCATCATTAAGGCTTCCAAAGGATGTGAGCATAGAGAAAAAACAAGTAAGTTCCTTACTGAACAAGTAATGATAATGAGTAGTGTTATTGTGTTCAATTATAATCAATTCATTGACATGGTGACCTGTACTACAGGAATTTGTTGAACAAGTAATGAAACTAGTAGAGCTTGATGGTTTAAGGAATGGTTTGGTTGGAATGCCTGGTTCTTCTGGCTTATCCACAGAACAGAGAAAGCGACTGACAATTGCAGTGGAGCTTGTAGCAAACCCTTCTATAATTTTCATGGATGAACCTACATCTGGACTTGATGCACGTGCAGCCGCTATTGTTATGAGAACTGTTCGCAATACAGTTGATACTGGTAGAACGGTGGTTTGCACCATACATCAACCAAGTATTGAAATATTTGAAGCATTTGATGAGGTTAGTTTTCTTTTTCTATCTCTAATCAAATTACTTAATTATGACTAATGATTTAGTAGCTTATCTTGGAGGGTCTAAACTTTGATTCTTCATTCCCAGTTACTTCTTATGAAACGTGGAGGACGAGTCATATATGGAGGGAAGATTGGTAGGCAATCAGATCAAATGATAAAATATTTCCAGGTGAAACAACCTTTCAGTTATTTTAACTTAATAGTGTGAAGATCAACATCTTTTGTTAAAACCTTCCACTTTTCTTGCCCCCTTTCAATGTCTCTCCTTACTTCAAAAATTCTACCATTATAAATAGCAGAATGATTTTGTAGGATTGGTTTTTGACAATTGTTTTTGTAAATGGAAACCTCCCACTCTCCCTTAAAATTGTAAGGCTTTGCTACTATAATATTTGAACCACCCTGTTCAAAGCCTTTAGTCTCAAATTAATCTTCCTACTTCTAGCTTTTCTTAGAACATGGAGGAGTTGTAAACAGACTAAAGTTCTATATTAGTTTAGACTATAGAGTATTATCAACATTGACGTTACTTGTGTGTCTTGACTAACCTGTACTAGCCTGAGCTGAATTCTTTTCTGAAGGAAAATTCTTTAAAAATTTGCATCTTGTTTGGGTTGATCATATTTTAATAGTATGAAATTTCTTTCCTATTTGTTCTGCAGAGTATTGAAGGAACCACCCCAATCCCCAATGACTACAATCCAGCTACTTGGATGCTTGAGGTTACCACAGCTGCCGCTGAAGAGAAAATTGGTGCTGATTTTGCAGAAATTTACGAAAATTCTGAGCAATTCAGGTTTATACTTATATATTTGCATGTGTGCTGCCCCTATACTTGTAGTTGAGGGATAGGATTATATCAATGAATATGATAAATAATAAAAGCTCATTTTTTGAAATACATAAAAATCATTAGGTTACAACCTGATGCACTAAGATTATTTTCTATGTGAGATTAATGATTATGTCACATCCTTACCTCAGGGGGGTGCTAGCTTCAATTAACCTATACGGAGGACCTCCTGCTGGCTCACAACCATTGAAGTTTGACACATTATATTCACAAGACACATGGTCACAATTTGTCAAGTGTTTATGGAAGCAAAATCTTGTGTACTGGAGGAGCCCACCCTACAATGGAATGAGGTTAATATTTACAGTAATATCCGCCTTCATATTCGGAACCACGTTTTGGGACCTCGGTACAAAAAGGTATGCATCCTTATAATCTCATTTGTCATAAGAAAAAGTATCTTATCAATGAAAACAAAAGCAAAAGCAGTTATGATAACCATCTCACTGAATATTCTGCAGGGAAACAATTCAACAAGTGTATGTAATTATGGGTGCACTTTTTTCTGCATGCTTGTTCCTTGGAGTAAACAATGCATCTTCTGTGCAACCCGTTGTTTCAATTGAAAGGACAGTGTTTTATAGAGAGAAAGCAGCTGGAATGTACTCTCCAATTTCTTATGCAATTGCCCAGGTAGGTGACATTTTACTATTTTCAAGGTTAAATTTCCTGTGCATATTGCATATCATGATTACTTAATCTGATTAACAGGGGCTGGTGGAGATCCCATACATTTTTGTTCAGACAATAGTATTTGGTGTAATCACATATTTCATGGTCAATTTTGAGAAGGATGTTGGTAAGATCTTAACTCTCCATATTGATATGCTTCCTGCATCATGGATTTGTTATCCACATAAAATTTACATCATAGAAACAAGAAGACTTTCCACTTTTAATTGCATTCATTATATCTCATGTAATTTAAAAAGATGGTAGTTGAAGATGTTTCCATGTGAATGAAATCTGTATGGTCCTAGACCCCCCATCTACCTAAAATTAAGAAATTTCCTACCTATAAATTTATATTTTCTAAGTTTCTCTAGATTTGTCCTCAGACAAACACTAACATTATGTTTTTGTTTTGCCTCTAATGCAGGGAAGTTTTTCCTCTATCTTCTGTTCTTGTTCCTAACATTTACCTACTTCACCTTTTACGGTATGATGGCTGTTGGCATTACACCTACTCAACATTTTGCTGCTGTTGTTTCTTCATCATTTTACTCTCTATGGAATCTTGTATCCGGTTTCCTTATTCCAAAATCTGTGAGTAACCAGCCCTTAACTTTCTTCTATCTTTAGATGTATATAACATTTTTATTTTGGTCCCAATTTTAATGAGTTTTGCAATGTTTCAGCATATTCCTGGCTGGTGGATTTGGTTCCATTATATCTGCCCAGTTTCTTGGACACTACGAGGTATCGTCACATCCCAGCTTGGTGATGTGCAAGACATAATTGTGGGACCTGGATTTAAGGGCCCTGTGAAAGATTACATAGCTGCTACTCTTGGATATGACCAAACAATTAATGGAATGTCATCAGTGGGGCTGTCAATAATTGTGCTTCTTTGCTTCAGCATCATTTTCTTTGGTTCCTTTGCCATATCAGTTAAAATCTTGAATTTCCAAAGGAGATGATTTCAGAATAGAGTCCGGGATCAGAGAAGACACCGCTAAAAACCACGTAAGGGAGCATCACATGCATTGAGGTTACGTGGTCAAATTAGTGTGTTCACATGTTCCTCAACCGTACCATTTGCCATTTTTTGTTTCAATTTTTTTTTTCATTTCATATCAACCACCGTAAAAGATCCAACTTCTGCCATTATTCTCTATATTTTCATCCTTCCTAACTAGAAAGAGAAGATCCAACTTCTGCCATTATTCTCTATATTTTCATCCTTCCTAGTTAGTAAGAGATATCAGCAAAGTCACGTTAGAAGAAGCTAGACGCTGGACATTGGAAAAATCAGACGATCAATTCGGTTATTTTTCCTCAAAGTTAACACAACAAGTGTGAACTTACGCATATTGAGGTTTCAGGCAAGATTGTGCAGCATCCAGCCAGAACGTTTAGAAATTCAACATAACACAATGGTTAGGTGACAGTTAATAATTACACAACTGCCAAATTTTAATAACAATAAATAATAATGACACATCGATTAGAAAATAACAGTTAAAATTATGGTCAATGATCATCGTGTGGGCAGAGCAATGACCTTATATCAATTGTTAATCATTTACCAACAACAATATCTCACGGATAATTTTTCAAGTGATAGGAATGTTCTGTACAAATAAGGTTACTTTGCGATTAAATGTTAATATTTTAAAGATTAACTTAACATACATGGATAACGAGACAACAACTCTATTCAAAAGATAAATTACTCTTGAACTTAGTTGAATTAGGTTGAAATTTTCGCTACACACTTTAATGTTTAAATAAAGATTCCACAATAAAGTTTTGAATTAAAGTCATTCTCAAATTATCTTAAATATTTTAGAAAGATTATCTTGTCTTTCACAGAGAGCGGCTTTTGCATCTCACGTGTTTGTTCATGTAGTTTAAGTATATCAGAAGCATTGTGTCTCAAAAGCACCTTTTAGAATCTTGATTAAATTTTATTTTATCATTAAGTGCGTCACAAAAGCATTATATCGTAAATACTTGTCTCAAAAGCAGCACCACTAAAGACTATGTATCTCTTTCAAAAGAGCATGATACGACTTAATTTGATCAACAATTGGGTATCTATCATACTTTATTCGTATTTAAGACTTAAGATCCATCTCCTAGACAAATCCAAGACCATTTCCTATTTAATCCTTTATAAGAAGATCAACAAGATTTCTTTCACTTTTTATGTATCCGTATTCAAGGAAAATCATACATTTCTTAATCAGTTGCCTAACAATGTTATCATGCATGTATCTTTTCTTTCTGTTGTAAACATTGTTGTTAGCTACTTCAATTGCTCCATGTGAATCGTAGCGAAGTGATACTATTTGTGTAGATTTGTTCATAAAGGTATGTCCAATAATAGGCTTCTTATCCATTACCAGCTAACTTAAAAGCAATAAATTCATATTCCATACTAGATTATGTAAGTTTGTTTTGCATATTTCCAAGAGATAGCACCTCCACCTAAGGTGAAAACATATCCACAGGTAGAACTTACCTCATCAAAGAAGTCTATACCATGTTTCTAAACAAAATCTTTGATTACCCGCCTTACCTTAAATTTTTCAATAAAATCATCATGCCTCATTTTCCTTTTAAAAATCCACCTACTTCCTATTGGTTTGTTTTCTTTGGGTAAGTCTACTAGTTTCAAGTGTGGTTACACATGATGGAGTTCAATTCATTTTAATAGGTTCTTTACCAAGGAAGAATTTATGGATTTTATTGTCTCGTTGAAAGTTTTAGGATCTTCTTCTAGCAAGTAAGAAAAAACTAGTTGAGACACATATCAATTTCAATTAAAAAGGTGGTTATAGAGTCTGCTTCCAACATTAGTTTCAGTTGTTTCCCTTATTAGGAACAAAAAAAATTATCTATAGATATAGGTGAAAAGTATTCATAGATAAAATAATATTTTTCTTACAAGAAAATATATTTTAAAAAATTCAGTATCTTTGGATTCAATAATAGTATTATTATTAAGACATGTAAATCTATATGCAGCATTGTCATGAACATAACCAATAAAAACAATGTTAATAGTCTTAGCATTAATGTTTGTTCTTTTAAGATACAATATTCCAACTTTAGGCAAGCACCCCACATTTTTTAAAATGATAAATTTGGTGAATAATCTTTTCATAATTCATAAGATGTTTTGACTAAATGTTCATGAAATACTTTGTTTAGAATATAACATGCAGTCAAAGATAACTTTCCCACGTGTAATTTGGCATATCAGAACTAAGCAACATGACATTCACCATATCTTTCAATGTTCTAGTTTTTTCTTTTAGCTATGTCATTTTGTTAAGGTGAATAAGGTGCAATAAACTCATGTACAATTCTATTTTTCTCACAAAAATCCTTAGAGCTAGTTGTATTGTACTCATGATCTCTATCTGATGCCTTATATTTTAAAAAAATTATCTTAGTTTCATCTTTTAATCTAAGGAGATAAACTTTAGTGTAACTAGTGTAATCATCTACAAAAGTGATATAATACTTTATTCCTCCTCTATTAACTATACTTTTAAAGTTTGTCAAGTCTGAATGCACAAATTTTAAAAGTCTAGTTTGTCTATTATTCATTATTTTAAAAGGTATTTTAGCATGTTTACTTTTCACACATATGAGATATTTTGAATTATTCTTCCTCCATTAGTGGTAACAAGGTCACGTGTCTAAGTGTTTTCATAGAAGATAAATTAAGATGTCCTGGTATACCATACCAAATATCAATATATAGAAGCAAAAGCATTATTAATTTTTTCAGTAGTGTTTAAAACAAATTGACCTCATACAAATAAATTTTTCTCACAAATTTTCTATTTTTGGTAATAACTATTTTATTAGCTTCTAGCACAATTTTTAGACTTGCCATATTGAGTAATGTAACACATATACCAAGTTTCTACGTAGGGAAGGAACATACAGCACATTGGTCAAAGTTAAAGTTTTACTATAAGTTAATTTAAGAATAACTTTTCTTTTACTGTGTATCCAGTCGTAGAGTTTCCCATTTCCCATGTAGAGTATGTCTCAATCAATGGTTTTTTTTTTTTAAATTCCTGAAAGAGCTCTTGGTTGCACAGAGGTGTCTAGTCACTCCCATGTCAAGGGTTCATCTAGTTATGTTGTTCCCCAAATTTGCTTCCATCACCATTGCAACAATGACTTCTTCACCTTCAGTCGGTTAGTTTGTGGTTTAGACTATTGTCCATCATGTTTGATTTAAATATTTAGTGCATCTTTTGTAAAGATTACACTGCCAAGTTTTATGTTCAATCTCGCCACAAACGAAGCATGCTAATGCTTTTTTATGAACTTCAACATGTTGCATTTTGTTTTGTTGGTTGTCCTATCACTTATTATGCATATGTTTCTTTCCTTTTTGAAACATGTTTCTATAGGAATCATCACTAGACTCAATTAAGTTAGCATTTAAAAAAATTTGACAGTTATCCTAATACTTAACTTTATGATGATTTGGTTCTTCATTTCTCATGACTAATGAGTTCTTATAAGTTGAAGTATTTCTTCTTGCACTTGAGATTATTTCTAAAATTTCTCCATAAGAAAGAGAATTTTTCTAGCAAAACAATCACACATCTTCGTTCCTTCATTTGGTATGTCAGCAATCAAATTCTTGTACATGTATACTTGTTCCATGATTAGTTTGTTATCTACCATTTAAAATTGCAGTCACTTTCTGGTCACATATTTTCTATTTCCAACATCTTCAGTCTCATACTTCCCTTCTAATATTTTTCAAATGGACTTTGCTAACTTGTTTGGCATAAATAAATCAAAGAATGCGATATATGAATGCGATTTATTATATAATCCTCTTCATAGGTTTTTATAATGACATACTTAGGACTAGACTAAGACCTAATACGTTCTATATCACATCAAGTCTCTTGGATATGGAGTTAGTCACCCTTGCAATGTACATATGTATGTTGACTCGCATCATCAATATTACTTTATCAAGATAATAAGGGATCTTGAGATCCAATTACTAACAACAATGGCCCATCAATAATATTAAATATATTATTTCACATTTATCAAAAATAACAAAATTATATTGGTAATGATAATCTTCAAGGTCTTATTGAGACAACTAAATTTGATTATAACAATCCTGGTTACGGCAAGCAATCCTAGATCATTAGAAAACTCAAACCTAACTTATGTATCCCTAGACTTGGAAATTTCCATTAGCATGAATTATATCATATTTTCATCATGAGTCCATCCTTAGATGTCCTATTTTCCTTTAATGGAAGGATTCGCATAATATCTCCGCTGACACGATAATTTACAAAATGAAATTTTGTTAAGCACATTATATGCTAACTAATCATTTTAATTTTCATTTCTATTTCACTTGAAAATTTCCTTTTCTTCTTGAAACTTATAACCTCATAGTTCTTTTTAGATTATCTCATTATTCAACTTAATATCTTATTAAAATTTAATTAAATACTTTTCAATACTTTAGATGAGTTCTCTAACTTCCAATCATCATTTCATTATATTTAAGCCAACATACCGTAATTAGTATTTTAGACTTTTTATCTTTCAACAATTTTAGACTTTTTATCTTTCAACAATTTATATATAGTAAACTTATTGAAGTCTAGATCAAAATTTATAAAAATTATCCTTTAAAAATTTAGAATTAAATTAATTTTTTAATAAAAATTAAAAATCATTTACAGATAATAAAAATTAAAGTATCATACCTTATCTAATCATAAAACACTTGATAAATTAATTTATAAAAAATTTATAAAATAAATTTTAATATAAAAATATTTTAACTTTTTTATCTTTTATTCTAAGATATCAAAAATTAAATATAAATATTTCTATACATAAAATATGTCAATAAAATGTAAGGTGTACTTAGAAAAGATTGTAAAAAGATTGAAAAGGAAGAAAAAATATTTTTTTTATAGAATAATAAATTTTAAATTTTATAAAATAAAAAATAATTTAATTTTATCAAACTTTTTGATTGAATAATTTTTTACTATACATAAATATTTTTTATAATTTAGAAACTAATAAATAATATTTTTTAAAAAACTTTTTTCAATAATTTTACAAAAATTTATAGATATAATCAACAAATATAAATTGTCAAACATAAAATTGTACATCCAAAATCTTACATAAAAAATAGCTTTTTAGTATATTATTTTACATTAATTTAAATAATTTTTTAATTTATTTTTACTATTATATTTTTATTTTTAACTAATGTAATTGTCAATAAGCAGTTACACAAATTAAATTTAAATATAATTTTTAAATTTTTAAATAATAAATAAAATTTATTTTAAAATTAAAAAAGTTCTAAAATTATTCCTATCTTATATATTCCTTGAATCTTCTTCACTTACTTTGAATTGAAGAACAACAGAGTGTTGAAGTCTTAAAGGTGATAGTTCCGTTTCTAACATTCTCAATTCATGTTTAACTTTCCGCGTGACACTAGTTTGGTCTACCACATAAAATATGGTTAAAAACATGGAATGGAGGGTGCTCGGCAGGTTGAATTTTGAAATTAAAGTTCTTTTCTTAGATAAGAAAAAGAGAAGAAAAGGAGAATACGGAATAGACAGTAAACGAAGAAAACCATCCGAATAATTCCAGACATGCCTCATATTCTCAATTGGAATTCCAAACTACCGCAAAATTTGGCATTGTATAATGTACTGAGGAGAAAGTCATGCACCATGGCGTGGACTGAAATGGGAGCCTAGTGGAATATTTGTTTCAGGTGGCATGTTTTAATTTTTTTATACTTTTTAATATAAAAAGTCGGTCATTACAACTTTAATTATTTGTACCATATTTAATTAAATTTGAATAATAACAATAATAATAATTTTTAATGAATTTTAATATACCTTTATATAACTTATTTCATCTGATTTAGTTAAAAATGACTTTAACTTTATTCCTTATGCTTTGAGATTAAATTTAAATGAATTCTTCCAAAAGAGAAAACTTGGAAAAAATTTATATTAAAACGAATTTTGACTAGTATCGATCAACTTTATGAAATTTGATATGTGAATAATAACTAATGGTTGAGATTTTAAAATTTGTTAAATATATTTTGGAGTTTTTATTATAATTTTAATTGTTAATATTTAAATTAATAATATTTTATATTTTAAAATGCATCTTCTTATTTTAAAGGAATAGAATCTGTGAATAATAACACGCTTAAAAACAAAAAAGAAAATGGTAACCGAAGAAAAATGCTGATCTTCATCCCAATCGGGTAAATAAGGATAAAAGATAAAAAGATATAAAAACTAATACAACAAAAAGGAAGAGAAAAAAATGAATGTAGAATAATAAGTATTAAAATTTAAACTAAATTTTTTATATAAAAGGAAGAGAGTTGATTTTGAGCGGAGAACCACACAGGACAGGAGAGAGTAGAGAGCAAAAGAGACATTTCTATTCTTGCATGCTTACTCTCACTGCCATTAGTTCTTAAATCCCAACCATTATCTCTGTTAAAGCCATGTCCACTCCCACGAATCTCATTGATTTCTTGGTGAACCAAGCCAATGGAGTAAAGGGTCTTGCAGATCTCAACCTCCCAAATGTTCCTCACCAATACATCCAGCCTCCTCAAGCTAGATTAGAAAAGTCTAAAATTGTATCTCATGAATCAATACCCATCATTGATTTCACAAATTCGGATGACCCACATGTCCAAGATTCCATTTTTGATGCTGCAACCAAGTGGGGTTTCTTCCAAATCGTGAATCATGGGATACCCATTAAGGTTCTTGATGATCTGAAGGCTGCTGTGCACAGGTTCTTTGAATTGCCAGCTGAGGAAAAAAAAATTCTGAAGGAGAACTCACCCCCTGATGTTGTGAGGTTGGCCACCAGTTTTACTCCTCATGCTGAGTCAGTGTTGGAGTGGAAGGATTACCTGCAGCTTGTGTATGCTTCAGAGGAGAAAATTCATGCATATTGGCCTGCTATATGCAAGTAAGACCTAATTCTCATCATCTATCATTTGCTTTGTGCATCACTTGATTTTATAAATTATGATGATATGTACTCTAGAATTGTGATTGTGAAGATTTCTAATACGTTGAATTTGATGACCCATACTTAGGAATGGAACGTTATTTCTAGGAGTAGAGGACATCAATAGAGAAATTACCTTCTAAATTTTAGTTTTAGTAGAATTTTTAAGGCAAGAAAAGAACATGCACATAAAGAAAAATGGATTTCTTCTTGAATCATGAGGGGTAGTCTCAAGCCTATTGTGAGATTGTAAGTTTACGTGCTCATTGATGGAAAAAAAATTGGTACACTAAAATGCATCATTTAGCTAATTGAAAGTATGTGTCTGACATATATATCCATCATGAACTCAGTTCATATACACAGGAAAGAAGAGTAATAAAGTACAATTTAGATTATTTACCTTTTCTTGTGGTCCTTTATTATGCATACATTCCAAGTAGTTTATATAAATTTGCTCAAAAGGGAGTATAGTAATTCAAGTGCTTGTATTTTCTTATGAATATCTCTCTCTTCATTGATTATATTTCTTTTGTAGGGATCAAGCACTGGAATATATGAAATATTCTGAAGCTTTAGTTAGAAAATTGTTAGAAGTACTTCTTCAGAAATTGAATGTGAAGGAGTTAGACAAAGAAAGAGAACACACTTTAATGGGTGCAATGATATTGGCTTTTAATTACTACCCTGCTTGCCCTGACCCTGAAGTTGTAGCTGGAGTAGCTCCTCATTCTGATATATCATCAATTACTATCCTTCAACAGGATGATATCGGTGGCCTTTACGTAAGAGGCAGTGATGGTGATGGTGATAGTTGGATCTATGTTCCTCCCATTGATGGAGCATTGGTCATCAACATTGGGGATGTGCTACAAATAATGAGCAATGAAAAATACAAAAGCATAGAACACCGAGTAGTTGCCAATAGAAGCAAGACCAGGATCTCCATGCCAATTTTTGTCAATCCAGCACCTGATGCTGTTATTGGTCCTTTGCCAGAAGTGTTGGAGAATGGAGATGAACCAAAGTATAAACAAGTTGTATACTCTGACTATTTCAAGTATTTCTTCAGCAAAGCTCATGATGGGAAGAAAACTATTGAATTTGCCATGATATGATTTGCATTCATGATTAACAGTATTTTAAGAAGGTGCTTAAAGTCCAGTTGCTTTTCTCTTGGATTAACATAGCAGGCTGATCTTTCTTTTTACCTGCGTTCTTGCATGCTGCATTGAAGAAAAAAATGCAATTAAAATAAGAGCATTAGTTCAATTATGTAATAATGTTAAGATAATGATTATCTATCATGGCTCCTTTACAATTTTGACTGAACATTTTGGATGATTTTTACCTTAAGTAGATGCTCACAAACATTTACTATTGAGAGAGGAAAATATGCAAATCCTTTTGAGCTAGTAATGTTACAAAACCTTCATAAGATTCACTGCATTTGACTCAGTTCTTCCGACAAACAGCAACATTCTGTTATTTCTTATAATTTATCAGTGGATTGTTATCTTTTGTTCCTTTTATGATTTGCAAATTTAGGGAATGTAATAACCTATACATTTTCTAGCCCCAACCACTGAATCCTGCGGAAACATTAGAATATCTCGCTAGTTTATGGACTGGAAGTGCCATATATGACTGTTAATGTGATAAGGTGTATATTGATCAAACAGCTCAAATGCCAATATCATAATTCGCACTTAAGCTTTTATCAATTATAAATAGATAGATTCAAAAATTAAGGGAAAATTTCTATTATATATGACAATCATAGTTATTAATTAAAAGATGGATTATTATAGCTTTACAGTTTTTTCCAAAAATTAGTAGTCCACGTTTATTTTAGAAGAATCAAATTATCTTTTACCCAATGTTTCTACTCGGGAAATATATGGCTTAAATTATAATTCTTAACTTAATATTTTCTATTGTAATCTATTTGCTTCTATATCTATTATATAAAAACTCTAACTAAAATTGTCACATGTTTTATTCAAATCTTTATGTTTCAAAGTTTTTTCATTTCATTACTTTATTAATTTCCTTTTATTAACTTTTTATTTATCTAATCTATAAGTTTCTTTATTATTATTATTATTATTATTATTATTATTATTTGTGTTTTCAACCTTTTAAATTTTAATTTTTTGTTAATTTACTAACTTGGAAATATTTTTTAACATGGAAAACTCAAAAGAGGAATTCAAGCATTATATATGAAAGATTAAAAGAAAAATAGAATTCGTAAATATATGAAAAAATAATAAATAAATATTATATGAATATATCTTCATTTTTTAAGATCAATATATATAATAAAATATTTTTCTAATTTATTAAGAATTAATATAATTTTAATTTCTATTCATTTTAAAAGTTAAAAAATTAAAAATTAATATTAAAAAATTAGAAACATAAAAAATTAAGAAATATCCTTATAAAACAAATTAAAAGTTAACAAAATAAAATTAAATGAAATTATTAAATTGAAAAGGTTTAAAAAAGTACAAAAAAAAAACATGTCATAACTTTAGTAAAAAAAGTTAATATTATATATAAATATCCTCCACTCCCAATTGAATTATTCATTGGAACATAACTTGGTCTGGGTTGAAGTTTATACGTCTGCCTATGTTGGTGTTAATGGTCATTGATCTCTTAGAAGTTTTTTTATTTAATTAAAATAATTCTAAACTTTTCTATAATATCTTCTTTCAAATTTTCTTACTCGTTCAATAAAAGAATATTAAATATTTTATATTTTAAAATACTAAATTATATTTTATTTAATATTTATTTTATAAAATATTAAGAAGATTAAAAAAAGATATAACATTACTAAAGTTAACTAGGTCTCATATACAAGCAGAAGGAATGACATAAAAAGAATTACCTGAACATTTGACAAACCGTGTGATTACTGATTAGAGAGCTAAAATTATATTTTTCTTTTAGGTATGTTTGTTTATGATTACCGCAAAAACAGAGCAAAAAAATATTGTGCAAAGTGATTGTAGACACACTAGTGTTGTTATTGCCGAAGACAAAGCAACCCCTCCAGCTGTAGCCATACATAAGTGACACCAGGAGATAGAGATGTGGAAAATAAGTTATATACATTATTAAATTGGATGATTCCATATCTGTATATAAACTAGTAAACTATGCAACAATAAAGGGCTAATCAACCAGCACATGCAAAGGACACCTTGCCACTAAGGAAAATCCCATATTATGTGGTGCTCCATAAATTTTTGTTACCAAACACTCCAAAGTTGAAGTCAAAGCTAGAAAGAACCCTCTAGGGAATTAGCTTCTCCTCTCTCATGCAATCAATCCAATACAAAATTGAATTCAATGTCTTATACCTTGCACAAAAACCAAGTCCATCAACCTTATCTCTGCTCCCTAAGAGTTTGAAAGGGAGACGGAATAAGGCATCTAGAAATTCCCAATTGGCCAAATTTTCCACACTTGTTTCAACCAACCCATTTTTCTCCACAATCTTTTTCCAAACTTGCTGCTTCTCAGTCATTGCTTTTGAAAACCAAAAGTTCTCCACCAACATGTCATGTGGGACATGCACCCCCAATTTCTTCCCAACAATTGGCCAAACCTCCTTCCAAGTGAAACTTGGGCCATTAATGGAATTAAAAGCTTGGCCATATGTGGAAATTATGTCACTTTTTGTGGCAGCCCAAATGTGCTGATCAGCTACAAGCCTAGCATCTGATCCATCAATATAAGCCTCCTCCCAACACTTTCTTGTTCCACCAAACACAAAAGGGAGCTTCAAATGTTTACAAATAGCCCCATAAACACATAAGCTACCCATGAGATTATAAAATGATCTAACAGAACTACCCAACAATAAACCAGGCCTATGTACAGACCAAGACACCTTACCACTCAGTTTCTCCGTGAGCAAATCCTCCAAAGCATGGTAGAAATTAAGGGATTTGCTCATTCTAGGGAATTCTTCATGGTAATACTGAAACTTCTCTTCATCAAAATGGCCTTGTAGTGATGATACATAGTGCTTGGTTCCTGTCTGAAGGGAAACATGCTTTAGATTCTTGGCAATTGAAAGTACAAGATTCAAAGCATTGGACATCATGGCCTTGTTAAGGTCACAACTTTCTTGGGTCTCTAATGGGAACTGACTAGCCCATGTGACCCAAAACACATGGGTCACATCTTGCAAGCCACATAGCTTCTTCTGGGTCTCCAAAGGGTTCAGCAAATTACAAGAAATGAAATGGTAACAAGGACTTATAAGGGTGATTGGTGTCTCAGGATTTCTAGCTATACCATAAACCTTCCAAGAAGGTTCCAAAAGCAACCTCCTAGCCAACTCTCTCCCAACAAGTCCAGTGACCCCAAAAATGATAGCAACATTCTTTGTCTCTTCTATAGCTTCCATTGCAAATGAGGAGCTCTGGATGCTGACCCTCCTTTCTAAATTGAAACCATTTTATAGTAATGAAAGGGGGCCATATTATGTGTATTTGGAATTTGGGGGGGGGGGGGGGGGGGGGGGGGTTACAATAATGTGGACTTTCTAACTCTCCTAATAACGATCAACTTGTTTATATTGCTCTTCTTTTGAGGAGTGTTTGTTTCTGGGCTGGCATATTGTAACTTGTAAGGTAGCAGTTTGAGTTTAAAATTCCAAGTAGGATATAGATGCTAGTTGTTGTCAAGATAAGAGACACGAGGCTGTTATTTTATTGAGTTCTTCAAAGATGGTTACAAATATGTACTTTATGATTGAATTAATTTAGACCAAACCTCCTTTCCGAGTAAACTTTTGGTATTTATGTAAGAAAAATACTAACATTATTTTAAAGGTATTGCTTAAAGAATTAATAATGAAGTTTTGCAAAAATTATAAGTACATCTCCCTTTATGATTTATGCATACGTTCTAATATGATTTTTCAAAAAAGAATATATTTTTAAATCATTAATCAATATTCCTAGACAACTAATTACACTTAGTATTTTTTTTTTGGTAACATGTAACACATTTTTATTTTTAATTTTTTAAAAATTGAATCAAGAAAAAATAATCATACAAACGTGTGAGCATCGTTATTATAGGGGGAGAAAAGTATCGTTGAAGTATTGAAAAAAATTTCCCCATTTGGTTATTGGAATGCTGGCGTTGGGGTCACAAGCAAATTAAAATAATATTAACATGTCATATTTCATTAACTAACTTCACTACCTAATGCCCAAGGAACTCCTTTAAAATATATAGATAGGGTTACACCATACATGAAGGTAGGTCATCCTCTCCTTAAAAAAGAGTATATGTAGCTGCAAGAGGAGTCCAACGACTTGTGAGAAGAATGGAGAAAGGTGAATTAAGTATTAATTTAAAGTAAAAAGTATAAATATATTGGGTTTATGATTCCAAGAGTGGAATGATTATCATTCCTTTTATTTTGGAGGAAACCCTGTTCCCTAATTTTGTGGGAATATTACTATTCTACTATTGTGGAAAATAAACAAGCTAACCCAAAATTCTCACCTACAATTCAAACACCCCGCCCAATTTTTCGGGCACTTACTAAAAATTAAGATGAAAGTGTAATTAATAGCTTAGGTTAAATATATTCTCAATAAATGTAATTAAGTTTAATTTAAATTTTAAAAAAATGTTAATTTTAATTCTTATAAAAAATGCTATATATATCATGTATCTAAATATATTATCTTAAGATGATTGTTGATGTGTTATAACTAGTTATATAACAAATGATAATAAAAATTATTTTTAAATTTTATAAAAGTTTAAATTAACAATGATTAGATTGTTAAAATTAAATTTAACTACATTTGAACTATTATTTTATAAATTGTTTGAGTTGAAAATAAGGATTTTGTTTGGAACATGTTGTAGCAAACAAATGAACAAGGATTAGGCACAATATAATAGTGGAACTATTATAATATAGTTGAGTTAGTTGAAGATTAGTTTAATAGTTAGTGATTATAGTTGGATGCATATGTGTTCAGTAATTAGTGGTTAATCACGTTTTTAGTCCATATAAGCCTTGTTTTAGACTGGTACAATATACTTTTCTTCATTCTATTAAATTCAGATTTTCCGTAACTATAATAATATAGTTGATTCAGATGATGATTAGTTTAAATAGTTAGTGATTATAGTTAGATGCACACATGTGATTAGTTAGGGATTAATTAGTCTTCTTGGTCAATATACGCCTTGTATCAGATATACTTTATTTAATTAAAGCCAGATCTTCAGTTCTCTATTATGAGTCTTAACATGAAATTTTATTGGTTCAACCGATTTATATTTAAATTTAATTTAAAATTAAAATTTTGCAACCACTGGAACGCGTAAACTTTTCTATATATGTTTGCACCGCTATAGGTGGACGCATTTACTTACAGAAAATTCATCTTTTTCAATTTTTTAAAAATTAAAAAATTATAATTAATGAATATAAATTACAGTACATATGTACATGAACTTTCTCAAATTTGCAGCAAACCAAATAACTAAATGTCACGTCCTCGGAATTTGTGAAAAAGATAAGCACCGTATATTTCAATTTAATGTCACCGCCATCAAAGTTTTTGTGATATTTTTTCGAGTAGATTATTAAATTAATTCTAAGATATCAATCGTCTGAAAAATAATTGAATTAGTAAGATGTTAAAAATTTAAGTTTGATTTATTTAAAAATTTAAAAGTTTAAATATAGATTTATTATTTGTTAAAAAATTTTTTGTTAAAATTTGATTTAATTTTAAATTTATAAATCTTTCTAAAAATTTAAAAACAAACTTAAAATTTATAAAATAAAAAATTATTAAATAGATTTAAAATATATATATTAATATTATATAAATAAAATATATTAATATAAATATATAATATATAATATATAAATATAAATAAATTTTTAAATAAATTAAATAAATTTTTTTATAAACTTAAATTTAATTTATTTATTTATTAAATAAATTAAGTTAATTTAGATGTTAAATTTATCCTAAATTTATCGTATCAAACAGTTTTATTCATTTTTATTTTTATTAAAATTTAATTTTAAAATAATTAAAATATATAAATTAATTTATATTTATGTTGTTTATTTATTTATCACGTTAAATGATACTGAATTAACTTTTAAATTATTAAATTTAGAAATCAAATCAACATCTACATATTCCTTAATATGATAAATTAGCAAGTGATTAATTAAATATAATACGTTTCAATCTTCTCAAATAAGACGTTATTTTTTAAAACAAATATAATAAATTAAAATTAAAATATCATGTAAACTATCTATTTTTTTATGATTAACTGAGTAAGATGTCATTGATATATCTAGATTTTTAAAAGTAATGATCCAATCCATCTAACTCATTGCATTAAGATATTTTCCGCAAACTGTTTCTTTCAACAACTTTCTATTAGTCTAAATTATAAAATATTTTTTATAATAAATAATTTTGTTTTGGTCAAAAATATGGTTAGTATATAATAAATTTTATTTTTGAGCAAATATTATTTCTGTAATATATATATATATATATAATCTGAATTTCAATTGTTATTAACTAAACTAAAATATATATGTATCATTTAAACTAACTACTATTCTGTTTCTTATTTTTAAAATTATAAGAAATAAAATAAAGATAAAGTAATATTTTTATAATTGTAAATTGAAAACAAAGAAAAATATTATTTTAATGTACACAGGCCTGGTATTTAATAGATTAAATTAATGTTCATAGTGTCGATTAATTAATAAACTGAATCAAATCGTGAAGAGGAAACTTAAAAGTGTGTGTTTCTCCATATATAAAGCCAATAAATAAGGCAACATTCTTGATTCATTGATTATTTTCTACATTCAGTGGATCGGTGAATTCCTATCTTTAATAAATTGAGTACATTAAAAATGATATCATTGGTGAGTAAGCGAGAAACATGGAAAAGGTAAACAAAAGGAAAAGCAATTTCAAATAACCCCAAATGCCATTAATTGTGTATACCTTATTATATATATTAGAAAATTCAAAGTATCTTTGAGATGGTTTCGGACTTTCTGGTGGAGTTCCAAATTTTAGTTTCAAAGACACAACTTCCACCTAGAAGGGGGATGCAACTCTCCATTCCAAGCTATGGTTTGGCTCCAAAATTGACCCTTATGCTTGATCTGTAACAAAAATAACTAGTATCAAATCTAGAATCATTTGATGTGAAACTTGAAAACATCCAATTTGATAATTAAGGTTATGCTTGGAATATTTAACAATGAATGAAAAGAGATGAAATGAAATGAAATTGTATAAAGACATTATTCAATTATTTTTAGATTTTTATAATTAATGGAATTGAGAAGGGGGATGAAGAGTTCTACTTTAATCTAGGACTACAAGATTAGAAGGTAAGAGAAAGAGGATAATGAATGAAAAGAAAAGAAAATTTCATTTTATTTCATCCAATATAATGAGTCGGCAATATTTTTGTTATTTTATTTTTCCCTTTATACATGGGCAATTATCTAATTTTGTGCTTCAACGACTTTGAGATTAAGGACTAATTAATTAACAAAGATGAACAATTTAGCTTTATGACTTTGAATAGCATGGTGTATCTATATATATACTCACTGATTAGTGGAGTTTTCTGAACAAAAAAGCATGCGGCAATAACAACATAACACAAGAAAAGAACCATTCCTTTCATGTAGTGTGAAGTTCCATCCTACACGAAATGCAATAAAATTTTGCATTAGCAAAAAGAAAAAAGAAAAGAAAAGTCATAACATATATATATATATATATAGGTGTTATGCATATAGTTTAATTACCTGCAAAGTGAACGCTGTAACAATAATTGTAAAAGCAAGACACCCAGTTTCAAGAAGATTGAAATCCAAGTCCATTTCTATACCAATTATCCATGCAACAACCACACTTAATGGAACCTGGCATTGATAATTAGATAATCAAAATTTGTTATGATCACATTATTTGTCCACATTTCATGCCTCTTTAAATAGTAGTTTAGTACTCTTACCACAAACATAGAAATTTGAGTTGCAGATCCCATAGCAACACCCAACGATATGTCCTGCATAATAATTATGTCAATCATAGTCATAAATAGATTTTTAAAATTAACTAAAGACAATTGACAATATACAAATTGAAATTTAGACTAAACAAAAATAATTGATAAATCGTACCAACTTGTTCTTAAAAGCAAATATGACTGAGCCAGCATGTTCTGCAGCGTTTCCCACAATTGGTAGCAAAATTATGCTAATGAAACTAACAGAAATGCCCCAAGAGTCTGAAGCAGCCTAATTAAGCATGAAAAGGTAGACAATTAATTCCATTAATCAAACTTCCTCTTAATTCAAGCCATTGAAAATTCTGAATCCATGCATTTCAAGAATGTTATAACTAAAACTTATCCATATGTACCTCAATGGTTGCAACAACATATTCAGAAAGCACAGATATGACAAGTGTCATACCCACCAACCAAGTAAATGCACTCCAAAATCCTAATACGGCTTTCTCTTCATCTTCATTTTCATCTTCCTGTAATCAAATTAAATCCCATGTCTAATTATCATTGTGTCCAACACATACTAATAATTACAATTAAGTCAAAAGTTATATGTGTCGCAATGATTACAAATCATAAAAAGAAATGAACATTTTTTTTCTTTGACTGTCAATATCTAGAATTCACTTTTAAATTTCAACTAATTTTTGAGTTAAATTAATTAAGAAAAAAACAAGCTCCTTTTACTTGAAACAACATTGCTACAACAATCCTTCCATTCTTATTATTAGGCTAGAAGTTATAGGTAGCAAAAGTGTGAATTTATTTTCCAAAGGTTGCTTATAAGTACACTGCACTTAAAGAATTAAATAAATATCACATGTATTGATCTTATGCTAGAATGTTAAACTTACCAATTCCAACAAAGACATAACGAAGTAAAGTCAGCAAAGACTCCAACGGTTTGCTTTATGTTTTTCCTAATTTTTATTTAAACAAGTACCACTCTAAAGAAACTCCAACCCTTTAAAATCGTATGTCACACTATATTAGAGAATCCTTTATTTTAAATCTGAGCCTTTTAATTTGCCTCAACCTCAATGTGTTCCTAACATTTAAATTGTCCCTCTTGTGATCTCTTCTGAAATTTTTATTATCACCTCATGATCTTCAGCCGTGTACTTTTTCTTCTTATTCATTTATTTATGAATAAAAGAATACACATGATAATCATATGTAATATAAAACTATATCATTTGGTTTATTAATTTATGTTTATATAGAGAGAGAGAGAGAGAAGAAAGGATGATTATGTAAACAACTAAAAAGTAAAATAATAAAGTTTTTAATTTATATACATATCATGAGGTGACTTGTAAAATTAAGTCCAAAGTCACAGGATAAAAAGGTAAATTAAACCATACAAAAATAGAACTAAAGCATCAATTCCTATTTCTTTTTGTTCTTTTTAGGGGAAAAGAAATCCTTGCCTAGCACTAGGAACTAGGAAGGAAGCATGTTCTTTTTCTTCTTTTTTGGTTCTCTATAAAGAAAAAATATCATTAGACCGAGTTATTTGATGAAAACTGAAATATGTCTATATATAATTGCTCTACATCCTCAACACAAGTCATAATTAAGATATAATTAGATAAACAACTTAATTAAATACTCATTCAATAAAACAACAATATATAAATGTAAAAGAAAACTTATTTAAATAAATTTTAAAAAATTATTTTAATTAGTTACACTCAATCAATGATTAAATATGAATCACCTCTTGTGCATCAAAAAGTTTTCGATGTGTTTTTAGTTGAAAGAAGATGTATGCAGCATATGCTAGAAGCATAACAATGCTGCTTGCTCTTGACAATTGAAGAGTACATGTGGATACAGAGATATAGGCTCCTGCTAAAGCATATCTGAAAATTAATGGCAGCAAATGGCATAGCAATCCCAACAACAAAAGCAATGAGTTTACATCTGCCTGTTTCTGTTCATTCATTACCAAACAACAAAACAAACTCATGATCAGCAATAATAAACAGTGACAAAATTTTCATACTATGGAAACAATAAATTAAAGGAAGAAACCATATAATATATAGTACTCTGTCATATATTTGCTCCTTCCTAAGGTTGGCTAAGCCACCACAGAGGAGAGAACTGCCAAGAACCAATAGAAGGTTCGAGAGAATGGAACCCAATAAGGATAACTTCACAACATGTATTTTGTTCTGGTGAAGTGCTAACAAAGATATGATCATCTCGGTTGCATTGCCACAGGTTGCATTCAGAAGCCCTCCAACTGAAAATATCCAATCAATTTATATTATTGCTGTATTCTATTTTTCAATTATCATTATAATATCCATTGTTTAATAATTACTTAATTCACAATTTTTAATTTAAATTTGTTTCTATTAACTTTATATAGTATCTAAGGTAAAAAAAATCACAGGAGACTAAAATGATTCTTACCTGTTGGGCCAGTGTAATATGCTATTTGCCTTCAATTTCCAGCGAAAAATTCAGTCAGATTCAAAAAAAAATTAGAAAAATATGAACTTCCAAATAATATAATGTTGAGTTAGGATGTGACATGCAAACCTACTCGGTAAGGAAGCTGACACGTTCAGCTAGTGGGGTGAGTCCAAGTAGGCTCAAAGCAAAAATCCAAGGCTACATGCCAAGAAAGTAACACCTCTATTATTATATATTTTTTATACATCTCATAAATTATTTCAATAATGATCGATCCTAATAAGTTAATTTTCTGTTATTTTAATAACTGAAAGTTGACGCCATATAAATACTATATAATTATTTTTATTTTTTGCTATCTTTTTATCTTCTTTGTATATATGCATCTCAAAAATATACTAAAAAGGTAAAAGAGGCAACTAAAAATTGCCCCTATAAAGCTGTTCAAAAGCCATTTTTGTTGATTAAATATTAGATGTAATCAATTACTTGCACGTGGAGCCCTTTATAATAGGCCCTATTGTTAATTATGTAATTATCGCATAACATATTCTTATGTTAATAGACAAGTCCTGATCCTAATTCAGTTGAAATTCATATACTATAGAATCTACATAGGCTAATAATACGTTAACATGGTATATGTAGAAATAATTATATAACTTGAAAATAATTGAAGAGTTGCATTCCTACTTACCCTTCCTAAGCTATAAAAATCTGCTATAACAGCTAAAGGGACAGCTGGAAAAAGCACTGCAAGCTTAGTGCCAAAGATGACCTCTTGCAAATTGGTTGTGAAATTCCTAAGCATTTGGAAACGAACTTTTGTGACCAAAAATGAACACTTATTTGTTACCATTGAGGACGCAGGACTCAGTGCCTGTGGTGGTGTCTTTGCACTTGTACCATTGCTATTGCAATGCTCATTGTTCATCTCCAAGATGTTCAAGTCCTCCTCCATGGTGTGACCTTTCAGAGGAACAAAACTAAGACTAGTTAATTCTCTATATATAAGGCTAATATGACTAATGAAGAAGTGAATGAGGTAACATATGTATGGTAGCTAAGGACTAAAAGCCTATTGAGTTGAATATATATAGTGTTGGATTAGTTTGGTTATAATGAGAAATTCTTGGTATAGCCTCTATTATATGTACAATGATGGGTTCATTTCACTTTTTGGACGAGATTAGTGAGAAACCACCATTGTATGTAACCATGCATATATGTACCATGTAGTTCTTTTGGAGAATTGAAGCATTGAAGTTTCCAGGAATTTTCTCACCTCTTGTTAGCATGAGTATTTTACACTGCGCTCGCATAAGCCATAAGATTTATTATTGGATGTTAGCACACTGAGGTGATATATATGGGCTGTCTAACTTTTTTTTGTTTATATGAAGACTACAATTTTTTGACCAAAATAAATAAAGGCCACAATATTTTGTACCAGTTATTGAAATTAGGCTTATTAAATTTAGACTTATGTTCAGAAAATCGGTGAGATGTTGTTATTAATGTAGTATGATGGATAAAAAAAGTTTCAAATTGAAGTTAATTTTTTCTCTCAATAATCTATTCAACAATTAATAAATTATATATTAAATGAAAATAAATAATATGCTTAATATCATTAAGTATGAAAAATATTTAATAATCTCTTCATTACTACTAAAGACTATGTTTGAGAATGAGAAGGAGTTTAAGTAGCGTTTGATTGGCAAAAATATTTTTATTTTTATTTATATTTATAAAAATATCACATTATTATTATTTTATTATATTTTTAAAAATTATATATTAAAAAGTGAAAATAGAAAATGAAAACATAAAATAATTTTTTCTTGTTTTTACTATTTTCTATATAAAATATTAAAAATAAAAAATAAGATAAAAATAATGTGATATTTTTATAAATAAAAAAATATTTTCACATACTCAAGGACATTCTTTTTAAGTAAAATCTTAATTAGGTTCAAGTTTAATTTGTGAAAAAAATAACTGTTGAAAAAATTTTGTCTTTTAAATATGTTTACCTAATTTGACCAGAATAAGTAATACAACTCAAAATAGTTTTTGGATATTTAAAATCCTATAAAAAAATTTAATGACTAATTAAAAAATCTTTTAATATGATATATAGACATTAATGATCTAAAATTGTTTTTAGTACACCAAAGGAAAATCAAGTATATAAGATTGCAATGCATGTTTAATTTAATTTTAAAAAATATTTTTTTTGTTCATTGTTATATGAGTAATTTTAAATTTAGATAAAATTTATAAATATAAATTTATAGTAATAAAATACCCAAAGGAAAAAATTGTCATTGTTAAATACTAACGAAAGTTACATTTCTTTAAAATAGGTAAAGGTTAATTAATTTCTCAAGGGCGTTAGTTAAAAAACTAAAAATAAAAAACTTTTATTAGAGAAAAAAAAAACCTTTATCGTAACACATAAAAAAAAACCAATGTTCTTTTTAAAATTTTAGTAATTTTTAAATAAAAAATTAATTATTAAAAAATAAATGAAGTATGAGAGAAATTATAAATAATAATTTAAGAAAGAAATAAAATAATAAAAAAATTTAAAAAATATTTTTTTAATAAGAGTAATTTAAAATTTTCTGTATTTAATGTTAAAACTATCAAATAAAAGTTTATAATATTTTTAAATTTTTTATCATTTAAATATATAAAATTTAGTAATTTTAAATTATTCTATTCGAACACAAAAATCATTGAAGATATTTAATAGATATATTTAATGCACCTTAAACTAATGCTCTTAAGATATTCATTTGCAGGAGTATAGAAGGAGATATCTTCATGCATTATCAAGACAGAGAATTTTACTTTGCTATATAAGATAAATCAAAGAACAATCCCAAAAAAAATAAAGAATAATCAAAGAAATAAAATATGGTAATGAATTAATGTAAATAATAATTAATTCGATATAGTGTGTAAAAATTTAAATTTATAAAATTTCTTATTAATTTTTTAATATTAATAATATGGTAATTTGGGATTGATTAAATTTTAATGACAATAATTTTAAAAAATAAAAAACTATGAGTTAATAATTTATTGGACTTTACTTTCGTTGTTTATCTAAAAAGGAATAATTTTCTTGATTAAAATAAGTCAAGTGATATATTGAGAAGAAGGGTAAATAGAGATATCTTCATTTCTACAAGTGAATATTTGAATTTAATATAAAAATTAACAATTATTTTTATTAAATTTTCAACAAAAAAAAAAGGATATTTATGTATTGACGTTGGCTCTATATTAAGCGTCAAAGTACTTGTGGCATTGGCTGAAAAATCTCAAAGCAAAACAAGTATGTTTTGGGAGTTTTTACGTAGAGAACGAAGTGGTAAGTGTCGTTACAACATTTATATAGCTGTTTGCTGCTTCTCAAAGATATTTAATAAGGGTTAGAGGCGAAGTTTCCTACCGTAATGTAGTTTCTATACAATATATTATACATCTAAGAGATATCCAAGGAAACTAATCGAAACCATTATTGACCATCAAGGAAGCACTTCTATTTAAGTGTAGTTAAGTAGCAGATTAATTTGCTTGGTTGTTTAAATTTAGATTTAGCATATAGTAAATCATATTATTAAATTTTGTTCATAATGACTTTTATATAGTAACTAGGCTTTTCCTTATTTTCTGTAACTCATTTAGTATATGAATGCATATGAAGAAAATATTAAATATTTTAAAGATAGTTAATAATTAAAATGGAAAAATTATAAAAAAGAGAGTTATTAGTATATCCTATTTTAATTTTAATATAATTATAACGTATTTTTATAAAATATGTTTATTTACTGGTCCTTAGCAGAATATTTTTTTTATGTTTTAAAAATATTTAATATATTTTCTTGTTCATTTAATATTTTTTTATAAAATAGTAAGGGAATTAACAAGAAAAATTTGTAAAAAAATATAGTATTATTTTTTAGTATCCGTAATGTTATAGTACTATTTTCCTACAATATCATGTTATTAATTGTCTTTTGTTTGGGACCTAAATTCAAGCATTACATTAAAAATTCGAGTAATTTGGTTTAAGCTGTATGGGATTATTACATGTACTAGAACTCTTACTTTTGAATTTTAACACAAATTCACAATTACATGATTACATCCTTAAAGGCTCGCATGCTGGCGGATTTATGTATTTATTGTTTTTTTTTATCTCTTAAAAAATATCAAAATTAATAATTTTATTATTTAATAATTAAAATATTAAATAAATATTATAAAAGGATTTAAATAATTATTCCTTCAACATATACTTCATTATCTCTTATTATATGTATTTTAGAGTATTTAAATTTCAAATATTTATCATTTTAAACAATTAAGAAAATATTATTTAAAAAATATTTTAGGTACTTAAATTTATTTCAAATACTTATCATTTTAAAAATTAAAAAAAAAATTATTATTATTATTATAAATAATACACTTATTTATTAGTATCTTAACTACACACTTAAATGGATTCCTAACTACTATATTTTAACTCTTTACGAGGAAATTTTTGTTAAAGAAAGACAATTTATTATAATAATTAGTGAATTAATAATTTTCTTAAAGATGTATATTATTTAAAAATAAAATATGCTAACAATTAATTTATTCAAATTAAAAACAACAACAAAATAATATCTAAAAATAATAAAATAATATTATAAAAGTTAAAATAAACAGTCAAAAAATAAGTTTAGAACAATTTATAGTTGAATAATATTATTTTAAAAATTTAAAGTCATAAACTTTAAATATTCTACAAAAAAAAAAACGATTGGTATATTAAAATTTAAAAATAACTACATTTTATTGTTATAAAAATATAATTGCATAAAAACATTACAAATTAAAATAAAAGTATTTTATGACTTATTAGAATAATAAATATTACTATAAATTTTATGAAATTATTATAAATGTTTAATAATTATTATTATTCAAATAAATCAAATGATAAAAATAATTTTAATAAAAATTTAGATAAAATTCAAATTTTATCATTTTCATTATAAAATATTTATTGTTGTATATGTAAAATTTATTATTTTTTATAACTTTTTGTTATTATAAATAATAAAATAATATAGCACTATACAAAATATTAGAATAATAGTAGCGTAATCACAAATTAAAAATAATAAATAAAAATATTATAATATGTATAAACCACAATAAAATTATTAAATAAAAATCTTATGTAATGATAAAAAGAATTACCAATTATAAATAATTTTTATATAATTTTAAAAAAATTAAAATAATAAATCATCTTAAAATACTAATAAAGTAAATAAGTATAAAAATCGAATTATCACATACCGTACTAATCATAAATATAAAGTGATCGTAAAGTTTATTTAATAATTGAAAATTATTAAAATCCTAAATAATAAATTATACTATTAATTTTATATTATCCATAAAATAATTATATAAATATACGGTGTTTAATTGGTATCTATTAGTTCACGTAAGAAATATATCAATACTCCTTCAAATATCAAGATGCTGTAAAATTTATCTTTACCTTGAAATGTATTTCTTTTATATTATTCCAATCAAATGCATGCTTTTCTAATAACAATCAAACGTATCTTTATAAATTTTTTAATCGTTTTCAATACGATTTTTTTAAAAAATAATTATTTAATTAATATAAATAATTTTATAATTTTAATAATTTCAAAATGATATAATTAATATAAATAATTTTAAAAATAATTTCTTGAATTTATTCATTTATCAAACAATTTTTTTACTTTTTTTCTAGATTAAAATTTTTTATGAAAATGTTTCTGTTTAAATTGAATAGGATCATTATAAATAATTTTTGTGTGTTTTAAATTTAAAAAATAAATTAAATTAAATTAATTCTCATATTGATTCTTATGTTCAAAGGATAGGTTTTATTTTTATTTCTTTCAAGAGAAGAAACTTGATAATCTTTATAACACCGCATGCCGCTGAATTGGTCCAAGCAGCACAGGCAGGTTTTATCAATTAAAAGGAAGAAAAAAAAATGTATACGTGTACGTAATTAGGTGGAAACTCACCAGCTTTTATTTAAACGAAAAAAAAAAATTAACCAAAATAAAAATAAGTTGATTTCAGTTACTCTTGATTATATATGCGTGTAAAGTTGATTAATTAATTACTCTCGTATTCATTTATTTTTAAAATAATTATATAAAAATTTTAAAACATAAATAATCTTAATTATAAATAAAAATTCATTTAACTATACTATTTTCATTCAAATATTTTCAATAATATTATCATTATATTATTTTTATCATTCATACTTAAAATAAAATTTAAATAATTAATGCTTTATTTATTTTCTTAGAGAAAGGGCAAAGAAACATATTTAAAAAATAACAAAAGAATTTGTGTTCATGAATTCTATTTTTGATTAAAATGTGTTGGTGTGTAAATTATTATTCTGTGGAGCTAGGCAAGGTCGAGAACTGTTTTTTGATAGATCATGGATTTTTTCCCATAAAGTCAGGTGATTGGTCAGATCAAGAATTCATAACAAATATTTTAGTTAAACAAATACAAAAAAGTATATACGTACATATGTATGAATTAGTCTCGTACAAGGTACGAGTTATATAGTATACTTAATTATTTTTTAATTGGATTCATTGTGGTTTTGTGATTGATTGAAATTCTTTGAAAAATATTTTTGTAACGTTGTGTTGGGATAGAATATTTTAATATTTTAAAAAATTTAAATACTTAAAATTTTAATTTTAATTTTAAAATTATTTTATTTGTATAAAAAATTAAATTTTTATTTAAAATTTTTTTATTTGGATGATGAATTTTAAATATTTTATTTAAATTAAATAATTTAATTTTATTATATACAAAATTTAATATTAAAATATTTATATATTTTTTTTCATTTTTTTTAAGTTTAAAAAAAATTTATACATAAAAATATTTATTATACAATATATTTAAATAATATAATAATTTAATAAATATGTTTAATTAAAATAATAGTAAAATATTATTATATTATTTAATATTAAAAATATTATGTTCATAGATAAAAAAATAAAAATGAGAAAGAGAAAATTTTTGAAAATAAATTAAAAATTTTAAAAAAAATTAAATTTTATCTATTTTTAAATTCTTAATTTATTAAAAAAATATAAAATTTATAAAATTTAAATTTTAAAAAAATATATCTAAACAAAATATTTTAATTCTTTTAAAAATTACTTTTTTTTATAAGATATATCTTATCTGAACATAAGATAATAAAATATTAATAATAATAAAATTAAATTAAGATGAATGATTTAAAAATAAATTGTACATATAGAAAACATGAAGATAGAAATAAAATCTAAATAATTTTTTAATTTAATTAAAAAATTAATCAATTAATTAGATCATAAGTTTAAATAAATTAGAAATTTGATAAAAAAAATATTAACACTTTTTAATCTAATTAAAATAGATGTTTTAATTTTTTTTTAATTTTTCTATCAAACTATATATTTAAAGAGAAACAAATACTATCAACTAAAATTTGATTTAAGTTAATTATGCTTGATTTTATTTTAAAAAAAATTAGTTTTGTAAAAAAATGTCCAAAAAGCTAATATGAATAATTTGAATATGATTATTTTCTATGAAAAATATTTGTAATTTAGATTAAAAATTTAACGAAGGTTTTTATTTTTTAAGATTGTTATTATTTAATATATTAATATTGTTTTTAAATTTTCTGATCATTATAATATAATTTCTTACTTAATTTAAAATTTTATTAAATTTATCTATTATAATTTTAGGTAAGCTTATTATTTAAAATTAAAATATGTATTTAATAATTTCAATTTAATCACAGTTTAATTAGAGTTGAGTTAATAAATCATAAATCAATATCATTATTTACTAAACTGAATCTGTTTTTGGTGTATTTCTCATTTGTTAGTTAAAAAGTTCAAATTGAAACTTTATTTTAGAAGTATCTTTTGATTTAATTTCTTATTTTAATTTTTAATTATGAAGAAGTCCAGTTATTTTAATTTTAATTTACGTTTTTCACTGTTAATACATAAAATAGTGAAATATAATTTTTTTTATCATTTTCTATATAACTTTAGGAAAGTAACATAACTAAATATTTTTAATTATAAAAATATTATTTTTAATTTAAAAATATTATTTTTAATTATAAAAATATTATTTTTAATTAAATAGATCTTTATAGATCTTATTTTAAGCTTATAGATGGAAGATAGAAAAAAAAATTATTTCTTTTTTATTAAATGATGATTATATTTTTGTTGCATATGAAATAAAATTGGTTAATAATTTTTTTTATTTACAGTTCTTTTTCCTTTTATAAATGAATTACATATTTTTTCCTTCATATCTAATGTGAATAAGTTGTGTTGAGATAAAATAAAAGAAAATAATATAATTTGAAATTGAAGTTAGAAGTTGAAGTTACATCATTAATAATGATTTTTGATGAGAGTTTAAGCTTCCAAAAATAAGATTCTAAAAGTCATATTTTAAATTTTTATTTTTAAAAGTTAAATATGAATATATAATAATAAAATTCGTGTTGATTTTATATAAAAATACTAAAAAAAATAATTCTTCTAAAACATCATCATCGAAATTATGATCAACATCCACATTAGGAACATCAATACCATTAAGATGTTCAACACAGTGACAAGCACACTACCTTTTAAAAAAGTAGTGACATAAAATTGATTAGTACCACCTTCTCTCTTAACAAAAACTTTTTTAATTTCTCTAATTCTAATCATAATTATCAATAAAACGAACATTATAAACTAACCATAAAATTAAATATACATATAAAATTAACAATGTAAATACAAATATTTTATTAACATAAATATAAATATAATATTTAAATATATTAATTTAAAAATAATAATTTAAATAAAAAATAAAAAATTAGCTTTTGAAATTTAAATTTTAAAAATAAAAAAAATAATTCTAAAATTTATTTTTTCAATTTTTGAAATTTAATTTTTTTTCTAGATTCATAGTTTTTAAAATATTGTTTAATTTAAAAACAAGATGAAAGATGAAAGTGATTATTCATTCTTTCTGAAATTTTTTTAAAAAAAAGTGTAAATAGTAAAAAAAAATTGTAAAAATTCGGGCCCTTGAAAGAAAAGAATTAGAAGGTCCAGGTATAGAAAGTATATATTGTAGGCCATCGGAGAAACCCAATAAATGTTGGGCTTTACTTTTCGCACCCTCCATTTTTTCTTTTTACACCCCCAGTTTTTTTGGACATTTGGATATTCCCATTTTATCCTTTACGTTTTTTAATATACATTCCGTAAATTAGTTTACGGAATGTAAAAAATACATTCCGTAAACTAGTTTGCGAAATGTATTTTTTACATTCCGTAAACTAGTTTACGGAATATATTTTACATTTCGCAAATTAACTTACGGAATGTAAAATGTTTAGGGTATAATTGAAAAAAAAATTTACAAAAAGTGAAAGGGGTGCGAAAAGAAAAAACGGGGGTGCAAAAAGCAATCCCCTAAATGTTTATGTTGGGTTTGGTCTTGGGCTTGTGACTTGTGAGGCTCTGGATTGTTCTGAAAAGATTCGTTTCGTTCTCCTCTTTACGCTCAATTCTCACCGGAAACACTTCCTCTTTCGCTTGTCTAAAATACAACGCCCGCTGTTCTGTTGTTCAGGCAAAGCGACACCGTTTAATACTTCCTCTTCTTAGCACAGGTTAACTTAATTTTACCCTTGTTCTTCGTCTACTCTCTTTCGGTTTGATTTTCTTCTCTGCACTTTATTTTTCCTCTTATCATATAATAAATAGTACGATTCATCTTCTGAGTTGGCCTTTTTTCCCTTTAATTTGAAGATATTGTAGAAATGTTAGAGCATGATTTCCAATTCTCTCTCTTTATCTCTGTTTTTCTGCTTTGATCCAAGAGCTAACGTTTCGAATTCTTATTTCTGATTTCAATTTGAAGCACATCATCTGACACCTCTCGTTTTCATTGCCTTCTCTCTATTGGTTTCACTCAGCTCTCCAAGGTATTTTCACTAATTCCAGCCTTTTTACATCTTATCGATAAATTGTTTCTAAAAATGCCTTAAATTGATCAAAAAGCCAAAAAATGGGCAAAACAGAAATCGAATTTGATTTGCTCTGGTGCTATATAGTAATAGGGGATTTTTAATTTTTAATTTTTAGTAGCTCATTGGTAAATAGATGGCCTTGGATTTTAAAGGCACAGGCAAATACTGGTTTGAAATTTAAGTTGTTTTGGGAGGTTTAGTTAAGAAAGTTGAGAGCTCCTTGACTTCTGAAGTACTGATTTTGTCTGAATTCCTATTTTAATTTGAATGTCTATGTGTCAATAACTACCATAGACCACCAAAAATTAAAACCTTATGGTTAATACAGTAAAATGGTTACAAAAGCGATGATCCTTCACTTCTCTTGACTGTTATTAGCCACTATTCATGTAGAATTGATAAAACACTGTAAAAATTAAAGAGATAAGAATTGGATTCAACTACTCAAATAAGTCACATCCAAATGCCAATGCTAACATCGGAGAAATTGTGTAAAACGTTTTTGTTTATATTTGCCACAATGTTAGCAGGACCAGTAGGAGTCTTCCACATGTTTGGGTTGCATTTCCTGAGGCCCAAATAAACTTCTTCGTGTTGAACAACTGATTTTGGCTAAAAACTAGGTTTTGAAATTTATTTTGGTTAAAAAATTGGTCTTGGTGAAAATGGTTTCAATACCAGTTTTGAACTATCAAAGATGAGTTTTTAAACCGGTTTTGAATCAAATACATTTTACTGCTGGTTTTGAGCCTAATGTAGCTTTGTTCATAAACCAATTTGGAATCGGTTTGGAACCAAATTGGCTTTAAAAAAGTGGATGGTTATAAAATCTGATTCACATAACTAGTTTAGAATGGATTTGATTTGGTTTTATGTCAAACCAATCCATGCATATTAAAATAATCCTCATAAATAGAAGTTTTGGTAATGAGTTCAGAATAAAAATTCTATTTTTATCAAAAAATAGGAAATCACTCAAACAAAGGAGAAAAAAGAAGAAACAGAAACAAAGAAGTTGAGTGCAAATAAACCTAGAAACAAATGGCAGAGAAATTGGCCCCGGAAAAGCGCCACAGCTTCGTCCACAACGGTACCATTCCATTTTCCCCTTCTTTTGTCTCTCCAATTTCATTCTGTCTGTTTGTATCAATTGAACTCAAATTAAATGAGCCCATGTGTGGATTCAGGTCAAAAGGTGTTTGAGTGGGATCAAACCCTAGATGAGGTCAATATTTACATAAATCTTCCTCCTAATGTTCACTCCAAGCAATTTTACTGTAAGATTCAGTCCAAACACCTTGAACTTGGCATCAAAGGCAATCCTCCATTTCTCAATGTAACTCTAATTTCTTCTCTTCACTTTGTTCCTGAATTTATTGTGTGCCTTTCCTTTTCTTGTCTTCTGTTGTTGGTTTTCTTATATTTACTTTTATCTTTCCCCTTGTCTATTTCTTTGTATGTGATTTCTCAGCATGATCTTACTTGCCCAGTGAAGACTGATTCTTCTTTTTGGACCCTAGGTAAAGGTTTAAACTTCCCCAATTATTTTATTTTTGGCTTGAATTGATTTATATATGTCTTTAAAACGGTGTAAGTTTAGCTTTGGAATCAATTGAGGAAGATTTTTGTTGTCAAAATCAAAAGATGAAGTCATTGCAATTTCTTTGGTGTTGATTTAGTTAAGTTCATTGATCGATGCTGATCAGAATTTGACCTGCAGAGGATGACATAATGCACATAACACTGCAGAAGAGAGATAAAGGTCAGACATGGGCTTCTCCCATATTAGGTCAGGGTCAGTTGGACCCTTATTCTTCTGATCTTGAACAGAAACGCCTCATGCTTCAGAGATTTCAAGAGGAGGTGAGTTTTTCTTTTCATCATAATCCTTTCTTGTGTGCTGGGATTTGGAATTTGTCTGCAATCCGTGATATAGCTGGCATGTGCTTCTCAAGATCCTTGGTTGTTATGGTCTGAATGTCAGGATGACTCATTTTCAGTCTGCAACTCAAAATGACAGTGATGCTCTTGCTTTGCCCTTCTCTTTTTTGTTGGTTCATCTTTACACTTCAGTTTTGTTTTGTGTTTTTAAAAGAGGTTCATTCTTTTATCATGATAATAACTCACTCTTGTCTACTGCATCTGTCCAATAGTTGTGAGATGTTTAAAATCATGTAAGTCTTTGGTGAAAGCTTTAAATTTTTTTACATCAGTACCTTCTGCTGTGTGACATTGTAACACAACGTGTATTGCCAGGTGTCACTTCATGAGGAAGTTTAAATCGATTAATATTTGGGTCCTAGATGCACATGGATGTGTTCTGACTGTTTGTTATAAATTATTGACATCTGAGCCTCCTTCTGAGTATTCACTTCTTGTTGAGGTTATCAGAATCTTATGAATTTTACTATTCTATACATGATACGATTCAGTTTGACTTTCTAACAATAGAAATCTGTTCACATATCTAAATTCACCATGAATCGTCACAATTCGTGTGATTCGAGATTCATGGTTGTATCGAGCAATACAAGGGGTGCTGCAGGAAACTGGGTCACCTATCAGAATGGGTCGGATCATGCACAACCCAGTTTTAAAAAACTCTAAAATTAGTTTTTTTTTAGAAATCTGTTAAGGATGGGCTGACACACGGTCTTGATCTATTTTTTTTAAGAATATCTTTTGAATTTTAGGGTTGTTTAGTCCCCTCCCATCTTCCATCTTTGCTGTAAATGCAATATCTCCAACATGGTTTTTTTTCTTTTCCAATTCTCAAGCAGTAATGTTTTGGTCTGACTTCCCACTCATCTCACCATGTTTTCCTTTTTTTATTCAACGTTCATTCACTACTTGCTGTTTTGTTCCGTTCCACAGTACCGCATGCTCTGTTTTTTTTTTTAGCTTCTTGCTGCTTTCATAGTATTTTGAGGGGCTAAACATTTTTTCATGATTTTGATCTTCTATAATTGGATTAATTTAAAGTTCACTTATGATATATCATATTTGTGCAATGGGCTATTCCGTTGTTTGACTTAAAAATGCTAATATTTCTATGGTTTAAGTGTTTCTTTATGTAAATGCATATATGTATGTGATTTTTAATTAATGATCATGTATGTTATGATTCAAGATAAGATTCGATTCACAATTAAGAAAATAGGCTTTCCGATTCATGATTCGAATCTCGATTCAATAACCATGCAGTTGCTATTCCAACCCAATCATCTCCCTTCCAGTTTGAAGAAATAAATTTCCTATTGTTGATGTTTCTTCTATGCGGGCCTCAGGTTTTGGTTCTGCTATTATGTTAAATGATGGAAATTTTAGTTGTTGTGTAAGTGTACATGATTTCTGTATTGCATACATAGAAATAGATTATTACTTTCATGCATTACCTAACTGCTGGTATTAAGCTGAAATTGCTGATATGGATCCTGAAATGTTAATTCTAATAATTTGATGTGGTTTGTCTACTTAAAATTGTTGTGTATTCTAGACACATGAAAAATATTAAATTCTGTTCTGTGTATTTTTTATCATACTAGTTTGTATGCTATTGCAACCATATGTTGCTTCTATTGGGTCTAGCTGTAAGGTTGTGTTCCTCCATTTCCAACCTGTATTCTTTAATTGATATAGTTTTTTGCTTAAGCTGTGTATAACATTGAGAGTAGGATCTGATCATCAGTAAATGTATTTTTAAACACAATTGACAATAAGATGGAAATTATGCTTGACTCCCTACAGTAGGTGCTGTGTGGCAAGTTGATGAACCCCCATTGTTGTGTATGTTTGACCTCACCAACAAATGTCAACCTTACCAGTGTGGTTGGCATGAGTTGGATTATTAACAAACTTGCCATGCTGTTCCCATTGGACTTTTCCAAGGACATTATTGAACTTGGCTGGTATTTCATTACTAGATGCACTAATTAGGTTTTGATGTGAGCACATTTAATTTAAGAGTTAATATGTTTTTAGTTCCTCAAAAATTCTAAAATTTTAGTTTTTGTCTCTCACTATTAAAACAATTGATTTTGGTCTCTTATTTTTTAAAATAGATTGTTTTTAGTCCTTAAAGTAACCAATGCTTGACATGTGACATATACCAACGTTTAACACGTCAATGATGACGGATTAAAAACAGTCTATTTTAAAAAATAAGGGATCAAAATCAATTATTTTAAAAGTGAGACAAAAACCAAAATTCTAGTATTTTGAAGGACTAAAACCATATTTAACCTTTAATTTAATTATTTGAAAGTTTCTGCTAATGACCAACAGGGACTCTGGATTGTGATTATCATCATTATGCTTCTTTTTTTTTTGGCTACCACTGATTATTCTCCTGTTGAGTTAATTCTATGGCTTATTTTGACAACTCCCCCTCCCAAAAAAAAAAGAGTTTCATGTTACATTATAGAGGGATAACAGTGAAATTCATAACTGTCTAGCGCAACGGACAAAGACTCTGTTAGGTTACTATTGATAGCCTTTAACCATGTATGTGATATAGTTTTTAGTGGGACAGTCTTTTTGCCTCAAACTACTCCTTACGATTGTGTTTGTGCCTTGTGCAGAACCGTGGCTTTGATTTTTCTGATGATCTTACCGCCTAAAACCACTATTTCTCATGTTTATGTTTTGCCTCCTGCAGAACCCGGGTTTTGATTTTTCACAAGCTCAATTTTCTGGAAACTGTCCTGATCCAAGGACCTTCATGGGTGGAATGCGATCAGATTGATGATCTTAGCTGCTGAAATTTGTATTTACTTGCTTTAAGATGATAATCAGATGGCTAATAATCTGTGCAGTCTCGCTTGTCTCCACCTTGTTAGACGTCAGTCTTAATCCACTTTCTGTAATGAACGACTAACTGTATTGACATCATCTGGTATTTGTTAATCTCTCTGCTGCTCCATGTGTTTAAATATGTATATAAAAAATGGGGCATTTTATCAAGACATGAACATCAATAACTTAAGATATGATGTGATTACCATTTTAAAGTCTTCTATGGATCACAAAGCCAGATCAAGCTAGTAATGCCGAGGAACGTTACTATAACGTAGTTTCTTATGCTTAGCAAGTTCGATTGCGTGTACGCCATCATTTAGATTTGCTCTGCGGCATCATTTGGAAATGGCGGCATTCATCTTGTGTGGCTTGTGAAATGTTGGTATAGATGAATTTGCTGATGCAATTGATATTGTTGGTGGGTAACAGGTTGTAAAATTGTCTTGAGTATATGATTTGCAGTTCAGTGATTGGTCCAGTCTAAGTTTTCATTGACCTACTCAACAAAAAAAGAAAAAAAAATGAAACAGGAGCTTGTACTGTGTAAGACACTGATGAAAGAGTTAACTGAAGCAGAACACTTCAATAATCAAGAACGTGTTTAAACAAGAAATGAAGACTTTCTAGCTGTTTGCATGTTAGGAGTTTGATATTAAAACATCCAAGTGATCCCACGACACTTTGCCTTGCAACCAGCTCAAGATGTCTCTAGTTGAGATTCACTGACTTATCTTTTTCTCTTAAAAAATAACTTCTGAAAATATGTTTTTCTTCATATCTTCACCATCTGAAGAACACTCTTTGGAGCTTGGAAATTTGGTATGCTGTATGTCAAAGGTGAAACAGTTGGTAAAGGGTAGAGGGCATTTATCATCTGTGAAGATGGGGGCTGCTAATTTGATTTTCTTGTTCTGTTATAATCGCATCATAACTAAGCGAGACGTGACTTGTCCAGCTCCAGCCTGGTTAAAGCTAATGCGAATGCATAATTAACTAATATTGTTAATGCTATCAGAATGAGAAGTTTTCTTTTGGGCTGAGACAAGAGTATAATGTCAATTCAAAGTTAAAGTTAAGCATTGTTTCTTTGGGGTGACCATCGTGATATTAAGGAAAATGCTCTCCTATGAGATTTCCCTAGTTCTAGATTTTGTTCAGTTCTCTATTTTTTTTTTCTGATTTTAAAATGTTAGAATTAATCAAATATTTTTAAGATAAAATTAATGATTTAATTGGTAAATTATATTGAATCCCATTTTATTAGTTCAATGATGTTTAGAATTTGATTGAACAACAGACAACTATACATATATTTTTTTATATTATATAATGCATCGTGTCATAAACTAATATATTTTTAAAAAAGATTAAATTTAGTGAAAATTTTAAATTAAAAAATAGTGCTATATATGTAAGATAAAAAAGCAATAGTAAGATATTAACTGTCTAACATATATAATTATTGGCATTTTGATGTCTTATATTTATAGTGAGTGTGGCAATATATATTTAGAAGTTGAGAAGATGTCATACTTGCAAGTCTCACATAAGGTAGTAGTGAGTGAAACATCTAAACGCACACAACCCAAAAAAGGGATCAACTTATACCTAAATCTGAAATTACTGTGCCCATTATTAACTGTTGATCCTAATTACATCCTATGGTTTTGATTTACTAACCATTCATGACAATAGAAAATCAAGGGAAAATCTTCTCAATTCACACAATTTTTGTTTTCCTATTTTTTTTTTTGGCACAAGATCACACATATCTTTTATGGGAGACAATTCTGCCAATTGATTCACACATTTGATGATAACTTTCATTTTCTCTTTGAAACCTATAGTTGTACATCCCATGTGTTTTTTTTACCTTTGCCTGGTATCCCAAAGCCTCTGTACTGTTGCTGGAAATGGTGTGGGAATATTAGTGCATTGGGGTGGAAACCAAATTTGGTTGGGTGTTGGATGAGGATCATGAGGTATAGGACTTGGAGTGGTCAAGCTACCAGATAGAAAGCTTGGCAGTCGAGTCTACATCGGCATAGTAATGTATATCCGGCTATATCTTCTTAATAATGAGTCCGGGAAGGTGTGTGTATAAATGCAAACATAAAAAATAAAGAGAAAAATATAAAAAGATAAAAATAAAAGAAATAGATAAAAAAAATTAAAAAAGAAATTATCCTTCAATGAAACAATGATCATCTAATTTCTTTTAAAAAAACAATCATTAAAAAATGTTTTCGGATGTATGCACTATCTTATGTATTTATAAACACTATTCTTATGTATATATAAACATCATCCTCGGGTCTATATTTTGCAATCCACTATGCATAAATGCCCTAATTACAAAATGATTGATGTGTGGAGTGTATCTTAGTGGAAAGTGATCCCATCAAAGGTAAAGATAAAATAAAGGGGAAAAAGTTGTAGCACTGATTTGTGGGATAAAAATTTAGTGTTGTTTTATAGGGTTTTTGCTTATTAGATTGAATGATCTCAAAAAATAAGAAGGGAAAGAATCAGGAGACTTAGAAATAAAATGGAAATAAGAATTTTTTTTATCATTTATATAGATAAATAAAGAAATAAAAAGAAATATTAGTAATATAAATTTTAATTTTATAGAAATTTTTAAAAAAATTAATTTTTTTATTATTTTTTATCAATAAAATTTTAATATTTAATAATTTTAATAATATAAAATAAAAAAATTATTCCTTCCATTTTCGCATCTCTCAAGGAGAGAAATTTTTTTTATAAATTTTACAAAAATTTAACTTTATTTTTTTAATAAAAAATGTAAGTAAAGACATAAAAAAATAAAATTAATTCAAATTTAAGGAATTAAATTCTTTTTTACCTTTTTTTTCTAACTAAGCAAAAAATAAAGGTAACTCAACGAAAGAAAACAAAAATTATGAAAATGGAAGGTGTATTTATTTTTCTTAACAATTTAAATAAAATGTAATAATTGATATTTATTATTTTTATTTTTATTTTTATTATAATGAAATATTACCATATGAAGCATTATATGTTATATATATAGGGTTTTCCATTTTTTTGTGATTGTAGTATATTCAAATCACAAAAAATAATGTGAAAATGTATTAATAAAAAAATTATATAAATAAGTAATTATTTTAACTTTCCTTCTATTTTATACTTATTATATATAATTCTCTTTGTTCTTAAAATTTATATAATTTTTTTTTATAAATATAGTATTACACTTAAATTTTAATCCTTTTTTTTATCATATTGATAAATATATTATCATGTTACATAAAATTATTTATATCTATTAAACCCTACACATCCCTCTATTTTTTAAATAAATTACAACTAAATCCAAAATAATATTAAATATTTAATATAAAAATTTTAAAAATAACTTTCTAATAGTGTAAAAAATCATTAATAAAATCATTATATTTTGTATATTAAAAATAAAAAATATCTTAATTTCATTATAATAATCCATTTTAAAAAAATTAATTACATGAACTATTATTTATTTTTAAAAATTCATTTCATGTTTTGTTTATATATAATTCTTGAAAAAATTATTTTAATAAATTATTTTTATTCTATTTCTCTAATAAACATTTTGTTACAAAATTTTCAATCTAACTTTTATTATTTTAAAAAAAACTAATTATTTTATTTTTTATGTTCTTAATTTTTCAATGTTATCTAAAAAAATTGTTAATATGATAAAAAAATAAAAATTTAGCTTATAAGTATAATAAAATTATAAAATAAAATAATTTTTTTTATAAATTTTAAAAATAAAGAAAATTTTGTATAATAAATACAAATAAAATAGAAAAAAATTTAAAATAATTTAATCTATAAATAAATATATGTTTAAAAAAGTTAAAGCAAATAAGTGTTTTTCAAAAAATTAAGATAGATATATAAAATAATTTAATTTATATATATTAAAAAAATTATTTTTAAAATATGAAGTTGATAGGATTATATAACACAAAAATTAGTAAATTTACTGTAGGAAGCATAACAAAAATCAATAGATATTTAAAAAGATTAAATTAATAGTTTAATAATTTATTTTTATTTGTTAGTTTTAATATTATTTATTAGTTAATTATTTTTTTAAAATTGATAATTTTTTTATTTATTAGTTTTATTTTTTATCTTTTAAAATTAAAAATAATATTATTTAAAAAATAAATTATAATATTTAAATTTAAAATATTAAATAATATTTATTTAAATTTTTACACTTATTTTGTGATAATTATTTTGATATCACGAGTTCGAATAAGAAGTTTGGTCCTGCGAACCTACCATTTGGAGTTTGCTTTTTGCCAAAACTAGCATCTTCTCCAAAACTTCCTTCATCATCTTCTCCATAACTTTCTTGTTTATCATTTTGGAATTCTGCACATTACATTGGATGACAGAGTGACTGATTCTGCTTCATATTTAAAAAATGCAGACCTATTAAGTATAGGACTGATATGAAACTATCTAATATGTGGCAATGAAACTATCAGATTTTCTTAACATATCACAGGTAATAAAAGCAATATTAAAGGTAGAATTCAACTTTGTTTGCTAAAATTCAACTTCAATCTTAATATAGTAATTGGGGGTTACATATTCTTATGAACAATGTTAAGGAATAATAATACAGTAACTTCATCCTCTTGCAACTTTGTATCCTATATTTTCCTATGTATTACAAAAATTATATATTAGTTTTATTTTAAAAATGATTTTGTTTTACCGAAAAAAATTCAATAAAAAAATAATTTTTTTTAATGAATGATTTAACAGAGAAACTATTTATTATTTTGTAGGTTTCATGCCCGATTAATTAATTTTTTTATTGATTTTTGAATTCATCAAACGTATCAAACGTATACAACTTAAAGAATATTAAACATTGAATTCATTAATTTGATTCAATATTTTTTAAGATTTGATTATTTTCATATTAAAAATTTCATTTAGCCATAATGACAATTTTTTGCAATAAAATATCCTGTATCATTCCATAATTTTATACATAGATAACCGTGTAAATCTGAAGTGAAATTAGATTATTAATTTTTATCTCAAAACTTTTTTTTATCTATAAACATTTTTTAGCTAACAAATAGATTACATCATGTTAAAAAAACTCAAACCACGGATAAAAATATTCATAGTTTCATTATAGCACGAAATATTCTCAAAGGAAAAAGAATCCAAATCTACCATAAAAGGAAAGAAATCAAAATCTCATCCATTTGTGAAATTTTATCTACACACTTAAATATGAAAATAAATAACCGCAAGAGAGAAAATAGATTAGTATAATTTGAAGTCTACACAATTGACTATGAAGTAGATAAAAATATTATTTTGTGTCAATGTTAAATTTATCCTATAACTTTGACTCCTATATCCTCAAGAGAGAGGAGCAATTAGAGAGAGAAAACACAACACACAACATACAACAAGACAAAAAGAGACACAAGCAAAATAGAGGAAGGCCAACCACCAGCTTCCTCCAAATTGGTGAATGGCACAACAATAATAGCTATGTTGGCGTTCATGGCAATCAATAATTTTTTTTTTCTTTTTTGTTTTCAAAGTGAAAAACAAAATAAAATTAATGTTTTATTATTTTTAATGTAATTTATCATAAATACAATAACTCATGTTATTTTTGTATTTTACTATTTTTTTTTTCAAACTCCTGAGATTCTCCATGTCGTTCCTCCCTCTATACCCATCAACCACCCTTTTCCCAAAATCTCAACTTTCACTCACAGAACTAATCTCCGACCCCGTTTTCCTCTGAATTTCATTTCCTTGACAGATCCCAGATCCATATTGTTCTGTTTCGGGGATGAAAAACACGAGGAAGAAGAAGAGAACGAAGCCACCAAAGAAGGTTGAGGAGAAGAAAGGAAAAGAAGGGGTCCTTCAGAATGAAAAAGAAGAAGAAACAAAACGCATGATTTTGGAGGCATTGGTTGAGACTTTTTCGTTGTCTTCTATTGAAGAAGCTTCCATGGCCTATGAAGTTGCAGGGGGTGATCCGGACAAGGTTTCGGAGATCCTAAGGAAGGATTTAGGTGACAATAATGAAGACCCTTTTTCCTCTTCTTCGTCATCCAGTGGTGGAAGCAGCGGTGCTTCTTCTTCGGGGTTGGATATGGCTTCCACTTCGGGTTCCTCTGATGGGTTTGATGTGGCGTGTTTCAAAGGGGGAAGGCAGAAGAAAAAGGTCGTTGCTTCAACAGGAACTGTTTCAACGGTTTTGGGGAAGGAGTATTTGAGGAGGAACACCATGATGAGAAACAAGGGGTTTAATGCTAATGGGGTTGTTGTTGACAAGGAAGAGGCAGAGCAGTTCCTCTGCTCTATGCTTGGGAATGATTCTGAACTTAACTTGGCCGTTGTTAGAGATGTTCTTTGTAAGTAATTGCCTTTTTGCTTGTTTTTTTTTTCTTTTAATAATTTTCAGCTTTAATTCTGTACCTTTGACAAGATGGATGCAGAGACTAATGACTAGATGATGCACAAGTTTTTTTTTTTAAAAAAATAATTTCAATTTTGTGACTCTTTAAAGTTTTAAACCTTGTCGTCCATCAAATGTAATTCTTTTAAACAAATGTCAGTTATGGTATTTTGTTTAGAAGATTAGTTTCTTTTGGTTTATTACTATATTGCGTGACCTTGGAATTTTGTATTTGCATGCAGGTCACTGTGGATATGATATTGAAAAGGTATCTGAAATTGCACTTCACATTAGTCCTTAACGGTTGATGATGTTCGTATATTATTCTCAATATTGCGCATATTATGTTTAGTCATTTAATTGTTTGTGTGCCCAAAAAGTTTATTGTTGTTTGTGCCTTTTTTGTTGGTTTGTGGTGCATTTGTTTTAGAGCAGGATGGCTTTCCCTGGTCTTTGTTTGTTATTGTTTCTGGGGTATGTAAATGGAATGAGCACATTGATTGGAGAGCTCTAACAAGAAAATAAAAACATGTCAATTGAAAACAAGAAAATATTAAATCGAATATAAAAACAAAGTGACTTTTTTGTAAATATAATGAAAACATGTCAATTGAAATTGAAAACAAGAAAACAAATCAAACACCTCGTTATGTTCCATTGCTTTTCTTGCTTGTTTGGTTACTCTCTGTGTTTCTATGGCACTGCTATTTTGATTTTGAGTTTGTTGGTTATTACATGTGGCTATTCTGGTTAAACTACCTTTTAATTCAATGGATGGTTTTTGTGCAAATGGATAGTAGTGGTATTGCAATATCCTGTTATGCATATCTAAAGGAGTTTTAGGGTACTGCTCTAATCAAATAAAGTTATGCTGGTTTTTTAATATGATTAGCCATGGTTATGATTCTCCAGGCCTCAGATATATTGCTTGATTTAACTGCATCCACAATTGAACAATCCAGCAACGATAGACATCCTAAGGACAGAGTAGACAACATAGATGATGAGAGATTCCTTGTTGACCACAATGACAGTGTAAGTGGCAGGATAGAATTTTGTTTGCTACTGTTTTCAAATTTTCACTTGTTTTATCTTTGAACTGGAGTGTGTTCTATTCTGAAAAACTCGGTAATGTGTTTAAGCTACTGGGACTGTACTGTGCTGCATATAGTTTTTATATTATTTGTCTATTCAATTCCTACAGAGTTGCAAGATTGTTATTTTTGGAGGTGTTTTTAACTCCACTTTCCGTGTCCTAGCTGTATCTAGTATTAATTGTCAAATTTTGTCACAGATGACAGACAGGAGATCAGAGTGCACCTCTCTTTCATCGGAAGGTGATCTTTTGGATAATCAATGGTGTCTCGGATCTTTTGGCAGGTAAATTATATCAATGTATTTATTATGCTGCCCGTTCATGATACTGTGGCAATAAATTATGGTTTGTATTCCCATTCCCCTCCCAAGATGCACCTCCTTCCCATAGAAAGGAGACAATTTTGCTAAAGGATCTATAAATGATTGAAGCACATCTTTTAGTCCTTTTAGTCATATTATGATATTAAGCTATTAAAGTAGCCTGGTGAATAAAATTATTGTTGGCAATTGAATATTGTCAATAGATATCTCCTGGTGCATAATATTTAAATTATATCTTTATATATACATTTACATCCTCTAGATAGCATTTGGTTTGCAAAAACGTTTTCTGTTTTCATTTATTTATTTTTCTTTTATGTACCCAATGCCACATTGTTTTCATTTTGCTTTCTATTTTTGAAGTTTTCTACTGGAAACAGTGGAAACCGACAACATGTTTTCTTGTTCTCACTCATCCTCTACAAAATGTTGAAAAAAAAAGAACAAAATAAAACAAAGTGATATTTTTGTTAATAAAAGTGGAAACAGGAAATGTTTTCGCAAACCAAATGCCATCTTAAGTTTCCAAGTGTCTGCATAGAACTACTCATGGTACATTCATTTGGTTGAAATCCCTCGCCATATCCACCAGGGTTGTAATTATGCTTAGTCAGCCAAACATAATCATTCTCAACTCCTTGTTATAAACCGTGGCAAATGCTAACTTGAACCTGAGCTATAATCTTAGCACAAGCTCTTGGAGGCTGGGATATACCCTTTAAATAGAAAACACACATGCCACTTTTTTACAAATTGAGTTAATTATATAAGATTGGCTAATGGCGAGGAGCATGGATAGTTTGTATGTAGTCTCAATGCTCAACACTTCTATTGTACCAAAATAAATAATAAGAGAGCTTATTACTTTTAATTTTGGATTGCCTGTTACTTCAATATCCTCCTGCTCTAGCATTTGCTTCTAGTCTCTGTTTATACCTTCCTGCATTTGAATCACAATGACCTTGGTATTTGGAACCTAACTCCACTAGTTTATTTGTTCTTGGTTTTAGGAATTATGCGGAGGTCCTCTCTGGTCCTGACGCTAATTCTGCTATTACTGCAAAGTCTGATATTCCTCAAAAGGTATTGGAATCTTTGTTTAATGTTCCCAAAAGCTCTGCACACGACAAAGGTACCATGAATTGGAGAAATGTAGTAAAGAAAATGCAATCTCTGGGGCCTGGGTTTAATGTTGGTCCACCTGTTGCAGAATCTCATCAACAAACTTATGGTATACATAACAGCAATTATGAAATAATACTTTTACTTGCATCTACTGGCTCTTAAACAGTACTCATTGGTTTGTACCGTTGTGGTTCCATTTTATTATTCAATAACAGTTGTCTGATCTTCAGGAGTGACAAATATTTTCATGAATCTGATGCAGCACATTTCTCTTTCTGTTTTACTTTTTATCATGATTTGAATGGGACTTTGCTATTGCCTTTCTATTCACTCAATTTAAGGCTTAATGGAATTGATATGGTTGATTTATTATCTATATGGTGTAGCCAGCCAACACATTTGTAGAGTTTGCTAGAAAAGTTGGATCTGACTAGAAAGGTTGGATCTTGTTGAATATTGCCAGAAAATGTGTGATGGGGTCTTCTCAGATATATTGTTTTGTTAGATCTCTGATCTTATTCGATCAGTGGGAGCAGCACAAGCAATGCTTGTGATGTGTTGTTTTCTATAGTTTGCTTCAGAAAAAATTAGGAATTAATATAGGGTAAAATAGGAAATAAATTAATTATTTAAAAACCATCCAACCATGAGAGTTCATTTATCAATCTTTTTGTTTATTTAGACTTTTGGATTGTCTTTGTTGTATGCTTGAATTTAATGATTCCGTTGATGCTATCCAATAATGGCAGTTCATTTACTGCTTTTGTTTTCCTTGATTGTAGCTAGAGGAGATGAATATCATGCATTTAGGGAAAGTGCCAAGCAGCATTGGAATTCAATGAAATCTTATTATCACAAAGTAAGTTCACATTTGGCCTTTGTTGGAATTGGAATTATTTGATTTTGTGATCTTTAAGCTGATTTGCTATGTAGTTGAAAGGTCAGTTAACAGAAAGACTGACATAATTTTGCAGGCTGCAACAGCATATACTAAAGGAGATCGAGCATATGCTGCATTTCTTTCTGACCAGGTTCATTCTTCTTAGAAAAGAACAATTGAATTTTGCATTAAAAAAACAGGAGACATTGATTTTGTACTGATCAATGATGGTTGTGCATAATAATCTTCTATGTTATTTTATTTTTTTGTCTGCTTTATCTTCTATGATGAAGCTTGGAATGGGTTGATTCGGTAAATAAAGATTAAAGATTACATACACATTCTAAATATTGGTGTATCTTGTTAAGAAGGTTGTGTGATAGAACATTTTAGATAGTGTTTTCTGTTTTATGGTTTTAGATGGGATATTGACATCCTTACTGTGTGGTAGTTGATATGTACACTACAATAATTTGTAAGATCCCTTTCAGTAAATGGGCCACCTTATTATATAATGCTAACTATTTCTTTGTCTGGCTAGGGTAAAGAACAAACTAAATTAGCTCAAAGAGCAGATACTAAGGCCAGCCATGACATATTTGTAGCTAGGTCGGTGGATATCTTTAAACTCCAAAGCCAGAAAACTTACTTCTTTCACATTTGCCTCGTGTAATGTTGCTTGTATTAAGCTATTGCTAGTGATATGCAGAAACAAGGGTATAGAAAATGTGATAACTATTGATTTGCATGGGCAGCACGTGAAACCGGCAATGAGAATGCTGAAACTTCACCTTCTGTTTGGATCATTTGTTCCCTGTAAGCATTTTCTGAGGATCTAGGTTCCCACATTTCCTCATGACTTTAGAATAAAATGCCATTGTGTTATTGAATTGCTTTTTCATTGCATTTGCATTGTTTTTTGTGTTTCAGCTGTCCAGACACTAAGGGTTATTACAGGATGTGGATCACATGGTGTTGGAAAGTCTAAACTAAAACAATCAGTAAGTCTTCGTCCATATACATCCATCCATTTCTATCCAATTTTTACTGCTCTAATGTGCAATGAAACATAATGTTTAATAATGTATATACATGTTGGCTTATATTTTGGAACTTGATTGTCACTAGGAAATTGACTTTTTTTTCCCTTGTATAAATCCTAGAAACACTTGACCAGTGTGCCAATGCCTCTATGAAAGGACCCAAACTGTTTCTTATAGTGATTCCTTATCATTTGCTTGATACAGGTTATAAACCTTTTAAACAAAGAGGCAATTGAATGGCGTGAAGAGAACCAGGGAACTGTATTGATCAAACTCGGTGGTTGGAGAGAGTTTAGCTTTCTAGACAGTGACAGTGATAGTGACAGTAATTGATTTAGCATGTTGCATAAGCTAACTGCAGCTTATCAACTTGTTGTACACTATTTAGATGAATAACCTGACAAAAATAAATAAATTAGAGCTATGACATTCACATGTACCTTTGGTGCCTATTTTTGTTAGCCAAGCTCATTGTGTAACTTGTAAAAGCATATAGGTATTAAGTAAATTTGTATGAGTCAGTATTGCATTCAGAGTTGGCTAATGACTCAGATGCTCATCAGCATTGTACATACATTATGTACTGATCATATTTAATTGTCAGGTTTTTTTTTTCTTTTAAAAATTGTGCTGTGGATGATAATTAGACAGTATTATGCTTGATGCCATGGAATTTGGTTAGCTCAAAGGACCAATTTCAACAGGTCAAAAGCTTTCTTAAGTCAGTTAATGGTAAAAAATTACGTTCATTTCTTTATACACATGATGGGCATTATCCTTTATAAGTTGATAAGTAACTGTTTTGATACCCTGAAAATGCATGAGGCATGTATGTTAGCTTTGAAAAACGACATGCTTCCAACAATATATGTATATATATATATATATATTCATAAGCAGCATTTCAAATGAGAGGAATTTGTTAATGGAAGAGATGAAAGTATTTAATTACGTAAATATATTGTCAAGATTAAAGTTATTTAATAATTATATGATTATTTTAAAATGTTATATGATTGAATGTTTTAATTTTAGTTAATAACTGGATTTAATTCAGTCGGTAGATTGAATTTTTTTTATTATGTAATCATGACTACAAAGTTTTATGCTTTTGTATAAATTTTTCATGTGTTGATTTTTCTTGTACTTTTCTAATGACTTTTCAAAATTATGTTTTATGAAAGATCTTTTAGAAAGGTTTTTTTTCCTTAATAATAAAATAAATTTAAATTTTGTATGATGATTATGTTTAATATATCTTTATTATTTCTTTCTTATTTTGTTGAAGTTGTAAATTTTTATTTGAATTCCTATTCTTTAATAGTATATATTATTTTTTTATTAATATATATAATTGATTACAAAATTATTATTCAATATGTAGATTAATTGAAAATTATTTTAGCTTAATTTCAGATTTTAGATTCAAATTTTAAATATATAGTTACGTTAAGAAATTTTAAAAAAACTTCTATCATCTATAATTTTATTCAGTTTAAACAATATTATTTTTAATAAAAATACATTTAATCTATAAAATATTATAAAACTAACCGCATGCATATGTTTTGATTGATCCATGTCAATTATTTATATCAATTTCACTAATTTTCATTACTACTATTACCATATATAGATTTCTTCTTTCCAGGCAACTGTCGTAGACATTATTCATTTTAGAAACTTTTAAGAGCCCTAATAACACCGCTAAGTTTGCTTAATTTTTCCTATGAATTGTTAAAAAAATATAAAATAATGTAACCAAATCACTTTTTTTTTAGTTCCTTGTGCATGCATGGAACTGTGTTTCTAGGTCATTTTTTTCTTCTTCTTCTTTTAACTGCTTTCGATATAAGGAACGTGTGATAAAGATGCTCTAAGGTATGAATCAATTATAATAAATTATTATTAATATGAAACAATTTCTAATGGTATAATAAATGGAAACGATAAAACTTTAAATTTTAATGGAAAAACATTGATATAAAAATCCATTGAGAATCTTTTACTTGTAATTAATTTATTTTCCATATATATTATCACAAATTTGTAACTTAATAATAACGATATATTACTAATTTATATTTATTTTGATTCATTTCTTATTAATGTATTGATAGTGAAATAAAATAATAAATGAAAAAAATCCACATTTAATTCAAATTTTAATTACAACTATGATAAATGGTAATGGATACCAAACATGACATTTTACATTTGAATAGAAACGGTGATATTAAAATTTAGAAAAAAATGATATTTATAATTGCTTCTTCTAATTATAATTGTCCCAATTATATTAAATGTTAATTCCAATATTTTATCAAGCATTTGAATATAAAAAGAGGTGATAAAAATATATTGGAGAATTTTAATAACATATTTTGTGTTTTAAACTATAAGTATTATATCAATAAGTTTTTATTATCAATAATATTTAAATTTAAAATAATGTTTTTCTTATTTTAATTATTAATATGATTTTGTTAACCATTACCTTCAAGCCGGTCATAAAGAAATAAAAAATGATTTTTTATGAGAAATATATTTCATATTACTAATTACTAATGCATTAAATATCATTATTTTTAATATAAATTTATTTATTAATTCTTTAATTATTTCCCAAAAATAATTATTATTAGTATTTTTTCAATATAATTATAATTATCGACATCATATCCAGTATAATTGAGAAGCAATTAATACATAAAAAAATTAAAAAAATATATTCAATCCAATTCATTTTAGCACTAAATAATTGTCAATATGTTTTTGGTTTAAAATATATAAAATATAGTTCTACTTTTTGGTGTATTAATTATTACATTTATTTTATATCCTTGTTTGATTGTAAGATTTATGTTGGCAAGACACTCGTTCATTTTTTATACTATAAATTTCAATATTTAATAACATAAATATTTTTACAATAAAGTTTAAATTTATAACATATTAATTATTTTAATCATATTTTATTAATTTTAATAAATTAATTATATATTTCTTATAAAAAGGATAAATAAAGTAATTGATATTCCTAGGAAGTACGAAAATTGATGATAAATAATGATAATGCATCTAAAAATTAATATTATAATGCATGTCAATATTGGAAACTACAATTAAAATAAGAATTTGATATGTATTAAAATTGATATAAAATTTTGAAATTAAAATAAATTGAGTACGTAATAATTGAAAAAAAATGACATTTCTATTAAATTTTAATTATAATTACCATAATGGTAAGGATTATAAAATTCAATATTTTATCATAATTTCTTTGGCAAAAGTCATGAATTTAAATATTACTAAACAAGATGAAAAACAAATCTATTAGCAATATAATATGATAAAGTTGACATTTATGATTAATTACTTTTAATTATAATTACCGTTAATATGGTAATAAATGTGATAAAAAAATGAAGAGGAAAATTGCGAATTGTCAAAATAAACATGAATAATCAAGAGTTTATCGTAATTAATTTTCCTACTACAAATATTTATCACAATAAAATTAATTTTAAAAAACTTAATTGTTATGATTTGGAAGTAACTTATAATTTCAAATGGTAATAAATTGAAACAATGAATTTTATATTTTTCATAATGTAATTTTAATATTAAAAAGATGTGATATTGAATAAATAACAGGTTTTGATGTGTAATTTCATTCATTGTGTAACATGTATATCGTATAAGGAGAAAATTTTTAATGAGTAAGAATCCATATTTCAACAAGAATTCATGCAAATAACATGTCTTTGCATTCTGTTATATATTTGGTTGAAAGTAAATATTATGTTTAGATGATTTTAAATGGAGGAGAAGAAGAAAATAAAAGAAAAATTAATAAGAGAATGGAAGAAACTACAGAAAGTTAGGGAATTGAGGGTGTGTATTCCCCCAGGGAAAATATTTTAATTTTTCGTTTATAACATTTCTTTTTATGTAGGATTTGACCATTCTAATTCTATGTTATGTAGGATTGACTATTCTAATTCTATGATAGTAAAACAATATAATCTTTTAAAGTACTTATTATTATTATTATTATTATTATTATTATTATTATGTTGATATTTAAATCAAATATTTAAATGAAATAAAGTCGAAGATTTTACATGCAAAGACATTATTATTTAAAAGAATATGAATAAGTATTCATAACAGATTGAGTGAAAGCTTCACATAAAAAATATTAATATTTGAATTATAATAAGAAAATATAAAAGTGGTTTATATATAACTTAATAGGTAAATATTTACATCATACTGATATGGAAAAATTATAGGATATAATTTTTGTATTTAAATCATAGGATAAATCTTCAAATTGCAAGAAAAAAAACTTTTTCATGTTAACATATTAATATCAGCCTCACATACAAATGTTTACATTACATGTACTTAGAAATTTTATTTTAAAAATTATTTATATAAATTATATAAGTAAATATTTATATTAATCTAAAATATTTTATTGTTTCACATATATTATGGATGTAAATTAATATTGTATTCTAACATCTTAATTTTAATTTTTCAGTCATTCTTAAATTATATATTTAATTTTTACAATTATTTCATCTAGGTAAATATTTACATCACTTAAAACTTAAAATTTTACATGAATTTATATTGATATTAAAATCATAAGATAAATATTCACATTACATTTATAAAAACTTTATAAATAAGTGATTAATATTTACATTACTACAATAAATTTATATGAAGTCATATTAATATTTGAAATTTTTTCTGATATATAAATAATGGAAATTGATAATCATGTTTGAATACAAAGAATTTATTCAATAATTTTTATATCTTTAAAGTCTACACGAGAAAACTGTGTATCAATAATTTACAATACTGAAATAATACTGTAAATTTATTTGACAAATAACATTTGGTTGATAATTTATGTTTTTAAAAGAATAAAATTTTGATTAAATTCTTTATATAGTTGTCATTAAGTTCTTCTATAAATCTTGATATGCAATTTTTTTTTAAAAAAAATATATGTAGCTTCATATTTTATAGAGGTGATTTAATATTAGGAAAAACATCTACATGATATTACCAAACAAGGGCATGGGGCGAAGTAGAGCAACGCAAACAAGGTGATTTGTTCACCACAAGCACATATCTAATTTTATGACAGTAATTTTATTGAATAGTTTGTATGATATTTCATTTCCAAACGTTAGTATTTTTATTATAAAATAAAGATGATGGAAAACAAGTCTTGAAGGATTAAGATTTTCTAAGGATGTGGAATGAATAGCCAGTAATGTCATGTCAAAAAATTGTTAGTTACATACGTTTTTAATACTCTTCAATATGTTCTTAAATACATCTCTTGTAAACAGGTATGCTATACAATAAATGTTAGACACAAATTGTTACATTATTCAAAATATAACACATGTTCTACAAAATGTCGGATCTTGTAAAGACATATTATCGAATCTAAATAATCCACGAGTATTTTCCTTAAGCAAAAGCTATTGTTTGGGGTCATTCTAATTATGAGTAACACAATGCAGGAGGATCATAGTCTATTACAAGGAAATCATGAAAGAATGAGAATAAATTGTTTGTTTTTTGTGATTTTAAATAGTGATTAATTAATTCTTTTTATCTTACATTCTTAATTTACATCATCACTCTTGTATACAACATTCTTAATTTATGTTGTCACGCTTGTATATTACTTCCGTTCTAGAAATAGTACCACATACACTTAGGTAGGATAATATAATATTTATCCCTATGTTTACATTTTAAAAATATTATATTTAAATTCATATGGATAATTACTTTAATTTCCATCCACATAAAAAATATATATAAATATCACTATTCATTCATGATGCAGTAGCCAACTACCATCACATTCAGTTTCGAGAATGGCTTGTTGGCTGCGGCATCTCCTCAAACCTTCTGTTTGCTTTATGGAAAGGCTTGACATTAGCTTGGGACTTTGGTGTAAGGAAACTAATCTGCTACTCGGATTCAACCCTGGTGATTGACTTGGTTACCAAGGGTGTCTCACACTAGCATCCTCATGCGGCCCCCATCTCATGCATCCAGGATTAATATATATATATATATATATATATATATATATATATATATATATATATATATATATATATATATATATATATATATAATTTTTCCATTTACCTTTCCGATGCATAAAAATAATTCAATCTTAACCTTGTGCTATGTATAAATTCATCTTAATTATACAATTATATAATCTATAATCTTAATTATCCATTATAATCAATTTTAACTGTAGCTAAAAACACAGTATAAGACTATAGCGTCAAATTGCGAAGTACAGAACATAAATTGATGGCGTCAAATTTTTTGTTCTAGATGAAGATACTCCACATTAGGGGCTGCTGCTTATCTTGGACAGCCATGTTCATTTTTCATTTTAGCACAAGCTTATAAAAGATAAGTAGTCTCGTAGATGGAATTGAAATGAAAACTGGGAACACCTGCAACAAATCCTGGTTGAGAAGCGAGAAATGCATTTACAAAGGGAGTTCACCACTGTCAGCAATCACAACCTTGCTCTTGGGAGTGCCACTTTGGTTTCCCTCCGCTTCAATCTTGTAAACAACATCCATTCCAGAAAGAACCTTCCCAAAAACAACATGTCTTCCATCCAACCTATCAAATAGATATATACATTAACAATTAGTAGTTTCTTAATACATGGAAACGATGCATAATGAAACGCACATGAAAAATGAAATACCAAAGAAACTCGTTCATATATCTTAAGTCACACCACACAATATGCATAAATGGCTCCAGGACATACAGGTCTTCACAAATCGATTGATGTAATAGGATTATGGCAGATTCAAAGTATAACCAATAATGCTATATAACCAATAATGCACTATGAAGATGCTTTGATAAAAAGAGAAAGAATTCAACAAGCAGAAGAGCATTAAGATTTTGATATTTGTTTTCTTCTGCAACACGTTATTGATTTACATATAATTACCAGTTAGTTGTCACAGTTGTAATGAAAAATTGTGAGCCATTGGTATCAGGACCAGCATTTGCCATTGATAGAAGCCCTGTTCATACATAAAATAACAATAAAAAAATTAATCCCATCATAGATTCATTGGAATTTATGCTCAGCATACATCTATACAATAAAAGAGGAAAATAGAAGACAGAATATTACCTGGTCCAGTATGCTTTATCTTGAAGTTCTCATCAGCAAACTTCTCTCCGTAAATTGATTCTCCACCCATTCCATTGCCATGTGTAAAATCACCTCCTTGGATCATAAAGCTAGGTATAATTCTATGGAACGAGCTGCCTTTGTAATGGAGAGCCTTTCCATTTTTACCAGTTCCCTTTTCCCCTAATTATTTAAACCAAACAAGAGTAAAAATACAAGATTAAGTATATAATATATTTTAATTTGTAAGATGAACATAAGCCTTATAAATTCACAAGACATCATTATTTAATGTTATTAAACAAGGGAGGATGAATTGTTATTAAACTCAAACATCAGAGAACAGAAACAAGTGAACAGCATATAATCCACCTGTCTTTACGAGCCTAACTATGTCCTAATCCTACTGTCCTCAATTTGTTCTCATAAGTAGAATAGTCTAATTATAGGCCAACTCATCAGTTCTTACATTTAGTTAATCTATTCATTCACTTATTTCTGTAACACAGCTGATGATGAAACACATAGAAAAGGACTGCAACAAGTGATATAATTATTGCCAAAAACAATACATAGAAGCAGCAGAAACAAGCTCACACCTGTGCAAAGAGCTCGAAAGTTTTCTGCAGAAAGGGAAATCAAAACAAGGCTTCAGATAATGTTAATGATGATAATTCATAAGAATCAAAATGCAAAGAATTTGAAAACCCAACCTGCAGTTTTTGGAACTGTCTTCCCAAAAAGACCCATTACAATACGACCTGGAAAGTCAAATATCAGAACATAAATACCAAGGGTCAAAATTTGATACTCAAATCCTGGGAAAAAATTATAATGAAACATCATCGTATCCATCAACTTTAATAGAAGTGGGCTGTGACCCAAGTGAACTGGTGATGTTAGGGTTTCAAATCTGGGGCTAGCCATTCTGGGGAGGATTTTAGCTAACCATCACACCTAGCCTTATGGTTAATCTTACAACTGTGCCTAAAAGAAACCTATACTTCTAACAAACAATAATGTCACTGACCCATATAGAAAAATATAGGATTTCAGCAGAGATAAGTTCCCTGTGGACTCTGCCTAACAATGTTACATATATACAAAAATAGAGACAGAGAATTCCAATAATTTTAGGTCTGCTATATATGTATTCATTAGTCGGAAAAACTGTGTCAGCACACACACCTCCAGCTCCACTCATATCACCTGAAAATCTTAAATCACTTCCATCATCCAAATATCAAACTTATGTAACCAATATTTTGCCTCATATTAATCACTATCCGTGCCACAAACCAGTTGGTTGATTATAGGTAGACTGTTGGTCAATAAGTTTGATATTTGGTCGATGAGAAATGACTTGGGTGGAAGTGTGCGAACAACATTACTCAATTAGAAATGTAGAAAATAATTCTAAGCATAAATAAGTTTACTTAATCATCTACCATCTCACTTTACTTTGGATCATATGAAGCAAAACATAGACACTAAACAACGACTGAATAAATGGCATAACGATGAATTAAGCTTAAGGACCTGCAGCTTTCCCATCAATCTCAACATCAAAGTAAACCTTGTGGGTAACTTCCTTCAAATCCTCCTTTGATTTCTTCGCCTGTAAACCAGACATAGACCACAGAATTAAATAAAATTTGTATTAAAAAAATGGATTTTGTACCAAATTCAATTGTAATTCAATAAACCTGGAATTTTTTAATTAACATAATCTAATAGATATTTCCTGAGATAAAAAGGGAAAATGAATCTCGATCTCAAGCTCAGTTGTTGACCCATTCTCCTTATTTCAGAAAGATCGGAGTAAATCTAAAATTTGAATAGCCAAATGGAAAGAGCAAGAGGGAACCTGGATGAGAGCTAGGGTTCCGAAGAGAAGTAGCGTACAGAGCAGCAACGACGTCGTTTTCGCCATTTTTTGCTTGCTTCTTTCTTTGTTCTAGGATCCAAGTTTCGCCCTACAACTACGACAGTGTGTGTAGTGAGTGTCTATAGTCGTTTTATATGAATAGTCTCAGTTTGTCATTTGTCACCTGATCCAATAGGCGTGTGACACGTACGCATTCCTTTGAAATTATTTGATCCATTTGGTTCATTACCTGGGCCTGCTTTGTTAAATCCTCTTCTGGTTTTGGGCCTTCAATGTTGTTTCCACTACATCCGGTTTAGTTTGTATCTGTCCGCTTTAACGAAAACAAAAATTGAAAGAAAAAAAAACCCAATCCACATCATAATGAAAGATTCTCCTGTTTTTATTCGCAAAGGTAAAAAAAATGAAGATAAAAAAAAAATGACCATTCAAATATTCAAAATAACATGGAAAGAATATATAAGTAGAGCATAAAAAATAAATATTATATATATATATATATATATATATATATATATATATCTGTATGAATACAGAGATGATAGAATCATTTCTAACCAAATAAAAGTATATAATATAAAATTTGTGTAAGTCGTTAAATGTTTTTAAATAAAATTTAATGGCATATACTCGGTTATTACTTTTTATATGTACTTCAATCATTTGGTAAATTTTATCTTTAAATTGAATAAATGAATGTGTACTTCTAATAAATGTAATTAAAATGGACATTGTGATAATTAACATAATTAAAATAAGACAAATTTTAATTATTAAAAAATTAGAAAAATGTTAATCACTGTTCCAAACACTGATTAAAGAATAAAAATGAAATATTTTATTAAAGATATTATTGATAATTTTTATTAATTCACATTTTTATGAAAAAAATATTTAATGCTTTAAAAATATTGATTAGTATTATTATAAAACTAAATTTAACTATTTTAAAGTAAGAAAATCTATAAATAAATAAAAAGTGATGGTATATTTATTATTGATTTAAAGTTAGTTATAATTATAAAATATTTGGATTGAAATTAATGATGGATGCGGTTTTATTTTCTTACTTTATAAATTTATCCATTGAAGATAATCTCCTAAAAACTATATTCGTGTCATATTTTTGGTCTGATTACTTCTTTTTATGTTGTTCGGTTTCGATTTTGATTAATTAAATAATTGAATTAGTTAAACTAATAAAGGGTCTGTTTGGTTTATAGTATGTTTGGATATAGTTTTTAGCGGGATTTAGATTCCATTTTTCTATTTTTTTTCAAGGCATTTAAATGAAGATTTTTTTAGAAGTAACTAATTTTCAATTGCATTGTAAGTTGTAACTGGGTAAGCTCTTATTTTATAAACTCCGTTTGTACGAATTTTCGAGTACGGATTCTCTCCATCTCTAAAAAAAATAAAATGAAGATCTCCATTTCGTTATATAAAAATCTGCCACGTGTAATTTAAAAAATCAACGGTCTATGTTTGTGCATCTACCGTAGGAAACAATCAAAAATCTAATTTTTAAATTTTATAATTAAAAAACGATAATATTTTTCGTTATCATGGTTGCTGATTTTACTTTCCCGTGCCAGAAAGCAAATCGAGCAGCGGAAAGTAAAACAAACACATGCCCATCAAATATGGAAAAATATTATCGTTTCCTTAATTGTAAAATTTAAGAATTAAGTTTTTAATTTTTGCCTAAAATAAGTGCATGGATCTAGATCATTAATTATTTAGATTACACGTGGCATGTTTTTATAAAAAAAAAATAGAGATCTCCATTTCTTTGAGAAATGGAGAGGATCCGAACTTCGATTTTTCAGGTGAAAAACACATTCTAATGTTCTGTTATCCCAAAGTAAATTTTATTTGTTTCAAGCATAATTTCGTTTTGGATTGAATACAAACAGACTAAAAATCAGAAATCAAAGGTCTAATTGTTTCAATTTTTAGTTTGATTTTAAAATCCAGAATAAGTGATTCCTTTTACTTCAGAAATAGTAAAAGATCTCTGTTCTCATGTAAAGAAAAACAAAAAGGTAGTCTCCAATCTACAAAAAAGTAAATAAAAAAATGTTTTATTGAGTGATGTTGTCTTGTCCTTATCTTTTTGTTGGTATTTAATAAGTCACTAAATATTTATTAGTGTTTGAGATTTGATAATAAATATTCTCAATATATAAAACATATACTAACAATGAATCATTTTTATATATATACACTGACAAACAATGAAATTTCGATGACTATAAAGGTGTTAAGAATAATAATACTAAAATAACCTGTATTTTTACATTACTAAAGGAGTTACTCAGGCTAATAACCAGGTTAGAGGTTTAACTTCTAATAACTGTGTTAATACAGAATTAGGAGATAAAGAAAATTAAATTCCTTAATACTTATAAATTATTGTCAGCATTGATATTTGCAATATGCAAATTATGCCACACGGTTTTGAAATTGATTGCTTTTGCTTCCAAAGAAAAAAGTGCTTGTAATTAATTAGAGAAAAGAAAGCAAGCAAGAAATTTCGTCCAAATATATGGACCCCAAAGGCAACCCACACCACTTAACGAATAACTAACAGTCCAGGAGTTGTGAAAGGTACTAAATTCTAATAATTATGAATTAAGTAAGTCAACAAAATGAAATGTAATATTAATATTTTTTTCGTACAAATAAGTATCATTTACCCATCTACACATTTATTTAATGGTTGACAATTTTTAAAAATAAAAATAAAAAAAGGTACAACCGTCTCTCTCACCCTCAATAATGTATGTTATTATAATATGTATGTAACAAACCTTTTCCATTGAAGTGCCATTTGTCACACGTCTCAACTACCAGTCATATTCAATATATAAAAATAAGACTTCTAGCTGTTACACACATAAAATCTAAGTTCATCATACTAAACAATTGCATTTTGTTATTACAATGAATTCAATTGAATTATTCCATGATGTTCAGAGAAGAAATTGTTACAACCCCCAGTATCCTACTTTGTTTTCACATTGCTTAAAAGAGAAACTCAAGTAGTTATATATTTCATTGTTAATCTTTTTCGATTTTCATCCCTCTTCTGAATCAATTTAAAGAATGGAACAAGAATCTAACTCTCATGTATCAGCACCTTTTTCTTCATGTTCTTTAGTTGCAACCCCTCTTGATAACCCATCTTCCTTCTCTTCTCCATCCACTTCCCAATTGCAAGCACAGGAAGCCAATTACCATGAAGGTACAAATGATGACATCCAACACAACGACCATCAACATCAGCAACAATTGACCACTACATCTTATTGGATCAACATTTCAAACACAAATTCATCAATGACTGCTAAATGGGATGATCTTCACTCTTGCATCACTGTGCTAGTGTCATTTTGGCTTGTTGGTTAGTTCATGTTGAACCTTTTCTTGTTCTTTTCTCCACTTTCTCGTTAGTATTGTGGATTATATAGTCTTGTTTTAGTTAATTCTAAGATGTTGGTCATATTTTTCATTTTTCTTCATCTTCTAAAAGGCAGAGAAAGACAACATTTTAAAGTGTTTTTCTTCTCTTTTCCACAGTTTTATGGATTTGAATCCTTTCATATGGTTAAGTAACATGGTATGGGCATGTTAGAAAGAAAAAGATACAATTTTTGTCAAATTTAGTTAATGGATCCTACAACCAAACCAATCATGATGGATTCTTGTTTGATAAAAATTGTGTCTTACTCTTTCTAACATGACCATATTATATTACTTAATAATACAAAAGGATTCAAATTTCAACTTTTTCACTGTAGATTCACTTCTCAATAAATATACTCTGTTACTCTCCATTACTTTTATGTTTTGTCTTGCTTTCTTGTAATTGATTTGGAAGGCATGGTTACATAGATTAACCAGTTTAATATGCTCAAAACTTTAAATTCTTTGCATGCATGCTGATCTAATACAATGAAATAGGAAATTTGTTAATTATGTTGGTTAATATTGCCGATCTTTCCTGCAAACAGCATCCGTTGTTCTTGGTCTTAGTATTTGTGGATCTGTAAATTTACAATTGGGACCCTACTGCTCACGTTTGATAGAAATCAACTCAATATTAGTGCAATCTATCAAGGTGATGGACTAGTTACCTTATATTTCTAAATAATGTACTCCTTTGGCTATTGATATTGTTATTTCTCTGGAAAAAATCTTATATTATTCATTAACAGGTGGAGCAAATTGATAACTCAAAACCTGGTCTAATGCTATATGGATTTAATGATCCTCCTCCACTAGATGTCAAAATCAACTGGATAGAGATGTATAATGCGTCAATGCCAACAAAATTTCATAAGGTATGTTTCCCTTTCATAGTCACTTTCTGTTTTTGGGATTTTGGTCTAAAGTTTGGGTTTATAGGTTTCTATGTATTGCAATCTATAAACAAGTTAATGTCATGTAATAGAATGTCCCTGCTGCTTCATTTAATAGGGTAGAATTGCTTTTCATCCAATGTTGCAGGAATGGATATTCTACCTAAATGAAGACTCCGAGTTGGATGTTATTTACAATGTCAAGTCCCCATTAGCATCTTTATTACTTGTCATTGCTAAAGGTGCTTTTCCGCTTTTTGATCACACACAAGATAAAATTCATTGTTTCTACTCTAGATAGAAAGACTCACATTAGTAATTTTATAATTAACTATGCAAAGTTTCCCTTATTGTTTTACAGCTATTGTTTTATGGAACAAATTTAGATAACCTTTTACACTTTATAGTTATGAAATTTACAGTTTTAAATCTTTCTTGACATATCACAAGAAAATTGTGCCATAGAACTCTGACAACCTTCATGGTTTCCTGAAGTTGTTAATCCTAGTTAAAATGCCTAATAAATTTCCCCATAATGTGGTGTTATCTGCTAGCCTATTTCTCTACCTAATTTAGGATGGTTTTTTTGAAGTTTGATTAATTATCTTCTATATACATACTTTACTAACTAATCTTACATAAACATGCAGGTAGAGAAGGCCTTGTTGAGTGGAAGGAAGACCTGTTATTTTCTAATGCAACATTGTATAGGAATATTATCTATGGTATATCTCAATTCCCACCTGAGAAAATTGTGCTGATATGCTCCATGTTTTTTCCTTGTTCTAATGTTATCATCTTGTTTATCTATTTTACTTGCAGGAAGTGGCAGCATCACGCAGAAAATATCACATGCATTTACTTATTTTGTGGCAGTTAGCAACATGACCCCTGAAAATGTAGAGGTGATTTATTGAAACAATCAACACTATATGATTAAGTATATATTTATATTCTCCATTCAACTTCATATGGAATTACTATGACAGGATAAAATGGATAATATCTTTTCATGAAGTATGATAGTAACATTTTTGCTATGTACAGGTAGAATTGAACTTCACTGCAAATGCACTTCTCTACAATACAACCAGCACTTACAATAAATGTTCCCTGGATAACGGATTTTGCAGATTAAACCTTCTTCTTCCGGTGTCAAACAATGCAGTGTTAACAACCCCGGGTCTTAGAGAGGTAAATTGATCTTACTTTAATAGTGATAATATAAAAGTTTCTGCTTTCTACTGGGATAACATTTTATAAACTGTATCTGTGGATTTGTGTCACATCAGTTTTCTTCTACATTCACATCTAATCCAATCAATGGTTATGCACATTAGTTGATTTTTTATCTCTTTATTAGTTGTCCATATATATAACATTTCCCTAATCTAAATACTATTATATCTTATACATGGAGATCTCCACATCTATATAACTTGGTCTATCTTTCAGGGTGTTTTTGATGAAGAAAGGTTTGATGTGAAAGTGTCTTATGAACCAAGATGGATCATGTATTTCATAGGATCAGGTAATATAAGCTTTTAGAATCTTCCAATTTACCAAATGAAATGAGAATGACTATTGCGATTTTTCTACAAGTCTATTTCACTTTTAAATGATTGATTTTTATCTAAAATACCCTTCTTCTTTGTTAATTAAATTAGTAATAGGCATATTAAAAGAACTTCACCAAAAGTTACAAAAGGACCTAACTTTTGAAATGTACATTATGCAATTAATACAGGTGTGATAGCTGTGCTAATGTTATTTGCCTTGAGACTCTTCAAAATATTCCAAAATAATAGTGAAGAAAGGGAAGGATTCCAACAAGTGGAAGTGATTTCAGAACAGGCTCCACTGCTGCCTAGTAAAGATGATGATCTTTCAAGCCGTGGTTCCTCTTATGAATCTTTCTCCAATGAAGAAGAGGATCTCACATTCTGGGTTGCAATGAATTCTGTGGAAGGAAAGCCAGTAAGGGATGGGGAAACTAGCAATGATATTCAACATTTGTGTGTCATTTGCTTTGATGCCCCAAGGGATTGCTTCTTTCTCCCATGTGGCCATTGTTCAACATGTTTTGCATGTGGAACAAGGTAATACACTCACTTTTATATTTATTTTAAATTTCTTTTCATCCACAATGGTAACATTTCTACTTGGCCAACAAATATCAATTAGCATCTTAGCATATACATATATTAAGTCTGCAATTTGTTATGGCCAATGATTATTGATTAAAATGAAAATAGAACTGCTAGTAAATCTTTCATTTAGCCTCCAAAATATCAGTCACTTTAATCTCTGGTTTTATAAAGTTTTTATTTTGATTCATCACTTCGCAAACAAAATATATTTTTATTTTAGTTTTCATTATCATTTTGTATTAAAAAAATTAAAATAAATATTTTATAAAACCATATACCATATTATATGAGATATTTCATCTAACATATCAAAGTGAGGATTTCTAAAATTAAAAATTAGAATGACTAATATTTATAATTTTAAGATTTTGAACAAAGATTAATTATAAAATTGTAATTTTATCTATTTAATTATATATATATATATATATATATATATAGAGGAGATAAAGTTATTCTAACTTTCTTTATTTAAAATTATTTTATTTAATAACTTTCATATACAATTAAATTTATTAATTCAACCATTAAATTAATAAATTATATTATATAGATATTTTTACAAAATTTTATAAATTTTTTAAAAAATTAATATTTTATTAAATAAATTCAAATTAATAGATATTATAAAAATATATTATCTATTAATTTCAATTTATTTTTTAAAATATCAAATCTTTTTTAAAATTTATAAAATTTTATAAAAATAATTTATATAATATAATTTATTAATTTAATAGTTAAATTAATAATTTAATTATATATAAAAATTATTAAAAAAATAACTCTAAAATTATTTTAAAGTAACTTAATTTATATATATATATATGACACTTATATATTCACACTCCTTTATTCTAATCATTGAGCAGAGCATGAATTAATCTACTAGTAAAAACGAATTTTGTTTTTTAACAGAAAAATTTTGTGCATTAGCATTATTTTTGAGTTTGACGCTATGATTGTTCCTTTGTCCCTCCGTAGAATTGCCGGCGAAGCTTCTACGTGTCCCATATGCAGAAGAACATTGAAGAAAGTAAGAAAAATTTTTACAGTTTAATTAGATGTATGCCATCAGTGTATAATTGATGTTTTTTTATCTTAGTCCCCCTTCCCTTACTTTTTTATTGGTGCAACATAGCTAATCACCCATTGATGTATGCTTATCCGGTTATCCCATTCATAGGCTTTGCCCCAAAAAAATTTGGCATATAAATGTATGTGTATGAAATGTATGATTCAGGCTTAGTTAGGGCATTGATTTTTCTTGTTTCCAAAAGCATTTTTTTTTATTTTAAAAAACAAAAAGTATGTTTGATAAGTGTAATTTTTAAAAATTATTATAAAAAATGTTTTTTTTTTTCAGTTTTTAAAATTTAAAATATTAGAATATATTTTTTAATATTTATATTATTTTATTTGCGTTTGGATAAATTAATGAATAAGTTAGTTAAATATTAAAAATTATTGAAGCTAGAACATTAATTAAAAAATTGAGAACTAATAATTTAAAAAATTAAATTAAAAATATTAGATAAAATAAATAAATAATATCTTATAATAAAAATAAAAATAAATTAGATCAGATTAGATTTTGTAAAAATAGAAATTATACTAATTTTAAATTTTAAATTTAAATTTAACTTATTTATTTAATATAGATATTTTTAATATTTAATTTAATATTTTAAAAATTTTAACATAATTTATGAACTTATTTAAAAGTCTATTTTATAATAAATTCTTTTAAATAGATGAAACGTTGATTATTAATAGGTTTAAGTTTATATATATAAATTAATAAATTTAAATGTTTAAATAAAATAAATATATACTTTTAAATAAGTCGATTTGTTTTGTCTAAAAATTTAGATGGATCAAAATCTGGTTTTGTTTTTAAAAAATTAACATGACCTATTTAAAATTTTATGGTGATTTAATTTACGTTTTATATAGATTAGATAGTGGGCTTTCGACCAAAACCTAATTCATCCCTACTTATTAATATTTTAGAATGACAGATAATTTAACACGGATAAAAAAATTAAAATAACATTTGAAATAAGACACAAGGAGTAGTTTGGCAGTCTTTATAATTTTAATAGAAGATAAATTTTATTGAGTAAAAAATAGGTATTTACTTCATTCAGGATCAAGGTATAAAGGTACGATTTGATTTTTGGTTTAAAAAATAAGTATTAACTTCATTCGGGATCAATTTATACACATTGAAAAATTGAAAAAAAAATATTTCTATTTATTTTTTAATTCTTATTGTTAATAAATGTAGTGTGTTGAGTACTTTATCAAGGACTAGAAGCACCTAGTTTTATGTTTTTTTAAGAATTAAAAATGAACAAAAGTTAATCAGGAACTAAATCAAGATTTGTTAATTAAAAAAATGAAATATTATCTATTTTATTTTAGAAGTTAAAATAAAATTAAAAGGTTATTAAGAGTGCTAACAATATTTTTTTCCAGTATATTCTTTATTATTGAATAAATTTTTTATAGAATCTATTAAGTTAAGTGAATTTCACAATCTTAGAAGTAAAATCCATTCTCAAAATAGTGGAACGTGCATGAATTTTTTTTTCTCATAATAGAGTATGTTATTAGTATTTTTTAAGATTGTTTGACTGGCATAATTAATTTTATTTTGAGTTCAAATTTTTTATATGAACATACGTTAGATATTTAAATTCTACAATAATTTGGAGCTTTCAAAATCGATTCTGACCTGTAACAAATCTGATTCATCACAAGTTTTTTGCAAGCCGAATTACAAAAAGAAAGTTGATTTTTAAATAAATAGTTTTTTTTTTACTCACTCTACTTAACCCACCAATTTAAGCGGGCTAACTTGTGATGAATTAGAATGATTTGTTTTTTTTTTTTTTTAACTTCAGTTTTTATTACTTTGAAGATGGGTGTAATGTGGTAGTAAAATAAAGAATCTTATCTTCACCATGGTTGTAATCTTCAAGTTGTTTTTCATCTTAACGCTTTCTGTCAACCGCAACAGTACCATGGGTCTATGGCTCTTCCACGTGACTTCTTTATGGAAGTTTTTTATTTTCTTATGTGGTTCAGAAAAATGAATGGGGGACCATGTTGCCGCTAGATAAAAGCCGATAAAGAATCCAAAAATTCCTCAACTTCACCTTTTTCAAAAGTTACCTAATTTTATATTTATTTTCTTCCTTAAAACTAAATAACTTTTTTAAAGATCTTTTTAACATTGATATTTGACCTAATTTCTCCTTTTTAAAAATTATAATAAATTTAACCCATCATTATCTTTCTTTTATTTAACCAATATAATATGTAACCCATCCTAACGTATCTTTTACCACCGGTTACCCATATATCAAACATTATCTAACTCAATTTATTAATGATAAATAGTTTTTTTTTTTTATCAAAGAGCAAACCATTTTATACCTATTTAATTTTGTATTATAAATCTAATTCTTTTCATTTTTAAACGAAAAATATTTTTAAACATTATTGTCATGTTCATTGATTTATTTTAAGTTGTTTTTTTATTTTATTTATTTCAAATTTTTAAATTTGATTTCTATCTAATTTATTTTTAATATTAATAAACTATAATAAATTTAAAGATATATTTTTAAATAAATTAAATTTTAATTAAACTTAATTTAAATTCAATTTTAAATTTTAAGATATCGTATCATAAAAATTAACTATCATAATTTTAATATTTTATTTTCTTAAATTTATAGTTACTTCTAAAATTTAACCTTTTAATTTATTATTAATAAAAAATATTTATTATTTTAATTATAAATTTTCTTTAAATTTAATTTTATTTATATTATGTACAAGCATTATACAATTCTATCTAATCCATTTTACAACAAACAAATAAGTAACTTCTATCTGATCCATTTTACAACAAACAGATAAGTAATTTATCAAAATCAATATAAGATAGTTAAAATAATTTATATTATATAAATTTAATTTTTATTTTAAAATATTTATAATATTAAGAATCTTACTGACAAATGTCCTAATGACACTATTTAAATAAGTAAAAAGAAATTTTTTATTAAAAATAACGTTGGAATGCATTAAGAATCACAATAGTTGTATATTATTAATATTTTTAATAAAAAGATTTACTTTTAACTTTTTATCAGTGTTGTTTATTAAATGATTGAATTGATAGTATGAAAAGTAAATAAGTGTCTCATCAACGTAAATCTCACATAAAGTAAGAATATATAAAGAATTTAATAATTAATAGACTAGCAAATAAAATTGTGTATTTTGTATGAGAAATGCTAGCATCAATTCTTCTATACATAAAAAATGTGTTGAAGAATGTATTCAAAAAGTATAATATTAACATTTTTTTTTCATATATTTAGAATAAAAAACAATGGTAATTGATTTTTATAAAAAATACTTTATTATTATGGACTATTGCGTCGTTGCGATTCATTTCATGACTAATCAAAGTATATAATCAAAAGGAACAAACAATCCTGTAATAGAGAATACTAACTTTCCCTTTATGGGCTTCTCAATATATAACTATAAAAAATTACTACTATTTTCAAAGATGTGATTTTCTATTCCAAATACTTTATTATTATCTTCTGTATAAGGAACTTGTTAAAATATGAAAATGTCTTTACATGTATCCTTTATTCCTTTTCTTTACTTATATTATGTTTGTGATCAATGGAAAGAACTCTTGTTTTAATATTCTTCTCCATCCTTAACTATGCAACAACATTTGTTATTATGAAATTCACTGAAAACACTTTTACATAAGAAAGTATTAATTTTGTTTTATAGAAACATTAATGATTTCTTTACATCGCATTACCTGTCATTTTACATCATATTACATCACATTTCCTTTCTTATATAGAAACATCAATTTAAGAATTATATTAACATTTTTTCTTATAAAAATAATATCATGCTTAGCATTTGAAACTTTGTATCCTTAACTAAATTTGGTTTTTAAAAGGATATAGTTAGTTTTTCTATAAAAAAAATACATTAAATTTAAGTTATTTAATAAACTATTAAATATATTTCATGAAAACTGGGATTAACAAATTTATTATACAAATTAATTTTAACAAAAACCGTTCCTCATAGAAATAATCTCCATTCATATTTAAATAATATTGAAAACCTGATTTCACTGTGCATTTATTTCAAAAGAAAAACAACAATAATTATTAAATATTTTTATAATTATTTATTTACTTTTTTTGAAGACACATAATATATTATATATATTACTTTTATTAATATTATCCATCCAAACCAAGGGTCCAATTACAACAACTACGCATTTCCAAACAAAAATTTTATGCTGTGGAGTAGAGGATAAGAAGATGGAAAATAGGGCTTTGATGTGGCGGTAAATTTTGAAGAGGCATAGAAATGTCAAAAGTGCAAATACAGCAAACTCGAGTTTCGGTGCGGCATGTATTGTCCACCTTCTGTTTGTATAATTTCCAAATCGAGAGTGGCTCAACTTTTTCTCTGTCATGCAATCATGTAGCCTCAGGCAAATACCAACCATATCATCATATCTCATCATCATGCATAATCCCAACTTCACCCACGTGGCCTCAAGACCAGCCTTCTGTTGCATTTTCATGCAAATGCCATCATTGTATCATGGAAAAGCATGGATAGTGCATAGTGTAAGGTAGGGCCCTTTCACCACCACAGAGAAAAAAAAAAAAAAAACAGAAAAACTAAAACGAGAACCTCTAGTTTCTAAAATAGGAGTCCCCCTTTCCACAACAAACTGCGCGACTCAACTCTACAATGCACCCAAACAAATTTTATTCTTCCGAATTCTCATTTCGTCTTCAGCCATGGGACTCTCTTCCAAGCACCATCCACGTTCCCCTACATACCTTTTCCCCTGTGTTCTCGCCCTCTCTTTCTTCTCTCTCACCGGACTCCTTCTCTACAAGGTCTTTCCTTTTCCTCTCCCCATGATTTTTTTTCTACCTTATCCACTTCCCAGTTTCCTCTTTAGCTTCCTTTTTTCTACTCTTTTCTCTCTTATTGATTTTTTCCTCTCTGGGTAATTTCATCAAACAGGTGGACGACGTCGTTTCGCGGACCGGAACAGTGGTCGGTCACAACCTAGAACCGACACCGTGGCACGTTTTCCCTCACAAACCCTTCGACGAGGAGACTCGCCAGCAACGCGTCTACAAAATCATACAATGCTCCTACCTAACATGCCGTTACGGTGGTGGAGCCGGCGGAGGACGGCGTCGATCCGCCACCGTCGAGAGGGAGGAGTGTCCGGAATTTTTCGGGGCGATACGGAAGGACCTGGAGCCGTGGGCGGCGACACGGATCTCGAAGGCGCACGTGGAGGCGGCGCAGAGGCACGCAGCGTTCAGAGTGGTGATTGTTGAAGGGAAGATGTTTGTGGATTGGTACTACGCGTGTGTGCAGAGTAGGGCCATGTTCACTGTATGGGGATTGTTGATGCTTCTTAGGAGGTACCCTGGGATGGTGCCTGATGTGGATTTGATGTTTGATTGCATGGATAAGCCCACAGTTAACAGAACTGAACACCAGGGAATGCCTTTGCCACTGTTTCGCTATTGCACCACAAAGGAACACTTTGACATCCCTTTCCCCGATTGGTCTTTCTGGGGTTGGTAAGTCTTTTAATGTTACCTTGTATGGCTTTTTACCCGTCCATTCAATTCAATGCCTTTTAAATTTTCGTCCACTTGTTTATGTTTAATGGTTTTCCGTGGCTGGTAAAAGGTTATTCACCTTTAATTTAAATGTACATTGCACCTTTAATTATTTACGATTTAACGATAAGTATTTTTGTTATGAGTCTTGTTCACCACAATCTAATAGCCAGTTAAATATACATTTTTTATTACAAATCACGTGGGATGGCAAATCTTGAGAGGATGTGTTGGTAACATTTTTTTAATAAAATATTATATTTTAAATCCTTTTAACTGTTGTCTTAAGGCATTTGGTAGTATTGTACTGCGTTATTTGTGTATTCTGAAGACAAACTCAGAGTAGAGGAATGTTTTTCAGAAAAATTGTGACAGGACTAGGAGTAATGTGAATAAACTATGTTCATCCAGTTGTTCCTTATATGATGAGTATTATCATACTCACTCTTGATTTAAATAGAGACTGTGATTTTAATTTATTAAGATTTATGAATGAATATATGTTTTTTTGTTTATTTTAAAGATAGAAGTTTTATTGTAAAAAAGTAGTGAGAGGAGAGCTTTTGTCAGGAAAGATAATATCTTTTAGTTTGCCAAAATTTGGGACCACTTTTGATATAAATTAAACAAAAGATTTGGCTTTTCTAAAGTAAGAGTACAGAAGTGAGAAAGTAAAGGTAGTTAATTTGAATAAAAATTATTTCTAAAAGTAAAAAAGCAGTTACTAAACTTACTATAGGCCTATAATGTAAATTATCTATATTGATGTGTTATGGTATAGGGAGAAGTGCTTGTTAGGTGCTTGATAATTCTGGTATGTCGGTTTTGACATGACTTCTCTTTCTGTTGAACATTTGTGTTCAGGTCAGAGATAAACATACGACCCTGGCAAGAGGAGTTCCCAGATATCAAGCAAGGTTCTCAAGCTGTAAATTGGAAAGATAAGTTACCGCGGGCATACTGGAAAGGAAACCCTGATGTTGCATCTCCTATTCGCACTGAATTACTAAATTGTAATCATTCTAGAAAGTGGGGAGCACAAATTATGCGCCAGGTTGGGTTAAATTACCTTGGTCTAGTTGGACCTTAATCATGTTTGTTAATTTCAATTTCAATTTACTTCATATACCAAATTTTAGTTGTCTGATGTGTATCACGTTATGCATTGCAGGATTGGGGGGAAGCAGCTAGAAGTGGCTTTAAGCAGTCAAAACTTTCAGATCAGTGTAATCACCGGTGAGTACTCTTATTATTGTATTCGTGTTAGATTACATAGATGCCAATGCCTCCAGTTAAGAAGCTGCAAAATCTGATTAGATGGGTAGCAATGGACACAACATATGAGTGGATTCTTTTAAACAGTTAATATTGCCCATTATAGAAGAGCTGCAGAAGTTTCTTGATTATAACTATGCTTAAACATACATAGAAGATCAAATTAAAAGGATAACTTGCACAGCACTGGGATGTCATTTGGTTTATATCTACAAGTTTCAATATGAAAAGTCACATTTTCAATGTTTATATGTTTTTATAATGCTGCTGATTATTGCCCTTTCTCTCATCCTCTTGCATTTTTTCTTCCTGCAGGTATAAGATATATGCTGAAGGGTATGCATGGTCTGTGAGTTTGAAATATATCCTCTCATGTGGTTCTGTTGCACTAATTATATCACCCCAGTATGAAGATTTTTTCAGCCGCGGCCTTATTCCAAACCAAAACTTCTGGCCTGTTGATCCTTTTGATCTATGTCCATCTATAAAGCATGCTGTAGAATGGGGTAACGAACACCCAGATGAGGTATTTCTTCAATCACTGTTGTATATTCCTGTTATTTAATTTTTCAAGGGCCAATGTGTTGCTATACCTTTTCTATAAGTCTAGCTCATTATTTTATTGTTTTCACAAAAATGGGAAGAGTTATTTTTCCCTCACATATTCTTGTGTTCACTGTAAAAGCCTTTGTAATATGAAAACCAACTCAAGATTCTCGCATTTATAAAAGAAAAAGAAGCTACAATTAAAATCCTAAGATGTTGACAAGTCTAACAAATTTGTTAAAGGATAGATTAGCACATAGAGGTTGGGATCGGAAGTCCTTACACTTGTTTGTTTAGCATTATATGCTGAGAAAAATTATGATCCCATCCATTTCGTTTAGTTAAATTCCCAAATCAAAATGAATGTGATATTGTGATTTTTTATCTTAATACATAGGAAAGAACATGTCTATTGGGAATGACATTTGACCACTAAACATTCATTAGCTAACAAAAATTAATGTGGGAGGTTATACAACACAATAATACAAGATGCCATGTCATGGCTCAAGAAACATGCAAGTCATGATGCCAATTTGACTATACCCTATCTTTATTACATTTTACTGCAATAGCCGTGAGATTTATGGTACCTTAATTTATTGAACTTTCTTCGTAAGATTTGTGTGTGGGAAACTGTACCAATGAATTTGATTATTTATATACTTGTTTTTGTGTTGCTACAGGCTGCGGCTATAGGGAAAAGAGGGCAGGATTTTATGGAAAGCTTGAGCATGGATAGAATTTATGATTACATGTTCCACCTTATTTCAGAATACTCAAAACTTCAAGACTTCAAACCTTTTCCACCATCAACTGCCCTGGAAATTTGCGCAGACTCTGTGCTTTGCTTTGCTGATGAAAAGCAGAGGATATTCCTCAACAGATCAATTACATTCCCTTCAACAAACCCTCCCTGTTCTCTCAAACCTGCCTAGAGTTATCTCACCTCTAGTTTACACCACAAAAATACCACACAAAGGATGCGGAACATCCAAGAACATGAAATCATCGGTGAACCGGCCTAGTGTCATTGCAGGTATCAGAAGAAAATTACACGTTATTAAATATTGTAAATTTGTAATTTCTTGTAAGTTGTCATTTACCCGATTTAGCTTTAATAATAGGTCATTATCATTTATCATTTAACAGCAAACATCACAGGAATTTTCTTTTTCATTATTTTCCGGGTCATTCTTTTGTTACTCTTTATTTTGTATCTCTCCTCCCTTCCCTCTTTTTCTTTTTCTTTTTCTTTTTTTTGCAGAAATTTTAATCATAACCAAATTAAGATAAATCAGTCCTAGCCAACATACAATGTTGTAAGCGGGGATTGATTCGCAGTGAATGTTTGGGAAGTTCATCTGACTACTATATTTTTCATCATAAGAGCACCGATATCTATAGTGCCAGTATCCTAAACTCTTTTCTATTTAAGCAAACCGTCCAATACGTGGTACCATATAATTTATTGAGAGCTGTGCCAGCTGTAGGTACCGTTGCTTCTAGAATAGATGCTCCGGTTGCATATGACAAAGTGGTCCAGAGCTGTATGGTACAATAGCAAGTAAAAAAAGTTAAAGTAAAATGAAAAATAAAGACGTGAAGTAATTTGTGAAAATTATTTAATGAAGTTTATGAATTTGCTCTAATACAGGAAATTTGTTTCAATTGTATAAGGTAAGAAGTGATATGTTATGTTGAGGCATAAAAAAATTAAGCAATTGTATGTGATTTTACTGTAAAGTTGTTCTAAGGAGGATTCAACGAGTCTAGTAGTTTGTAGTATGAGGCGGACACTCCTAGACCAATAAACAGCTGATAGTCAAATTGTTGCAGCCTAATACACTTTCAACTACAGATCAGAAAAGTTAATGATGACTCCTTTGATGGTGAAGCGTTAATCCAGTAAGGCATGAGAATAAGTGGGAAATGCATAATTGGCCAATTTATTGATATATCATACATAACATATATGTGTTTGGAGTAATTAGTAGAATAACCGACGAAATTTTGAGGTAGTCGTTCAATTGGGCACGAATTTTCTCTGCTAAATGGTAAGGAACATGAGAAAAAGGAACAAAAAATTTGTATGAAATAATGTATGAATATAGAAAGTGATAAAAAAAATTTATTATCCTCCAATAATAGTAATCAATAATATATATAACGCACTTCAGTGGAGCGGCCTTGGACCACGGGGATTTAAATAGCTGAACAGTTTTTAACAGTGGTTGTCACTGCCGTAAGTAAAAGAAATAATGTAGTTTTGCATGCTAGCATCCCTGTTGTGCAGGCTTAGAAATCTATTTTATCATTATTATATATTTTAATAATAGTTTTATTGTAATGTTTTCATTTTTTCTTTCTTTTTATTTAATATATTTTATTTCAAACGTACGATCTTAATTTTTCTATTTAACACATCAGTAGTCATAAGGATATGAATTAAATGATTTTTTTTAAATAACTTTTTTTAGTTGATTTACTTAGATAAAAAATTAGAATTATAATATAAATAAATTAAAATTAAGATTTTAATAATTATAAAAATAAAATATAAAAAAAAAAAACTCTTAATAAAATTTAATCAATGGTTCCTTCCAAAAATCTTAAAAAGTATACAAGCTCTTTTAAAAGAAAAAATTTTAACTTTTATTATTATAAAAAATTATTACCTTAACAAAAGTTAAATAAATATTTATAATAAAACTAAAATTATAAATTTTTAGTGACCACTAAGGTCCGATCCACTATCATAATAAAATAAAATTAAATAAATTCTAAAAAAATTTAATATCATTATGATCAAGTATATTAACATGATAACTAATTCTATGTTATTAATTATTAAAATAAATATAAAGTTTTCACTCAAAATATAAATGAAACAAGAATTAAGTTAAAATAAGTTAAATTTAATTTTTCTCTTCTACATCTTTATTTTGAATACAATAGAGTAGTTTTGTACTCTTTTCTTTTATATTCCTTAAAAACAATTATGATTACTTGATTTAAGGTTTCTTTTGATTTTCTTTATTTTTCACCTTCTAACAGAACCTCAAAACTCTTGTAGAAGATCTTCTTCTTTATCTTTTTCATTCTTTATCATTGTTTCTTTTTAATCTCATCACATAGTCTTATTAATTATGATTAAAATTTAATATAATAAGCAACTTGATTTTATATTTGTTTCTATAAACAATTGTGTATTACATAGATGAAATTTTTATGAATATACCATGGTAAATGATCCCCAATACAACGCTGATAAAGCTACCTTAAAAGTATTTTTGAGGCAAAACTACAATTTCTCTAATTTTTTTAATATATTTTTTTGTTGATAATCATTATAGGATTTAAATTTTTTTTTTTGTCATTCAAGTCTCACATACAAATTTTCTTTCCTCTTTTGTCTATGTTTGGTTCTTTATTTAGATGATTGAGAAAATAAAAAAAAAATAAAAAAAAGAAGAAAAGATGAGTTATTTAAATGAATAGAAACAGGAAGGAAAGTAATAGATGAGAAAGAAAAAAAATAGAAACACGAAAAAAAAAATAAGTTCTTTAGATAGGTAAAAATAGAAGGAAATGAGAAGGAAAAAACTATCTTCTAGTATTTGAATGGGTGAAAAAGAGATGAAAAAATATATTAGTAATATAATTTTATTTTATTTTAAAAAATAAAATTTAACTTTAAAAAAACTAATTTTTCACTATATTTTTATTAATATAATTTTTATTTATTTATTTAAAATATAAAAAATTTAACAATTTAACCTAAGCAAAAATTAAAAAAAGTTTTCCTTCCACTTTCTCGCTTAAATAGGAGATCATTTTTTGTGGATCTAACGGAAAATACTTCCTTTTCTTTTGTTTCATACACAAACAATCAATTGGAAAAAAATTTCTTATCCCTTATTTCCTTTCTCTTCTTTCCTTACTTTCTCCTTCCTTATTCAAACAAACAAAATTCTTCTTGATTGATTTTTTCTTAATATTTATCTATTATGTTCTATTGTTTCTATATTAATTCATCATAATCTCTTTTTTTTTTACCTTCATTCCTTATTATTATTATTATTCTAAACTGATAGTAATTCTGTATAAATGTAATATTATTTAATTTTTTTAATTTTGAATACTTTATTTTTTTAGTATTTATGTATATTATAAATTATTTAATTTGCATTATAATGTTTAAAAGATCAATCATCCTAGCGATCAACTATGATTTCAATTTTGAATTAGATTTTTTGGTGCTAAAATGTTTGAGAATGGATTGTGATTTATTTTTTAGAAAACAACTTGCTTTTCGATTTCGTAAACTTGCATTTATTTAATTTTCTTTTGGATCATATCAAACTTTCCTGCATAATAGACAAGTTATAAACGGTTTCGTTACCACAAAAAATGAGAAAAGAGTTATAAAATTTGCATTATGATTTATACAATATAATTTTATTTCTTATCTCTCTACATTGTATTTTTCATCACATTGCATGTCTCTTTATAATATCCTTATCTTTCTTTATGGTAGTATGTTTTGTTGTAAAAAAGTTGTCCAATAAGCATTTTTGAGTGGGAGAATATGTTATTCATTGCATGTATGTTCACGTTTTGTTCGGCTACTCTTTTGGTAGGGGCACAACAAGGCTTGACAAGCATAAGGAATTTTTTTCATATGAAGAAACATTTCAAACAGTTTCTTTCATCTTCACAAACTTCCCAGAACAATTCAAAGTACAAAACCTTTGGAAGGTGTTTAGCAGGTGAGGAATGGTGAATGATGTCTATGTTCCAAGAAAAAAAGGAGGAAAACCTTAATCAAATTTGGATAAAAACATATAAGATGAAAGCTAATCTTGCGAAGTACATAAGGGGGACAACAAATGTGAACATGAAGGAACAAGGAAAGGAGAAAATTATACAACAAAGGAAGGATGGTTGAAATACATGGATAAATTGAAAAAGAATTTGGTAATGTAATAATTTTTGCAATGTCTAAGATGAAGAAGGCCAAAGGGAGGAAAGAAATTAAGCTTGGGAAAACCTAGAAAACCCTAACGAATGCTATATGGGTACTTTACATAAGGTTGAAGATATTTTACACTTGCCACGTAAATTCAAGAGAAGACTTGCTATCAATGCAAGTGCTAGCTTTAGGTGGGGACTTGGTTTTACTCATGATTGAGGAGGGTGAGGACTTGATCACGCTGTTACAAGAATCTAAATTTATGTTCAAGAGATGGTTCAAAGTTATCAAACCTTGGGAGCTCGATGATGTTCCATGTACAAGACTAGTTTAGGTAAGATGCTAAGGTATACCCCTTCATGCATGGAACAATTTTAGTTTCACATCATTAACAACAAAGCTTGGTACATTTATTAAAATCGATGAAGATACGAATGGTAGAAGAGGCTCAAACTTGCAAGAATTCTATTTAATATTACTTCTTTAAAAGCGATCAACAGGGTGCTAAATATTAGAATGAATGATAAGAGTTTCATTGCTAGTATGATGGAGGAATGTTTGTTTAATATAACAAGCAATAAGAGGGAAAGCCTCAACTTATATGCTGAGGATAAGGAAACAGAACAATCGTTGGAGTTTGAAGCCTTATTTGTACCACACACGACGGAGATCCAGTCAAGCAATGGTGAAAACATGGATTTTGAATTTTTAAATTATGCTAACATTTGTTTGTGGAATGGATATTTTACTATTGATATGACGACTACAAGGCTAAACAATGTTAATTTTGGGGAAGATATAGCTGTCCTAAATTTTAATTTTCAACAACCTCAAAGGACAATGTGCTTTGACTATTTGGTTGAGCTTAATGGGCCATTGTTTATGGGCTAATAGTGGACTATCTTTTGTCACGAAAGAGAAGCCTTGAAGTTAACCAACAACTGATGGTTATATTTAGGTTTTAATAAGTTGACCAAATAAGTTAGGGACAAAGATAAATACAAATCATGTTAACATGGGCTTTGATGACAATGACCATTTATTTAGGTTATATTCCAATGTTATACTTTTGATGCATATAGCTCCAAAGCAAACAAAAGACAAAATGCTAACTAATAATTCTTATGAGAATGGACAACAAACACAAAGGGTCATAGAGAAAGGTAAGAAAATAATGACAACAAAGGAAGTTAGTGATCAAAGTGCTGGAAGGAATATGCAACATATAAAAGAAGATGCACAACAGAGTGGTTCTGTCCAAACAAATAGGCCACATAGCCTAATTATTGAACATACATTTGTTCAAAGGAATGAAGGAAGAATAATGGACAGAGTCCAAGAATGCAATAATGAGGCGACTTTGTGGTAGGGAACAGGATTAGATCAAATAGAATTTGAGGTAAGGGCACGCCAAGCATAACTAACTCATGTTAAATCATTGATGCACAACAGGCACATCAAATGTTTGACAAAAGACCCGGGTGAAGCAAAGAAATGAGTGAGAAAGACAATGAAAATCAAGAAAGGAGCAGAGAATTACAGGATAAGGAGCATAATCTTGTGTGCAATAGAGCTATAAGCAATTTGAATAGGTCAATGACACCTTTGTCTCCTCTTCAAAAGGATGTAATAGATGTTTCAAGTACACAGGGTGAAAAGCTGGCCAAGGAGGTATGGGAAATAGGAAAACTAATTAGGATGGTAAACCATGGAGATGAGGAAGAAATTCTGAGAAATTTTAATGGAATAGGAAAGAATATATAAAATTGCTAAAATGGAAAGTTCTCGGGGAGGGAGGCGGGAGGTCATAGAAAATAGTAGTTGGAAGTGGAATTAGGATAAACATTTCTTTTCTATGAAGATTATGTTGTTTAATATCAAAAGAGTGAGGGGAAAGACAAAGAAAGGGAAAATTCAATCCCTAGTGACAAAAGGTAATATAGATATGGTTTGCTTACAGGAAACAAAAAAGGAGAGAATGGAGAAAAGTTTAATTGTACAGTTATGGAGTGGAAATGATTTTGATTGGAGATTTAAACCTTCAAAAGGATATTCAAGAGGGATTTTGATAGTTTGGAAAACAAATATTTTTGCTATAGATGAAACTTTTGAAAGTAGTCATTTTTTAGGAATGAAAGGAAGATGGGAAGAAGAGTAGATAAATTTGATGAAAAGGCCTAAGGGACGAGATCATTAACCTTGAAAGAAATATGGATGGAAGACTTATGGTATATATTAGGAGATTTTAATTCTATTAAATCAGAGGGAGAAAGAAAAATAGTACACAATATACAAGAAGAGAAGACATGGCCTTTTTCGAAAACTTTATAAGAGAAATAGAGGTCATCAATTTACCTTTGAGAGAAAGGATTTTTACTTGGTACATTGCTTGTAGGAGGTATATGAGTAGATTAAACTAATTTTTTCCCCTTATGGATGGTTAGATAAGTGGAGAAATTTCCCTCAATGGGGCCTGAAGAGGGGAGTCTCGTATCATTGTTCGGTGCTTATAAATCATAAGGATATCAATTGGGGATTGAAACCTTTTAGAGTTTTAAATTGTTGGAAAAATCATTCTAATTTTAAAGCTTTTGTGATAAACAGCTAGGAGAAATTGCAAGTGGTGCGATGGTCTAGTTATATCCTAAAAGAGAATCTCAAAGGAGTAAAAAAGAAACTAAAGGCTTGGAACAATAATCATTTTGGGGATTTTGATATACAAATAAGAGCAACAAAAAAGAAATTCTAAGGTTGGATTTAAAAGGGAAGAACTTTTCCTTACAAGGTGAAGAAGTGAGGAGAAGGAGGGAATGTGTCATTCAACTATGTCATATTCACAACCAAAAACTTGTGTGTTTACTGTGCGTACAAAGTTTTACCCACGAGCAAGTGCACCCGTTGGTGTAGAAAGGGGTATTTAAAACCCTTAATATCGTTCCCACAGAGACTATTTTAACAATCTTAAAAAATATTAAATCCTAATTTTTGAGCTCACCAGAAAATGGTTTGTTTAGAAATATTTAAAGTGAATGAAGAAAAAGAACAAAAGGAAAGTAAGCGATTTAAAGACAAAAGAACACAAATACGAGTTTAATTATGGAAAGACATGAAACTTTGGTTTCCCTTATAATTTTACCCAATTTCACCCCAACTCCCTCACGAATGATTTGAGTCAATTGCTAATCATTCGTTCTCATTCTATTACTGTCCAATGATCATGCAATAACAATATTCTTTCCCTCAAGTTACTACCCACAATGATCATGCAAGGTATATAATTACAAAGTTTTTTGCAAATAGGATAAATGATTATAGACCCATTTCTTTGATTGGATGTATGTACAAAGTGTTTGTAAATAGAATAAAGAATGTGATGCAAAAGATTATCTCTAAATCTTAAACAACTTTTTCTAAAAGAGAGAAATTATGGATGAAATTCTAATTGCAAATGAAATGGTGGGAGAAGTTAAAAAGAGGAAGAAAACAATGTATATTATTTAGGTAGATTTTGAAAAATCTTATAATTCATTAAGTTAGACATATTTGCTATATTTGTTAAGAAGAATGATATTTTCACAAAAATGGAAGAATTGGATTTTCGAATGCCTTAAAACAACCACTATCTCCATTTTGGTGAATGGTTGTCCAACTGAGGAATTCTGTGTAGGGAGAGGATTGTAACAAGGGATGATAAGCAAAATGGTGAAAAAAAAAGGAGTTAAAGATATTTCATGATTTTTGTTTTGGCTTAGAAAATCTAAGTATTAGTCATCTTTAATATATGAATGATACTTTACTGGTTGGTAGGCCATCCTATGAAAATATCAAAGTGTTAAAGGTCTTCCTTCAACTCTTTGAGCTCGCTTCAAGTTTAAAGATAAAATTTTTAGAAAATCCAACTTATGGGTATTAATGTTTAGGATAATTGGATGCTTAGGATGGTTGTGTTATTGAATTGTCAAATGGGACATATTCTTTTCCAATATTTGAGGATCCCTATAAGAGCTAATCCTAAGAGACAAAGCACTTGGCAACATGTGATTGATAAATCAAGAAAAGATTATCATGTTGGAAATCCAAGAACTTATCCTTAGGAGGTAGAATAGTTCCTCTCAAGTCATCTTTACATTCATTGTTGATCTTTTTTATTTCCTTCTTTAAAGCTTCCAAAGATATTATTTATGATCTTGAATCTTTATTTAGACACTTTCTATGGGGAGGGAACAAGGAGAATAAAAGATTTTCTAGGTATCTTAGGAAGTAGTTTATAAAGAAAAAGATGTGGGGGTTGAGAATGAGAGATGTGAGCTTTTTCAACCTTGCTTTATTAGGAAATTAGAGATGGGGGATCTTAACAGAGGATAGTAGCATATGGTGTAGTGTTAAGAGTTAAGGATAAAAATAAGGATATTAGGTGAAATGGTAATAATAAAGTTGCTTCAAGATGGTGGTTAGATTTCCTAGAGGTTTGGAAGAATAATATTATTTTTAATCATGTTTGGGAGAGAAAATGTATTAAAAAATTTGAGAATAGAAGGGAGACTTCTTTCTAGCATGATGTTTGGGTTGGATAAAAGACCTTCTATAACATTTTTCAAAGGCTTTATAATGTTTCAAACTTTAAGGAAGCATTCATAGCAGAAATTAGAACTCATATAAATGGTGCTTGGAGGTGGATCTGGAATTAAAGGAAGGGATTTATTTGGGTATGAATCTAACCAGCTAACAATGTTGCAAGATCTTGTTTTTTTTTTTTAGATGCAGGATAATGTGAAGGATAATTGGGTTTGGAAAGATGACTCTTCGGGAGAATACTCGGTGAAGACAACTTATTATTCCTTAATGTACACAAGGCCTACAATAGAGAACAGATTCTTCAAAGATTTCTGAACTCAATTGTCATCGTTTAGAATGAACATTTTTATTTAGCAATTATTGCTAGACAGAATACCTTCCAAGGATAACTTCAACAAGAGGAGTATTGTAGAAGCAGCAATAGGAGCTTGTGGAACTTGTAAAATCCAACAAAAAATCATCGCTACATGTTGTTCAAAAGCAACTGCGATATAAAGATTATGTCTAAATTGGATTGGTTGTTAAACAACTTTGCAAAACAATATTAAGGAGCATTTTATACAATTTTATGAATTAATATCAGGACCCAAAAGAACAAAAATTAGATAAATAATTATTTGATTTTCTATAATTTGATCCTTATGACTTGAAAGGAATCATCTAATCTTCAATTCTCAACTAACAAGTTATGATAAGATATTGAATTTGATAAAATAAAGTATGATTGTGGATTAAGATAAAAAATAATAAATTCTCTTATCTTTTTCAGTGCTACTTAAATAATACAATGAGCTTCATCCTGATAATTTTACTTGATCTTGATGATTTTACTTATTTCATTTTAATGGTTTTACTTGATATTAAGATTAATATATTTTTTAAAAAAAATTTTATACTAGTAAGCTTGATTATTCTATTTTTTAAAATATATTTCTATTTTTATTGACTGTCTTTATTTTTTATAAAATATTTTAAATATTCAATAATATATTTTTAATTTATAAAAAAATAATAATAATAATACACATTAATAAATTTTTAGATCGATGGCATATTCAAATACAAATATTATAATTTATTGGAGGATTCCATTATGAACATAGTTTAAATAACCAAAATAATGAAAATTTGTATAAATATCATATGTTAAGTTGTAATAGCATCTCTTTATCTAGAAAATAACATATCAAAAAGAAATGAACAAAAAATCCAACGCCTCGGCATTCAGAAAGGAATCATAGTTAGTGGGAAAGCCGCACACTTTTGAGTCCACCAGCTCTTCCGGGGCTATTTATCATCTTAACCAAACATGGTCTTGGATAATGTGACTCTAAACGCATTTTTCAAGAGCAGTGTGATAATCAGACAATTTGTTCAACACTTTTTGACTCAATGGTGGCTTAAAGCCTCCATCATCAACTAAGATAATTTGGCTTCTTAAGATTAAAAATTTTACTAGCTCATATGAGTCAATGAATTTGTGGGAACTGGGAACCATTCGGTGGATTAAAATTTTAAAGCTGAAATATTGAAAGACCATAAGCAAAAAGTTAATGTGGTGCTCTATCAAATTAAGTTAGCTAGCTATTTCAACATACACGCATGGATATGTTCCATAGCTCTACCAACTAATGAGTTTTACATTCAGTGAGAAGTCATATGGTAATAATTGTACTTTGTAACAAAAGAATTAATTATTTACTAAAAATTATTTTTATATCATAAATTTGAGGATTCACTTTTAAACTAGGTGATTTTTAAGAGTTATTTGCTTTCATTTCAAATCATTTATTACTTTAAGAATAAAATTTACTCAAACTACATGATAGTGTAAATATTTTTTATATTATCATTTAATAATTAATTTTTATATAAAAGTTATTGACTTTTATGCAGATTACTTTAAAAATTATATTCACAATAATTTTTAATTGATTGATAATATAAAATTTTTACATTAACAACACATCTCAAAATTAAAATCAATATTTCTAATTTTTTTACAATTCACCTAAATTTTAATTAATTCATAACTACATTTTGATTTTTTTTTACTAAAAATATTCTATTATAATAATTAATATATTTAGTTATTGTTTTAATATATATGTATTATCATATACAACATATAATTTAAAAATGGAGTAAGTACACTTTTTCTCGTAAAGTTGTTTAACTTCCTATAATATATATATATATATATATATATATATATATATATATATTAAGTATCTTATTTTTATTTTTTATTTTTATCAAATATGTTACTTATTTTAGCTATTCTCAATTTAAACGAATTAAATTTTGCAATCTGAATTCTTAGCTAAAATCTTAGTTCAACCTATGAGATTTAAAATATTTTTTAAATAATTTAAAAGCTGAATTTATTAATTAAATATATTTTAAAAAGTATTAATAAAATTTATTTAATAAATATGCTTAATTTAAGTTAAACCTATTTTGAACTATGTAATAAGTCTTTCAACGAATGACGTACCCTATTAATATTTTTAGTGGTGAACAGAAGCTTCTAGATGTGTTAAGGTCTAAATTAATCCTCAAACTTAACTAATCTAAAAAAAATTACCCCAAAAATGTTAAAATATAATTTCAATATTTAATTTTTAAGTACAAAGAAAATTGCCTAACAAGATTTAAATAAAATGAACTAATGACTAAAATAAATAAATAAAATGTTTGAAACTTTAATTTTTTTTTAAAATTCAATCTTGTTGATTGAAAATTAATTTAATGATGATTTGCAAATCTCATTTTGTTCAATATTGATTGATTGAAGAATTCAAGTATTAATTACAGAAATTAATAATTTCTTTTGTTTGAATAGTTACTTAAAATGGCAATCAATGCTAATTTTATTTGGATTTAGTATAAAAACTGAAGATACATGTTATAACAGGAGAAAAACATGTAATTTAGTGAACAAAATAAGAAAGATACAATGTGAATCTGTAAAAATAAAAAATGAGAAGTCAAACTTAAATGTATAAGGAAGGATTACCAAAATCTGTTCCTTATAAAAAGGGGCGTAAATTATCAACATTTAATATCAACCAAAGCATTGCCTGAGAAACAAAACCATTTACTAATATTTAAGACAGATCACCATCTGTTGCGTGTAAGCATGAGGACCGCTGGTTCCGTTGAAAATAGGCCTAAATTAATTTGCTCCTAACGTGGTTTTGATCTCAAATTTGGTAGATTATGAGTTACCATAAGAATAATTAATTCAGCATGCCCCATGCCCCTTAGGCCAACAATTTATTTAAGGAGAAAATGGTGAGGGATGCATTCATTTAATTAATTTATTCAAAACTGTTACCCAAATCGAATGGCTATGTATGTAGTTTTGGGCGGTTTTAGAAGAAACAAACGAATAAGCTGGCCTCACTTAAACAAGTCCCAAAAGTGAAGTGACACCTACCTCATTATATTTCTTACACAACACTAAGGACTACACAGTCACCATGACATAATGGCAAAATCATGTAATCAATTACTAACTATTCACTTTTCTGATGTGCTTAAGCTCACTATTGACCATCAATCCTTTGCTTTCCTTTTTTCTTCTTTTTGGGGGGGTTTAAATTGTTAAGGTTGGCAATTTGCATCCTCAAAATCTCTTTTGTGTTCACCTAAAGTTCATACATATATAATCCAAAGAATAATTTTACAAAAGAAAAGACATTGAAATGAAGGGAAAAGAATAAAAGAATTTCATGAATCTATCAGAGGATGAATTTTCATTCAAAGAGGGGCAGAAAATGAAGCTATAGAGAGGTTGCCAGGGCTACCCTCAATAAAAGCCAATGCCCTCTCCAAGTTAGCAACTATGTCAGTCATGTCAGGCCTCTCTTTTCCCTCCAAGTTCACACAATGCATAGCAGTGTAAGCCATGATCTCAAGAGACTCAACCTCATTCACTTCTGGTTGTCCAACTCTAGAATCCAACACACTCCAAAGTTCTCCTGCTGCTATCTTTGGCCCTGTGTATTCAACCACCCCTATAGGACTTGACCCATCTTCAGCTTTGAACACAGCTCTTTTTCCTGTCAGAAGCTCCAACATTACCACTCCTAAACCATAAACATCACTCTTTGTGGTTAGCACATTCAACACATAGTACTCAGGGTCTATGTACCCAACAGTTCCAACGGCTTTGGTAGACATAAGTTCTTGCTCGGTCTCAGGCCAAATTAATGACAATCCAAAATCAGAAACTCTAGCATTCCAATTTGAATCCAAAAGTATGTTTGAGGACTTGATATCCCTATGGATAATGGGTGGCACTGCATAGTTGTGAATGTATTCAATCCCCCTTGCAGCATCCAATGCAATTTTGATTCTCATCTTCCAAGAATTCAAAATGCTGCTACTTTTCTCTACATTATTCTTGTCATGCAAATGGTCATGGAGTGATCCATTGGTCATGTACTCATAAACCAAAAGCCTCTCTTCATTCTCCTCACAGAACCCAATTAGCCTCACCAAATGCTTGTGGTGAAGCCGGGACAACAATGCCAATTCAGAGTCAAAAGCAATCTCTTTCTCTTGGAATTTCTTCTTCTTGGTGCTTGTATCTCCTCTTTTAATAGCCACTTCACGACCATCAGCAAACTTACCTTTGTAAACACTCCCAAAACTTCCAGCACCTATCTTATTCTCCACCGAGAAGTTGTTGGTGGCTATTGCAAGTTCAAACAATGAGAAACTCTCAGTCCTGTCCACATGCTTTGATGATGAACCACTCCTATGTCTCCTCAATCTCCCTGAGCCCTGCCTTTTGCTTGAGAAAGATCTAAATGTTGTTGTTCCATTGGAACCAAGATTAGGCATGGGAACTATATCCACATAGGCATCAGAGTCAGAGCTTGTGGGTTGCACAGAGTTACCAGCTTCTCTCCTCAACAACCTTCTACCTCCAACCCAAACCAAATAAAGAATGGTGCATAGACCTGCAAAAGCCCCAACTGATCCAACAATCAGAAATGCCAATAATTCGCTCAAATCTTTTTTCCCTTCAGGTGAAGAAGACTCGTGTTTTGGTACTTTTGGTGATGATGGTGGTAGCAATGGCACAGCAAGTGGAACCTCGGTTTGGCAAGAATAGCAAATACTTCCAGAACCATGACAAAGAACATCAGAATCAGGATATGTACCACAAGAACTACAAGCATCCTCAACCTCAACACATGGACCTGGAAGAACCATTCTCAATGGAACCTCAACAGGCAAATGAAGCCTACCACCCCAACCAGGACCCCAACAAACCACAGACAACTTGCTAGTAGTCAAACCACAAACAAAATCCAACCCAGAAACAATTGACTCAAAAGAAACACCCTTTACCACATCACTATCAAACCCAAACCTACCATTACCACCCCAACACACAACAACCCCATTCCTACGCCTAATAGCACAAGTAAAATCAGCTCCCAAGGCAAGACCTGAAAACTCAAAAGCAGAACTAAAAACACCACCCAGTTGACCAGAACCATTGTTTCCTCCACAAACCAGAACCCCTTTAAGAGTGAAACCACACACATGAGACACACCGGCAACCAAACTTGACATAGACAAATTCCCAAACTTAGTTTGAATCTCACCACCATTTGCACCCTCATCACCCCAACACAAAATCTTTCCATTCTCCCTCAATATCCCACATGAAAAACCACACCCAGAAGTGATGCTACTAAACCTTAATCCTTCACCAGGTGAAGGAAACTTAACACCACCGCTTCCTCTCCAACACCTTACCACACCGGATTGCACCTCTCTGGCACAAACCTGAGCATCACCAACAGCTACATCAGTTAACTGTATCGTCTCACTGTGGAATACCCTTTTCGGACAAAATGATGCGTTTGGTGTATTCGTATCCCAACAGAGGAGGCTTAAACCGCCGGACCTGAGGCCGCAGAAGAAGTTCCGGCCACCGGAGATGGCATCGAAGGAAACGTTGGGAAGGATGAAAGGGACAAGTTTTCCGTTTTGATAGCATTGGACGCGGTGGTTTGATTCGCCAGCGACTATGCCGCAGACGGTGGCTGTACCGAAGGTGACGGCGGTGGTGGCGGCAGAACCGAGGCCGTTGACGTGGGTTATGAGGAAAATGGCTGCGAGTGAGAAAGAGAGAGTGAAGGGTGTGGTTATTGGTTTCATTGGGAAGGTGTAGTATGTTTCTTCTTCTTCTTCATTTGAGAGAGGGAAATGCTTTCCAAGTTTGAAGAAGAAAAGGAGCCAGAGAAAAGAGAAGACACCAAACATAGAAAGTGTCATGAGAAAATTATTATTATTATACAAAATAGAAAAATCAAATTACTTTTAATATAAATTTAATTATTATTTTTATGATAAATATATTTAAAAAATAAAAATATAAAGACATAATTAAAAAATTCCAGAAACAATAACCAATTTGGTCTTAGTCTTAGACTTTTATAATAATACATAAATAAAAGTATTTTTAAAAATGAATAAATAAATTAATAATAACAGAAATATTATTATTAAGTATTGTTATTATTAAAAATATTTATATTATAAATTTGAGTATATTTTTTTAATATTGAGAAAATTTTTTATTTTCATTTGGAATATTTATAAAATGATTTGAACAAATAAAAAAAATGAAAATCAATAGAATCATTAATCAAAGTAAGCAAAAATTGAAAAAACAATATATATATATATTTATATAATTCGGTTTGATTTTCGATTTTTACCTGTAAAATGCTACCAAATAAATTTTCACACCTCCGTAACATTAGTAGTCAAATTTTTTGTTGTCTTGATTTTCTTTATATTCATTGTAGTTCTCCATTCATTTTCTTTTTTGTCATTAAAATATAACTCATCAAATTTAACCTAATGATAGACGTCGAAGTAATTTATGATTTTAAAATTAATTTAATTACTTTCATTCTTTTAAAATAATAAGTTTTAGGCCAGACACAAATTCGTATAATACATGTAATTAATTTTTAATGTTACCATAATTTATAGAATAGTCAACTTTTGCATTCTACATTTAGTAAATTTTTTAGATCCTTTTCTTTTTACTTTTTTCTAAGCATATTTAACATTTTTATTTTTTTAAAGAATTGAATAAAACAATCTAATCAAATCATAAAATATCAGTTTAAATTAAATTTCATTTAATATTATTTAAATTAAATTATGTTTATAATTAGATTGAGCTATTTATTATTTAAAATTCAATCTAAATTAAATTATACATACCAACAAGGCTCATTTCACCATATGTATTCAAATCAAACAGTTTTAAAAAAGTTTAAAAATCAAATCAAATCAAATGACTTGCATCTGAATATAATTCAGTGTGAAATTCTGTTTGTATGAAAGAATTTTTTTTTCTCTTAAGATAGGATACCTTTAAATTTTAATTTTAAACTAATTGTTATTTAATTTTTTATTTATACTAATATTTTTTATTTAAATTTCATCTTTAATTATTTCTATTTTTATATCAATTTTTTGTCTTAATTATGAATATAAGTATGCTTTTAAATTAATTATTTTCTTAATTTTTTAAATTGATCGTTTGCCATTAAATTTAAACTATTTATAATTTTATTTTATTTGAAATAGTTAATTATATTTTGAAATTTACAATTGGATATTGGTTAGTTATGTGTGTTTATAGCCATAATAACTGAATGGGCTACAGTTGTGGACCGTGTGGTCCATGAAATTGGAAAACTGGATGGTGTAGTAATGGTAATTAATTGCAGCGTTACAAGCACCCTTTCTTTTGAAGACAAAACCTAAATTAAGGGATTGGATATGTATATCCATTTATTTCATTGCAATGGCCAAGTTAATTCAGAAACAATACTTAAGAGGAAACTAAAATTTCAACGTTTGGCGAAGATTCATGCTCCTACGTTCGGGCAAAAGCTAATTTCCTTAAATGCATTAAGATAATGGTCAAATATCAAAAAAAAAATCCAACAATTTACTAGATGCAATTCGATATAGGTTATTTTTGTTATGTAAAATTTGTTAACTCACAATAAATATACAAAAAATGATATAGTAAATTTATTAAATTTAGATTATGGATATAAATTAAAGAAAAAAATACCAATTTTTAGTATCTATTGAGTTGTTGATTTAATAACTTTAATGATTGTATTTTTTTTTAATAAGATCAAGGTATTATAATTTAATAAAAAAATATTTTGATACTTTAAATATCTTATTTAGAATATTTTTAGTATTACATTAATATATATTATTAACTTATAAAAAAATTATTGTATAATTTTTTTTTCAATAACATGAATATAAATACAAGAAATGATTATCTTACTTTTTACTTATGAAATTTATTCTATATTTGTTTACTGCTTAAATTTAATTGAATAATTTTTTATTTTTTAAAAATATAAAAAATTATGTAATCATAAATAAAATGAAAATAGATGTAATATATTTTTCAAATATATGATAATCATGAATATTTCTACAGTGAAATTATTAATTATTATATTAATATTTACTAACATTCTGTTATATTTAATTAAAATAAAAATATTATTTAATTATGTGTTGTATTAATTAAAATAATTAATTTCTTGCTTTTTTTAGATCATAGATATTCTCAATTTACGGAAATTAATTTTTTTTTGAATTTAAAATATTCACTACATAGGAAATGTTTGATTGTGTTTTGATTTTAAGTTTTTAAAAATTATTTTGTAAAATTATTAAAAAATAAATAAAAATAAAATAATAATGAAAGGTAAAATTAAAAAAATATTAAAGTTATTTTAAATTTTTAGTTTTAAAAATTTTTAAAAAAATATTTTTAAACATTATTAGAAAACTCCACTTGTCATAATTTTTTTTAATTTTTAAAAATAAAAACAAACAGACCCTTAATAAGATTAGCTCTTTTAATACGTGATGTTTGAACCTAATACTACTTTACTTAAAGAAAATTGGATATGTAGTACTGGAATGAACTATTTATGTGTAAATTTACTTTGTTACATTGTATTATCTATACATACCAGTTGTATTTTATATAAAAAAAAATATTATCATCATGTGATTAAATTTTATTTCTTAATGTAATTTTCCAAATTTCTTCATAGTTATAAATTAATAAATGCATAGCATAAGATTTCGTATTGTATCTATCTGACATATGATGTTGCCTTTATTAGTGAACCGAAACTAAAGAGTCCAAATTAATAGAATGAATAATAAAGAAAGAATAAAGATTCCACGAGTTCCTTATGTAGTTTTTTTTTTTCTTCTATTTCTTTTGAGGCAATGGTTAAGGAAAAAGAAAGAGACTAAAACACAGAGCTAAAAGCAAAAATCGCCGAAACTTAACTGATTTTAATTGAGAGTGATCCTTTCATCTAATAGTCACAGTACTAATTAAGGTCATCATGAGTTAGGTTTGACGGAATTTTAATAAAAAATTAAAAAATGAACTAATTAAATTCAATCAAATTTATATTGGAAATTTTCTTAATTTCATCGATCCGAATTCACTCAATTTCAATATTCTACAGTTGGCTAAATTTTTTTTATCAGATAATTTATACCCAAATGACGTTATTTTATATTCAAATTTTTAAAGAGTAATAATTAAAATAATATGGTTATATAGTAAATTTTTAAAAAATTTGATATTCATAATATTTGAATTATTTTAAATTAAATATAAATCAATCCAATCGCCCAACGCAATCTATATTTTATAAATTGAAATTGATGAAGCAAATGAGGACTTCAACTCAAACTTGACCAATCATCACTACTAAATACACCTTTTATTGCAGTAACATCTTGTGACACCATAGTGCAAACACCAATGCCATTTTCTTATGCTATGAGAACATCTCTGTCATTTAAAATTTGGCAATTATATATTGCAAGTATTTTTTATTTTAGGAGAGTATTTAATTGAAGGTGTAAACATCATATAAATACCTGCTCTTCTTTCCAAATAATTTAAAAAAAGATAGAGCAATCATAAAACGTTGACATAAATCACACTTGAGTTAGTTGTTTGGGTGACATGTGAACCTCTTCTAATATTAAATTTGAAGTATAGGGTTTATTGACTTTGATGCATATGCTAGCTATTGTAATTTGGTTTGTGAGGTTAAAGAATTAACTGTATTTCACCCATTCTCTCTGAAAGAAAACAACACATAATTAAAGTGAGTTGTCATCGAATTTGAGAGAATATATTAATTAATTTCATGCACCTTCCCTCATTCAATTAAGATATGATCCGTTTGTAGTACTATTGTTTAATAGTGAATTAGAAAACAAACATAAATTTAAGGATTCGGAGACTGAGTTCAAGGAAAATAATAGAAAAAGAAGGCTTGATGATTAGGGGTTTTGTCTCCACATTTGACTCGGGATCCAAGTTGTAATTCAGCTAGGACTGTTTGGTTTGTTTTATTTAGATGGTAATATTAATCATTATGCGTTAAATATGATCAAGTTGAGTTAATTTATACATGCTAGAATTTCTTTCGGATTAAAAATAAATTAACAATAGTATCAAAGGTAAAGGTAACTAACAGCCTATACATATTCTATTAAACATCTTTCCTTGATTGTCTTTGTTATGTTTTATAAACTACTTCCTAGCTTTCTGTTTTAAATCAACATGAATGTTCGTTCGTTTTATAACAGGGGTTACAGTTAATATTTCCAAATTACGCTCATAGATTTTGAAGCAAATATTATTAAATCAACTTTGGTCAAAGGATATATATCAAATATATGATCATGATTAAATTCATGTAAACTCTGAAGTTGAAGAAATTGAGGAATAAGAACAACGTCACAAATTGAGTCGATTTTTATGTGTCAAAGCCATGCTCGGAAAAATTCTAAGCTATTGTTATCATTTCAAAGGGAAATATTAAGGACACTTTTTTTTAAAACAGAGTATATATAAAGAAAAATTCATACGTTAATATCATATATAAAACTTTATTATTTATATTAATTTAATAATTTTATATAAAATATAAAATTTATTAATTCAACCATTGATTTAAAAAAAATTATTAAATAAATTATATATATAAAATATCATATAAAATAAAAATTGATAAATACTTTATTCTAATAACTTATATATTATTTAAATATATATAAATATCAATAATTGAATAATATATTTATAAATTTTTAAATAGTTAGGTCAATAAATTTTATATTTTATATAAAATTATTAAATTAATTTAAATTTTGATATTTAGGATTAAGAAATTCTACCTTCTATATATATATATATTAGTATTAGAATATATATCGGATATTGCATAAATAATTTTAATTGTATTTTTTAAAATTTGTATATAAATACAAATGTAATAATAATAAAATAATATTTAACATTTTATAATATCTACATTAACACATTTATTTTTAAAAGATGAAATTTTCATGATTCTATTTTTTTTATGTCAGTATTTATATGTATTCTTAATTAAGTGTCGTTCAAAGAAATTTTCTTCTGTAATTCTTCCTCTATAAGGAGCATTTCTACCTTTGATCTATATATAGATATTGGGAGGCATCTAAAGGTCATTCTTCTTAAGAAAGAAAGGAGAATATAAAATAAAATATCGTTGATACATCCCTTTACCAGCTAAGAAGATTGACAAGCATGCTTTAATAAAAAAAGCTTGAAAGGTGATGCAACAATTGACGCTTGAATTTATTGCTATGCAATAGATATAGAAAAACATAAATGATTCGCCTAAAATAATGTCATGCATGATGGTAGAGCTGAAGAGGATACAACCCATAGAGTAATATCATATACCAATCCTTCCTTCTCTAATTTATTCTTATCATAGAGCACTATAAATACAAAAACAACCCAATATCATTTAATCAAGACCATAGGAATACGCCATCTCACGAATAAATTAAAGCTGCAATAGACCAATTACTCTATAGGCACAATTTGAAACACAAATTATTGACTCAACCCCCGGTTTATTAGGATTATATATTATCCAGTTAAATTTTTATAATTTAATTTTATAACTAAATAGTAATTAATTAAAAATAATCATTTTTAGGAGACTTAATTTAAATTTTTTCCAATATATATACATACCTTAAAATAGATATAAAAATAAATAAATAAATAACATACCAATAAATACAATGAATGATATAAAAAATAAATGAAAAAAATATAAAAAGATGTAAAATAAAAATTAATAAAAAATATTTTTATATATATAAGAAGAGATTAACTTATTTTAAAATAAATATATAAATTATTTTATTCAATATCTCTTTTAAATAATTAAATTTTATTAATTTAATTATTAAATTAATAAATTTTATTGTAAAGATTATATTTATAAAATTTATAAAAGATTTAATATTTTATTATATTATTTTATTTTAACAAATTATATTAAAATTATTTTTAAAATAAGTTGTTATATATATATATATATATATTATTTTCCTTAAGATTTTTCCTTCTAAAACTTACTCAACGTGCATAGTAATGATGATGACCGCCAAATGAAATTATTGACTATGAGGGAATTCGAACCAGACGAAGTTGAATAATGAATAGTCTTATCTAGATCTCTTAAACCATTCAAGCCAATCAACATTCATTTATAAATGATATTTGACGCATATAGTTTATAACTTCATGCATTTTGCTTCTTTGTATGTATATAGTTAAAAATAAATAAATACTTTGCCTGTTGACTCATTAACTTATGAGAGACAGTATGGTTCTTTGTTTAGAGGTACAAAACAAATTTTCATAATTAAGTGGGGTTAGCAATGCCAGGTTAAAATTTTAAAAGATATGTTAAGGTTATTGAGCTGTTTTAATACACTCTATGCTACAAATAATTGATAGGTAATTAAAGTACAACTTGCTATTTTTTCAGGGATGTCTATTTAAAGAAGAAAAAAAAAAACCTCTTAATTAATTTGATAGAGTAATTTTGTGGTAATTGAGTATGGAAACTGTGTGATAATTTGCCAAGAGAGTTAATTAATTAGTTCACTAACTTAATACTAAATTCATCTCTTTTCCACAGTTTTGACCTACCACGTGTTTATCTATAATTTAATTTCTTTATGTACTTTATCAACACAATTTCGTGAAAAAAAAAAAATATTACTACCTTTTTTATGGATGCAGGTTCGAATTCCCCTGAAACAATTTGTAATTTCATTCAATGGACATTTTTATCTAGGAAGAGCTCTTTAAATTTACATATTATCTGGTTAAACGAAAATAATTTTTAAAAATTACATACATCTTCTTTGATTTTAATTTTTGGAGGTGAAGTGACCATAATAGTAGGACTTAAAATTCTTTTTAAATTTAATCCCACTCCTTCCAAAAGTAGAGAGATTTGAGAGGATAAAATAATTTGGTTAATTAAAATATCTTGTTTTTATGTTTTAAAGTTTAAAAAATGTATTTTAACTTTTCCATTATTTTAATTAAATATAATAAATTTATTTTTTTCTCTATTTCCTTTAAACCAAACAATGTGAAAGATTATTTAAATAATTACAATTAAATAAAATTACTTATAATTTAGGTTTTATATAGTAACTATCTATATTGGATTTTTGTTGGCCTATCAGCATGTCATTGGTGTCCAACGGAGTATTAGACATTATTTTAAGGGATGTTCAAAAACTAATTTAATCTGTTTCAAATCGTTCAATCGATCCAAAATTTTTTTTTAACAAATGTTAATAAAATATTAAAAGTATGCTCGATTTGAACTTTTAATCTAATAATTAAAATGTTAACTGAAAAATAGATAAAGCAGTGTATTGTCTAAACAATGTATTTATAGGTGAATAGTCATCATAATTTATTTGTAAAGCAAAATAATTTTTAGAATATATTATATTTACATTTTTAAATCTTAACATAATTGTAATTAATATTTCAATTTTTTTAAAATTGATAAAAAATTTAATAATTATTTAAAATTTGTTTATTGTCTATATTTATAAAATTGATAATATTAATTAAATAAATAAAATATGATTATATGTTCTACACATATTTATTAATAAAATATTACTTTAAAAATATCTCTTTCTTCGACCTTTGCATAAAATTCACAAGCACTACATGGTTTCTACTCTATGAGTAAACTAAGCAACCCTCCTTATAATTTTTTTGAATTGTTTTGAGTAAGGGTCCATGTTGAACATATTTTCTTTTACTCTCATCATGCTCTACTATGTTATTTTTTCCAGGTTGAGGGTTGAGCATAGGTGTTATCACCCACCACATTCTTTTCAACGGAAAATTTATGAAAGCTTAAACTTCTTTATGTAAAATCAATAATGAATTATTATCTTTAATGTTAGAGTTGGAGCATTTCTTTAATAGATCTAATTATTTAGAAATTAATTACTCACATAATTTGACTTAGATTTTATCCAAATTATTCTCATAAAAATCTTAACTAGCGATGTTTGAAAATTCTACCTCTTTAAAAAGAAGATTTGAAAAAGATAAAAAAAAAATATCTTATCCAAATGAAATGTTTTCAATAGTACAGAACCTTTAAAATCAACTACTTTATCATCCTTTATTTTTAGCTATGCTCATGTGCTTGTCTAGATTGCTTAAGTCATTCAAAAAGTTTATAAGACACTAGTTTACAGAGACGGTTAAGAAAGCATTGGAGGATAGTAATATGGTATTTTCCACAGGACAATATAAAATTTTTATCATTATTATGGAATATATTTAATTATTTCTTTTGATTTAGAGAAAGGTTATACTTTTAAAGCTCTCTTTCATGTCAATTCTCACAATAAATATGAAGTTTTTTTTACATCTATCTCATAAGAAAATTACAAATAACTTTCTATTATGATATTCTATGATATAATAATAAACACACCTACAAGCATAGTTATTTTGGATGCAACTAGTCATGATAACAGGTTTAAAGTTTGTGAAAAGATCAGTAAAAAATGATTTTTGTAATGCTCTAAAAGGTAAAGATGATTTTTATAATGGTTAAAAAAATAATTTAATTTTCATAACAAAGTGTAACATTATAATTAAACAACATTAGTTAAAAGAATCATCTTTATAATAATAAAAAAACAAAAAATATTAAATATAATTATGTTAAAATTCAAAATATATTAATATAATTTATTTTAATTTTTAACATTTATATTTGTTAAAAATATTAATATCGAGCTCAAAATAACTTTATTAGAAGAAGGCTTAAAATTCGTATGAATCTTCCTTCAGAAAAATCAGAACTTATACCCCTTTTATTTGAAAATATTACTTATTACCTTTAATTATAATATCTTATCTGTTAATACAAAAATAATATATTGACTCGTGCTTTAAAATTATCTACAATTTATCACAGGAAAAGAAAAAGAATATACCTCTATAAATGTAATATTAAATCCCAAAAAAAAAAATGGTAACTCAAATAATATTTATAGGTAAACTTTTAAATAAGATTATAAAAAAATAATGTGATTATAAATTAAAAAATATTATATTTATATTACTATTTTCATTAATAAAAATAAAAAAAAACATAAATATAAGTATAAGAGAATACAAAATTAATTTATTTTAAAAATATAATTTATGTTAATTTTGTTATAATATATTTACTAAGATTAATAGATAAATTTATCTCATAATATTAAAATAACAACAAATTAAATCATTATTTATATTGTACTATAACATTTATATTACTAAAATCAATAATAAAAATAAAACAAAAATATAAAATCATTATTATCTAATTAAATAAAATAAACAATCAATAATTAAAATTAAATTAAATAATTCAACAAATAATAAGCCAAATTCATCTTTTACAGCTCTCTCTTAACTTATAAACATAATTAATATTACCCCTTTTTGAATCCAATTAAATTTCTATCATATTTTTTTTTTTTCATTATTTAACTTGTTTACCCTTGTCTCACCCCTGCTTTTGCATGACAGAATATGTTAATAAAGTTCTCACAGCTGCTTTGCACAAAACTTGCAAGTTATGAACACATGTAGGTCGCGCCCGATGCATGGCGCTCTTCCTCTCATTTATAAAATTTTATAATAAAAGTTAATAAATATTTTATTTTAATATTTAATATATTATTTAAATATATATAGATATATAAATAGTTATAATATATTTATAAATTATTTAAAAATTAATATATATTATAAAAATATTATTATATAATTTAATAATTAAATTTATAAATTTTATTTTTTATAAAAAATTATTAAATTAATATAAATATTAAATTTATATTTGATAATAAGAATAGAGATTATATATTTTAACATAGTGTATCAAACTTTAATCCTTAGATCAATTTATTTTAATTTTTTTATAAAATATAATATTTATCAATCCAATTCAATCATTATCAAATGTTATAAAATTTTATATAAAATAAAATTAATAAATATTTTATTAAAAAATTTTATTTTAATATCTAATATATATAAAAATTAATATTTAAATAATATATAATTATAAAAATATTATAACATGATTCCACTATTAAATTAAAAATTTATATTTTATAAAAAGTTATTAAATTAATATAAGATCTTAATTTATATAATATATATATATATATAAATAAAATAGATTCATCTTACATATTAACAATACTGTTTTTTAGAAATTAAAAAATAAATAATTTGTCTCAGTTTAAAAATTATTTAAACTGATAATTCGTTTTATTTTAAGTTTATTTTGATAAATAATTTGAAAAAAAATACTCGTTTTTGACAAAAAATGAAAGTAAATACTACATTCTTACTCATTTAGAAAGTAATCCTCTCATCTCATAGCTAATTTTTTAGAGGTGTAAGTGTAATTATATCATTTCTAACATATTATCATTTTTCTATTTTAAAATGTATATTATATATTAGAATAAAATCGTTTATGAAGTCTTAACTATTTAAAAATTATATTAAGTTTTGTAAATGTTTGTTTAAAATTTTTCATCTAAAAATTGAATTAACAAAAGTTAATGGTTATTAAAAAATTATTAGATAAATTCAATTTGATGGCATTTATTCGTAGAGTTAATTAATTCTCATCCCAATTTTTTTTCATAATGAATTGCAAAGAAGAAAAAAGAAATGTTAGGGTTAGCTCTGAGTATGCGGCCAACGAAGTGACTTTGACAAGAACAATTTGATTTGCTTCCGCATAAATGTGTCCTTATACTCTTCAATGGTTTTACCCTTTTACCACTACATATATGCCAAAAGTATGCACTATGCTCTAACCATTCCACTTCAACCCTTAAACTATAATCTAACTATTTCTTGTTTTGCATTTTCATTTTTGGAATCCCACCACTCCCTTTTTTCTGCTGATCATTCAAGATTTTTAATGCAATGCCCTTCTAATTTTTCACTCTTGCTGTTTCTCTCTTGGCTTAACGTATTATTATTTTTTAACAATTTTCATTGTTCTATCTTGTTTTCAAATGCTTCTTAATTTTGACATTGTTCTCCTAACTATGGTTGAGGACGTTATCACCGCACACCAGCTTGGGCATCAAAAACTCAAAATTACTTGTGCTTTTTATTTCCCTTTACCATTGTGGATGGTTATAGAAAGTTTAAGTAACAAAGAAATTATTAGCCTTTCTCACCATTTTAATGATATACAGATAAACAAGCCCAAGTTGCTTTTCCAGGCCCAATATCATGAGTGTATTTAAGATATCTCCCTATTTTATGATAAGACGAATTATCTTTGTTTAGTCATATTTTGAATAGCACAAAAGTTAGATATAATTTTATAATTATAAATATAAGAGATATTATTCTTCAAACAAAATTAGTCACGCAAAGTTAAACGTAACACTGACTATTAAGATGTCAATTTCAAGCCAGATTGCATCTTAGAGATAATTTTTGAGATAAAAAATATAATATTTGACCAATTTTAGTTGGAAAAAATTCAAACTCTTTGGACAATTGAATAGGATTTCAATAGCTATGTATTCCATTACTTTCAAACTATTAATTCTTTGAATAATTAAAAATACATATAGGAATAATTGAATAAAAAAATTCAGGAGCTAACTACTTTTAACGCGTTTTCATTTGAAAATACAAAATAATATATGCAAATTGACGTTCTATCAACACGATAATATAAACAAAAAAAATTATGAAAGATAATAAAATAAAATAGGGAAAAAAAGTTGTGGTATGTATTCTTCTAATACTGGACCTTATCTTTTGAGCTTAAATTATTGGGTCATGTTTACTACTGACCCAATATATTGAAGCCACACTTCCGAAAGCCCCACATTGTAAATAAAATTAAGATGATGGAAAGAGGACTTAGACAAAAAATAAGAAAAAATGAAGAAAAGAAAGAAAGAAGTAAAAAGATAAACAAGAAGATCCTGAGAAGAAATTCATGTAAAGAGAGAAACTCATAAAACAAGAAGATCCTCTTGGCTAATCTCAAGAAATGTCATCAAATTTATTTAAAAGAAACTACAAATAGCTAACAACCAATACAATTCAAGCTCTGATAAACTAACAAAGTCTTGATCTTCAACCGTTCAATTTACCATTCAACATTTCAAGTGACCATCCTTTTCAAGTGCTTGTGGAAACATGAATTCCTTGTAAGATTGGAATTGAAAATCTAATGTTGAATCTCTTCAGCCAACCATCTTTCGACAAATTATTATTTGACCCTTTGTTAAACTTCACTTCTTGAGAGCTTTTATGAAAACTTTTCTTCTTAAACCTTTCTCAAAACCTTCACCTGTCAATGTTTTATTAAATTCTTCACTTTTTCACAATTATATGAATTAAAAAAAAATTGCCTTCGACAATTATTCTTCGCTCCATGATTATTAAAAGAAAAATTTTCAAGTGGGTAAAGTCCAACATGTATGATTATATATCATTTAATATGTCTTGATAATTTAAATTTTTAACCAATTAAATTTGAAGAAAAAAAATATAAATTACACTTTTCCAAAAGTTAATTTTTCTCCAATTTTAATTACTTAAAATGTTGAATTGTTAAAATTTAATTGGATGGTTAATAATTCTAGCTTTGATGAAATAGTATCTTTGATATCCAACACTTATTACTATAAAATTAATACGGCACTTTAAAAAAAACATTTCAATAAAAATATGTAACTAAGATTAATTTATGCAGACATCTCAAAAATATTCAATGTTTCAAAATAAATTTTATCAAAATCAATTCTATTCAATTGCATACCAAACAGATACTTATTTTAAATATTCCATGCCAACACTCGGATAGCTTCATTCCAAATCTGGTTTTAGAATCCATGAAATAAGTCTCAGTCCTTTCCCTTCCATTAAGGGTTATTATATAACATAGTTCATTCTGAGAAAGTAAATAATACAGGTTATATATATATATATTGAATTCAGAACAAAAATGAACAGCTCCCTGTCTACTACCTTGTTGTAATTTAAGATTTGTTTTTTGTTGGCCTTTTAAATTGTATAAGACATAAATTTATTCGACTTTAATTTTATGACAAGTACAATGATATTATTTATGAGAATGAAACTTCATACATTGGGCCAATTAAAATGTTTAATAGAAAAAGTAATGTTGAATTCTGTGAATTATTAATATATTGTGGCCCAACACATATTGCCATTGAAAAAGGCTAAGAATGAGCATATGTAATTGTAATGACCCAGTGCAGAGGGAGAAGGAAAATAGGACCAATATGCAATTATACTAAATTTGATTACAAAATAGCAAATCAAGTATTAAAAACGTAATTGCGTTCTGCAACTAAATAAGATCCATAGTATTTAGGATTTGAATCCTCAAAACTAAGAGATTTGTTTTAGAAACCAAAGTGAAGTGTTATTGTTATTAATTAAATAATCAAGGTTAAAATTATAATCATATATATATATATATATTATAAAATAAATTATGTTAATCTTTAAAATTATTTTGTTAATTTTTAATTATTAGTAACAAATTTTTATTTTATTCTCTAAAATAAGCTTCTCCTTTAGAAAAGTGAAATCCATGGAGCATAACAATAAAATAAAAATGATTAATCGCTGAAGATAAGTTCAGGGGAGTATATATATTAATTTCTTTAATAATGAGTTCATGTTATTGATCCTAACTCTAAATAGTATGTTCTTCTCATTATTTATACACATATGGGGACAATAGAGGCGATAATCAGCAATTTAATAAAGAATGTCTACATGCGAAAAGCTATTCAAACTTATCATTATCAATAAGAAATTATAATAACAATTAACTTTCCTTGACTATATAATGTTAGTGTGTGAAACTGTTTTTTGTCAGCATTCATCTAATCTTTATTTTAACAAAAATTATGTCACATCAATGGACACATATCAGCTAGAGCCATATCAATATTTGAAAAAAGCGCCATATCAATGCATACTGATTGGGAGAGTTTATAGAATCAATTTAGAAACTAGTCCAGTAACATCATCTACATTGAAACTATATGGAAACCACACATTCCAAAAGTAGGAAGATTAAAAATTTATTTTTTTTATGTATAATAAAAATAATTAAATTTAAAATTAAAATTTCATGTAAATTATTTTCATCTCTCCACATCACTATAAGTCATAAGTATATATTATAACTAAAAACTAATAAATTATCTATTTCACAAATCATTAATTAGCTAGGTTTATGAATGGAATCCAGCTTAACCTGACTGTTCATGAGGCCGTGAACATGGCAACGCATAAAGTTACGATTTTGATTGAGAGGAATGAAAAGGAAAGGTGAGAAAGATAAATTTGAATGCATGCATTTTCCTTTATAAAACCAATCAAAGGATGGGTTTTCGTTTAAAAGCAAACAAAGGAAGAGATGAATTTTTATAAGCCTCACTATGTATTTTTCCTTCTAGTCTTACATAAAATGAGTAAAGACAATATATACCTCCACTTCCATGTTTCTTTCTTTAATTTCTTTTATTATTATTTTTTCTATGATATCAAAACAGACTTTAAAGTATATATTGCTTAATGTTTGATTAAAAAAAATAAAGGAGAAACATTTCAGGATACATCAGGTTAAAAAAAGAAGAAGATAAACAATCAAAGTTGAAAACCAATATAATATGTTTTTGAACAGAATGATCCATTAACAAAAGAAAGGAATTTGCATAGGCAAGGCAACCTAGTTGGTGTTAAGTCTATCACTACAATATACACTTAATGCCAAAAGTAAATGACAAGGAAATAAGAAATTTGACACTGATGCTTATCACTTTCTATCATTGAAAAAGTTAGTATCAAAATATTAAAAAAAAATCAAAACAATATAAGATAGTAGTATGTATTAGGAGTATGTTCTTCCTTCCCTTTAAAACAAATCACTTGGCATTTATTGTTGTTTTTTTATTTAATATGTTTTTGTAAAATAAAACACCCAAAATTGCTAAACATGAAAAGCAAATTGTAAGAATTGATATTACAGAAGCATAAGAAATTTACTCCTAACTTGGCAAGGATGTCATTGCTGATTAAAATGTGAAGTAGTTTTCAACTTTAGAGTGAAGCATGAACATCAAGATTTTTATTCAGTTTTGGGAAACCTGTTTTTGAGCATGCCCTAGTGGGTTTGCTGTGTACTGGCTTGGGAAGATCAACAAAGTCTTGGTTGCTCACAATTGTAATGGTAGGATGCTACAAAAAACACATGTTGCTCGTGACAATTTGCTGCTAGGGATGCCAACATCAAATATTTCAGTATAAAGTTATGGCCTATCTAATCGTTATGCATTATTATTACCCCAAATAACGATATGTTAGTATCGAAAAAAGAGTTTAATTATATTTAGTTTTTTATAATTTAATTTATGTGAAATTTTAGATTTTTTTTATGTAGAAGTGTGTAATGATATTGTAATATGAAATAATTTTAATATTTTAGAAATAAAAATATGATAAAATTTAAAGAATTTATAGAAAAAATTTTGATGTGTTTTTTATTTTAAGATGAAATTTAATATTTTGATTCGTGTATTTTAAGATAAAGATGAAATAATTTAATCAAATTAATTTTTAAAAATTTTAAGAAGAAAATAAGAATTATTAAATTTTGGATTAAAAAATAGGAGAATCAAATTTTAAAAAAAAATTAAAAGTAAATAAATCAAAATTATTAGTAAAAATAAAAAAATTAAAATATTATATAAAATTCAAAAATTAAAATATGCCTAAATTAAAAAAAAAAGCGTTTGAAGTTAACAAAAAATTTATTATAATAAAATAAAAAAACATTTTTAATAAACTGCTTCAAAATACTTACTTTAAAATGTTAAAAAAATTAAAAATATAAAATATTTTCATAAATTCAAATAAACTTTTTCTAAACACTCTCTAAGTATTGTGAAATAAATAATTAGTTATTTGTTTTTTAAACATTAATATAATCAAATTTTAATTTTTGATGAAGCAAAATAAATTTTAAATTAATTTTATAAATAGACAAATAAATACCTTGGTAGTGCAAGGGGTGAGGTAAGATTAATACGGTTTAGTAAATACTTTTAATACCGATCCAGCCACAACCCTGTGAACTATAATAGCTTGGCCACTTTCAATGCATAGATAACAAGATGACTTAATTTTGTTCCTTTCTATTTTGTTTTTTTCTACTTAATCCCACATTATATATATATATATATATATATATATATATATATATATATATATATATATATATATATATATATATATATATAAGAAAGGAGTCACGTCAAAGGAAACAGTCTATCTTATCAGCAAAGTTTCAAAAGTTTTGCAATAGCATATAGATTAAAAAGACTAACCATCTGTTTATCCTTTAGTGGTTGGACTTTAATTAGATGCATAACACTGTTTTAACACACCCAATTCAACTTTTCTTTTTTAATGTTAGTTTGTGTAATAGTGAGGAAACAGATCACTGGGTAGAAGGTAGGCTAGAGACAAGATGCACTACCAATGAAAATAAGCCTTAGCTCTCTGGTAAGGCTCCAATCAGCACCAACTTTCATACCATAACATGTCAATTTATTTATTTATATACTATCATTATTCATGTATCACCATTCGGTTAATGAGTCTAAACTTACTGATATAATCAAATCAACATATTCACTATTTCCTCTCTGTCAAATGCACTCAACCAACCTTGTTAATTAAGTATCTAAATTTAATTTTTCCAAAAAAATTATACCCTTTTGAAATATATCTATATATATATATATATATAATATTATATGATTTTACATTCAAACCTTTATATTATTAATTAATTGTTAAAATTGAATTTAAAAATAAAAATGAATAAAAGTGCCAATAAAGTAGGGGAAAATTAGCACGAAAGGAGCAGCAATAATATAAAATAAATGATTATAGACTAACAAATATTCTGACGACATTATTGAGCATGCGAAATTTTTAATTTGTCCTTCCCTTTTAGTTCGTATTGTTAGCTGTCATTTTCGTTAATTCTCCCCACACTAAATAGCACTTTTATAACTATAAACTTTCAAGCCAACACAAAGTATCACACGACTATGGACATTATTGGCAAATGATGTAACTACTACTTATTTCACAAGTAGCAGTTTTTTTGTTAAGTCTTGGAAACAGGGTAAGTAGTAATATCTACTAAAATAAAAATTATTATTATATGTTTAAAAATAGATTAAATGAAATTAAAAGAAGAGAAATATAGGTATGATGGGAAATTTGATCATATAACAAAAAATATTGTTAAAATGTATAATAATTATAATTTTAAATAAAAAAATAACTTTTGAGTAAAATAAGGTCGTTCAATTAAAATATAGGATTTAATTCATTACATTTAAAATTTGAATATATTTTTTTTAATTCAGTTGCATAAATTTATGACTTATATTAGGCGATCTACATTGTTATATTTTTTTCTAACTTTAAAATGGTTTCCTTTAGTGAGTGTGTGATTACATATATGAGAATTATCTCTATTTAATCATTATCTTGTTACATTTGATTTAATGGGATTGTAATAAAAATTACATTTATTATGATATATTAATATTTTTATTTTAAATTTATTTGATAAATAATATTCAATATTTGAAGTTTAAAATTTAAATATATCAAATGGCATGAATTTTATTTTTTTTATCGTTTGATTGGTTTGTTTCATTAAAAAATGTGACTTTGTTAAGAAATGTTAAAATAAACTATAAAATGGGTGAATTAGAAATCCAAATAATTTCAAAAATTTCAATGAAACTCACATAGCCTCCCTTCTCACATTTGTGAGAGAAGAGGGAACAAGTATTAATTATTGGAGAGAAGAGCAGGGGAAAATGTGTATCCAGCAAGGTTGATTGTGCGGTGTGTGGTGAATGGAATCCATGAGTGTGAAAAGTAGCATACATTCAATTGCAATATTAAATAAAAATTGTTAGATTTTATTTAAAATAATAATAATAATAATAATAATAATAATAAGATACAATGATTTATATTTAAATATAATCGAAAATAAAAGAATTTTCACATCTAACCTCAATCATTTTGTAAATAAAAAAGGTGATATTTATTTAATTATTTTAGCATTTTGAGCTTTGTACATCTTGGGTATTGTTCCGGGCTTTTATCATTAATTTCTGACTCTTCTGATAACTCCGAGGACCCCAACGATGTTGGGTCTTTGAAGGCTAAAAAAGTCTACACTTTGAGGCATTTGTATGAGAAAGGCATAGAAACTCGAAAGATGGCAAAACAGCACTGTCTCACGTTGGTTGTCTTCTGGTCTGCCCTATAAATAGATACCATTTGCTTTTTCCGACCCTACCAATTACTGCCACCTCTCCTTCTGCTTCCAAAACCAACTTCCTTTTTAACCCTCGCCTCTTTTTTCTTACTAAATTATTTTTATTTAATTTCAAATCAAATAATGACTACAAATAAAGAATGACATAGTTAGATTTTATTAATAAAAATAAAATCTATTTTAATTATCTTTATGTTTTAAAGAAATAGTCTCTAATTATAGACCCAAAGATATTTCTATTTCTAATAAAATATATATAGTAAAACGGTGACTTAGGTAAAGTTATAATAGAACGCAGGACCTGATGTATGCGTTTTCTAATAAAAGAATATGTGATGAATAAAAAATTAAAAAAAATCCAAATTAAGAAAAAGCTACTTTTTGTAGAAAGCGAGTGATCCTGTGTGAGATTCACCATTTGTAGGATAAGAAATGTGGGAAAAGAAATAAAAAAAAAATATCTGAATGGTTGATGCGTGCACCACTAAGTATTTGTTTGGTGTGGCCCCCCAATGATAAGAAAAAGCACTTAACCACGCGCACTAAGGTTTCAAAGCATAATCGATTTGCGTTTGATTGGGAAGAGTGTAGTGTTTCCATTTTGGTTCACGTAATATGGTGGTGGAAGAGGTTACTATATGGAAGCAAGTTGGTTCATAAATGTCCAAAGCACCTGTCACGAGCTTAAGGCCTTTATGAGATGTTGCAAGCACCTTGCTGGCCCCTCCTCTCCTCCTTCCAAATCTTTTCTGATTGTGATACCAATATTGGCCTTTCCCAATTCCAATTTTTATAGGACCCATTCCTTCCATTATAGGAGAGAGAAACTTACACTTCCATCAATTAGTCAACATTTTCTTTATTTATTTGCTTCTTCTTTATCCAATCAATTCACTATCATCAGTTTTTTTTTACTATCTTTTATTCATTAATATAACAATTCAAATTATTCTATTTTGTTTCTGTTGTTTTTCTTTAATTGGGTATTCTAAACCATAATTTAAGCTGCATATATGGCTCGGATAGTTGCAGGTACTTATTTAGGTTTTTTTTGTTCTTTTTTGCTTTGAATAATTACTTAATTTCTACTTGATTTTATAAGAAAAAAAAAGTCAAGTATTTAATTTTTAAAGAGAAAAAACAAATTAAACCAAAGATTAATTTGGCAAAATCAATTTCTGTCCTGGCTGTTATAACTTACTGTTTCAGTAATCCATTTGAGTCTACCAACAATGCTACTTTTCATTGTGATTGGAAATGACATTCTGAATTGAAAAGGAGGGCATCGATGAAAAAAGATGCTATGTGTGCAGGGCATTCCAATCAGATTATGAACAAACACCCACAATTTGATTGATTTAAAAGGCTGAGTTGATCACAAATAGGTAACTCACGAACCTTTCTCCAAATGAAGATTTGCAGTTTATATTGGGCCCCTTTTTCTGTCAACTCAATATAAAGTGCATTTGATATGGTATTTTTTATTCAATGCACACAGATTATGTCTATTAGTATACGCAATAACTCTAGTTGAGTGGTGTTTGAGTTTGAATAAAAGCATTCATTGTGTCTATATATATATATATATATATATATATATATTTCAGCTTAAGAAATTATAAGTACCACCGACTACAAACATATCATTCTTTCTCTCTCTCGCATCTTTATGTTTTAAATATTGATACACATCCTAGTATGCCTAAAATCGACAGTAATAAGATATTTTAATAACATTTCGAATTTGCCTTCATATCAATAGAAAAAATAGTCGGTAAAATTTGCGTCTTGGATCGGGAGCATTTTGGGGCTATTGCTGCCGAAAACATAACTTATATATTTAATAGAAAGGAAAGAAATAAAATTAAAAAAATAGAAGAATAAAAAATTGAGTAAAAATATAACGTAGAAGATGAGTTTTTTTTTTTGGTAAAAGATGAGTTATGTAAATAAAAGATGAGTTATTTAGATAATTAAAAATTTAAAAATTTACTTCTTTTAGAATTCATGATTATTTTAAAATTTAATTTTTAATTGGCTTGTTACTGTAATGATTTAATTTAGAATGTAGAATTAAGATTTTAATTAGATTATGTTTGTTAAGATTTATATTAATCTTAAATTAAATTCATATTTTCATTTAACCTTTAATTAGAATATAATTTTAGATATTATTATTTGTTATATTTTTCAAAATTTCAACCTTTTTATTTCATGATTATTAATCTTTATATATATATATATATTTTTTATTGAAATAAAATCATGTCCATCTAATAAATTCATGAGTGAAATATGATTTTAGATATTCTTAACATAATACAAAATAAATATTATATTTCTCTTAAATGTGACATTTACTTGATTAGATATGATTATATATTTTATTGATATTTTCTTCTTTATTTTTTACCAAGACTTAACCATCTAGAACCCTAGTTTAGCTATCAGTGCTCAATACCACCACACCATCTTTCTTGAGTTTGTTAAATATTTAGTGATTGTCATGAGACTATCTCATATGGAAGTACACCAAAAAGTTGATTCTCATCAAATATGAGAGTAATAAGCCGAGAAAGACCTGGCAATTCCCTTTGGATTTCACCTTAAAGCATGTTTCTTGCATAAAAATTCACTAGATTTGCAGCAAAAGAAATTTCAAGAGAAATCTAACTTGAAAATTTTCAAGATAGTTTACATGGAAGTTGACAAAAAAGGAGTTGTTGTTTAACATCAAAATTGAAAGGTTTCTCAAAGTCCTCAAACCCAAAGAAACCTCCCTAAAAACTTATTATTGAAAAGATGAACTGTGGTAAGAGAAGAATAATTCTCAAACCATTCAAGCAAGTCCTGCTAAGATTATTAGAAAAAACAATAACACCTAATAAAACATCACCAACACACAAATGCTCTAGCAATCACCACTGAGTTGATTCTTAGAAACCTCAAACGCCACAAGCTTTGAATAAAGGCCTAGTTCTGGAGGTACTGTTCCACTCAATTTATTGTTGAACACCCCTCAAGTTCTCAAGACTTGGAATTAGGCTTAAGCTTTTGGAAATCTCACTAGACAAGTAATAGTACAAGTGCAACTTGGTTAAATTCTTCAACTTCCCAAATTCGGTTATGGAACCTATCAAATTGTTAATAGTACCAAAATTAGAAATTTGCTTTATAAATAAAATTGAAATTTTATATTCTTGTCTCCGTAAATTTACTTTCATAAGTATTTTTTTTCAATCAATTCGAATTTTGCAACATTTAAAAAAAATATTTAAAAGTTGAAGATAAGAACATTTTTAAAAAAATAAATTATTAATAGATATGCACAACTCATATGTCTACTTTCTATAAATTTATTAATAGTGTCAAACAAGGAAAGATACATGTTGTAATAAAATTTAAATAATTAATTTTTTTTAGATGTTAAAAATGTAGAAGCATCATGTGTAATTTTATTAAAATATATGTAATATCAATATAATTTGCTCTTATTTTTATTATTATTTTTATTTTTTATTATTTCAACGTTTTATTCTCATGAAATTGATAAAATTTTATCTTTTTTTTTTCTTTCTAATTTTAACTTATTTATTAAGAGAGATCATTTCACTTCTTCAATACTATTTTGGATAGAAGAAAATAATAAAATTAAAAAATAATATATTTTTTATTATTTAGTTAAAAAAAAAATTTTAAAGTAATTTTTTATATTTTATATTTAATTTAATTTTTAAAAATATTTTCTTCCCTTCATTTTTTTATACTATGCAAACAAAGCATAAGGATTAGGATTCAATTTATTTCTCTTCTCACTTCACTTTATACAACAACTTCATTTCATTAATTTAGGTTTGAAATAATGACCTATACGTGATGTAAAGATTTTTTCAGCAGCCATGATATGATGTAGCATAACATTACGTTGGTGGAATCCATAGAAGCAATAGAACATAGTGACTCTTACCTTGTCTAAAAAAATTTATCAAGGGATCCTTCTAATCTTATATGATTTGTTTCAATCCCAATCTTATTAACATCAAATTAAATTACCCCAGCCAACCATGCTTGTTTAATCAATCTGTGTAATTTGTTAATCTATGTAATTTATGTAGCTTTTGCTTGTTTATTTTTTATCTATATTTATGTGATTGAGACTTTAAAACTATGTAATTTGTTTAGTTTTGATCTTCCGACACATATTTGTTAATTAATTTTTAAAGTTACAAAATCGACCTTCTCTGCACTTGTTATATTTGTTTACAAGTTATGTAATCAATCCGCTAAGGAAGGTTAGATCTGCAGTTCTTGCTATTAATCCCTATCTTTGACTTCCCAAACATAATGGATCTTGCAAGATGGGATTAGATAATAGTTTTTCTTAGACCCCTTACAATAGCTGTTTAGAACCGTTATATTATATTATATTATATAGATAAAAAGTTAGTTAATATCATATATTAAATTTAATATTTATAATAATTTAATAACTTTATATAAAATATAAATTTTTTTATTCAATTGTTAAATCATATAATAATATTTTTATTATTATATATATAATTTTAAAAAATTTAAATATTTATAAATATTTTATTTAATTATTAATATTTATTTATATTTAAATAATATATTAGATATTAAAATAAAATTATATAATAAATTATTTATTAACTTTTTATATAAAATTTTATAAATATAATTTATATAATAAATTTTTTTAATTTTTTAAATTAATAAATCTTATATGTTATAAAATATTATTAAATTGATATATAAATATTAAAATTTGGTTATTAAGATCAACGAATCTTAAATTTTTTACTCTTTTGTATAAATGTATAGCTAGTTTTTAGTACAAGTCTTTATGTAACATCATTATTAAAGACTTTGAGAAGCAATTTGGCTTTGTTATGGGTTTGGTAGGCTATGGTGTGATGGGGCGAAGAGATGTTGCACTCATTTTTAGAGTGATGATGATGGGTTCACGATAGATGAATGGGTTAATGGGTTTTTTATTTTTTTTAAATAAAAAACTTATTCTAAACGATAATAGTAGTTGTTAACCTAACTGTTTTCTTTGGTTAACTAAAGATTGTTGCCACTTTTTAATAGCACATTGGGAAAGGTATTAGTTTTGAACCGCTACTTTTTTTTACATTGAAATCATTATTAAAATCCCTTTTTGACAATCATATTACCAAAGATACATAATATTCGTACTAACAAATCAATATTCACAAGGTTAACGACCAATATTTTTTGGCCTCTCTTAATGACACTTTTTTAGTGTTGAATTTATAAAAATATTGTAAGTTAGTTTCGTTATATATGACCAATCAAGGCATCACCAACTTACTACCTATTACAATTAGCATGTAAATGTTCCTCTCCACCCCTCCCCCAAAAAATAAAATATAGTTTCAAAATATTCACTTAAAGTAATTTTAATAAAAAAGTTAATACTCCATATATAACTCGTGAGTCTGCAGGAATAACCATGGAAGGAAATGTTCACCAAGTAAACGTGATCACTTACCAATGTAAGGAGGTATACATGATCAAGAGCATAGCCTTAATATCCGACAGAATCATATTGCATTGGACTTTTCTTCTAACATTTGCACACGTTTTAAACGAGGGACTTTGCAGTAAATAACCTCTCTTTTTCAACCCTTACCCCATTTTTGAAAGAGAAGGAAAAAATATAGATAATTATATATTTCCTATTGTTTGGTTATAAAAAAAATCAAAATAAAAAATTAACTTATCTGAAATACAAATTTATTTATTTATTCTATTCAAATTTTAAATTTGTTTTATTCTATCAAAATATTAGAGTACTTTTTAGAATAAAGTATATGATCTATTATTTCATAAAAGTTTGAATGTCTATTTGTTTTCTTAAGATAAGATAAATATAAATTTTTTTAAATACTTTCTAAATTTGAATTTTTTTAATTCCCTACTTCAGATGGGATACCATTCTATGTCCTTAAAGTAATTTTTTAAAATTAAAAACTTCTGTTTTTTGTTTCTTCTTCTGAAATTTAAAATAAAAACTTGTTATTATTTTCTTGGAATATTTCACCGGCAGAATTGGGGGGAAGTAGAAAACAAAGCATGTGTTGTTGAACAGTGCACTCTCCAAAGTGGAAAGGCTTTAACAGAAAATTTCGCCCCCTCAAAACACTTGTCAAAGCTAAACTACAATATTGAAACCTATAAAGCAAGTCTACATGGATAACCAACCTATAAATGCCATTTGAGGCAATTGTATTTTGAGGAGAGGGATAACTGTGTAAACTACTCTCTGAAATTAATAATATATATATATATATATATATATATATATATATATATATATATATATCATCTTCAGTGAATTAATGAAATTCAATTATTACATGAAAATTTACATCCATCTTTTATTTAAAATTTTATTGATTCTTACAATATATACCACCCCACCCTTTCTATTTTCTCTAGTACCTTAATTAACAAGCAAGGTCCTCCAACAATAAATTGCAGAATCCGAATATGATAGGGACATGCATGCATATAGTTGGCATGAAAAATTCATGTATATATATATATATACCTCCTGAAAATGAACATGATTAAGAGTAGAAAGAGGTAGCAGGACCACGTGATAGAATTGGGTTATAAATGAAACGTTTCTAGTTGTTTGATTTATTTGTTGTAAAAGCAAAGACGTGCATATGCAGCAACTAAAATACACCTCTTAGGTTTCATTTAATAATTAAATAAAAATTTGTTTCCCCTAAAAGCAAACCAAACTGTCCTTGTAAGATATAGACTCGCCACTTGTCATTTTAGCGAACAGACATATATATCTCTTTCTCACCTTTTTGATTATACACTGGTCGCCGAGCACGCATATTTGCATAAAAGTAATTCAACATATTGATAAAGTATTATTATTTTATGTATATCGAATTGAATAACCTGCAATTGTTTTTATAAAATTTTCATGAAATTTTAAAATTTACATATAAATAGTTATTGTATAAAAAAGTGATAAAAGTTTTATCAACATTCCTCAGAAATAAAATACATTAGTGACATGTTATCTATACTTATATAACTCTATCTAGATTGAATGTCCCGTATCAGCTTGATGTCCAAATTACTTGTAACTGTTTTCTTTAATGAGATTTTGTGAAAATAAAAGCAGCAATTTGATATGGTGCAGACTGCTATTCTCTTTTCGCATACATTAGAGGAACCCACTGCACGTTTTATACTGGGACTGCGCCATTACTACTTTTTATGAGAAATTCTATTTGTATATAATTTTTTATATTATTTTTTTTACACAATTAAGAGAGATTGAAAAAGATAGAGTGATGTATCCTAAGATATAAAATGTAATGAAATAAATAAATAGGTGAGTTATAAAAAATTATAATTTTTTAACAATTTATTATTATTAATATAATAAATTCATTTATAAATAAAATCTATTTTAACTTTTTTTTTATCATATATAGGATATAAAAACAAATAAAATTAAAATGATATGAGATTAGATAAAACTGTAAAGGATCTTTTTAGCTCATAGTATTTCTCATAATTGAAATAGGATAATTATTACTAAATACTATTTTTTTTTTCATTTTCATTTTTTAATATTTTCTTAGATAGATCCATCTAAAAAATATTTAATTTGACCATCAAAACACTTTCTGTTTTTTATTTTGATAAATTTAAATCAAATTTTAAATCTAATATAATTAATCTGATTAAAAATGATTTGGGTTTAATTGAATAATTTGAGTGTTATATTTTTTTATTTAATATAGTTAAAAAATATGTAACACTTTTTAGTTAAAATTTATTTTTTAATAATAAAAAATACAAAACACAAGAATTGATTTCAGTTAATATAAATTAATATATTAATTTATATATTAAAATAACAAGATATATACATAAAAAATAAAAAAAATATTTTTAAAAATAATTAAATATTATACTTTTATAAATATATAAATATAAATTTAAAATCAATTTCATCAAATAAAATTATGTGTATAAATTGATTTAGATTGGGTTGAATAAATTTTTGAAATTGTACATAAAATTCAAAATTCAACCTAATTAAAATATTTTGATTTATTATTTTATTTTTCTTCAATTACTTCAATTTTATAATTTATATTTAATGCTGTATTTATGATAAAAGGAACATTTCTCATTAAAATGTCAGTATGTGTCACGTCAACAACCTTTTTCTGTGTCATGTGCGGGTCTGCAAGTCCGAAATCGTAAGCAGTTAAGTACTAAGTTGTAAAATAGCGAGTGGTGTTGTAGATCTTTGCATTTAACTACAAAATAATGCGAGTGAAAAAAAAATTAATTGTGATGATATATTTATGAGTTCAGTCAATTGTTTGGTATAGACAAAATAATTCATATATATATATATACATTATCATATGTATATATATATATATATATATATATCTTATTACATTATTTTTATTTTTCAATTATTTATTTATTTTATATAAATAAAAAATAATTAATAAAAATAATAACTAATATTATCTTAATCAAGTAAAATTGACCCATGTATAAGTGGTTAAAACTTTTACTAGATAAAATAAAAAGGTTGAAACTTTGGGAACGTATTTTAAGATGGTCATTTAGGTAAGTACAAGACTGTAAAGATGTGTCAGTTTAGGTGAGGTAATAAAATAATCTAAAAAAATAAAGGCAATAGAATAAAAAGTAAAATGTATGGATCTATAAGTCTATAACTAAATATGTATAAATGCAAAATGTTTGATATTGTTTTAGATTTATGGTTAAGAAGTGAGGTTACATTTGTTCCTTTGTTTTACTCCATTCCTTTACTACGGATAGATGCGTTGAGTGTTGACAGTTGCAATCGGTGGCTTTGGTTAAGATGCTATTGCTGCGAACAGAATGGTTACATGGTAAGGTGTCGGATAGGGGTTGGGTATATGAAGAAAATAATAAATAATAATGCAAAGGGTAAAGCATTAAGTGACAAGATGCTGCTGCTCCCGTGATCACATGATCCAATCACAGTAGGGGTCCCCATGAATTATTCAACGTCATTAAAAAGGTGGGGTTTGTTTCGATAATGATTTACCCCTTACAATGCAAAGGTACAAACACATCACTACTCACTGCTCTTCCACCTCATTCCAATCCATATCAAAATCTTTCCTATTCTAAGTTAATTACTAGGTTCAATTTTTTATGCAATAAATTAACCATTTTAAACAATATTAAATTAATTACTATTTTTAATAATATTTTATTTTAATTTATAATATATTGCTTAAAATATAGTAAAATTATTACTATTAAATTATATGTTTTTTAAATTATTAAATTATCTGAAATTAAATACATATTCATTGAAATGTTATTATATAACTTAATAATTAAATTGATAAAATTTATTATAAAAGTTATTAGGACTTAGGAGTATAAGATAAACTCCGAGTAACTTCGACGTGGTGTTTTTTAATAGATCTATTTTACATACACACGGATAAATATGGGTGGATCTCCACACACTTGATTTTTTCTTAGAACGTTTTATATATCAAGTTTCTTTTTGTTATAAAAATATAATATAAATTTAATTGATATCAAGTATCAAAATTATTTAAAATTATATTTTATAAAAAATAAATTTTAAAGTTAAATATATAACTAAATTTAACTATAATTTTAGAAATTGTTTTATTAACTTTAATATTTATAAATTATAGATATTTTAGAATGACCTTTATTATTATTATTTTATAATAATGTGATATACATCTTCTTATATCATATGAATAATTATTTTAAAATAATAAAAGATATAAAATTTAAATATATATTATATTATCAATAAATAATAATATTTTTTAAAATTTATGAAAATTATAAATAATAATTTTTTAAAATTAAATTTATTCATGTTTATAAAGCATAAAAATTTATTTTAATCATTAAATTATATTTTTTTTATAACTTTGTATTCAAATTTTGGATAATTTAGATATTCACCAATGTATAATTTAACATTAAATAATTACTTCTTATTAAAATATATTATTAATGGATTAAAACAAATTAATTCCAAAAATATTCATTAAATTTTAATTATGAAAATATTTAAAATTTTTATATGAAAATTCAAGTGAATTAAATTTTAAAACTTATTACTATATATATATGTCCTTTTCTTTCACTATTTATAATATAAAATTATATTATGTGTTTGAATTATTTTTTAAAATTAAAAACCTTTTAAACAATTTTTTAAAAAGTTTTAAAACATTTTAAAATTTTAATTTAGATATACAAGTAATCTATATTAATTTAAACCATTTTCTACTCTTTCTTCATGATTAAAACAATCTTTTAACTAGTGTCTAAAATAAAATTTTAACAAAATTGTATTAAAATAACCAGTACATACTATTTTAGATATTAAGTATTAAAGTAAATATTATCTTCTCTTTTTTTTCTGAACGCATATAATATATATTATTAAAAATAATAAATTTAAATTATTTACATATTTATAAATAATTAAAATCAATAATTAATAAAATTTACATAATGAATTTTAATATATATATATATATATATATATATATATATATGATTACAATACATAAATACTTATTATACTTTAATATATATTGAATTAAATTATTAACCTTTATTTCATCATACACTTTAATATAAAAATTCACATAAAATATAATCAATTTTTTTAAAGTATTTAATTATATATAAGTATAAAATGGTGAAAAAACAAAAAAGTATATATAAATTTTTTATTCCATCAAAAAATTTATTTAACATGTTGTTAAAATAAAATAAGATAATATTTTAAAAAATCATTTAAATAGAAGTTTCCAAAAACAGATAGCAATAGTGTTAATATTTGTCAAAAAAATTTAACAAATTGATATTTATAAAAAATTATTTGTTAAAAAATATTTTAATAAAAATTTAAACAATATAATTGTTAAAATTAAATATATATTTTTATAAATTTATATAACTGTTAAAAAATAATTTTTATAAATTGTTTTTTAGCTAATATATAAAATCAAATATATTGTTACATCATAAAAAAAATATAACATGATTTGATATAATTATTATTCTTTATATACTAATATGTAAAATATATAATTAAAGCAACTTTTTCATTGATGGTATTGTTTAATGTTATAAACTAAATTAATTTTAATACTCAATCAAATTAAGCTTGTGAGAAGCGGTAGTAAATATTTGTGTTGTTTAAATATATATAATGATAAGGGTTTAAAATTTAATTATATATAAAAATATTAAAAAATTATTATCTTTACATTCTAAAAAAATAAAGATCGTAATGGTAAACAAAATAACAAAAGAATGTGATAGAGTATAATAAAAATAAACTACATCGATGACAACGAGTCTGTATATGATCTTTCTGTTTGCTCTATTCAAAATCTAGGTAACATAATCTATGTAAGGATGGAAGCGAATAAGATTATCTACTACAAGTCTACAATTTGATTTATTTAAAGTCTAGTTTGGTTAAACTTGTTTAATAAATAGATAGATTTGAACTTAATAACATATTGAGGAACCTATTTATCTTTATATATTATATATTTATATTTATTATATTTATTTTAATATATTATATTTGTAAAGTATTTATTTTAATATATATATATATATATATATATATATATATATATATATAAGGCTTATTTAATGAATTTTAACTTGTAGGTTTTAACCTTATAAGCCTTTTAAAGGTTTTAAGCCTATTTATTGGTCTTTTTTGAAATGTAGGCTTGTAACCAGATTCGTAGGCCTTGTAAGTTTTACATCCGTCTAAATCTTGGTTTAGAGAAATGATGGAAAAATGGAAAGAAAATATAATTTTAGAGATGGAGAGACAAATATATCTATACAAAAATTAAAAAAAAAGATAAAAATATAAAAAAATTGAGAAAATTTGAGAGATGAAGAAAAAAAATTTAGAATGGAAGAAAATTCTGAAGATAAATGAAAAAATATTTAGAGAAAGATAAAAAATATAGAAAATAAATATAAATAAATATAATAATATTTTAGTATAATAAAAATATTAAAGATAAAATTTTAAGAGAGAAAAGAAATTGAGAGAAAGAAATTTTAGAAAAAATAAATAAATATAAGATAGTATCATAAAAGTTCATTTACACGCATCTTACTTAATTTGAGAATTTAATGGGTTAAAATTTAAAAATTTTTATTTTTAGATGAGCTACAAAAATAGATCAGTTAGTCTACATACCCATTCCATTTGGTTGGAAGGTTACGTAGATTAGGGTTTAAAAGTCTTATTTATAATTTAGTTACAAAATAGAAAGTTATAAAATGAATTAACTCATATTTATTTCACTTAATTTAAGGATGATATAAATTAAGGTACATAAAATATTATTTTTAGACGAGTTACAAAACAAAGAAGGTAAGATAGACTTAAACGAGTTAACTCACGTTCATTTAATTTAATTTGAGGATTACATGAATTATGATTTAAAAATTTTATTTCTAAATAAACTCAAAATAAAAGAAAATAAAATAGAGTTACATGAATTAAAGTTTAAAAAATTCTATTTTTAAGTGAGTTATATAACCTACAATCAAAATTTAGGGACAAATAAACCAATTTAACATCTCAAACTTTAACAGTAAGAGATTAACAATTAATGTAATTCAATGTATTCAAATTTTATCAATTTTTTTTAACCTTAAAAAAAATTATATTGAACCTTAATTACAGAAAATGGTGCAGGGTTTTATGAGTGCGGAGAATGCGGGGGTTAATTCCAAATGTTGCATGTATTTAGCTCTAGATTGATGTTGTTGTATACCTAATGTTCCCACTTCGCACGTAGCGAGTGCCTACCTTAGCCTATAATTTTTTTGGTTTGGGAAAATACATAGCCAGACAAAAGCTAGATCCCAAAATACATTGCTTTAGGTCATATGCTTATGGTCCTTCCCTTAGCTATTACTTGTCAATCTTTTCCTTTTCAATTTCTCTTAATTGTCGTCACATAGAAATCACAAAATAAGCAAAACATAAGAATACATTAGTATCAGACATGCATTCACCTTCAGGACCCACCACCATCCATCAATGCAATGGCTATAAAATTTAATGTCTGCATAAAAATTGAATAAGTAATTTCAAATTATCTTTATGATATATTATAACAAATGTTACTTTAAAAGGAAATAAAAAAGTTTCTCCAGTGTCATGGTTACAAGTAATTTGAAGCACGATATTTGAAGCCACGTAATCATCTAAGCAATAAATGCATGTGACAGGTGGTATTGTGTTCAAGACTTCAGTACAACACAAAAAAAATAAAGTTTGTTTTTATCACACTAAAATGGAGTGGCTCAAAATCACTTCACACTATTATCTATTTTGGTCGACATTGTTCATTATATGCTTCAATAACATCTTTGAAAAAAAAAATAACACTATCTATATTATAATTGTAATTATGTAAAAAATTATAGTTAATAAATTATGTCACCACATGCAAGAAAATAAAGAAATTTAAATTAAAATTTAGAATATCAATAAAATTGTAATCATTATAATTATACCTACGTATGCCTACATAATTGTGCTCCTTTTATAAAAAGAATATACATCCATATATAGTGTTAAAAGTGAAGAAAAGCAAATTCTTGCCTTATTATTATAATAATAATAATAATAATAATAATAATAATTAATTTTTATATTATAGATCCTTAATTATTTATTTTTATTTTATTATATAACATATTTATTAGTTAATAAATATATATATACAATAATATATATAATGTTTTTTAAATTCTATAATAATCATATAAATATATTTTATAAGATATATTATATATAAAAATATATAAAAAATAGTAAAATTAAATTAAATATATCTTGCCATGTTATGTAATTTGCTTATCTATGGAAAACTAAGTTAAAGTTTTTTAATAGAAATCAAAGTATTTTCATGAATCTTTCAAACACTCAAAACTCACTCTAAATAAAATATTTAGTGCTGAATATTTTTGTGCTTAGAAACATCTGTTTAAGTGACTATTTATAAGCGTTTCTTTCCATAAAAAAATCGTCATCAAAGTTAATGGACACATCATGGGTACATGGGTATAGAGGAAGGTTAGAATAAGACCACTTTTCGATAAGGGAATTACCCCGTGACCCTTAGTGGGCAGTCCCATGTACGTGCAATTTGCATGTATAACCAACAATCTTCCACTTAATCTATATGCCTTCAATAAATATTCATGAAGTATCCTTCAAAAACACAATACATGAATCATGATGATATTTTCTTTTAAATTAAGTAGTATCTTCCATGTATCATAATATATATTGTTTTTAAATCTTACCCAAATTACTTAATGAATAAATCCAATGTTTATTTTAGGTCCATATTATAGTGACATTTCTCAAATAAATGAATGTGTATACACGAATGTTAGATGAGAAAAATGACAATAAAGTTTCACACATATTTATTCTAACAACACAATTTATAAAGTGGAACCAAGTTTCATAGTGACCACATGGTCCTTAAATTTGTATAGTGGAATTCCCTTAGTTAAAGGATGAGCTAATATTAGCTCAATGTTAATATGTTTAATGATTACTTTCATATCCTTGGCACACTTCTTAATGGCTAAATACTTAATGTTGATATGCTTACTTCGACTTCTACTTTTATTATTTTTGGCCATAAACATTGCAGTTGCATTGTCATAATATATCTTAATTGATCTTGAAATGGAATCCAGAAGTCTAAGCAAGAAATGAAACACTTCAACCATATTCCATCTGAGGAAGCCTCAAAATATGAAATAAACTCAGCCTTCATTGTAGAGGTAGCAGTCAAGATTTGCTTGGCACTCCTCCAAGATATGGCTCCACCAGCTAACATAAAAATGTAACCATATGTTGATTTTCGTGAATTAACGCAACCAGCAAAGTCAGAGTCGGAGAACCCAATCACCTCCAAATTATCTGAGTGTCTATACATAAACATGTAGTCCTTCATCCCTTAAAGATACTTCATAAGTTTCTTTACAACTCTCCAGTGATCAATACATGGATTACTTTGATATCTTCGTAGCATTTCCACAACAAATGCAATATTAGGCCTTGTGTAGACCTGAGCATACATTAGGCTCCTAACAGCAGAAGCACATGGAATGTTCTTTACTTGTTCCTGCTCGAGGTCATTCTTAGGTCATTGATTCAAATTGAATCTATCACCTTTGACAACAGGTGCTACACTTGGTGAACAGTCCTTCATATGGAACCTTTTTAATACTTTGTTGATATAGGTTACTTGAGATAGACCTAAAATACCTTTATGTTTATCACGACGAATCTTAATGTTAGTGACATAAGATGCATCACCCATGTCTTTCATATCAAAATTCTCAGAAAGAAATTGTTTCACCTCATGCAACATGCATGTGTTATTTGTTACAAACAAAATGTTATCCACATATAAAATAAGAAAGCAAAATTTTCTCCCTACTAACCTTCTAGTATATATATTGATCCATGATATTCTCAACAAAACCAAATGAAGAGATAACATCATTAAATTTCAAATAACATTGACGAGATGCTGATTTCGAACCATATATGTATTTCTTTAACGTGCATACCAATGACTCACCATTTCTAGAGGAGAATCCTTTAGGTTGTTTCATATAAACTTTCTCTTCCAGATTTCTATTCAGGAAAGTTATTTTCACATCCATTTGTTACAACTCAAGATTAAAATGAATCACCAATGCCAACATGATACGTAAGGAATCCTTTCTAAATACAAGACTAAAAGTCTCTTTGTAATCGATTCCTTCTTGCTGAGTGAATCCCTTTGCAAACAGTACAACTTTATACCTTTATATGTTGCCTAATGAGTCCCTTTTGGTTTTATGGATCCATTTACACCAAATGACTTTAACAACTTCAGGTAACAAGATAAGATCCAAGATATTGTTTCTCTTCATGGAGTTCATCACTTCCTTCATGACATTGTATCATAATTTTTTCTCCTTGAAACTCATGGCTTGTGAAAAGGATTTAAGATCATTTTCAGCTCCAACATTATACTCACATTCTTGTAGATACACTACATGGTCATTTGGAATAACTAATTTTCTTACTCTAGTAGATCTTCTTAATACTGCATTAACATCTTTCTAAGGAACATGTTGTTCAATTGGATGTTCATCAATTTTTGACATTTATTGAATAGGATCTATTAGTTCATTATCAGCAATTTGCATAGCTTCAGGAGCAGGTCGTTCAACATGCACTCGAACTGAAGGAGTGTGATGAACAACTATAGTTCGACTATGACTTAATGTAGAAGGTTATAAGTTAGATTACTCTAACTTAGATCTTGTACTTAATGATTCGATGCTCCCACTAATCAAGTTATTTTCAAGAAACTTGACATTTCTTGACTCTACAATCCTAGTAGTATGAGATGGACGATAAAATCTATACCCTTTAGACCTTTCAGTATATCTAATGAAATGCCTGATAATGGTCCTTGGATCTAGTTTCTTTTCTTATGAGTTGTAAATTCTTGCCTTAGATAGGCATCCCCATACGCGCATATGTCGCAAACTTGGTTTCCAACCTTGAAATAACTCAAATGATGTCTTAGAGATAGTCTTAGTTGGAACTCGGTTCAATATATACGCTGTCGTTTTAAGAACGTCAACCCATAGGAATTTTTGCTGTTTAGAACTGCTAATCATACTATGAACCATGTCAATTAAAGTTCAAATTCTTCTTTTTGCTACACCATTCTGATTAGGAGAACTTGGCATGGTATATTGGGCATTATCCCTTTTTTTTTTTAGGAAACTTCACAGATGAACTTGGTGCTTGTTCATCTTCAGTGTATCTACCATAATACTTGCCACATCTATCAGTTCTCATAATCTTAATTTGCTTACCGCGCTATTTCTCTACTTCTGCCTTAAAAACCTTAAAGGTCTCTAGTGCTTCATTTTTGTTGCGAAGCATGAAAATATACATGTATCGTGAGTAATCATATATAAAGGTGATGAAATACTTTTATCCATGAACATCCATAGCTGGGCAACAAATATAAAATGGATGATTTCTAATGCAATTGAACTTCTTTTGGCATCTTTCTTAAACTTGTTGGTTTGCTTTCTCTTTATGAAATCTATACAAGTATTAATCAGTAAAATCTAAAGTATTAATTACTCTGTCATTCACTAATCGCTTAATTCTCTCAATAGAGATATGTCATAATCTTTGATGCCATAAGGTAGAAGAATCTCCATCAATAATACATCATTTAGTACCATTTTGAAACATACAAAACATCATGAGTGACAATATTATGTAAATCGAGGGAATAAAGATCATCGCATAAAACAACATCACTAATATGTTCAAATTTAAAATATAAATTGAAACCAGTGTTCATAAAACTAAAATTATATCCCAATAGAAGAAGTCTTGAAATAGAAATCAAATTTCTAGAAAAATTAGGAATATAAAAGGTCTTTTCTAAAATTAAAATAAAGTCACTCCTAAGTACTAATTTGCACGTTCCAATAACTTCCACATGCGATTGCATCTTGTTTTATGAATAGATACATCACTCAGCTCTTACTGGTTCCGTTAGGTTTTGCAAACCCTATAAGGTATTTTGCAACATGGACTGTAGATCTAGAATCAATCCACCATGTGTTATTACAAACATCAACCATATTAGACTCATAACAGACAAGTAAGAGTAGGTTATCTTTCGTTTTAAGTCAGAATTGGAATTGAAGGCAATCCTTCTTTATGTGCCATTTCTTTTTGTAGAAGAAACACTTGAATTCTTTCTTTATGTTTCGTTTGGGAGACAATTTTTTCTTTCCTTTCTTTTTGACTTGATCATTCCTATTCCTTTCTTAAGTTATGAGATGCACACTCTCATTGCCCTCCATAAGCAACCTCCCTTCCTCTAGCACACACTTGGTCATGAGTGCATTGATAGACTATTTATCTTTACGTGTGTTATAAGAAATCTTGAAGGGTCCATATTGTTGCGGTAGAAAATTCAATATATAATGCATAAGGAAAGGTTCTGACATAGTAACCTCAAGAGCCTTAAGTTGGGCTGTTATATCCTTTATGTGGAAGATGTATTGACACAATCCTTTATTCCTAGTGAACTTCACGTTATAAAATTTCATAATTAAGGTACTCGTTAATGCTTGGTATGAAGTTGCAAATTTCTCATTAATTATCTTCAGTAAGACTCAGACATTATCATACTACTCAACGGAACCTTAAATGACAGAAGAGATGTTGGTCTTTATAAATATAATGCAGAGACAATTTGATCGCTCCCACTTTTCACATAGATTAACATCATCAAGTTCACTAACCTCCGTAATCGGAGGTTGTTCGTCCTTACGAATGACATAATCAATGTCCATCAAACCTAAATGAAGGAGAATTCTCTCCTTCTGCCCCTTATAATTATCATCCTTAAGTTCTGAAATTTCACATTTAATATCAGATATATTCATATGTTGAAAAATTGAATAGTAAATGTCTCTTTTAACGTGCTTATAAAAGGAGACAACTAAATAATTATATTTTACCAATGTAAATCATACAATAAAATATAAATTTTATGACAGAAATTATGTGTAGGCTAAATTTTTAATTCAAATAAACTCATACAACCATATTGATAAAACTATTAAATTATATTTCTTTTCTTAATTTTTGTAGGTAATTAAGTAAATAATTCAATATTTTATCTCAATTAATTTATAATATAATATAATAATATTTTATAAAATTAATTTATTATATTAAAAATAAAATAATTATAAATAATATCTTTAATTATAAATGATTTATATATAATTCTTTTATTTAAAAATATTGTGATTACTCTTTAAAAATTATATTAATCAAAAAAATTAATTTCTAAAATTTTATAAAATTATTTAATATCTACAAATTAATTTTTATATAATTTTAAAATAATTTTATCTAACTAAAACTATTGTAACTAAATAATAATTAAATAAACTTATTTTAATTATTTAATATTAAATTAATATTTATTCCTAATTATTTTATATAATAAATTTAAATTTTATGTAATTAAATAATTTTTTTAAAAAATTTATGAATGTGGAGGAAATTTATGAATAAATATTATTAACTTCATAACGTCACTTTTTATAAATGAATTTATGAATATATAAAGGTGACGTTATTAACTTCATAACGTGACTATTTATAAATAAATATTATTAATTTTATTATTTTTATGTTATCGTTTTTTAGCTTACGATTAGAGAATACTTGAACTTATGATGATCTTAAAAAATATTTTTTATACAAGTAATTAAGTTTTTCTATAATCATAAAATATAAAATAATAAAAATATAATATTAATAATCTTTTATAAAAAATAATACTTTAATTATTTTTTAAAAAATTTACAAAAGTTGTAATCAATTTTTATAATTTAATTCAAAAATATAAAAATATCAACAAATCAAATGTGATATGTAGAATCTACAGATGAAAATGAGTTCAATCATATAATAGGAATTCTATGAACGATTTGTCTCATTTAAAATTTATTTTGATTTAATAAATATATAAATATATAATTATTAAAAAAATTAAATAAATAAATTAAATTTAAATTTATAAAAAATATATTTAATTTATTCAAAATTTATTTATATTTATTATATTTATTTTAATATATTATATTTATATAATATTAATATATTTGTATTTGTTAAAAAACTAAAATTTTTAATTTTTAATTTTAAATAAAAAAGATTTTAAACAGCAATTTTTGTCTTTAAAATATAACTTTTTCTGTCTTCGTTTATTTCATAACTCTAGAGCTTCACTTTATATATTTACAATTTTGACAACATACAATTTAGATCATCTATTTTTACTCATCTCCTAATTTTTAAAATAATTTTATATAAAAAATATATGTTATATATAACACATTATATACTGTAATATTCTAAATAGATAATAAAATTTTTTGTTATTAAATTTATCTAATATTTATTATAAATATTATATATATTATTTTTATTTAAAATAAATTATTTATATTTTATTTTAATTTTTATATATATCTAAACTTATGTATACAAATATTATATTTTTTAATAATTATTATATTTATATATAGTTAATGCTTAATATACATATTTTAAAATTATTTTAATTTATAATGATACAGATCTTTTCAATTTGAGAATAATAAAACTATTGATTCTTTTTTTTATAACTAATACGGATAGGGATTAGTTTGATAGGTTTTATAATTTAAAAAATATTATTAAAATATATTTTTATAAAAAATTTTAAGCTTATAAATATTTAAAAATTATATATATATATATATATATTAGATTTATTTATTATTTTTTATTTTATAAGTTTTAAATTTTTAATTTTTATATAAATTTTAAATTTATTTATTAACATTTTATATTACAAACTTTTAAATAAATTTATAATTTTTTTAAATTTTAAAATAGATCAAATTTCGATAATAAAATTTTTTATAACATGTAATAGGCTAATTTATATTTTAAAATTATTAAACAAATCAAATTTAAATGTTTAAAATATAATTCATTTTAATTTACTTTCTTTCTTATATAGAGTTTCTATTTTTATACAAAAGGTAATAGTATCAAATAATACAGATTTGCACAGAATTTACGTAGAATAATTTCAAAAAAATTATAAATATCTTATGCAACTTATATCTTTTAGAAAAAAAAATAATGTTGTAAATGAGAAATACAATATTTTTATTATTTTTAAAAAAATATAAATCTTGCATGATTTCACTGCTCATATTTATATTTAAATAATAATAATAATAATAATAATAATAATAATAATAATAATAATAATAATAAAATTTCTGGTCGGTTGTGGATGGCATCCTCGACTTACCCTAATTTGAAAAATCTAAAATTGTGCTATGAAATTGCATCATTCGGGTAAAAGACCAAGAAAACTTTCCCAAAACGATCATATACTGTTAAGATTGATTCTGACAGAGCAAAGAGAAGATGATTATACAGAATCTGTACCTTAGAAGCACTAATTCATGCGTACCTTATCAAGAACAGTTTGATTTATGCCTTTGTCAACTGAGAACAAGTTTTTATTATTCACTTTTCTGATGGAAAAGGGATGGCTGGCCTTTAAATTTTAATCGTTGCACAAGACTCCATAAAACAAGTTGCGTAGTAGTGTACACCAGTGTTTCTAAAACTCCATCAACAAATATCGATCTCAATTAAGTTCTGTTAAAATTTTCTGTATGAAAAATGTTTGAGAAATATTAATCTTAATCCTTATGTTTGATTTTAAATATTTAAAAAACTGATAATTATTATTAACATAACGAGTATTTATTATGTTAACAAAACGGAAAAACTTTGTTAAAAAGAGAAAATTATTTAATTCATGCATACAATTATCTAAATTTGGATTCAAACAACAAAATTATACATTAACTTATATACTTTTTCATTTTAAAATGATCGTGATTGGAGCAAAATTCTTTTTGATTATTTTTACAAAACATTTTAATTAAATTATTTAAATTAATAAAAGTAGTTAAAAAATTACTTACTTTTTATTTTTCTAAAATTACTATGACTTATCAAATTTATCCTTATTTAATATCATTAATTTGAATCTTATCATCAACATTTTTATTTATTCGTTTTAATTTAGGTTTCCATCAACATTAATTATTAACAATATATAAGAAAAAAATATAAATCCTTTATAAATTTGTGAAGTATTTTATAAAAATGATATAATTTTTGAAAAGGTACGTTTAAAATTAAAAAGAAATATTTTCAAAAAAATATTATATTTTAGAATTTTAATAAAATAATAATTTTTCACAACTGTACTCAGAACTTTTTCTTCTAAAATATAATTAATTAATAATGACAACTCATAAACTTTATTTTATTTATTAAATTTTAAATTTATATGAAAAACATTACACAAAAAAAATTGAAATAATGAGGATAAAATTGACGCATGCATGAAAAAAACTTCTCATTTAGAGTTGTAATAAATACTGAACAAAGAGAGCACCATATGATAACTACAAAATGAATTCGTCTCCATAGTTTTTTTTTTTAAAAAAATTAATATAAATTTAAGGATATAAAATAAAAGTTTATGTGTATTACACGTTTATAAAAAATATATAATTTAATATAATAATAATAGTATTTAATATTATAATTTTCTGTTTTTTGTATTAGAAAAATATAATTAAAGGGTAAAAGGTACCGTAAGTTAATTTTATGTAAGCTGTAAGTTATTTGATTTAGATATTTTTAAGCATCAAGGTAAATCCAATGAAAACAAATTAAATTAAAATATATGAAAATTTTAATTGTACATAATTTATCATTTATTATTTTCATAATTAATAAATCTATTTTAATTTTTAAAATTGTAAGCGTTCTTTATTTTAATATTTAATTTTATAAAATATTTATTTAGTTCTTAATTTCTAAATCCTACTAATTCAAAATATTTTTATTATTTTTATATTAAAAAATTTAAAATGAATGCCTTTTATGAAGGAAAAATTAAAGTGAAAATTTTATAAGGTTAAAAACTAAAATAAATAGCATTTACAATCGAAGGAACTAAAATAAACATTTATAATTGAAACTTTCACGTTCTATATAGATCTCCTAGTCTATATATTATATTCTGATTTTTTTAGATAAAAATAATTAATGATTCAAAATTTTAATAATGTTATAAAAATATTAAAATTAAATAAAATATCTTATGCATTAACTGATTTGGTGTGTATTTTTCTTCCTCATAATGGTTGCATGGAAGATTTAGTGGTTAAATAAAGTGTCTTGGTCAAGAAAATTCTAGCCTTTTCTCTTTGTGTAATGTTAACTATAAAGTCCTGACAAAGATTATTGTTAATAGAATTGAAGGAATTATTGCAGACGCAGTCTTACCCTTTCAAAGTGGGTATATCGATCTGAAGAGAAATATTGATGAAAATATTTTGATTCTCAAGAACTAATATTCATAGTATAATCTGTATGAAGGGAAGGCTTGTTCTTTTGCCATTAAAGTTGATCAAACTAAAGCCTATGATAGGCTTAGGTTGAATTTTATTTGAGAAGTTTTGATTGAGGACGGATTTCCCTCATTCTTAGTGAGTATCATTATGTCTTGCATTTCAACTATGGATGCAAACCCATATTCTTTGGAATGGGATTCATTAAGGTGATGACCCCAATTTATTTGTTTATGATATACCTCCTAGTTATTTAGTTCAGTTGTTATTTGCTCATATTGAGGATTTTTACCTATTGGGTAATCTCAAAGTAATTTCCTCTTTTTTGGGCCTAGACTCCTTTTGTTTAACAAAAAAATTATCTTAATATTTGACAAAATGAATAAATAAATTTTAATAAAATCCTGTTTTGATATTATTTCGAAATTTCAGATCTAAACATTCATTGTGGTAACAAAAGTGAAAAATAAAATAAATAAGAATACTTAATATTTATTTTTAAATTAATTAAAATCATTTGTTAAATTTTTTATCAATCTCATGAATATATTTGAAATTATTTTTCAATGGTACTGTTTTGTGTTAAATAATAATCTTTTATTAATTTATTGAAAGAAATTAAAAATAATCATTTGCCTATCATTTTCAAACATATTCTTAAAGAGATAGAGTCAATAATTTTTAAGATATATAGTAAAATGTCGTATAATTAAACTACTTTTACACAGCATTATTTCAGAGTACGTTAGTTTGACCATTTTAAAATTTAAGAAAACATTAATAAATCTTAAATAACCAAAAAAAAAATTTCTTCAACGGGTAGTTTTTCTAAATATTTTTTAATTAAGGTTTTTGTCATACTTGTATATACTATCAATAAAATTAAAAAAAACTACAAAAGTCAATATAACTTAAACTTATTCTACTTTTATCTTCCCTTATTTTTTTAATAATTATTTCGTTTTCACACCTTACAAAATATTATAATGTTATTTTTTCCATCATGCTCGTTAGATTAGGGCTTTTGCCTATATGGTGTCGAACCTATTCACTTTAAAGTAATGTTTTGCTCATATTCTCTTAGCGAGAAGTAACGAAAGGAAGAGAGAGAATGAAGCAGGAGATATAATAAAAAATTTAAAATAAAATAGAAAAAAAGAAGTAAATGAAATGCAAGAGAAATGTGTGAAAAAAAAAATCAAAATTAGAACCCTTAATTTTATCATATTTTGTTAATTAAGTTTTTTAATATTATAACTTTTATCTTTATCTCTATCTTATATTTTTTTAATAATAACATTTATAGAGTAATGTTATTTTTATTTCATACTTTTACAATAAGTTTTATAATAAGAGATATAAAAAAAAATAAAGATATAAGATAACATAAGTAATAGAATTTTTTTTATGAAAAATAAATATAAAATATTATTTTATTTATTATTTAAGTTTAATTTAATAAATTATTAACATAAAAAATTTTATATAATTAATTAAAAATTTATTCTAAATATAATTTTTAAAATAATTATTTTAAAAATTTAATAACTCTAATGATTAAATGATAATGTAAAATATATTTTAATTAAATTATTATTACTATATTTTTCTTATCCAAAGGATGTGTCTACCTTTAAGAGCATGTATGTTAGAAACTTTTTTTAAAAGTTTTTTAATAAAATTTAATTATATATATTAGATATAATATTTTAAAAAATACCAATATTTTCAAGAATTTATTTTTAACTAAATTTTCTACTAAATATTTCTATGAAAAATGGTAGGAATCTAATTAAGTTTTTTATAAATATAATTTTTTTAATTATATCCTTCATATTATTTCTATTAATTTTAAATATAAAAATATATTCATTACATTTACCATTTAAATTTTAATAATATAATTTTAAAAAATTTACCATATTAATTAAAAATGGATATTATCCAAAAAATGTCATATATTAATTAAAATTGTGAGGTTTAACATTGTTAACTTTTTCAAAGTTGATTTAAGTCCTTCAAATAAGAAATATACTTTAAAGATTAAAGTATACTTTATAATTAATAATTAAAAAAATATAATTATACTACTTTTTAATTTTATTTTTATATATACTTATATTTTATCTCAATATTAATAGTTAATTTTTAATTAAATATTATAATCACGCAGTATATCTAAAGTATAACTAACTCCTTATTTAAAAAATATAAATCTACATTTAGTATATTAATAATATATTTTAAATTTTTATATCGATAAAGTTGTTTATTTATTAATATACTTGTATTGTTGGAACAGATTTACAATATTTTTATTTATATTTTAAATTTTATTAAATAAAAAATATTTAATCGAGATAAAGTCAACATCTAATTGTAAAGTAAAAAATTATTTTTTATAAATGAAAAATTGAAACCTGCGATTATGCCTACTGAACATGTGTCACATCACAAGCTTAAGGATCACTAATGGAGTCCATGGAGATGTGATTAAATAATTTAGATTTGGCATATGGTCTCCCCTTTTCTATAACTATATCTAAAAAAGCAAAAAGATAGAGAAAAAAGAGAGAAAGAAGAACAAAAGGTCCCTATTAGACCCAAAAGCTTGACATTGACCCTCTCTCACCCCATATGCTTCAGTGGGCACAGCATCTCTCTCACCCTCACTCACCCTGAAAGACAACCACTCACAAAGTTAAATAAATCAAAATCAAAATATACAAAAACTCTGTACAACAAAATTTTACAATTTTTTTTCATGAAAAAATAGTTAAGGAAGGAAAAAATATAGAATAAATAATATAATAAAAACAATATTTTATAAATTATAAAATTTTATTATTTTATAAATTATAAAATTTTATTATTTTACAAATATAATTTGTAAAACAATAAAAAGGAGATTGAATAGAAGTAGATAGATCCATAAATAATTTAATCCTCTTCACTTCTTCACTCTCCTCCCACAGAGAATCTATTCCCACCATGTGTTTCATCCATGACCAAACACAAGGACCCCACAAACACAGCGATACTGATTTACAGTGAGCCGAGGTATTCTATAACTTTACCTCTGTTTAATTTCCTGTTCTGTTCCAACTCTACCAGAGTAAAACATTTTTTTTTCCTTTTATTTTATCTCCGCTAACAAATGCAGGAGAGACTTGATTGAAAAGAAAAATTAAATAGAAAGAAGGGACTAAAACTTTAACTTCCATAAATTAAAAAATTTGGAGGAAAGAAAAAATTTACAGGATTAAAATAAATTATGTTTAATTTAATAATTTTATTTATATATTTCAAATATAAAGTTTTGTTATCTTCATGTTTTAAGACTGATTTTAAATATTTAAAAATGTTAAATATTTACTATATATTTAAAATATTAAATATTTATCTTCTATAAAAAATATTATTTTTTAAATACATAAATATTAAAATTAATAATTTTTAAAATTTATAATATAGTATATTTATTTTCTCTTCTTTTTCATCCTTCTATAAACAAAAAATAAAATAAAATCAATCCAACTCAAATAAAATAATTCTTCATAAAATATAACTGTAATCTAGTGAAAAAAAAAGAAACAAAATACATGCTATTTTTTCCAAATCTCTGCTACTCTTTCTATTTTCTTCCTCAATTTTTAAACCATACGGTAGGATAAAGTCCAGAACTAATATGATGTGTGAAAGGTGAAAAGCTTATTACACAGAAATAAAATATAATTTTTATTATTCTTTAAAAAATGTTTATTTATTCACCTGTGATGGAAACTTTATTCTTCACCGAACATCATAACATAAGATTAACCCCACAGAAAAATAAAAAAAAATAAAATTAATAACATCATCATCTCCCCACAAAAACAGCACTATCCTCATCATCATCAACTACATGAACCCCAACTCCAACACTATGCAACCTTACTACTCACTCTCTCTTTTCCTTCTCTCTCTTCTTCTCCAAGACTGCAACTTTCCCTTGTCCTGACACACTCACTAGAATAAATAATTGTGGGGTTCAACAACTAAAGCCAAAAACCTTCCAAGTTTTTTTCTTTTTTATTACCTCACTGCAAAAAGTTCAACTCCAAAACCAAAACTGCTACCTTCAACACAAACACACATAAACATAACAACATCACATTTATCATCGTATTCATATCTATATTTTAGACCCCAAATTATTATAATAATATATATATTTTATATATATATGCTCGCCGGCGATGCCGAGGCCGGTTAGCACAGCGAGGCAATGCTTGACGGAGGAGGCAGCGCGTGCGTTAGACGACGCAGTCATGGTGGCGAGGCGGCGCAGCCACGCGCAGACGACGTCGCTCCATGCCGTCTCCGCCTTGCTGGCACTTCCCTCCGCCGCGCTCCGCGACGCCTGCGCCCGCTGCCGGAGCTGCTCCTACTCGCCGCGTCTCCAGTTCCGCGCTCTCGAACTCTCCGTCGGCGTCTCCCTGGACCGCCTCCCAACCACCAAATCCTCCGCCGGAGCCGCCGTGGACAGCGGCGCCGGCGAGGAGGGTCCCCCGGTGTCGAACTCGCTCATGGCGGCCATAAAGCGGTCTCAGGCGAACCAGCGGCGCCACCCGGATAGTTTCCACTTGCTGCAGATGATGCAGCAGCAGCAACAGCAAACGACGTCGTTGCTTAAGGTTGAGCTGAAACACTTCATTCTGTCGATCCTCGATGACCCTATTATGAGTCGTGTGTTTGGTGAAGCTGGTTTTCGAAGCTATGATATCAAGCTCGCTTTGCTTCAACCTCCTCCACCTTCTAGAATGTTCTCTAGAAACACCCGGTTATCCCCTCCGGTTTTTCTTTGCAACCTTGAACCGGTTCGGTCCGGTTTGGGGTACCCTTTTGTGGGGTTGGATGAGAATTGCCGAAGGATTGTTGAGGTTATAGCGAGGAAGGAGAAAAGGAACCCTCTTTTGATGGGGGTTTATGCGAAAAGTGCTCTCAAGAGTTTCGTTGAGTGTGTGCAGATTAAAGGTGGGGTTTTGCCTTGTGAACTTAGTGGCTTGAGTGTGGTTTCCGTTGAGAATGAGATTGGTGAGTTTGTGAGGGAAGGTGGGAGCAATGAGAAGAAGATGGGGATGAGGTTTGAGGAGGTGGGTCGTTTGGTGGAGCAATGTTCTGGTGCTGGTGTTGTGGTGAGCTTCGGAGAGATTGAGGTTTTTGTTGGGGGAATGGGGAATGATGGTGGTGGGTTTGTTGTTTCACAGTTGACGAGGTTGTTGGAGGTTCATGGTGGGAAAGTGTGGTTGGTGGGTGTGGCGGGTACCTCTGAAGCCTATTCTAAGTTGCTGAGGTTGTTCCCTACCGTTGACAAGGATTGGGATCTGCATCTACTGACCATGACCTCTGCCACCCCTTCCATGGAAGGACTCTACCCTAAATCCAGGTGGGTTTCTCTTTTCTTTATTGGTTCCAGTTTGTACTTGTCTTTACTTCAAACTTGGAACCCAACCAACCATGTGTACTGTTCTAGTCTACTTTGGATGGGGTTTGGACTTCCACTTTCATAATATATATATATATATATATATATATATATATATATATATATATATATATATATATATATATATATATATATATATAAAATACAATAGAATAGAATATAATATAATATACGAAAAGGCAGTAATGTGTTTAGATGTTTGTGTAAAAATATTATTGTAGATAAAAAGTTGACATGTGAGTATGGACATTTGATAAAAACTTGTTGTTCAAATCTTTCACTTTGCCTCCTTACTTATTTTTATGATCCAACTCGTTTGGCTCTTAGTTCCTTCCCTTTCCTCCTCTTCCTTCTCAGGTTCCCATCCTTTTCTCTGTCACTTTTAAAGTTAAAAGTTGTTTGGTTACAGTGGAAACAGAAAGGAAGGAGTTATTAAAAAAAAGTGTTATTATAATTGAATTTTAATCTACCTCGCCAAACTCTGTATAACCTCTTTCTTTCTGTCTTTTTTCATAAATTTAGAGCATACTGTAATGAAGTTCATGGTTCAATTTGTTTTGTTTTCATAGAAAAATTAATTATTCACTTACAATAGAATTGCTGTAATGCACTACTTGTTGGGGAACAAGTCAATCTGAAATCTGAAAGGATTTCTCAAATTTTTTTCAGGTTTTAAGTCTGGAATGGCCCCGAGAACTAGTCTTCATTATTACCATGATCTATATCTTGGCATGTATAGAATTTACATAGATTTATAGATGCTTACGCAATTCATTTGCATGTGTGGTCTTATGAGCCATAAATGTTATTTCTACTGGCAGGCTTTTGCTGAATGCAATGATAAATGCTCCTTCTTTTTATGCACCCATGGCCCACAAGGGCCCTCTTCTCTTTTGGGTCGTGAATGTAGCTGATACCTTAAGAGGGCCTTTTTTAGAGCCCATCAAACTCAATAGCCTGTTGTGATGTATATATTTGCCTATTAACAATTTTCGTTTTTTTTTAAAAAAAAAAAACAATTTTCATTTCAGTTTATATATATATATATATATATATATATATATATATATATATATTATATGGTGGGATTGATGATGCTTTTTTAAGTCTATCTCATCATCATGTGCACTTTAGCTTCTGACAGTTTTGTGCCTAATGGATCTAAAAGTTCCCACTTCATGGAAAACTTGCAGCTTGATGGGGTCCTTTGTTCCATTTTGTGGGTTCTTTTCTACGCCTTCAGAGTTCAAAAATGCCTTGAACTGTACGAATGCATCTTTAACTAGGTGTGACACATGCAATGAAAAGTATGAACAAGAAGTTGCTGATATTTTGAAGGTAGGCCCTGCTACTTCGGCATCTGGTTACTCAACAAGCTTGCCTTGGTTACAAAAGGTTAATGTGGACACAGATAGAGGATTGGATGTGGCAAAGGTGTGTGTTATCATCACCTAATCTTGTTTTCCCCTTGTTCAATGCATGCAGAGACATTCACATGCTCACACACATACATGCAACATCTTGGCGGCAATTGCTGTACTGACCCACTAAAATAATTTAGAGGTACGCAGTAATAATAATGCTACATGCCTACAATGGTAAAAACAAAACAAAAGGAAAAAAAAACACCTTTTTCCCATTAAGAAAGAAAGGTGGCAATGTAGTGAACTAAAATAATAGTACTTCAATAGTCTATTTTGTCACTCAACTTTATTTGTGGAGCCTGTGGCTTTTTGATAATAAAACTCAGAATTATATTAAAGAGAACGTTCAGAGATTGGATTTACTGAACTTAATGAGATTAGTAATGTTTGATTAAGACAAGAAAGCATGTTGTATATCAACATGTATATATATATTTTATACTTTGGTCCTACCTTATGCATCTGCTATAAGGATGGACCTGGCGTGGGAGTGGGGGATGAATCACTCCAAAACCCAAAATATTTCCCCTGGATAGTGTAGATTGTACACAAGTTTTTAGAAACGTAACAAACATAAGCTTTCTAACTATGTTCTTGTTTGCATTCTCTAATTTGAATATTGGGAAATGAGAAAATCATACTCTATATGTAGAACTTCTGCATTAAGTTTTTCTAAAATATTTCATCAAGAAAAATTATTGTGAATTATATGAAATGAGAAAGCCTTCCATTTTGCTCTTTAAAGCTATATGTATCGTTGAAAAACTTTGGTCACCAAATTAGTTTCCTCACAGATTTACATTGTTACATATTAGTCCTCCAAAGATTTAATTTATTATAATTTTTTCTCTCGAAGATCTAAAATGAAATCATATTGTTTCTTATTAAGGACTGAAATGGGAATGATAAAAGAATTTTTGAGGTATTAATTTTGTGATAGATTACATCTTTAAGGAAAAGATCTAAAATATTACCATAGTCATTGCGTTGGACAAAAATGGTGATAATTTTTTTTAAGAACTAATTTGGTGACAAATTAAATGTTTAAGAGATTAATTTAATGATAAAATCTTTAAAAGCTTAAAGTGGTAATAAAAATAAGCTGTGTGACTAATTTGACGATAAAAAATTTGAAATACAAATGTAGTGACATATATAACTAAAGAGACTAAATTAAGGGTTCTCTTTGTAAGGAATTGTGTTTCTCAAGTCAAGCTGTGATTATTCTTTTTCCATCCTGTTTGTTTATATATTTCTCTCTTGATTAAAATTCTTGGATGCACCATTGTCAATAATCTTGTTTTGCATCATGTGCCATACCTCATTATTGATTCAATTTGGTTGTATTTATTTAAGAATAATGAACTTCATCATCCAGTGCAGACTAATGAAGAAAACACAAGTTTGAATGGTAAGATCTTGGGATTGCAAAGGAAATGGAGTGATATTTGTCAACGTCTTCATCAGAACCGATCATTGGCTGAATTTGATATTGCCAAAACAAGGTTCCAAGCTCCATCCCATGAGGGGTTTCAATTTGGTTCAGGAAGTAGCAGCAAATGTCCATCCCATAATGAAATCCAATATTCTAATCAAATTTCCTACATGTCTAAAGAGTTACAAAGTGCATTTCCATTTAAACAGATATTACCAGCATCACTACCTTATGATACTGTTAGTATGAATAATGAAGTTGACCACATACAAAAAGCTTCAAAAAGTGACACACAAAGTACTTGGGCATCCCCTTTCACTAAGGCCAATATGAGTCTGCTAGACCACACATCATCTTCATCCCTCACTCCTGTGACCACAGATTTGGGATTAGGAACTATATATACATCAGCAGCTCACGAACCAGATACTCCGAAAGTAAGTGATCATAAGAAGCATCTTCAGCACTTGTCAGATTCCCTTTCAACTGACTTTGATGCCTTGAATGAGAGTACTTCACACCAAATTGCTAGATCTTCTTCCTGCTCCGGTCCAAATTTGGAAGGGAAATTTGAAACAATAGATTTCAAGTCACTTTACCAGCTTCTCACTGAAAAGGTTGGCAGGCAGGATGGGGCCATATATGCTATCAATCGAACCATGTCCCTTTGTAGATCTGGTGGTGGAAAGCGTAGTGGCTCACATGTTAGAGCAGACATATGGCTTGCTTTCCTTGGACCAGATAGACTTGGAAAAAGAAAAATTGCTTCAGCACTTGCTGAGATTTTAGTTGGAAACAAACAAGGCCTTATCTCTGTGGATTTGAGTTCTGTAGACAGGTTTTACCCATCAAACTCGATTTTTGAATTCGAAAATTCATATTGCCGTGATGTGCTTATGAGGAAGACAGTTGTGGACTATATTGCTGGGGAGTTGAGTAAAAAGCCACACTCGGTTGTCTTGCTTGAAAATGTAGATAAAGCTGATTTTCTGGTGCAGAATAGTTTGTTGCAAGCAATAAGAACAGGTAAATTCCGTTACTTGCATGGAAGGGAAATCAGCATCAACAATGCAATCTTTATTGTAACATGTACTGTGTTCAAAGGTAATGGCTCTTTTGATTTGGAGGAGCCTAAAATGTTTCCTGAGGAAAGAATCCTAGAAGCTAAAAGATGTCAAATGCAATTATCACTTGGACATGCTTCCGAGGATGCCACGAGGAGTGGTTGCACAAATGTGAAGGTTACACACGGAAAAGGGACCTCGAAAATACCATTTCTGAATAAAAGAAAGCAAATTGAAAGTGGTGATTCCAAAGATAAAGCATCATGCAAGACACTGAAACAGGTCAGGGAGGCATCAAGGTCCTATCTGGATCTGAACATGCCTCTAGAGGAGGTTGAAGAGGGCAACACTTACAATGATTATGAAAGTGAATTTATAGTTGAAAACTCTCAAGCCTGGTTAAATGATTTATGTGATCAAATTGATGAAAAAGTGGTTTTTAAGCCATTCAATTTTGATTCTCTTGCTGAGCAAGTAATAAAAAGCATTGACATAAAATTTCAAAAGATGTTTGGATCAGAGGTTATGCTGGAAATTGAGTATGAGGTAATGGCACAGATACTCGCAGCTGCTTGGTTATCAGACAAGAAAAAAACAGTGGAGGATTGGGTTGAAAATGTTCTTGGCAGAAGCTTTGCTGAAGCTCAAAAGAAGTACCACCACCCTGCACCTGATTATGTATTGAAACTGGTTAACTGTGAAAGAATTTTTGTGGAAGAACATGCTCCTGGAGTATGCCTTCCAGCTAGAATTAACTTGAACTGAATTTTTGCTCACTATGTATTTTGTAATTACTTGTAAAATGTAGCTTGTAGGATATAGCATTTGGTAGCTGGTAGCATTTTTGGGCTAATCAATCCCACAATTTTTTCTTTTGTGGTGATCGTTATGCAATTCCTATGGTAAAAGAATGTGTATCTTCACCAGTTTTCCTGTTTAATGTCTTTTTGCACTGATATTTCTTTTTTAATATCATCCAAGCCTAATAATATTTGCTCCAAGTTTAATATAACATCCCATATTAATGGCATAGTTTATATATATTTTGTTTTCGGTTCATTCAACCCTTTGCATATATTCTTACAATCCTATTAAGAGGGCTCCATAACTCCATTTTGTATAGAACCTACCACCTATCTAAATGTCTGGCAACATATCCAAGGTGTTGCTCCATTGATTTTCTTATAAAGAAATATAACTCTGTAGAAGACAAAAATATGCTTAATGTTGTGTTCATAATTGTTCCTTAATTCTCATATCTTCCAAAATCTTGATATTGTAGCTGCAATCTAGCTTTAAAGACTTCCAAAATCTTATTATTGTGGCTATAAATGTCGTTGTGAACCACAATTTAAAACCTTGACCACCCCAATTAAAATGACATAACTCAGCTCATAATCTTTGTCCCCTAAACGTCAAGGCTAGTTGAAAAAGAAAACAACATTATTTCTATTCACCCCGTTCTTATATTCAGAGGTTTTTGAAAAAGTTAAAAGTTAAAATTAGAAAGTTAGCTACATTTAATTAATAGTTTGTTGGATTTTCTCTTATATACTATCACATTATAAAGTCCTTACACATTTAATCAAATATCAACCAAATCTCTTGATCTCTCTTATTTTTTTTCTCGTTTCTTAAATTCTATCATGTTTTTCAACAATGTATTGTTCTTAAATTATGGAATATATCCGGATGTGTACAGTGTACAGTGTACGTTTATGTTTTTCCTTATTTTTCAAGTACTTTTGATACTGTTTAATTAGTTAATAAATCTTTTTTTGCTTGTTCCGAAAAAATAATTATTGCAATATTTTTATTTTTATTTTTGGTATAAAAGCTAAAAAAACAAAATAAGAAAGGTTATAAAATGCATTTAGAAATATTTGAAGGGTCCTTAAAATATATGGTTCGGTGTATCCTATCAACTTTAGGTTTTGGAAGTTTTTGGTGACAAGAGTTTTATATTTAAAAAGTCTGTTTGTATACATGGTAAACCCTCTTCCATTAATTAAAAATGCTTGCATCCATGTTATGTTTCACAATCACAATTTGCAATCTTGTACCAAGAAATAAAAAGTTACTTTGCTTACAAGTTTTGTTGTTATTTTAGTTTATTTGAAGCATTCTGAACTTTTGGATTGCTGATCACTTATTTAAACTTCCACAAGTGCACAATGAAATCCTATCTTAGATGGTAAGTGCAAGAGAGAAAACTGTCCTAACAATGAAGAAAATATATTCCTAAATTGAAAACCTCACTCTTAAGTGTAGAGGGAGAACACACGATTAAGGGTTTGAGGTTAAATCTGAACCTTAATTAATGTCAATGATTAAAAAATTAATGGTTAATCTACATCATCAATCCAATGTCTCATCAGATGTCATTAATTATTAGATAGAAATATGTACTGTAGGACAAAAATTGTTGCAATTGAAAAATACGTAGACTAAATCTGAGCGAAAAAGATTAGGGGCTAATTTAAATTGCCTTAACATTAAATTAAGAGGACATATATAAAATACAATTAAACCTACAAAATAATCTGATCATGCACGAAGTTTGAAGAAATGCTGCTAGTATGTGGTGAGCTCATATATACTATTAAAGATATTAAAATTAAGAAGGTAAAATAAAATAAAATAAAATAAAAAGAAAAGAAAAATCCAGTGTAACACACTAACTCAAGCTAATTTTTAAATAAATGGTTCGAAACAATTTTTTACCCTTTTTTAAGAAACTTTTTATTGCATACCTTTTTTTTCCTTATAAACCTCAAAATAAAAATGGGCTATTCATATCAAAAGAAGAAAGAAAAAATAAACAAATGGTCCATATTTGTGATTAGATGTTAATTTCCAAGATCTGTGAAAAAAAAAATTTACATACAACAAATTCTTTTTTCTAATTCTTCATATGATCTCATCCTATTCATGTAGGTTATAATCATAACATCATATCAAGTTGCAAGACTTTCGCCATAAAATAAAAGCTTAATTTATTCATCATGTATGACAATCAATTCCCAATCTTAAGTTTTTAAATCTCTAGCTCTACTAGTTGTTGTCATGTAAAAGTGTGTTCTTCTCTAGACTAAAAATATGTCTCATCTTTTAATTTTAGGTCAAACAAAAAAAATGTCTTATCTAAAGAGTAGGTTTTATCTCTTTGAATAGGTTTATCCAACTCTACAAATAGGAGCCCAAAGTGACTTTTGGATACATATTTGACACATCAAATATTGGATGTAAAGGTTTTATTGGGTTCTGTGGAAGCCCAAAGAGGAGGGAGATCTTGACCTAAACCAAATAATGGCTATATGTGTCTTTTCACATTTATTAATGACAAATGGTGAATATACACCGTGTTAATCTGGATATATTAGTCGCTGAATTTTTTTTTTAAAATTTTGTAGCTGTTGAATTAAAATTTATTGGAATGGTAGGCTTGTGTGGATGTATGGATATTCTTATTTTTTATTATTGTTCTTAATTAATCCATTATTAACTAATGTTGTACATCATATGAATTTGTGTGAACTACAAAATTTAATCCGTGGAAATTTTGGTCTATTTTTTTAAAAATTTAAATATATTTTAAATTTTTGTATTTTTAAAATAATTATTTTTAATTTTTAATTTTTTAAAATATACTACTTTTAATCTCTAAAATAATCAATATTTGACTTCCAGCATATATTAATGTTTGAAATGTTAATAATAAAAAACTAAAAATAATATATTTTAAAAAAAATAAAAGAAAAAATAAATTATTTTAAAAATAAAAGATTAAAATTAAAATTTTAAAGTTTTATATGAATTAAAAATATATTTAATTTTCTTTTTCAGATGCAAAGAGATATTTGAGTTTAAACTTTAAATAGCTTCTATGAACTTTAAAAACCACATATTTGGTGTGTTTGAAATTCATTGAACTTAACCAGCAAGTTTAGTTTAGGCGTGTTTAAAGGTGCTGAATTGTTTGGTGTTTGGAAGCTAAATTTGGAATAACATTATTTTGGGTGCTTACATAAGTGTATTATAGTGTCCTTTCATTCCTTGTAATAGATAATTAGATCTTGGAGCCAACCACTTCCATCATACCTATTGTTTGAACTTTTCTTCACAAGTTTGACATTTTCAATAGTTTTAGGAATAACCCGCAGAGTTCTGTCTAGCACTCAAATATGTTTAAGACAAACCAATGAAAATGACCTTTGGAAGCAAAATTCATTTCTAACTAGCTTCAGTTACTTTCATGGGTTCCACTATATTAATTGTTCTTCAAGCTATGTAGTTTGAATTCTACATACACCATCCCACTTTTCTGACTTTTGAGATGGTCCTAAACTCAGTCAATATCACATTTAAATAATAATTAAATCATTATGCTATAAATCATAAAATATTCATATAGTTATGTTTGTCATGTATGATTACAGTAAGAATAACTGATGTTGAATCCATGTTTCTTTGATCTCTTGTATAAGTTACAACACCAGGAACAATACTTGCTTGTAAAATCAACCGTTATTAAGTATAAAGGGAGACTGATTTTCTTTTTATTATTTATAACAATTAGTAAAATAACCATTCCTATGATGTAGATAGCCTCATAATCTTCCACACACATATTGCTGGAATAGCAATTTTCAAAGTGAATATATTTTTTATGACAAATTCTTACATTTCATAAAAAAGATAAGAACAAAAATATGTAATAAGATAAATAATATGATATAGAGAAATAAAAAATATTTTCCGAAAGGTATAATCAGTTTTGAATCGCTGAAATATTCATCTAAGTGAAGTTTTAGAAACAAATAACTATGTCTATGTCTAGAATACTACTATATATGTTTTATAAACAAATGTTACATATCTTAGAGCAAACGTCCAAACTAAAATTTGAGGAAGCATCAAAATCACTGTTAACAAATTGTACTCTAATTGAATATGTAAAAGAGAATTAAATATTCTTTTCTTTGACGTTGTTCCATACTTAACAATCAAACTAGAAAGGTTATGATAATTTACTTATTCCTACTTAATTACTTGGTTAACTTGAGTTAGCTCGGCTTATTGAGTTAATTTGATGTGGGCTGGATTATTGCGGTCATCATATAGTTAATTTTATGAAATTTTAGTTTAAACTAATTATGCAGAGCCTACAAATCATGTTTGTTTTAGTTGAAATTAAAGATGAAGAAAGGAGAGTTTGATTTATTTTATTTTATTTTATTTTTATTTTTAATATTTAAATTATTAATTTTTAAAAATAAAAAATTATTATATTAATAAAAAATTATAATAAAAATAAAAAATTTTAAGTTTAATTTAAATTTTTAATTAATATGCAATAAAATTTATACTGTAAAAATTATTTATTTTTATTGTCTTTTCTACTTATTTAAATAAGAAAAAATATTTTTTTATTTTTATTTATTTAAATAATTTATATTTTTATCTATTTTTTCTATTTTATTTATCATCCAAACATACCATTATTAATTTATATTTTATTTATGATAGTTAATTATTTTAGTGAGCAAATAAATGAACTAAATTTAAATATTTTAAACATTAAAATATCATAATAATATTTTGTATAAATTTAATTATTGTAAAAAATTCAAAATATATACCATATTTATGCAATATTTTTTACAAATATAATACATTAAGTTAACTTTAATTCAATATTTTTTCACATTTTTATTAATTTTCTACATAAAATGGCGCATAAATATATTATATACTTTATTTGTTTATAATAATTAAATTTATATAAAAATATTATTTTATTATTTTAATTTCATCCTTTCATTTTTCACATAAAATAATTAACTATCATATAAGTGAAAAATAATAACAATGTTAAATATAAAATTGACAAAAAATCTAATTTTATAAATATCTGTAAAATTAATGAATTGATTTAAAAAAAGGATTGAAAAATATGATGATTAGAAATTTTGAGGTGAATATGAAGTTTGAAGTTGATTTGTGTATCATCAACAGCAAAGCGTCATCCACTCGTTGGCAGGAAACAGAAGGTATGAGAGGTGACAGTGACTCAGTGAGTGATGAGAGAGTTTGATAACTGTTTTGACGGTGTTGCCATTACACCGTCACCATCAAATCTACCAACACATGTTGCGTGGCGTCACCATAGTATCCTTGGGAAACATTCTTCTTCTTCCACTTCATAATTTCTATAAATTAATATATTAATCTTTTAAAATAAACAAATTAAATAATAATGTATTAATACTTGTAAGAAAAAATCTTTAATACTTCAATGATATCTATGTTTTATAAAAGATTAATCTACGAGAGAAATTTTTTTATCATTCGTAATTATCTTATCTAATTTGAATAATTTTTTTATAAAAAATACTTGTAATTTTAAAATATTAAATAAGTTTTGTATTAACATTTCAATTCAATTTAATAGAAGTGTATCAACTTAAAAATATATTTTAATTTTTTTATAAGAAAAGATCAACTTATTGTTAAAATATTAATAATCTACTTAAAAGCTTAATACATAGTAAATAGTTAAGGCGAAATGGTAGTAACGTATTTTTTAATATATTAATTAAATTTAGTTAATTTTTTTAAAAATATTAAAATATTAAAATATTTATCTTGTAAATTAGTTATTTTCTTTTTTAAAAATAAATAATAAAATAATATGTTAAAAAGTATGTTTAGATGAATATATTATAAATATTTCTCTTAATTAAGTTTTTTAAACATGTTAAAAAAACTTCGATGAGAAATCTTGCTTATGGTCTATCAAAAGGAATTATTATTCATCTTTGTGTGGAAAAAATTATTTATGCAAGCCAAAAATAAAATGACATATTTATTTTAATTTGATTTAAATAAATAATTATTTTAAATTTTGTATACTTATAAAAAGAGTAGTATTTTTTAAATAAAATAATTCCAACATTTATGAGAAAATTATTTTTATATAAATATTACATGAATTATAATAATTTTAATTTTTTAAAGTACTTTTTTTCTTATTATGAAATTGGTATTTACAATGTTGTTGGACGTTAAAGTAAATTAAATCTTCTCTTAATAATATTTTTTCACACATAAATTATAAAATTTCCTGTATGAACATTTTAATCATACTATTGTTAAATTTTGATTGTTCTCATTCCTAAAGTTGATTCTTCTACTAATATTAGAGATTTTAAATATATTAGCCTTTCGAATTTTATTATTAGATTATTACAAAAGGCTATTGTGTTTAGATTTAGGCCTCGTATTCTTATATTGTTGGATCTTTTTAGAGCAATTTTTTTTTTCGAAAATACTATTATCCTTCAAGAGATTGTTTATATAAAAGTGAGAGACAATTTTAAACTAGATCTTAAAAGAGTATATGATAGGATAGATTGAAGTTTTGTAAAACAAATGCTCTTATTTGTTTTGATTTTTATTAGAGGATCAATAATCTTATTATGTTTGATTAAAAAAAAAAGTCATCATGTTCACTGTTTTATCTGATTTTCTTAGCTTACTTTAAAATTGTGAGGTCCCTTATCTCCTTATCTCTTTATCCTTTACACAAAAATATTGCCAAATTTTATTATTAAAAAAATAATAAAATAATTAGCATCATATTTATATTAATTATAGAAATATACTTTAGACTTTTCATTTATTCTTTGCTGATAATGTTTTTTTTTGTACTAAGGTTAAATTTTCTTAAATGAGGATTATATTTGGTGTTCTGGATAATTTTTTGCAAAACTTTTTGGTTTCAAGATTAGTCTTTACAATTCTAAACTTTTGCTTTTAAATCAACGTTTAATGTGAAAAAAGATAAGTTGTTTTCTATTTCAAGCATTAGATTTATTTTTAACATTAAGAGGAATGTAATGTCCTATTGTTGAAGGAAGGATAAAACAAGAAAATTTCACATTTATTATAGATAAAGTTGAGAATAGATTGGTTAGGTAGAAATGTAATGTCTTAAATAAAGTTGGAAGGCTTACTCTTTGCCTCCTATGTTATTTCATTGATTCCTCTTTGTCCCATGTTCTATACGTGCAATCACTTGGATTCCATCTCTAAAAATTCATTTGGGCTAATAATAATAATAATAATAATAATAATAATAATAATAATAATAATAATAATAATAATAATATCTCTATCTTGTTAACTTCTTTACTTCCTTTCTTGAGAAGGTTATTAGAAACATTAACTCCTTTCAATTGTTTTTTAACAAGGATATAATGATGGTGTGTTTAAGATTTCTCCATCTTAAAGGAGGACAATTCTTGGGTTCATTTTCTTCGTAAGTGAAATTCTTAAAATGATGCATTTAACTTACTTTAAGAACATTTTAGTAAATTAAAACATTTTCTTTTTATTAATCCATCTTATAGTATTCATCTTAGATTATATATTTTTTCTCTCACTTCATAAAAAAATTATAATTAAAAAATAAAACAACACATTAAAATTATATCAACCATTTTTATTAGATCAATATTTATTATAACAATGCTGGATTTATAATTCATTCATGAAAACATATCAATAAATTACTCAATTTCAAAGATTTATATATTAAATATTAAGAACTTTTTAGTAACTTTTTATAAATTTTGATTAAGAAATTTTGGATATATTTTATTCACTATTTTTGATTATTTTAAAAAATATTTAATAATTTTGATATTTATGATTGCTCTATGGTCCACATTTTCTGTTAGCCTAACCTTTGAAAGACATAACTTAATTAGATTAAAATAGTAAAAATTTTGACTAAAAATCTAAAATAGCTTGTATCTTGTGAATTAATGCATGTTATCACAAAATTTTATTAAGTTGACTTGTAAAACAATTCATCCATAATTAAAGGAATATTTTTACCAATTTAAATGGGTTAGTTTATGATGAGTTGAGTTGGGTCATAACTTTTTAAATTTTTTTAAATATAATATTATTAAAATATTAAAAGGATACTTTTTTATTATTAATAAAAGTATTTTTAATAAAATATAATTTTTTTTATTTTTTATTAGAAAAATTTACATTTATAATTTTTTTTATAAAAATTTTGATATTTTTCTTTTTCTTAATTAAGTGAGTCAACTGTGAGATAATTTACCAAATCAATGAGTTAAATCGAATTAGTATTTTTTTTTTTGAATTGCCGCAATTGTAACATAAATTAAATTGATCCATGGTTAAACCCAACCTATAATAAACCAATTTGATGATTTTAATTTTGATAACAATCTTGCTTATGTAAAACTTTTAGGGTTTTTTTTTATGTAGTCCATTTTTAATATTGTTATCATAACTGAAGAATATAGTAACAATAACACGATATAATTAGAATTACTATTTTTTGGGAAGATTATTTATATCGAAATGCGATCTCAATATCTCAATTGTTTCTCTTACGTGCATTTTTCTCACCGTTATGTACTAGCTCTTAAATTTTAGTTGTTGAAAGAAAAATAATCATTTATTGGTATCCAGTCAAAAATAATTTGACCCAATTATCTAATAATCTGTAAATATTTAAATTTAATAATTAAATAAATTATTGATAAAAATTATTTACATGTAATAAATTAATATTAATAACGATAATCATACCACTCCCTTTTGGAAATAAATTACACTTAACTAAAAGCTAAAATGTTGATAAAATAAATCAATATGATTACTATTTCTATAAAAAAAATGAAGAACTTTTCTTACTTTGACTCATTTAATAATTGTTATTAAAACTTGACAAATTTAATTGCCATAATTTTTTCTTGCTGTACTACGTGACTTAATTGACAATACAAATTAGTCAACGCAAATGAATGAAAAATTAAAGAAAATGACTTATCAATTAGCAATTTGTTTTTGTGCAAAATGTTAATTATTAGAATTATATTTTATTTGCTATTAAGGAATTTCTAAAGTTGTGAGAAAAATGGACGCTTTGCAAACTTTATAACGAATAAAAAAGAACAATCACAATATGAACGCAACATTGTAAAAGTAATAAGAACAGTCAAGATATATTAAAATTATTTTAGCTTTATATATAAGTTTTAGTTGTTTATATTTTTTAATTCAAGACAAAAAATATTCTTTATAAAAATTTATTGGATAAAAAAGATTTACAATACGATGAAATAAATTATTTCAAGTGAGTTTTAATTAATTATATTTAATTATTTATAGACACTCCTCAAACAAAAATTGTAGTAAAAAAAAATAGAAATTAAACAGAAAACCAAAAAAGAAAAAACAAAGGAAGAGGAGCAGGTGTTAGTGACTAGTGCGACCTTCCTTTTTGACTCCCAAGTCATAAATACTTGGGACATGAAAAGTCTTCTCTCTCTAAAAACTTTGTTGTAAGAGTTGAAGTTTAAAGCAAAACAGAGAAAACCCAACTTCACTAGCTTTAGTGCTGTTTCTTTTCTTGTGTAAGGTATGCGTTTTTGGTTCTTATTCATGTCTTTTGCTTCTTGATGGGTCTTTGAATTTGAGCTAAAAATTGAATCTTTTTGAAGTTTCTGAAAGTGCGATGTTTTTGCTTGGTTGTTAACAAAATCAGAGAGTGATATGTTTTGAAACGTGTGTCTTGGCCTTAGAGCGTTGTTATGGAGGGAAATTACCAAAGTCATGTGGAAAAGAATATGCTTTCTCTTTCACGCTGGACTAAGGACAGATTATTTTTGCTGTTTGTTTAGATTGCAACCATTCTCCGTTTTTTTCTGTTACCGGGTTTTGTGTTTATTTTTAGAATTGTCTCTGTACATAAACTAAAAGTTAAACATTTATAACTGAAACTAATGCGTGTTGCAAATTTCTTGGTGATTCATGATTTTGTAACTATGCAAATCGTTAGTTGCCTCATCCGTTATCAACTTCCATCAAATGGGGAGAATTTGTTTCTTCTATCGCTTTATCTGATTGCTCTTTTTTTTTTTGTTAGGTTAAACTGAAATCTTTTAAAGGGGTTTTTCCAGGCTTTATATTTGAGAGATTCTTTCTGGTGCAATGGCATATTGAATTCTTCTATCCTTTGTGGTTTTTGCAGATTCTTTGAAATCATGTGCAGTGGTTCCAAGAGGAAACCTTCTCAATCTGGTTTGATAATGGGGGATGAGGAGTATGGAAGACGAGAAGAAGGGTTGCATCATAAAATTTCTGCTTTGCTTGAGTTTTCAGCTGTAGATGACGTAATGGCTTTCAAAGATGCTGTTGAAAAAGAGGGTCATGATGTTGATGAGGTAGGATTGTGGTATGGGAGGAGGGTTGGCTCAAAGGAAGTGGGATATGAAGAGAGGACCCCTCTTATGATTGCTGCTATGTTTGGAAGCAAAAGTGTGTTATCTTACATTCTTGGAACAGGTGGTGTTGATGTTAACCAGGCTTGTGGGTCGGATGGGGCTACTGCACTTCATTGTGCTGTTGCCGGTGGTTCTGCTGCCTCCCCTGAGGTTGTCAAGCTTTTGCTTGGTGCTTCTGCAGATGTTAGTACTGTTGATGCCAATGGTAATAGGTCATGTGACTTGATTGCTTCTATGTCTCATGTTCTCTTCAATTCAAGGAAGAGGATACTACAAGCCATACTAGAAGGTGCAGATGATATTGATGAGGTTTGCCTTAAATTTAATGAAGAAATTGATCTAATGGAGAAACAGCAACTGCAGGATGTAGATACGCCTCGGGTTTCAAAAGATGGGACTGAGAAGAAGGATTATCCCATTGATCTCTCTCTTCCGGACATAAAGAATGGGATTTATAGCACAGATGAGTTTAGGATGTATATATTTAAAGTAACCCCTTGTTCAAGAGCTTATTCTCATGATTGGACTGAGTGCCCCTTTGTTCATCCAGGGGAAAATGCAAGGCGACGTGATCCAAGGAAATTTCAATATAGCTGTGTCCCTTGCCCTGAGTTTCGGAAGGGATCTTGCAGCAAAGGGGATGCTTGTGAATATGCACATGGTATTTTTGAGTGCTGGCTTCACCCTGCGCAGTATAGAACACGGCTTTGCAAGGATGAGACTGGATGCACCAGAAGAGTTTGTTTCTTTGCGCACACACTGGAAGAGCTTCGTCCTGTGTATGCTTCTACCGGTTCTGCTATGCCTTCTCCTAGAACATATTCTGCTAATTCTTCTTCTTTGGACCCTTTCACACTGGGCTCTCCATCTGCCTTGATACCACCTGCATCAACCCCACCTCTGACTCCATCTGGAGCATCTTCGCCTGTGGGTGGAACCATGCGGCAGACTCATTCTCATGTTGCAGTTCCTACCCTTCAGTTATCTGGAAGCAGATTGAAAACTACATTAAATGCTAGAGATGCTGATTTGGATGTTGAATTGCTTGGACTTGAAAATCGTCTACATATGCAGCAGTTCATGATTGAAGAGATGACCGGTCTTCCATCCCCTTTTAAATGGAAAAATTCCATGCCTAATAGCCCATCTTTTCATGATCATATAGGGGAGTTAAATAGGATTGACCAAGTGAAACCTACTAACCTTGATGACATTTTTGGGTCTCGGATACAATCTCCAAGTGGAATCCAGGTGCATCAGAATGTGAACCAGTCACCAAGAAGCTATCCTTCCAACTTTTCCACTTCAAGTGTGGTTGGCTCGCCATCATTCAAGGTTGATCCATATGGGGCAGCATCCATGGTGGCTTTGAATCCAAGAAATGCTGCAGTTTCAAAGCTGAGCCAGGGCTTTATCGAGCACCATGAGGTGAACTGTGATTATGAGATTCCTTCTTTTGAGCCTTCTACCTTCTCTGCTTGGGGCTCCCCTGATGGCAAGTTAGACTGGGCCATCCCCCAAGATGAATTAAATAAGCTGAGGAAATCTTCTTCTATTGGATTTCAATGCAGCAATAGTCCTTTGAAAACGGATACAACCACTTTGCCACCAAATGTTGATGAGCTAGATGTGTCTTGGGTTCATTCACTTGTGAATGATGCTTCACCAACGGAATCTGATCAGTATAGTGTTGAAGAGCCACTGCAATTCCATCTTAACAATGGAGAGGATGCAGTGCCACCTAGGCAGAAGCCACTGTACATGGAGCCGGAGCAAATGGTTGCATAAATGCAATGACAACAATGGCATTGGATCTTCTCTGCAACTATAGACTAATTTATTTATTTAATTACAATTATTATTATTATTATTATTATTTATTATTATTATTATTATTATTATTATTTAATTTTATATATATTCATTATATTTTGGTGATAATTTGTATCCCAAGGCCACAATGTAGAAGCTGAGCAGAATCCAAGTTTTCTGCTCCAGTAGCTACCTGTTACTACTACTAGGTTATTTGATTCCATTGTTCCCCTTTCTTTTTTTTTATCTGTTATTTGTTATGCTCTATTGAGTTGTAACTTTCCAGCAACCATGAGTGGAACAGATGCAGTGAGACCTGATAATTTTATAAATGTTAATTTTTAATTTACATAACTCATGTTTATGCCTTATTCATTCTATTCTCATTGTTTTTGTAATACATGCGGATATATATGTGCTACAAATTACAATAGTTGATGCTATTACCCATTTGAACTTTGGGAACCTCCATTTATCATATTTCACTTTAGCTTGACTCATCATAAAATGTTTAAGTTGGTCCAATCCAATAAAAGCTATGAGTGCAGATAAATTCCAAATTTTAATGTATGCAAGTATAAGACACGTGTGCCACTTGTAACTACTATTTATGTTAGTTTGATGCCTTTGGGATTCTTGCTCAATGTTTTGGCATAAGCTTACACGCGGTTTTCAGATGGCTTGTTATAGACAGTAAGAATATTATGTGAACTTGGTAGCCTTTATTAAGGTACCATCTTTATTGTGGAACTTTTATTGAGAATCAGGATAGCTTCGGTTGCTATTCACTGGCATTCTTTTCCCCTCTTTTTTTCTCCTTAATCTTATTATATCATTGCCATATGTACCTTTGATGATTTTGCATGCATGCTACTTTCGGCTATTAAAGTTTTTATTCATTGGTTCTTTGGGGTTGAATGGGAAGTTTGTGGAGCACTTGGGAAAAGCACTTACCAAAAGCTCAAGTTATTGGTTTTGCCTTTTATCAACCTTTCTCCGTGGAAAATCTTAATATGGGGTGATTCAGACCTATAAAATGACTTTGATCCTTTATTGGTAGCTAGCTCTGGTGCACATTTAAAATGGTTAAAAACCTGTTTCAAAAACATTAAGGTGAGGAGTACTAATAGAAAACTTTTTTTTTTTGCTCTTTTCCTTTTGGGTTAAGAAAGAGTAAATTTTAGAAAGTTGCAATGTGGGCTACCATAGGAAGGAAAAAAAGGAATAATTTACCTAAAAAAGTGTTACATTTGTACATAACTTTTAATGAGACTTTAAGCAAAATCAAAGATTAGAAGGTAACTAGTAAGAAAACAATGTTTTTGTTTGCATACATAATGGTGGTGATTATATTTATTTTATAGCTATTGAAGTAATGACCAGCGGCATGGTTTCTGTTCTATGCTTTACTATTGTAGTGGATGAAGTATTTTGCCTCTTATGTAGGAAAAAAACCATCTACATTATACTTGCAATTACGTTATTAAATTGAAATTGTCTAAAGAAGTTTTGGTTTGGACAGAAAATATATTGATGTTTATTAAGACCCCAAGGTCATTACTTGGTCAATAATCCTATTCTTCTATATTATTTTGTATTCCTTTACACATTTTTTTTAATGAAAAAAAAAAGATAGTGAAGAGAAAAGAGTAATCTCTCTCATTGTCCGCACTCGAACTTTTTGTTTGGTTTTAAGAAAAAATAAGAGACAATAAAGGAGGAAAAAAGAAAAAAAAAGTTTTAGAAATGAATAGTTTTTCTTTTGTATTTTTGTAGAATAAAAAATATGTTGATTAAAGATCTCAAGACAAGTCAACATATCTCACTTAGGTTGGCCCACCTTTTTATTGAGTTAGAAAAAAGTCAATTTAACTTGATCTATGAACTAAATACATTGACCTGAGATGATTCACCTAGTTTTTATTTTGAAACAAAGTAAATCTAAAATTGTTAAAAAAAATAGCATACCATTAATAAATTCCACCATTTCCATTTAGTAGTAATGGGTTGGGTTATGGGTCTAATAAAATGACACTAAAAAATTAAAAGATAATAAATTTAATATGTATACCCTCATAAACTTATGAGCCAATTCCGCTTGCTAGAGGAATATTAGGTCTAAATAATGGGTGTCTATGGCTAGATTTTTTGTAATTAGGGATGGAAGTGAACAAGATTGTCCGACAAGGGCTTACGACTCGACTCGTTTAAAGCATAGTTAAAAGCTCGACTCGGTTAAAGCCTAGTTAAACTCGACTCATTTAATAAATAGATAGACTCAGATTTGTTAAAAAATCGTTTTAGATAAACAACACAAACCTAGGCTTATAAAAAAGCTTATTTAACCTATTCAGGGGTCTATTTATATTTATATATTATATATTTATATTTATTTTAATATATTATATTTATATAATATTTATTTTATATTTTATTTACATAATATATATATATATATATATGTTTTAGGCCTATTTAAAGGCCTTTTTATCTTGTAGAGTTTAAATTTTCAAGATTTTTTAATTAATTATTTATATAGGTTTTAAGTTTATTTATTGATTTTTTTTTGTAATGCAGGCTTTTAAACAGACTTACAGGTCTTGTAGGCTTTAAATCATGCTAGACCTTGACAGAATCAGGTCAGACATGAGAAAAAGAAAGCATTTAACAGATAACATGCCTACACTCATACCTCAAAATTTTTAAACAAGACAGATTTAAACATTCAAAACCAAGTTCGGCTTGACCTACTTCCATCCCTATTTGTAACATAACCCCCAAAATCTTATGGGTTGTAACCCATGTTAATTTTTATCCGAAATAAATTGATTTACACACTTCGTTGTTTGTTGAAAGAAAATCAATACATAATAGTTTCGTCTTAAGAATATTTATAATTCTATAGAACCAAGAGTGATGTCGTATATAGAAAGGGATATATGCCTAATTAGGCCTTTTAAAGAGTAAAAGTAATGAACAACAAATCAAACAATTGAGTTTAAAACCATTTCGTACCCTAGTTTTGATAAATAGAAAACATAAATATAATTAGATAAATATTTGAGAAAAGCTGTTGTGTATATACGCAGACTTTTAGCTAAAGGATTATGTGACTCCTTGTAAGAGAAAAATATAAAATTATATTATCTAACGAAACTTCATCAAAGAGAAAATAAAGTGTTTGGACCATATAATCTGATCAAAGGAAATGGGTGGTTTGAAACTACACCATTTGCACATCATGAATGTGTTACTCTATGGATCATGCATCCCATTTTAAGCTTCCTCAATACGTTTCATTTAGGTCAAGGTATATGCCAGCTTATTATTAAAATTATTTCTTAAATTTTATTTCTGAAGATAAATAAAAGGTGAACGCAACAACATTAACTTTCATTGCTATATTGTTTGTTTACAATTAGACAAATTTCTATTAAAAAAAAAAGACATATGTATTGATGATGATATAATAATAATTTTTTTTCATAATAATATATAGGAAGAGATTTATATGAAATAATTTGATGATCTTTTTAAAGAAAAATAAAACTATATATTGATTGAGGAAGAGTTTATATAATTTGAAGTAGGATGGATGAAAATAGGTTAGAATATATTAAACTTTAAATATTCAGATTTAATATTTTTAAAATTTGTAAGGGTTAAGGTTGTTATTTGTTACAAACTATTTTTATTATCAAAGTTTGATTTGTTTAAAATTTATAAACCTAAAAATATTTTCAAAAATATATAATATAAAAGAAGTTAATAAATAAACTAAAACTAATATATAAAAATAATTAAAAAATTTGTAAATTTAATATATTAAAATATATAATATATATACTTATGTCTTATATCTTATATATTAATATTTATATATTATAAATTTAAATATAATATATAAATATACATTATATGTCTTATATCTTATATTATATGTTATAAAATTACAATATATATATACATTAAAATAAATTATAAAGTTATAATAATTTTATGTATTTAAATAGGTTAACAATTTTTTTTTACAAGTTTAGTTTTATGTATTTATTAAACAGATCAGATCTTGTGTTTCTATTAAATGATCTAATCCATTCTCATTCTTACAAAATAATAGTATAATATAGTAAATTTGTTATATATAAGTAAAGTTATAAAAATACCACTTTTAGCTGTTATATCTTTGTTAAAGAGTTTTTTTTATAATAATTTATTATATATTGATGACATGTTTATTTTTAAAAAAATATTTTTAAAATTGACAAGTTAAAGAAATAATTAGATGAATTTTTTGTCATGAAAAATATAGAAATGGCTAAACAAGTTCTTGGTATTAGAATCATGTATGATAAATAATAGAAAAAATTTTACCTATCATAGAAACACTATATTATAAGAGTGTTGTAGGAATTTTAGATGAAAAATTTTAAGATAATAGACATTATTCCTTTTACTATTCATTAAGTTGAGATGAAGGCTGAAAAGAGTCCTTCAAATAAAGTTAAAAAATTAGATATCAAACAAATTTTTTATTTATTTTTTGTGGATAGTTTGATGTATGCAATAATGTGCATAAGGATAAATATAGCACATGGTATTAGTACATTTAGTAGTTTTTTTTTTCAAATCTAGGTAGAAAGCATTAGAATATTGTGAAATAATTTTAATTATCTTTTTTATACTACTAGTTTCAAGCTTTTTTTGAAAGTAATAAACCGATTCTTATGGGGTATATAATTATAATGCAAGGATAAATATCTATTTTTGAATTTATAAGTCTCCATTTTTTTTCTTTTGTTATTTTTTTTTTCTATTTCTTTTCTTTGTGTTATTTTTCTACTTGTTTTCTAATTTATTTTAAAAAGTGCATTTCAACCTATTTGATTAAGTTTATAAAAAAATTTATGGATTGATAATCCAAATTGTAGAGGTGTATATAATATTATCCACTGTTAAGGTATAGTTTATTATCATTATAGAAAAATGCAAAAGTTGATATGGGTAAAAAAAAATTTGCTAGAACTTGTTTTTGGTCAAGATACTATTTATTAGTTTATGATAGTCAAAATATTACTCACTTAATATATGAGCTATCAGTAGATGTGAGGTATGATTGGATAAATGATATGTTGGATGCTAGATTGTTGGAGTTGGCAAAAGTTCATATAAATTATAATGATGTGAATATGATGACTCAAGTATATTTAAGGTAAAAATTTAAAATATGTGGTAAGATCATCATATTGATGATATGTGGTAAGATCATTATATTGATGATCATCCGTATTTAATTGTAAGAGGAACATTTATTGAATATTCAATTTTCTTTTTATGTGGAAAAATATCTAAATGTTTGATTTTATTAAATGTTTTACTTATTTAAATTTAAATAAAGATGAATCATTTAGAGATGAATAAAAAGATCATTATTAAAAAAATTACAACCATTAAAAAAAAAATTAACTTATATACTTACCATATAATTACTAAAAAATTGTAATTAAAAATTTATTCACCATTAGATTAAACTGAAAATTTTATAACAAGTTTAAAACGTAAAAATACTTAATATAATAAATTAGTTGTTGGAGTTTTGTGAAATAAGTTTTTTTTTTTCCACAATAACTTTATTTTAAGATTTAATCATCTTTTTGAATTTTATGTGAAAACTTTGTTGCTATGTTATTTGGGTGATTATTATAATTATTTTTTTTAACTTAATTAAGACTCTCTAAGATTTTTATTTGATCATAATGGATTTATTTTTTTTACACAAATGACTCATAATTTTTATTTTTTATATTAAAATTTTTTTATATTAAATTGTAATATCTATTATTTTTATTTGTAATGTTATAATTATTATAATATATTTACAGATTCTTGCAAATTGAAATGATGTATTTTTATTACATTTATTATGCTTTAACTAATGTGTTGTTGTTCCCCTCATACCGATGATGCACACTATTCTTGTTGTGCAGTTGGACTCCAGTTTTTCTATGCATTTGTCTTCCTGAATGAAGATGTTGGCAACCATGCTAAAACAAATACTGGTAATATTGTTTAACAATTGACAGTGAGATATTATATTAAATAAAAGATGAAACTTACTTCATCGAGTGAGTTTAAGGGAACTTTTTACTCATTATAAAAATTTATTGCTAGTAAATTTTTTAAAGGCATTAATTAAAAATAAAAATGATTAAAAATCATATAGGTATATTTAAAATATAATAACAATAAATTAAAAATATTTTTAATAAAAAATTATTTTTATTTTTAAAAACATTTATTAGTATCTTTTATATAAAAAATGTATTAAAAAATTATGAGATGTATCACTGCTCATTAAAAAATTATTTGATTTGTAAAAATATATTTTTTTCTATTTTATTTATAAAAACATAATCTTATTTTTTATTTTTAAAATTTTCTACAAAATTGTAAATATAAATAAAAAATATTTTCGTAAATCGTACCTAATATTTCTCATCATGCATTTGCTCAACATAAGACGCTCACTTATCAATACTTGGGCCGAAATTTTGGCAAAAGCGGCCCATGATCTTCACCATAGTCAATCCACTAATTGTTACTGATACCAACTACTGCTGTTAACTAATGGAACATTATTATCTTATAATATAGATTGGTGGATACAGATAACTATAGAAATATTATGATAGTAACTTTGAAATACACATATTATTATTGTTCATTAGTCATTACCTTGTGTTGTTTAATAAATTATTTGAAAAAAAAAATCATGAAGTTATTTTTGGGAAAAACATTTGTTTTTCTTCTTCTTTTTATGTGAGAGCAGCATTGACATTGCGTAACTAAGAAGTGAGAAGGAAAGTGGGGGAATAGAACGTGAAGTGGTTAGGGGTCACAATTTTTAATTTTTAATTTTTTATGTTGATACTCGAAACTAAATTAACTGAACTAATTTGCCAATATTTATCTTTCTATTTTTTATTTTAAAATAAACATGGAGAGACGGACACCCTGTCACGTTTCAACACTCCGTTGAAAGGATATATTTTTTATGATTAGTTAATCTTTTAAAAAGTTAAATATTTTTTAAAAATTAACCAACTAAAAAAATAATTTGCTATGATTCTTGTTGTTATAGTTGCGTATCTCAACGGTAATAAATATGGTCTTTCCCATCATTTTAGCAACATTCTGCAGTTACTATTTAATCTCAATATGAATATTTTCATGTGGTTGAAATTAAACTGACATTGTTGTATTATGATTTGTAGCAGTGCTGGATGCAGTACCATGTTAGTTATAACGTCAAATCATTGCATCTGTCTTTGTACTGTTGAACCCACAAAGTCAAAGAAGGGTTGGATTATTCATCTAAACTAAATACCCAAAAAAAGGGGTTTCTCTAAAATGCAAAATACATTTTAAAGAGTTGCATGACCTAAATTATAGTTTTCAAATTTCATGTTTTTAATTATATTTTATTCATATTTGTTTATTTATCTATAATATAAGATAATATAAATTTCTTTATTAAATTATCACATAATATTTTTCTAAATATTTGTTTTCAAATAATTCCATGTAATAATTTTAATAAAAAAACTTTACTAGTACATACAAGAATGTTGACAATTATAACTTTAATTATTAACTTTTCAATTAGGAATTGGCACTCTACATTTACCCTTTAAAATTTATTCAATACTTAGAACCAAATTGTTAGTTCAGAACATAGTTGTATTAATTAAGGTTGTAGAATGTAGGAAAATTTCTTAAATCGACTAGATTTATTACATAAGATTATAAATTAATTAATAATTAAAAATAAAAATTATTTTAATCAAAGTTAATCCTTAACTAACTTTAACTTAAATTCAAAAATTACTTATGATTAAAAAAGTTAACTTTAATTAAAAAAAATTAAGTTAACAACTTTTAATTGCATAATTTATAATTTTACATGGTAAACGAGGTTCACTTAAAAAAAAATCAAGATGCAGATATACCAAGCCGACCAGAGAAATTCTAACAAATAAGTATTTTTCAACATAGCACATAAATGCTTACACATATGAAGTACTAATTTATATGGTACTGAAAAATAGATTAGTGTGGAGCATTGATGGTTTGTAGCCTAGTTGTTGAAAGCATATAGATGTGATAGATGTAAATGAGTTGAGAAGGTAATATTCTAATTGGCGTAAGAAAGATGTTAAAGATATGGTGGAAGAATTAATTTCTATGGAGGTTGGGATCAGACTGGTAGAAGACGATGTCGCCAACATCGCTGACGAAGTGGTCCTCACTTATACTTTGTAGCAAATACTTCATTAAATGGACTGGCACTGGCCCTGATTTCTCTGGCTCACGATAATACTTTCCAAGCACTCCCTTTGCTGCTTCCGTCTATAGTGTAATCAAAAAAAGGATAAATTATTGCATACTATGTATAATAAATTATGTGGTCATTTCCAAATTTGTTGTGAAATAGAAAATACCGCTTCAACCAAATGATAGTGTGGAATTTGAGGGAAAAGATGATGAATAACATGGGTCCCTATGTCATGGTGAATGTTGTTAATCAAACCGTAGTCACGATCAACGGTTGTAAGACCACCCCTAAGATAAGACCATTCCTGCCAAATATGTCAAAAAAAATTTTAAGAATTATGGAAAAAAAAATTTATTTTTTCATTTGGTAATTAAAATAATAGATACATTCCAAAAGGGGTTACTTATTTTAAATGACTGTAATAAATTGATGAAAATAGGAGAATGATTTGAATTGGACTTTTTGTAAAGGTAGTTGTAGATCTAACTTCTTTTAATAAAGGTCTTGCTAACTGATTGTTAAAGAATTAATTTTTATTAAAAAAAAACAGAAATTGAGTTTTTTTGGTACCGAGCAAAACTGAAGGAAGAAAATCAGCATGTAATGTTACCTTGCCACGGTACCAAGGTAGTTTCTGGCTGTAACCATGATGATGCAAATATGTGACGAGGTCTAGCCACATGACGAAGATCTACAGATATTAAAATAAGTGAATAACTAACTTAGGACATGTGTTAATTAAGTGATTAATTTAAGAAGAAAAAAAAATGTGAGTGAGATTACCAAATAGGGAATTCCATAGAGCTTGAACATGAAAAGTGGACCCATTTTGAGGGATAGATAGAGAAGCACAAAAAGCATGATGCCCCAACAAAGGCTTGAAGTTAGCACATCTTTTCTCTCACTTGGGGAGAACAAATTGCTGTGGGGGTTGAAGTGAGACCCTTCTTTTCCGGGGCTTCTGTTCCACTGAAATATCATTCATATAAAAAAGACAGTGAGATCCTATAGCTATGTAGCACAATAATGTTGTCTTTCTGTTAAAGAAACTCTCACCAAATAAAAGGGGTATGCAAAGATTGGAAAAGGAAAAGTGAATCTCATTATTCTTGTCATGTTGTCTAGATTCTTGTAAACCTTCTCTGTCAGCTGAGTTAAACACATAATAAAATACACATAATCAATATTAACAGCCTCATCAAGTTAATTTATATCTTTAGATTTCCCTTTCTCTTCTATTGGACCAATTAACCACATCTGTCTATTGATTGAAATTGAGAACAATGTGGGAATGTAAATCCATACCGGAACCCATGATTCATCCTTCTCTACATGTCCATGGTTTTGATGGTGAGTTCTATGACTAATTCTCCTACAAACAAACACCAAAATGTATGGTTTTGTTATCAAATCAGATTAAAAATTTGGTATACAAATATAACATTAAGGGCAAGATGAACAAGAAAGGGTTGTAAGAGGAACCAACCATCCATTATATGGTACAAGAATTGAGGAGTGCAAGATGTGGCCCACTACGCTATTCAGCTTGAGACTATTTGAAAAACTTCCATGGCCACTGTTCAATGCAGCAAGTTAAAAGCTTTTGATAGATCAAATAAAATATGCATAACAAAATGAAATGACAGCATCAATTATTGTGAATTCAATGAGTGAAATTAGATAATTACCAATCATGTCCAAGAACAAATAGTGCCCAAAACATTGTGCCCTGTGCAGGCCAATAGAGTGGCCAGAAGAACCAACTATTGAAACCAATTGCTGCATATAACAAAGCAAATACTATTAAGACATCCCTGAGAACATAACTCAGAGACCTCCATGGATTCTTCTCCCAACAATGCTGGGGAATGGCTGCTCTGATTTCTGCAATCTTAAACGGTGGAGGAGCACTTGGATCAAAATAAATTTGATGTGCTTCTTTAACCATTGTTGTTTAATGTTCTCTGTTACAATGTTATGCTCTCAAGTTTTGAGAGGGATATAGCTATATATAAGATGAGTATAGAGCTAGATGTTGGTGAATTCTTTCAAACAACACAAGGGACACACACATATATATATATAAGCAAAAGAAACCACAATAATATTAATTAATATTAATAATAAGACTACAATATTTTCATTAATTAATTTAACCCCCACAATTCTATTGCTTTCATGACTATGATGACTCTGTGAAACTCTTCGCTCAGAGTTCGGATGTAAGACATAAAGCCTTAACCGTATGATCTAGGAGGAGTAGGACAAAGCAACCGATGTAATTGGCCTTTTCATTTTTAATTTTTAAAATCTATTTCTGTACAATAATTTTATTTACTATTTTTAGAAAGAAAAAAGAAAAAATATTTTAATAGTAAAAATTAAAAATGAATATAATTTAAATTATTTTGATTTTTTAGTTTCAAAATTTAAAAAGAAATTTTGTTTTTAAAACAGTTTTAAAAAAAACTATGCTTGTTAAATTATTTTTTATTTTTTAAAATAAAAAATAATTTTTAAAAATAGAAAACGAATGCTTTAATTATGGAAACATGGAACACGAGGAAATTGTTTTGGATGTTTGAAATTTTAGGTAAATATCCTTTCTTTAAGCCGTGAGGATTTCAAGTATATCAAAATAAGACAACTTCTACGGAGTAATAAGGTTGATGTAATTTCATAAGACAAAAAAGATAAATTGGTTAATGATAAATGCACGACAATAAATTAGTTAATGATAAATGCAGGAGAAAGACAGATAGGAATGGAAAATGTGATAAATAATGGGATGGAGAAAAATATAATTATTATATAAATTTATAATACAAAGTTTATAAGTCATAATTATTTTTTAAAAAATCAGAAAGCCTTTAAAGTATACAAATGAAAATATATTCATTTTAAGAGTACGGTGAGTTGGTAAATACTTTAATTTAGATCAACAATCAACGTACACTTTATGCGCTTTGGAGATTGGAAGAGTTTTTTTCCATTTTTCTTATTAAGAAATATCAAGCTATAGCTATAATGGGATTAAAACTCCAAGTTGCATTTTCTTTGCTTTGATGATATATAATTAATAGCCAACTACATTCCAAATAAATCATTCTTGTAAAATGGTAAAAATGCTACGAAAGTGTTGATGAGACATAGATGATTCATCGCAAGGACGAAAGAAGAAAATGAAATAAAATACAATTTGCAATTTTTTTAGAGGATATTTTATATTAAAAATGTGTTTGATAAAATTGGTGGATAAATTAATTAAAAATTAAAAGTTACAAATTAAATATATATATATATATATATATATATATATATAAGCTGAAATTGATAAATTAGCTAAAATGAATTACAAATGTTTGATAAATTAGTTAATAAATTTAAAATAACATACATAATTAATTAATTAATTAATTACTATATTAAAATTTGATAAATATAATGTGTTTATTTATTTTTCAACAAAAAAATAATATTAAAATTTAATTAAATAATTTTTTCAAAATTTAAAATATTTTTTAAAATTATTGTATATATAACTTTAAATAATATGTTTTTAAATTTTTTTATATTTTATATTTTAATCAATAAATATAAAATATTTTATTTTAAAAAATAAAATATAATAATTAAAATATATAATATTAGAATAATAATTAACAATAATATTTTATAATAATAATAATAATAAAATAAAAATATATCAGCAAGCACTAGTTCACAAAAAATTAATAATATTACTATAAAAAATAATAGAATATTATACTTATAAAAATAAAGACATGAATGATTATGAAAAAAGTTATCAAGAATATAAATGAAAATAACAATTTCAATTAAAAGTTGAAAATTTTAAATATTATTTAAAAAACATTAATAACTATTTAAAAATGGTAATAACTATTAAAAATTATTTAATAAAAAAAATTAAAATATTATAAGAAAATTTGTAAATCATAATTTAATTTTTTAATTGATCAAACATACACTATTAAGTATATAAAGACTGATTTATATAAATAATTCTTCATGGGTTTATCTAATTTCAGTAATATGAAATTAATTTAGCCACATCAAATAACAAAACTAGCATAGGCACAACAGTGACGTTGCCATATAAATAAGATTATATGGATCTAACTTGAAAAAGTCATTTCACTATATTATGAAACTTTGCAATTCGTCACTATCGTAATCCATGTGTTAGATAGTATTTTTCCCAACTTCATGCTTTGCGTGTTTGAGATTTGAAAGTGATGTTTATATGGAACTTAATTAAGCTTTAAATAAACACCAATGGATCCCAACTTTCAAACAGTATTTGTAGAGTTAGTCTAAACCATAGAACCTAATCCAATTAATTACAACAATTAATGCAGTCAGGTGATTGGTTTAGTGATGTTTAATTCGTTCCTTTTGGACACTAATTTTTTAAAATGAAAAAAGTATGCATTAATTTGTATATAGTGTTACTCGCTCCAGTCCTTTTTATAAGATGTTTTTCATTAAATTATATATATGAATAAAAATATATAATAATGTTAATAAATATATTAGTTTTTAAAAAACTGTATAATAATTCAAGTTTATCTTTATTTAAAATAATTTTTTATATATTAATTATATTTTATTAAAATTATAAGGATAAATATAAAAATAATAAATATTTTAGGTTTTGCAAAGAAATTTATATTAAAAATCAAATATATTTATCTTGAAAAATCATATAAAAACAACTGAACAAGTATAATATAAACAAAACATGCTATTTAATGTTGTCATAGGAAGATGCTAACTCTTCTAGGATCTTAACAACCAAATCGATAACAATCTATCGTGTTTAATGCACATTTGAAAGATTTTCAACAGTTCTAATATACTACTAGTATTTTTTTTTAATATTTAATGCACTTAAATAAAGATAGAGTTCTGCTATGTAGCTATAACTTTTCACGCATGAAGCACGATGCAACAATTAGAGTTGTACTATTAATTGGATACTACCATAATTATAAAATTAAAAATGTAGATAAAGTGAGAGATACGAATTTAATTAATAAATACTCACGTACTTAAAATAATATAAATTTAATGATAATAAAATTGAAAAAATATGTTACTGAGATAACACCTAAAAATTTCGTTCAACAATTGATAAACAAGTTGTTGTCGTGAAACAATTCACCACTTTGGAACAACGGATTCATCCATCAATTTATTTTACTTAATTAGTAATGGTTTCGTTTAATTAATTTTTGTTTCATTGGCTATTTCCGTTGAAAAGTTTTGTATTGCCTAGCTTTTCCCTAATACGTATCTTCAAATCTAACCACTACATTTATTCTTGTGTGTGCGTCATATCTCTCTCTCTCTCTCTCTCTCTCTCTATATATATATATATATATATATATATATATATATATATATATATATATATATATATATATATATATTATTTTTTTAATATTTAAATTATTATAAAAATATAAAAAATTGTTATCTATTAATTTTAATAACATTTTGAAGAAGTATTATATCTAATATATGTTAAAAAAAAATATGATGTGTAATAGTGATATAATTTTTTATTATATTATTAATTTATTTTTATTATTAATAAATATTCTTAAAAAAATAGAAGTATAACAAAAAATAATAAAATTGGTCTTAAACTTCTAAAATAATAACTAAAAAGAATTAAAAATATTATTTTAAGAATAAAACTATATATTTATTCAAATAATATTATTATCTAAATTAAAATTTTTATGTGTAAGAATTAAAAATAATATCTTATAGAATAAAAATTAAAATTATGAAAAATTAAAATTAAAATTAAATTTAAAATAATAAAATGAACTAAAATCTCATTTAAACCTTAAAAATATTACATCTTTAAAAGTTAATCCTCCAACAAGTATTCTCCTACTATATTAGTAGGATCAAACTCTCAATAATTGATATGATATAGTTACAAATTTACGTTGTCATATAATTTAATATATGGATGCAACACTTGGATGTAAATGAATTGTTAGTCTTTTCCTTAATATATGAATGCACTGTTGGGTTTTTCTTTAGTATAAGTTAAATAGGATATTAATGTATACCTTCACAAATTTGTAAAAATATACTTAAATTTGTTGAATTTTTTTTATGAAAAATTTTGCTGTTTTTTATTTTACAAATGCTGGAAACTCATGAAAATTGGAGAATAAAGACAAACAAAATTATCCTAAGCTAGAAATGATATAAGGGGCAATCAGGAGGGAAGTCATGCATCATCCCTAAATTAATGTGGTTAAAAGTCATGCATATGGATATGTCATCTTTTCAACATTCTAGACCTTTTATAAAACTTTGAAACTTTTATATATTTTGATTCAAATTTTTTATTCATTTTAATATTAATATTTTGTTTTGCAATATGAGGGTTTCACTAATAATAATAATAACAACACCCTTGCGTTTATGATGTGAAATACAAGTACCATGATAGTTATGTTGATTATATTTTTGGAAAATAATTTTGTATATGATTTTCAAAGTAATTATTTTAAAATTAATAATTTTTAATTCTATAACAATTTATAATTGAATGATAATACTTAATGGATATACAAATACTTGCGGGGTATGGAAATTGTTGGTTTATGCTAGAATATAAATAGTTGAGAGAAAAGATATTGTGATGCAGAAGTTGTGTTTTAAAAATATTCTTACACGGAATATTTAATAAGAAATCTTTAATTTCTAAAAGAATTCCTTATAAATATGAAATTTCTTTGAATACTATACATTTGAATGCCTTCCGTACTCGCTGAGAATGTCCGGTTTGTTTGTACAAATATGGGATAAAAAGACGAATTAATTAAAGAAACGTAGCACTTTAGGATTGGTAAATTTTAATTAATTTTCCATTTGGGAACTCAAAGAAGAGCAAGTAACGACAGAAAAAGTCAAATAAAGAGGAATTAATTAAAGAAAACGTAGCACTTTAGGATTGGTAAGTTTTAATTCTTTTTCCATTTTGAACTCAAAGAAGAGCAAGTAACTGACAGAAAAAGTCAAATTGGCACCACGAAAGAAAGGGTCATTGAGTTCATCGAGTTTGATTTGATGACATTGCAGTTTGCATTTAGGTAGCTACTAAAGAAAGGGTCATCGACTTTAATTCAATGATATTGAGTTTGGATTTAACCACCACCCTCTATGCATTTCTGCATCATTTTTAATGCTTCTTCTCAATCTAATCCTTTTTTATATATAATTTTTATGTAAAAAAAAAAACAACAATGTATGTGCTTCTAAGGTTTGATTAAAAAAACAAAGGAAAGAAATTTTAAACAAAAGAGAGGCATGCCTTAATTGATTAATTTATAAGGTAAAAAAGGAGAAATAAACAAATTTATTAATATACTTAAAAAATAAAAGTATTACATTAAAAATAATTTTATCTAATTAATTTAAAAATTTATTTCCCTTCTAAATCTCCTAATTTTGGGAGAAAGTTAGAATTGAACTACCAGAAACTTTAACCCATTTGCCTCCTTATGGAAGTTAGTTAACTATTATTGGTTAAATCAATTTATTGTTAGTTAAACTTTTTAAATTAAATATTTTTATATAAGATAATTTTGATACAAAAACATGCCCAACATAATAAAATTACTTTTTTAATCTAGTTTTTTTTTCTACATATTAGGTTCCAACGAAAAATATCAATTTTAAAAAATTAAATATATATATATATATATATATATATATATATATATATCCCATTCAACAATCCATGGAAGTAGTTACTATTTTCACTTCACTATCATACTCTAACATGATATCAATATATATAGTATATTCCTCTTTGTGCATTTTTCTGTTCTTGAATTTCTTGCCATTTCCTTCACTTTCTCAAATTTCCTAATTACCTTGTTCTTGTCATCATGGATTTCTTAATTTGCTCATGATAATCTGCTCAATTCTTATTATCTTCATCCCTCTAATAATCAAAGAATTGCTATCATCTTTTTCAAAATTTTGAACTAAGTATAAAAAAAATTATGAAAATTTTGTCCTCTTCTCTCCATTTTCTTCTGACCAAATAATATATTAATAGAAAACCATTATTCCCTTGAAGTTGCAGAGTCTCAACATTTAATATTAAAATGAAAATCCCATAAAATAATGAATGAATGAAACATGTACGTGATTAACCATAATGTGAACACCAACCTTAGCTCCCAAAAAAGTAGCTTTGGTCGTCAGCGTCGCTGTAGTCCACCCAATCAAAAATGAACGACATGGTCAAAATCTTCACCACATGCATTTTTTTTGCATAATATATTTTGTTCAGTGAGTAACATATTTTTTTATGATACATGTTTGTTTTAAATTTGTTCATACAACAACCCTAACTCTAGGGGTGAGAATGGGCCCCGAGCTCCCAAATTATACACCTATAGACTTAATTTTGATACAAAATATACGTAGTTATATAATTCATCAATATAAATATATTTACTAATAAAGCTTGGCATAATAATAGATACTAAGATTTTTTTTTAAAATTTATTTTAAATTAAAAGAGGCTTATCTATTTGAGTAACTGTAAGTGCATAAAAAAATGTAATTATATATGATGAAATTTATTTAATTATTTTCTATCTTTCCTTTGTTTAATTTTTAATCTATGATTAACAATTTTCTTTGACAGAAAGCAATTCTACCCAAAACACATTTGAATAATAAATTTAAAAACTCTCCCTATAAAAATTTAAATCATTATTTGCTAAATCACTAGAATTGGTCCAATAATAAAAGGTTGAAAATTAAAATAATTTTATATAAATATTTTAAATTTTAATCTCAATAATTTCTATAATATAAAAAAAATTATTATTTGCTGCACTAAATTCTTCTTCTACACTCCTAAGTCATCCAATTCCAGTGAATTAATAATTAATGAAAGAAGTCTCAATTTTTTCATATACATATAGTAAATGCATCTAGTTACATTTTAAATTTTTTTTATAATCGCTTATTATAAAAATTATAATTAATTCTATATAAAATTGTAATTAATTTAATTACGTATTTAATTATTTAAAATAAGTTTAATAATTGATTATCAACTAAAATAATCGATTGCGTAAAAATGATAATTAATTTAATAATTAAATATATAAATAAGTTAATTATCATTTTTTATAATTTTAATTATAATTTTTTTAATTGATTATAAAAAAATAGAATATAATTAAATAAATTTTTTATAGCTAAACTAATGATTATTTTTAATAAAAAAAACTACAAAACAAAGCATATAAAACAAACCTACAAACCAGTTATTTTTTTAAATGATATCAGTGATTTAATATATATATATATATAATTTTTATTTTATTTTATTTTTAAATTTTGCTAAATTTTGTAAGTATCTTTCTGTTAATTTTCATATCATCTTATAAAATAAATATTAAACAAAATGGTAAACATATTTGTTATTTTAGAATATAAAAATGTAATATCTTTTATTTGATAACTAAAAAGATTTCTAAAAATAAAAGGTTATTATTTATTTTATTGTTCACTGCTTACTCCAATTTAATAAAATCAATATCCTTGGAAAAATAAAATAAAGTGTGGCTTTGAACCTGCCCCTAAACATGTCCTCACACTTTATTCAATCGGTGCAGCCAGAAAGTTTAAAAAGAAAAAAGGTTTGGTTTGCAAGTTGTGGTGTGTTGGTGCTGGCACCTAGAAGAGTAGTGGGAGTGTCTCCTTCCTTTCTTCTTTTAGCTGTACAATATACAACCGGCATCCACAAAGTGAAGCAACATATTCCCCTTCTTCCCAAACTTTGTGGGGGGAATTAACACACCAAAGTTACGTTGGTTTTCACTTTGTGACTTTGCAACTTCCTTTTCTTTTTTGTCTTTTCTTTTTCTCACTTTTTATAATCATATCAACTTAACTTAGCTCATTGCTCTCTTATGGGGGGAAATAATCAGAGCAAAGCAATCATCTTTTGCAACTTTTAATTTTCCTTTTAGCGCTTCTTTTGTAGCTTTTACAATGAAAATTGCAATCCAAATTACTTCAACTTTCACTATTTTGTATCCCTTTAAAAGAAAAAAAAAACTTTCACTAGTTTATATAATAATGTTGTTTTTACCATTTTATAAATAAAATTAAAAATATATTTTTATAATTATTAATAAAATAAATATATTTCCTTCAAAGATAAATCCTAAAAATTTTAACTTTTTTTTTAAAAAATACAAGTGTTATTTCATTCAATTTATTTTAAAGAAATCATTACTTATTTTTGTTATTTTTTAAAATAAACAATCACTTTATTTAAAAAATTTGTTAGAAAACTACTATAAAAAAATTTTAATGACAATTTTTAATAATATATAATAATAATTTTAACTTTATTTTTTTTAAGTGTATGTACAATATTATTAACAATAATAATTTTTTTACATACAAATATTGTCATCCATTCATTTATATCTCTCATCCAACGGTTAATAATTTTTTAAAATAAAAAATATAAATATAAATATAAATCAATGTATGTTACTATTTGTATGTTTAATAAATTTTTTCTATTACTAATTATTATTTTTGATTAAAAATATTATACTTTGCTTGTGATTTAAGAGTGAAGCTCAAATTTCAAATTATATTTACACATTTTTAAGAGTATAGGATCAAATTTATTATTCTGTCATTCATATTAATTCTCCTGTCTATTTTTCGTTAAATTTTTGCTAATGTGTAATGTTAAGTGTCAAGTTGGATGTTTTGTTGGACCAGAACGATGTTATTTTAGTATTAAAATTTTAGGTCAGCTCTTTTTACACTTAAAATGATGTTGTTTTGAAATTAAACAGATTATGGATTTGGGAGTTCATTCAAAGCAATGTCATTTTAATTATCTTTCCCATCCTATGTTAGAGTCTTTCATTTTAGGATTTTCTTATTTTCATTTGAAAGATGGACGTTGAGTGATGTTTTTTTATCATTCATCTTTCTACACGTGATAATATGACTGAGTTTCTATACATCAATCAGAGATCTAGTATCTTACAATAAATGATTATTCATTCTTATTGAATTGATTTGGAATAGTCGATTAGCAATACTTTTATAGCAAGTTTTTCAATTTTTTAAAAGGAAAGAAAAGAGATCAAACAAATTTTTCTTTGAAATAATATAAAAAAATACAATTTGAAGTTATCTTCTTATTATTAGAATTATAATTTTAAATTTTTTGTGACTGAATTACTAAACATTGACAGATAAATATTAGCGGAGTAAATGAATGAAGCAATTTTATACTTATTAATCAAAGCTGCAAGTTAAGGCTGCAATTCACTATCTCTCAATTTATATATTCTTTCCATTATCATTTCATTATTTTAAAAAATTCTGTCATATGTGTCATTTAGACACAATCTATAAGGTGCACCAGACAGGACCTCCATGAATCTATAACTAATAAACATTTTAATAATGCATGTTAGTCTAAATTTTTTTTCAAATTGCTCAAATTAGTCCTCAATTTTTTTTTTAAAATCTTCCAAATCTATCCTCATAGTGCCTTCTGCATATTTGAGATTAATCCATGTTGATAGTAATTTCCCTCCATAACAACCTATCAAAAAAGAACCATTAAGCTCAATGAGTGGCCTAAAAAGAACCATTAAGCTCAATGAGTGGCCTGCAAACCCTAAAAAATTGTAGGAGCGATTTCTAATTGAAATGTATACATTATCCTAAACTGAAATTAATTCCAAAATTTAATTTAGCTAGTAGAAACTAAAATTATCATTTGAATATCTTGATCTTCAAACTCTAGAAATTGTAGAAGCAATTTCTTATTGCGCAAGCACTCCTTCATTTTTTTCAACCAAAGGGTTAACTTTTCACACAAATAAAGCATGATTTTCCTTTCAATAGGATGATTGTTTAATCAAATTTAATTGACCACCACCAATCAAATAAAAAGAAAAAAAAAAGAAGGAGAAGGAAAAAAACAACACCATATTAAATAATAAGATGCTCATTTTCACATTGAAACCACATCACGTTTTGATTCAAATAAGGATATGCATGACATATTTTCCAAACCTAGTTGTTTTGAATCTAACCAAACATTCTAAATATCACTTAACATTCCAAATTTTGAATTTTTTTTTATATTTTTTAAAATTAAGGATTAGTTTGCAAAAGCTAAATAAGTTAAGGATAAATTTGCTCCTTTATTCCATTTATCAATATAGTATCCTTTTTAATTTGGTTATAACATTTAAAATTATAAATCCTTATTAATACTATGGATATAATTATATATATATATATATATATATGAGATAAAATTAATTTATTTTATAAGTGATTTATTTTTTAAACGATTGAATTTTATGAATTTAACTATAAAATTAATATTTTTAAAAAAAAGTTACATTAATAACTTTTAAGATTTATAAAAAAATATACTTTTTTATTTTTTTTACACAAGTATTTTTTAATTTATATAAAGACATAACATTATATGTCATTTTTAATTATACAAATTTATACAAATTTTTCTTAATTTTTATAATATTATATAATAAAAAATGTTAAAATAATATCAAAATTAAAAAATATTAAATATTTTTTATAAATCTCAAGTAATTCTAATATAATTTTTTTAATTTTATTATATAGCTCAAATATATTATACATTAAATCAAAATTATTTAGTGAGATATCAAATATTTTTAAACTTTATAAAATTTGGTAAACTTAATTTATATAATAAAAATTATTAAATTAACGGTTAGAAATTTTAAATTTTGTGTAGACATTACAAAATTGTAAAATTCATAGAATTTTAAATATATAATATATCATTTATTAATATTCATGTTTCTTTAAAAAATAAAAAAAAATGAGACATTGAATATAAAAAAAATTAATTAGTATGTAATGTGTCATATTTTTTATATTTTTATATTATCATTCAATTATGATTATCATATCATTAAAAATTATTTTTTAATATCTATCATAATTTTTAATTGGTAGCTAGTGTAAAAAATTTTACACTAAGACCATATTAAAATTAAACATATAAAACATATTATTAAAATTACTGGCATATTATTATTATGCCTATACAAAATAATATATCTTTTAACTAATCAACAATTTCATATTTTTTATGGTCATTATTATACTTGAATATTGTTTGATATTGTAAGCATAAAAAAAGTCTTGGATATAGAAAGGTGATACAAAATAACATATTGTAAATGGAAACATCAATTAAATAATTATTAACTTACTATATCAAACTAAGAGAGTATCTAAATAAGATTTGGCTAGAGTTCCATAGAAGAAATATTTCCTATTAATATCAACTTATTATAAATTATCGGGCTAAATAAATATAATACGCAACTCATTTTATAAGAGTTTTTAGGTTTCAAGAATTTATTGATTTTAATACCAACCTTGTAGCTAATTATAAAAATTAAATCTCACATAAATTGTCACTAATAATGGAAAGTGATTAATTATATATAAAAAAAAAGTATGTTAAAGGGTTAAATCATACAGTTGAAAAAGACAACATAACCTGAGTGAGAACTAGACAGATAGAATTAAAGTGCTAAATGAAATTTAAAGTTTGACAGCATAACTAAAGTGAGAGGATTTAGAAAGACAGACAAAAAAGTTATGAATGTTTAAATTTTGTCGATGTAGTGTAAAAATAGAAGATGAAATAAGTTAGCATGACAATTCCCTCATGCTTCTGCTTTTATATAGATATATGAATAGATAATAAATAAAGCAATAAATTAAAAGTAGAGGGCTTTGTTTTTGGAAGATTTGTTTAAAGAAAGTTATAATAATTTAACTCAAATTTGTAGACAGTAACTTTTTAGTTTATTTTTCAGAATAGGCGAAAGGAGATATGTTTTATTTTAAAGGAGTTTTTCTTTTTAATATAAAGGAAATGATGGGTTTCATTTTTTAGAACAGAACAAAAGTTTGATAGTAATATGAGATAAAATGTCATGTGTTGGTCTCCCAGAGGAAAAAAAAAGGTCTTAAAGGTTGTTCTTCTGTTTTCAAATAGAAAGAAACTAGGAAAGTGACATGTGACAGAAGGAAATATTTGTTTGATGTAAGGTGATAAAAATGCTAGCTAAAGTTTTGATATGATAATGATATTACAATGAATTGTGCTTCATAAATTATATATTGTGAAAGTTCTTTCATTGTTTATTTTTTTGAACACGGGGAAAAGATGTATTTTCTATTCAAGGAATTTTTTATTTGATAAAAGGAAATGATATGTTTGTTTCTTAAAATAGAACAAAATTTTATAGTAATATGAGATAAAATGCCACTAGTAATTCAGTAAAGAAAAAAAAACGTTTTAATTTTTTTTTTACCATTTCAAATAAAAAGAAATTGACAGAGATGTTTTAAAAAAAAAACATGATAAGAGAAGGAGATTGATCAAATATGAAAGTGACAACTTAGTCAAAACGTTACATGATGGAAATAGTATTAAACTATTTAATATGCAACAGAATAACTTGCAAAATTAGATATTACAATATATAATAGATTAGTAACCTACAGCATAAACAGTAAAGGCTATTGTTGGCAAGGAAAATGTATCAATTCAATTTTTCACTCCATGCTAATTAATAACTACTAACACTGATCTGCAAGAAAAACAATTCTATTTAGTAGCTACATTATCAATCACTGAATCACAATAATATTTTAAAAGTTATATGCTAAGGTTAAAATTTCTCTTCATCAGTCTGCAACATTTGTTGGATATTCAAGAATATCAAATCAACGTTATTGCCTAAAATGCTACGTAATAGTGTACTGCACTCATGATGATCTACCATGGTCACGACAAGCATAAATTTGTTCAATTTCTTCCTTGTCACGGTAACCCAGGAAAAAAGAATGTTCACGCATATATGTATTGTAGCCTTATAATGACATAGCATGGTTGATGTGTACAATCATGCTTACCAATTAACTTTTTCTGACTTTTATACAACCAACGTGGAAGAGATTGTTGTTTAATTATACACTATTTCCGTGCCGACAATTTTTGCTATCTCCGAGCTCTTGTTTGACTTGATACCTTTCCACTAACACCTGATAACTGCTTTAGGAGGGTGAGGGCATCTTGAGCATGTTTCCTTGTGTTGGGATTCCCATGCCTAAAGGCTTCAACCAAACCCCTCACAAGACACTGATTGAGTGCTTGCCGATTGCTGATATTTTCCACTCTCAACATCTTTTCAATTATCCAAATTGTCTTCTCCTGAAGCTCCTCAGATCTAACCTCTGCAAAAAGAGTGATCAGAGAATCAACCACACCAAGTTGCTCAAGTTCATCAGCAACTCTTTTGAAACTGCGAGATGTGTAATCTGATACTAGAGTAGACAGTGCATCCACTGCAGCAAGCTGAACATCAGTGTTGTTGCCATGAAGGATATCAACCAATGGCTTGATACAGTTGCTCTTGAGCAGGCACAACTGAGTATCTTCCTCGCAGAGTCTGTTGTGAATGGGACATGTGGAAGGTTGACTAGAGGCTCTCCCACATACGAGCACAAGAGCAGAGCAGAACCCGCTGGAAGATGGTGGTTCAGAGTCCCTAGCAGTAATTGAACTTCCGAATTCTGATAGGTTTTTCAATCCAATGGCAGCAAGTCGTTTTACCTTCGGTTTTGAATTATAATCCAGCTGTTCACAGAAAATGGTCATAAGACGATTTTCTCTAACTATGTTAAGAGTTTGTTGATCAAGGTTCCTAGTGAAGTGGAGCAAGAGACCAATAAGACCTTCCTGCATGCCAGATGCAGCATGTGAAAACCTTGCATTGGAAACACGCCGCTGGTTTTTAAGAGTAACAGCAGTCCATTCCACAAAATCACCTCCTAAAAGTGTCTGTACTTCACCTTCTGAGAGGGAAATATTGGCAAGTATCTTTGCTGCATCTGATCTCTCATCATTTGTAGATTGGTTATCTAACAGTTTTTCTTTGAGTATCATAAGTTTGTCTGAAAGTCTCAGCTCATTTGCAGTATCCTGACTAAACCATTCAGATAGTAGTCTTGTAAGCTTAAAAGCAAATACTCTGTGTTCAACTTCTGGGTGTTGAAGAAATGGTATGACCGTTCTAAAGCCATCCTCGGACATGATATGACTTGCTACTAACTCTGAATAAGATGAAAAAACGCAAAACAACAAGCACCATTATGTCAGCAGGAAGATGGATCTTTCTATTGCACATAGCTACGACAATACAACCGACTTCCCACCACAAAAGCAAAAGCAGGATAGCCACCACTTACTATTTTGTTATACTAGTCTAATCTAAAATTACTATGAGTTTAAAGGCAAAAAAAAGCCCCCCCCCCCCCCCGTCTCCACCCTACACACAAACAACCTAAGGACTACATAACACAAGAAATTTGGATTTGTTGAAACCAAGACTATAGCTGAATGCAATTTAAGGTACTTGTAAATACAATTTCTACCATAAAGGCCTAATTATTCCTATAATTATTTTGATATTAACAGATCAAAAGGAAAATAAAGTATCAAAATATTAAAATAAGAAGTCAAATATATTTGAACAGTACCACATACATACGCAGAAAAAAGAAGCTACTTTAAAGAGGTAACTGGCTTCTTTCCAATGATATAATTTCTGAAAGCTAACTTCCAAGAAAGTGACACAAAATAGCGTGAACATTTATTGATTGCAGAGCCATAAGAAATAAATTTTAGTGTAAATACCATGTGATGCAGTCATTCTCACTTAAATACAACTGAAACCTAATACCAAATTAAACAGCTCTCAAAGGTTGTGAATCAACTTGACCTAGGATACAAGAAATAGTTAAATGAATTCATGAAGAAATACCCGAGATCACAATCAAACTATTAACTTAATGCCAGTATATAGAAATTACCTGATGCCTGAGGAGATGATGTAATACCACAAAGAATGCGAAGAACAGTCACTTGACACTGAGAGTGCAAACAATTTAAAAGATCCAAAAGTCTGGAAACAATATTTTCTGATTGCATTAGGTTTCCATTCTTGTCAGCAAATGCTAATTCCCAACGCCCTGGCTTAGATACAATGTTTGCAATTATTGAAGCTGCTAATGACTTTAGCTCATATGAAGGATCCTGCTCATCAAATAGAACTTCTACAAGAGACGGAAGGACTGAAGACTCAATAAGGACGGTTGCATTGTCATCCAATCCTGACAAGTTATATAATGCTTGCAAACTTGGTTCCCTTCCTTCAGGTTCAGACAGAAGTGCGACAAATACTCTGGCACCTTCCCTTGCAATTTGTTCTTTATAGCTATTTGTCAAGGTCATCCTTCCCACTAGAGAAGCCATCTCTATCTTTACACCATCAGAACCTGCTCCAGAATTCAGCCAAATTCCAATTTAACATACTTAATTTTAAATGTTTATCCAAAACCATGTTCAAACACTACCAACATTCTATTTTGGGCTCTATATGTAACCAGTAGGAAAAGATAAATGCCTGCAGAGAGTCCTTAAACTGATGTTTCTTTTAAACTTCAATTATAATCATCAGCATAAATTCCATCTGGAAGAAGCAGAAATAATACATACCATCACGTAACCGAGACATTAATGGTTCAAATCTTCCAGCTGCCGCCAAACATTGAATGTTATCCTCTACCCTCTCCATATGCCTCAGGACTTCCTCAGCTAAATTGGACAAGGATGGATACTCCAGATTTCCTGCTATACTTGAGAGAAGAACTAATGCACCTTTTTCTGATGCAATTCTTATGCAACAATCTTCGTCACTGCAGAAATCTAGTAATAACTTGACAGCATATTCTCTCTCTTTCTCAGAGCTCCCAGTAAGACTGTGTACAGCCAATCTGGTGATACCCCGTTCAAGCATTATTTTCTAGCAATAAGTAAAAATTCTCATCAGAAACATAATGGTAAATGAGCCAGAGAATGGAATCAAAAAAAGTATGTGCTAGAAACCCACGGAAAATAATATACCCCAAAACGCATGGTTACAAACGACATATTAGAACCAACATTAATATAAACAATTCCTCTCCACATTTTTGTTTTGGATAATTTGTCTGTCATTGATGATGCAAACTCAGAAAAACATTTGAAATTGAAATCAGAATTCAGAGGAATAGCTATCTGTTAATGTTTTCTTCTCACTTCCTCGTTCCGTCCCCAAATAGTACTGACAAAAATAGTTAGATTAGAGCAAACTACGTTTTCCTCTTTTTAAGAGAACCTTAAATTACATTCTTCTCCCCTCTCCTCTCTTACATTTGAGTCCATTCTAAGTTAAACAAGCTCTTTAAAGATTTTTTTTTTCTCTCATTGTGATTCTCAAGATGATCCATGCTAGTTTTGAACATCTACTATTTTGTGACTTTAAAAATGAAATAAAGATTTTAGATAAAATTTTAAAGTCGGTAATATAGTTCTTTAAACTTCATTTTACCTTCTAAAATACTACCATAATTAAAAGGATGTTCAAAATTAACTGTTGGTGACACTAAAATTAATTTGCTATTTTCCCATCCCACTGCAATTTTTCTGGCCATAGTTCTATAGTCCTGTGATCCTTTTCCAGACCATGAAATGGCATTGTGACGTATTGGTTGGTGAGACTTGTATAATCATATTTTGTTCATTTTGTTGAGAAAACTAAATACTCTAGAAACTTGAACATAAGCATAGAAGGACTAACAAAACTGACCCTGCTTTCTTCATCCTTGGCCATGCTAAGTAAAGTCATTAGAGCTTTGCTTCTTAAATGCGATCCAATAGTTTTAGAGTTATTACCGAGCACAGTCACTATCAACAGCACAACACCAGCATTCCTGATCACATATCTGCAAGTAGGGTGCTCTTCAGAAACCTTATAAGCAAGATCCAGAGCACGCTCAACATGATCAACAGACAAGGGTTCCTCACTCAGATACTGCACCGCAGATTTGATCTGATACTCAACAACCCTGCCAACCCACTCTTCTATTGCCCCAGCCAACCCAATATTGGGCTTCAGCTGCAAGGACTTAAGAACAGTGCCGGTAACTGGACAAGTGGGATCACGGCCATCCTGGATGCACCGTTCAAACCAGTACTCAATAGCAGTCCTTTCATATGCCTGGGAGGACTCCACAACAACCACAGGGTCCTTCATGACTTCCTTGGTCAAGGGGCAGAGGAAACTCTTAAATGGTAAAATGGGAGCAGCAGCAGCATCTTCAACAATTTCAAAACCCCAATTGGGGGTCACAGTGACAGGCTCTACAGACCAGTTACTAAGAATCCTCTCTAAGGACACCAAAACCCTTCTTTCAGACACAGAATTGGATCTCAAAGGATCATCCTTAAAGAGCTTCACTTGGTTACTAAACTCAGCATGATCAGCAGGGTCAAATCCCAAAGCACGAGCCAAGTCCATGACAATGCCACTCTGCACCGCTTTACTGGTCTCTCTCCCTTCCCCTTCCTTCTCCAAGGTGCACCAAACCCTCTCTTCATTCTCTGTCACCTATCATCAAACACCTTAACCAGTAAACCACAATTCAAACTAAAATAATACAGTAAAGTAGTGCGTGTTGGAAATAATAGTTTATTTTTCACAAATTTCTTAAAAAAATACTAAAAATAAACAACTATTTTTACAAAATAAAATAAAAGAAATAACTACAGCGATACATATATGATAGTTTATGTAAAGAAAATAATTACTTATTTTCGCCCATTTCACTACAAACAAACAATTATTTACTTGAAAAAAAAAAGTCATTCAAACATACTCCGTAAAATTACACTGAAATTACGAAGCACAAGCCATTTTCTCCCTTATATTTATTAATCTTAAGAAGTAAAATATTCATTATTTAATAGTATAAAGAAAAATCACATAATTTTATATATTCGAATTATATATAAAGTTATAGGAATTAAAATAATGTTTAATTTTAATATATACATATAGAGAGAGAGAGATTATACTGCTAATTAATTAGAATAAGTATAATTTTCAGGGTACGGTGCAAAAAAATTTCAGAACGTGAATATTAAATTCATTAAATTTTAATTATTTTAAGACTAATTTGGTATATTATTATTGGATAAGAAAGACGGAGAGAAAGCAAAAGTACTCTGAACTGCGCGAGCTTCATGTCCCTGGAGAGATCGGAGACCTTCGTGTGGAGGTCATCGTCGCCGGCGTCGGGGAGGGCGGAAGCGAGGAGAGCGAGCCAGCCCGCGATGGCGACGGAGACATCTTGGAGGGAGGAACAGAGTGATTTGCAGTCGATAAGGACGAGAATTTTGCTGCCATTGTTGTATAGGGAGACTGATTCAGCGGCCTTGGAGAGCTCGGCGGAGATTCCCTTGAGGGCGGTGTGAACGGGCTGCGAGTGGGGAAGCGAGAGGTGGAGGAGGAGAGAGGAGAGGCGGTGAGCGAAGGCGGCAAAGCGTCGGGGGGTGTCGAAGGGGCGGTGGTCCGGCGGCGGAGTACAGATATCGGAGAGGGAGCGGCGGATGGAGTGGAGGGTGGAGGAAGGGGGCGAGGTAGAATGGATTGACATTGTGTCATTGTTGTGAGAATGATGAATTGCAAAGGTTCAAAGGATTTGTGGAAGAAGAAGAAGGAGGATCAAAGACTTGGACTAACTTCGCTTCCACCGTTGACTCTTCTACGTTGACTCTTCTTCCCCATCAAACCCTAACATTACTACTTCTACTTCCATTTGTTTCAAAACTTATAACTCTATCACTTTTCTCATTTAAATTATTTTTTTAATGTCTGTCTATCAATATACAATAATAAATTTTTATTAAAATTATAGTAGAATTATATGATTCTTAATAAAATTTTATTATATATAATTTTTTATCATATATTATTAAATATATATTATAAAAACTGTTTAAATAGTTATGGTAAGGAATATTTGATTACAGCGTAACAATTAGATTTAAATCATTTTAATATATATATATATCATTTTAATGGGTCAATATTTATTGATATAGAATACGGTTAAGTGTATCAAAATTTTAAATATGTATTAAAATATTATTTAACATCTAATATTTATTTATATTTTCATAATATATTTACGTTAAAATAAAATTGTGATAAAATATTTATTAATTTTAATTTTATATAAAACTAAATTATATTAGAATTCAAACTATGCTTTAAATAAAAGTGAAAAAGAAATACGTTCCTATTAGATCAAAATCAGATCATAACTTGTCAACTATAATATAAACACGTCCTCAAACTTTCAGTAAGTCAAATATTAATAGTATAATATGCATATAATAAAATAATGTTACTCATACAATAATTTTTATGATAATTTTTCTATATATAACTTTTATTTTTTGTCATATTATATATTTTAACATGAAATTATCATTTTTTATATTTATTTATTTTGTGTAAAAAAATATGTTTATTATATATTCATTAGATTATACAATTTCGTAAATATCAATATTAGTGTAGAAAGGTCAAGAAGTCTTGATTAACTAGGTGGTGTATTAGTTACTCATAAAAAATATATCAATAATTAATTTTCCTCATCGAGTGTAACATAGGGTAATGAGCATTTTTTTAATATTAAATTTACCATGTAAAATTATGGATTATCTAATCAAAACTTCATTAGTCAACAATTTAATCAAATAAATTTGGAAAGAAAAAATTTAAATAATTTTTTAAATGATTTTCTTTCTTTAAATCTAATATTGGCTAAAATATTGATTTATTAAAATTTTATTGGAAAGTTTATAATTCTAAATGGTGAACTCTTTATGATTTATTTGTTTTAATAGAAATTAGAAAAGAAAGAAATAAAGTTCACAGAAATATTTTTCTATTTTGTTTAATTATAAAAACAGGAAGTAAAGAATTATTTTATACTGAATCCATAGATTTTTAATCCCTCTTCAAGAAAAGGAAATTGAGGAGAATTTTTTTATATTTTTAATGTTTAAACTATTAAAAATAAAAATAAAAATATTACATTAATAAATAAATAATTTATTAAAAAATAATATTTTAAAATTTAATTTAATTTTTAAAATAATATAAAATAAAATTTTACTATTAATTTATTTTTACTCTATTTTCTATTCATCTAAATAAAAAAAAATTAACTATTTTTATTTATTCAAACAATTCATTTCTTCATCTTAATTTTATTATATTTTTACTTTTTCATTTTTAGATTTTTTCTTTTCTATTTCTCATCACATTCAAACAAAGTATCAGTGAACTTACATTATCAAACATGTAAGCACTTGAAAAGTCAACTAGCATTATTGGATTAACATTTGAAGTTATCAAAGGTCAAGAAAGTGGCATGTCCTTTGTTAAAAAGAAGAGTCAGATAAGAATTCCTATTTTTAAGGAAAGATGGTGACGAGGACAGGCACTAGGCTCTTGCTACGCTGAATTCTAGTGTTTTTCAATTTTTCGAATCAGTAAAATTGAAGACAACTAAATATGACACATTGGAAAACATGGCATGGCTAGTTGCAAATTTGAAGATACCTAGGAATTGTTCATTGAGTTAGTTAGTTTTCTATCTTGGCCTTAAAAGGTGCAAATTTTTGGTTTTTGAGAAGGCTCTTAGAGTAGCCTCCCAAGAAGAAGGAAAAAAAACTGCGCGTTGACCAATTTATTTGATTTTTTCTCCTTGTTTTTATAATAAAAAAGTTTATCTTAAAGTGGCATCAATAATGCAATATTTTAAAGAATTCAACCCTTTGGTGCATAACGGCATTTCAATGATTAGCAACTTGATACACAATCAAAACAAACATATATAAATACTAATTAACAATATTTATGAATTATGACATGCAATTTTAAAATATAGCTTCCATGATCTGAAATACAAACTAATATTGGTTGTTTGCAATTGCAATCACATGACTAAAGGCAAACATCATATATGGGTGCCCTGCACTTGTGTTTCCCTTAAAATTTTACTTTATGTGGATTCTCATCAAACAAAATCTGCATGAAATATTCAGGGAATCCTTTTAGGAAAGGCTACCACATCAAAAAAATCAGTGTAGATTTCTTATCCTTTTCTTCTATCCACAACTTAGGACCATAGGTACATCAATTTTTTTACCTATATGAACTTCATTGTTCTTTTTGTTATGTTAAAATGGTTGCATAAAAGTTAAAGAACCGCTAAGGTGAGGGGGAAAATTCTTTTGAAAAATATATTAGGGCTCCTTAAAACAGAACTACATTTATTAAAAAGGATTTTGAAGGGTTTGAGAGTATTTGAAAGCTTGCCGCCAATAATGCAGAATTCTGTAGAATTTATTTAATCTTGAGGCCAATCCAAAGATTGCAATTAGGAAAAGGTACAAAGATAGGATAAAGGTTTGAGAAGCTCCAAATTCAAATAATATAGAACTTAAAATCTTTTAAAATAGTAATTTTCGCAACACTAAATTCATAGGTACCTAAACAATCAATCATCTATCAAATATGCATATAAATAATTTGTCTAATAGGTGGTAATTAAAGTAACATGAACTCTTCTGTAAACTAACATTACCATTATCATGCTTGCAAGCACGGGAAAGGTGAACTAGTATTGGATTAACATCAAATTATCAACGGTCAATAGACTCCAATTTCCTTTATTAAACAAAGGTATATAAACCTTAAGAGACAAAAGAAACAAATATAATAAGAGATGTCATGTGATAAAATAAGAAAAAGAAAGAGATAAAATCAGGTGTTAAATAAATGTTAATATTTGTTGGATGTACATAAATCATTTTTTTTAACAAAATTGCTATTTTCAAAGGTGACTAGGACAGTCACCAGGCTGTTCTGAAGAGACAAAACTGTCCCGTTGGAATTGGACAAAGTTTCTAGTGTTTTCAAATTTTTAGGATCAGTAAAATTGAAACCAACTAAATATGGCAAAGTGGTAAACATGGCAAGTAGCAAATTTGATGATACCTAGGAAATGTGCACTGTGTTGGTTGCGTTAGTTTTCTATCTTTGCCTCAAAAGGTGCAAAATTTTGGTTTTTGAGAAGGCATTTAAAGTAGCCTCCCAATAGGGAAGAAATAAAGTGCGTGTTGATCAATTCATTTGATCTTTCCAGCTTCTTCTTTTTCCAATAAAAAGTTGTTTATTTTAAAGTGCATCAATAAGGCAAAATTTAAGAATTAAAACCCTTTGGTGTACAACGACATGCATTTCAATGATTAGCAATTTGACACTCAACCAAAAGAAGCATAAATAGTATTTATGAATAATGATACACAGTTTTAAACCATAGCTTCCATGATATGCTTCAATTTGTTAAACAAAACATTATTAGGGAAACTGATCTGAAAAGCAAACTAACAGATTGATGTGTGCAATTGTAATCACATGATTGAAGACAAACATCATATTGGCGCTCGTGTTACCCTTAAAATCTTGCTTTATGTGGACTCTCATCAAACAAATCTTTTTGAGATATTCAGGAAATCCCTTTAGGAAAAGACTACCTACCACATAGAACGAATCACAATTTAGATTATTTTTTTCCCTTAATCTTCTATCCACAACATAAGAGTATAAGGCCACGAGTATATCTGCTCATTTTACCTTAATGAATTTTGTAGTTCTTTTCGTTAGCTGTTAAAAATGGTCCCATAAAAGTTAAACCGTTGCTTATAAAACATGACTACATTTATTAAAATGAATTTTGTAGAGTTTGTGAGCATTTAAAAGCTCACCTATAATGCACAATTATGCAGAAAATTGCACTTTGTTTTTTCTTTTGTGGGGTCTTTGAGTTGAGACCTATTTGGAAGCCACATTTAAAACACCCCTCTATATATATATATCAAAAAAAGTTATCAATTTACTGCACATGAATCCAATTAAAGTGGTCAATTCAACGATTTAAATCAAGAATCTTCTAACATGACAGTAAAAGAAGCTGATAAATTTATCAAATGTATATTAAAACCTTAGGAAAAATGTTACTTAACTGAACCATTTATAGCCAGAACATTACGATCTTGGACTTCCCCCAACTTGGCTAGCAAACACATTCAACAGACATAAACTACAGCTTATCTAATTATTGGATCTTTTTCTATTATATATTATTCAACGTTGCTGTTTCTATTCAATGTGGGACTACTCATACTTAGTACTCTAACATATTCCTTCACACTGCTTACAGGGTTGACAAACAGCATGCAGCACCTAAGCATCACAATTCTCCACAGAAATATTTGCATAATACTATATAGCAATTTAAATAGTATAAGGAATAACGACAACCAATTTAGCATCATTCAAACTATGAAAAGCTACACAAATATGGAGTTCTATCAGTAGCTTGATAATATTTTCCTTTGACCAATGCTATCAAAAAGTGTATAAATTAGATGCCTCATGCTAATAGATTACTTTTCAATTAACAATCAGGTTTCTCATACTAATCACCAATTTCCACAAATATTCCAGTCTTTAAAAGCAAATCTAAGCTCTCATTATTGTATTATTTACACACAACTAGACAAACAACGATTAACACTAGGAAACAATAATAATGACATCTTTAATTATACATGATGAAACTAAAAATTTGTGTACCAAAAAAACAGAATTTTTCTTTACCTGATAATGATAGCTCACCAAGAATTTATGCTAATATCAAATGTCTATAATAAATTAAACTCTGAAACAACTCATTTCTTTTCAAATTCTTTTTATTTTCTAAATAAAATTAATTGGATTTCATCAACATGTTCACCGTGAATTTCAAGACAAAGCGTACTAGATTCTTGAAAGAGATAGCAGAATATGCAATTGTGATATTGGAGCGCCCTATTCCAATTTTGGAATTTAGTATAACATGGACAGTTCCACCCATTTCACATAGAATTTTGTTGTGAAAATGAAGAATAAGATTGTGGGAAATAACTCTTAATTTGTTATATGACTGTCACTAATGCATGAAATTGTATATGTCTAAAAAAATTGAGATTGATTTCTATAGGGAACCTGATTCCCTGCCTTTAAACCATTTCCCTCCATGGTGGATTCCAATTAGCTACTTCTACATAGTGCTCTGTCACGCACAAAACACACCTTTTTGCTTCCATATACTTTTCTTCACCATTCTCCTAAACACACCCTTTTGCTGCCATAAATTCCTCTTAACCCTTCCCTTAGTTATCCATCCACCTTAACACTTAAAACTTTGCATATTTTCTCTATTCAACTTCTATTACTCTCTTAAAAAATGGTATTGCATGCTTAAACCAACTTAATTATGATACTTAGGAATCAATATCTTTTTATTGTGTTCAACTATTTTTTTTTCCTACTTTTGTAACACCTTTGAATTGAATGGTGTTTTGAGTGCAGAGTTTTGAGGAGAAACCTGTATCCGTTGGACCATGGGGAGGCAATGGAGGATACCGTTGGGATGATGGTGTGTATTCAACAGTGAGGCAATTGGTGATAGTTCATGCAGATGGAATTGACTCCATCCAAATTGAATATGATGATAAAGGGAGTTCTATATGGTCAAAGAAGTATGGTGGATGTGGGGGCTATAAAATTGACAAGGTAAATTTCCATTCTTCTATATATTTTGATCTACTTCAAAGTAAATATTGTTTCTTACTAGAAAATATGGATATCATATGTGAAACAAATATAATATGAAAATGATATACAGGGTATAACAAATTCTAGATATTATAAGACTCGGCATAGTTATAATGCTAAGCAAAAATATTTAAACTTGAAACGTAAACTATAGTATTAACATCTTAGCAACTCAATAATTAAACAATTTGTGACATCGTTAACTTTTCGGGTCATATTTTGGTTGAATCATTCATTTCCTCTCTTCTTTTTAGTCATTTTTTTAATGAATTCATTCTTATAATTACATACTATTTAATTGTTTTTTTTATTAACCTTCCTTGTGTTATTAATAATTAAAATAAATTTAATTCTCTACCACATTATAGATATTTTTTCATTAACATTTTCAATGTCTATCATTTGTCTTAACTTATTTTTTTTAGATTTTTCTTTTATCAACAATCGACAAAAGAATTTTTTTGCTAAAGATATAAATTGTTTATTTTACTTCCTTCTTTAATCTTATTATTTAACTATCAATTAACTTAATTTGTGAAATAATATTAATATAATTAAAACATTTTCTAGCTAACACGTTATTTTTACCCATAGCCGTTTAATATCATTTAAAAATTTAAATAAAATCATCATTAATAAGATTCCAAACTAACAATGATTGTATCCATGTATCTTCTATTTTTAATGTCTTTAATTATCATTAAATATAATTTTAAAAAATAAAGTACCTGCAATATGCCAAATTATATTTAGTTTTCATAATTGGAAATACTAAAAATATGTTGACGGAAAAAAATAATATTTCAAAAAAGAATATTGAACTATATCATAAGATTAAAATTTTCAAATATATACATATTTATAGAAAATGATTGACAATCACTATAAAGGATAATTATGTTACAAAATAGATAGAAGAAATTAATCATATTATTTATTAAGAGTTAGAAATGATTTCGCAGTCCAAAAAATTAGAGAAATAATATAACAATTAAGCCATGGTTTATATTACATTAAGCTCCTCTGTTTATTTTGACTAAGGTTTCTACTAATTTACAGTTAAGAAGTGTGTGCAGTTACTACTAATTAATCAAACTTGTGAATCATGAGTATTAAATATTTGTGATGGTGGTGCAGATCAAGCTTGATTACCCAAATGAGTTCCTAACATCAATTGATGGATGCTATGGTAGCTTAAGTCAATGGGGGCCAATCTACATTCGGTCACTGAATTTTGAGAGTAACAAAAGAACCTATGGACCCTATGGAGTTGACCAAGGCACATATTTTTCGTTGCCAATGAGTGGTGGCAAGATTGTTGGGTTCCATGGCAGGTATGGTTGGCACTTAGATGCCATTGGAGTTCATGTAAAGTCCTCTCAGCTACCAAGTCCATCCAAAACTTTGTCTTATTCACAAAACTACATTTCTACCACTACTGAGAATGTTGGTTATTCTGTAATACATGGAAGTGTTGGCCAAGGATATGACATTGTTCTTGCTTTAAAACAGAAAGATGACTTTGCAAAACCTCTACCAACTGGGAACATTTCTAGCTTCAAAGAACCAAATAGTATTGAACCAAAAGAAAAGGTAAGAAAGATAAAATCAGCCTTCATCATAATCTCTCTCTTTTGGATTGTTACTTTTTTTATTATTATTATTCAACTATGTTAGTAGGATATCTAATGGTGCATGGAGTGAGATGGAGCTAAAACCAATACAGTTGAATGGAGCAAAGTGGTCATTCCATTATTGAAATTTTTTAATGGAACAGGAAAGAAATGAGTGATTCCATTAATGAGAAATGATTTGAATTAATCTCTTAAATTATCATCGCAGGATAATTTTTTTTTTTGGAATTATAAAATAAAGGTCTTAGTCTCTTAAAAAATGAGTAATAATTATTTTAATTTCTTAAAGATTAGGATTATTTTAATCTTTAAAGCATAAAAATTAATTATTTTATTTTTTATAAAAATTAAAATGATATTTTTTATCGTTTAAAGATTAAAATAACTAATTATTTATCTTTTAGTAAGCAAAATAATAATTTTCATCTTTCAAAGAATGATATGATTGATTTATAATCTTTTAAATATTAAATAACTATTTATTCTATAAAAATAATAGTTATTCTTGTTTTTAAAATTATAATAATCAAAATTAAAATGATTTATATTTTTTAATAATTTTGGAGACTAATGACAGAACTGAGCTATATTTATAATTTCAAAGATTGATTTAGTAGGGAATGAAATGCACTTCATTTGCTTCTCCTTCATTCTATCCTATTATAAAATATAAATAATCCAAACATTCCATTTAATTCTTGATTTTGTCTTTCCATCAATCCAACATAGCCTAAAAATCTTGTGTTTATACCAAATGAAATTGACTTGAATGATTTCAGATAGTTCATATGGAGAAGGCACCATCAATAGCTGAAGATGTAGTTACATACGGGCCTTGGGGTGGTACTAGTGGATATGTATTTGATGATGGACCCTTCACAGGAGTTAGGCAAATTGATTTGTCCCGCAATGTTGGAATTGTATGGATTAGAGTTTTGTATGATTTGGATGGGGAAGCTGTATGGGGACACAAACATGGTGGAGCAGGAGGATTCAAACATGAAAAGGTGAACTTAGAGTTAACAAACATTTGTAATTTATTTTTGACCAAATAAACTAGGCTATAAGATTGACTTGTTTTACCATTATTTTGTGCAACATTTTGCAGATAGTCATAGATTTTCCATATGAAGTCTTAACACATATATCAGGCTACTATGGATCCCTCATGTACATGGGGCCTGCTATTATAAGATCACTCACTTTCCACACCAACAAAAGTGTGTATGGCCCATTTGGAGATGAGAATGGAACTTATTTCACAACAAAGCTGAAAGAAGGGAAGGTTGTTGGCATTCATGGTAGAAATGGCTTATTTCTAGATGCTCTTGGTGTACATGTGATAGAAGGAAAAGTTTTAGTGCCAGTGGCACCACATTCCATGGCAATTACCTCAAGAGAGCCAAGTCTTTCTGAAGTAGACAGTGCTCAATGGCCAGCCAAATTTGTAGCTCCCAAATCAGCACCTATTGAACCGGTACTCCTTGAATCATTTTATATTTTACTTTTCAATTTAATTCTTATTGTAAACAAATTTATTATCAACCCATTAAAAAACATAATAATATAATTTTTAAAATAATTATTACAAAAATTATCCATTTTTAATAATGTCAATTTACAATGTGAGTTGATTTTAAATAATTTTTTACTTTCTGCACCATCATTTAGCATGTCTATTGAAGTGAAGAGAATGTTCTATCCATTTTTACCCTTTTGTTCATATCACAGCTTTCTAGTGGTGTGATTAAAGAACCAGCTCCATGTGGACCAGGTCCATGGGGTGGAGATGGAGGTAGGCCTTGGGATGATGGAGTCTTTATAGGGATTAAGCAGATTTATTTGACAAGAGCACCTGAAGGCATTTGCTCAATTCAAATTGAGTATGATAGAAATAAGCAATCTGTGTGGTCTATAAAGCATGGTGGTAATGGAGGAAACACCATGCATCGGGTATGAACATGATTCTCATTTTTTTTCCACTTTGTTTAAGCACACTCTACTAGTTTCATACTTGTCATCATTACTAACACAAAAAAGGACTTGACTATTCATTTTTATAACTCATTTCTTAGTCTTATTCATGTCTGTTGTGATTTTAGATAAAATTGGAGTACCCAAATGAGGTACTAACTTGCATATCTGGCTATTATGGCTCAATCAATGCGGATGAAAGACCTATAATCATAAAGTCACTGACTTTCTATACTAGTCGAGGACACTATGGTCCATTTGGTGATGAAGTTGGGAAATATTTCACTTCAACCACTACAGAGGGCAAGGTGGTGGGTTTGCATGGGAGGAGTAGCTTATACTTGGATGCAATTGGTGTCCATATGCAACACTGGTTGGGAAGTCAGAAACCTTCAAGGTCATCCTTCTTCAGGCGATTTTGACTTGTGAAGAACAATAAAGCATGAGCAGAGTGATACAAATGGTAACTCAATTACTTGTATACTACTAAATAATGTTTGGTAAATGTTCTAACTAACATTAAAATTTGTTGTTCTATGGAGAAGAATGTTAGTGTTGATTTCTTACACCTCAAGGTTTGGTTCAATTTATATATTTTCAATTGTTGCATCAATGGCTTTGCCCTCTCACTGTATTTCAAGTAAATATATGAAGAAAACTAGCAAATTTCATGATTTGTATGATCCTGGACTTGAGTGATAAAAACTAAGAATTTCCAATCATTAAAATACTTTAAAATGTATTGTGACCATACATTTCATGAACACTATATACATGAAAGTTGATTTCTTGGTTTTCAATATGTACAAAAGAACTTAGGATCGCTAGATTTCTGATTGATGAGAAGCTACAAGAGGGAAAATGTGTGGACAAAATAATCTTGCATTGGTTTCAAGATGCAAGTTTCATTGCCTTGCCTTGAAGCCCACTGCTCAATATCCTTTTTTATTTGCCATTGCTTTTATCAAATGGAACATGCAGCAAATGCAATGAACTAGTGCAGTTCCATGCTGTTCATTTGTCCAATAAACTGAAATTCATCTCTTAAGAGTTACTTGCTTCTACAGAGAACCTAAAATGCAATCAAGCTAAAGTATCATATAAACATCCCTACCAGACCCAGCAAAGTTACATAAAACCTTGAGGAACGACTCTTAGCCATGCTAGAAGTGATTACCTTAAGATTTTCATATTCTGCTTATATCACGGCCAAATACAAGAGTTGTAATCCAGTTGACAAATACATAGAATCTGTTCCTCCAGCTGATGACACGTGTGATATACGCCGAGCGCCATATAAAAAAACTCAGAAATCCTGCCAGAGCCAACCCTTTTGCCTCCTGTAAGAGCTTGGTTAAGTGAATTACACTAAGATTTTAAGCAACAACAGTATCTCAGGAATGATAAACAATACCTTGCTTTGTCTAAGGTCAACAAGGGCCTTGTGTCTACCAATACTTGCCATGCTTCCTAAGTGCTTGTAAACAAATGGATCCCCAAGTTCTATATCTTTTGCACTGTTTGCATGGCCTGCACCTGCTTTACCAATTTTGTTTAATAGAGCTGCTAAATATTTACCTTGCCTCTCTGCCACCTGTGGAATTCAAATGGCAACGTAACAAATGGCCAAGAACAGGCTTTCTAGCAAAGAACAAACAAGCTACACTGCTTCACTGATGAACCATTACAAATAAGAATAGAAGAAACAAAGTCACTATAAAAAAATGTATCTTATCAGGCCTTATCCTAAAACCAAAACTAGGAATTGCAAAGAAATGAAGAGTATGCAAGTCCTGCAGGAGAAAGTAATGAACCTAACATCACTTACTTGGGCTAATGCTGGAAGTGTTGGTCTTCCAGTACTTTCAACAAATCCACTGCAATCACCTATTGAGAACACATCTTGTACCGAAGGAACACGAAGCCACTCGTCAACACCAATCCTATGAAGAAAAAACTTTCAGAATTTGCTTTTGGGATAATAGACAACAGAAAAGTTATGGTCACTAAATATACATGATCTATCTTTCCTTACATGACAGATAAAAAATTCTAAATCTATCCACTAATAACCTTCAATTTGTCACTTCTTCACGGTTATCACTGGGAAGTGAATGCAACAAAGTTGGGTAGAGACTAACCTTCCACCAGGAGCTTTTGGAAGATCCAAAGATTGAATTATAGGAGATGGACCAACACCAGTGGACCACACCAACAATCCATACGGAACCTCAGAACCATCATTAAGGATAATCTTTTGAGGTTTAACATCTTTCACAATGCCACGAACAAGACGAACTCCTGACTGAGAGAAACTACAATATTGGCAAAATATAATGAAACTAATACGGAAAAATCTTAACAACTAGCTTGTCAACCAGTTTCAGACGCTACTACAATGATGAGAAAGGTCATCCAGTATATGAAAGCTTCCAAATTATTGTTGAAATGACTTTGCATCAATCTACAGCTCACCTTTGTCAATTGCTTGGTAGCATAGAGCCTAAGCCGGTCATCAAAGGAAGACAATATCTCATTTGCCTAATCAGGCATGCAAAAATTGGTTAACATCATAAACTATCTTAAAAGAAAGTTTTGGCATGGATAAAGTGGTAAATTACTTACAACAACAAAAATTGAATGAATGGTTAAATTCATCCTCAACATTTATATGGATTATCAAATTAGCTCCTAAACTTAACATAAATAGTTGTGTCCTTAACCTACTTTTTGCAAAGTTATATTAGTGCTCCACCTTTTGTTTTTTGTTTGTCACATTAGTTCTTAAGGAGGACTAAAGAACTAATGTGACCTGAGAAAAATAGATTGAGAACTCAATTACTATTTTCTTAAGTTTAGGAACTAATTTGACGATCCGCATAACATTGAAGACAAATTTGATGATTCAGTCAACAAAATAATTCTTGCATAAGTTTGTATTACACATCTTATGCTACTAAGCATACCTCAATTAAAGTTACATGAATGTAATCCTTCACATGGGCATATCTTTGACGAACATCTCTTATGATAAAATCACTAAGCTCACCACTGAATTCAACTCCTGTAGGACCACCCCCCACAACCACACAGTGCAAAAGCCTTTGTTTTTCTTCTTCAGAAATCCCTACATACAAATAAACACAAAGTTGGTTCACAACTAAAAATAAAAAAAATGTCATAACTCAATATTTGCTTAACATGCTAAAACTATTGTTTAGCATACCTGGAACATCTGACAGCATTAAGTTCAGGAGCAGCTTCCTACGAATTTCCTGTGCGTGGTGAACTTCACGGAGAAAAATGGCATGTTCTTTGACTCCTTGAATTCCAAAAGTGGAGGGCTGTGATCCTAATGCAATTACTAGCTTATCGTACGAGATTGTGAATTTCCAGGGACTCATTGTTTCTACTCCTTCAGTTACAGTCTCACATTGCACCTTCAAAACCAAGCATCAAATTCTCTGTAACTAAGCCTCACTGCTATAATCAATCTTACAAGTCCAACCAATATATAATCGATAGTATATCATACCTTTTGTTTCAGGGAGAAAGAGAAAGAAACAGTGTTCAAATTGTATTTTCATTCATGCTTATAGATTCTGCCTTGGAAAGTTTGAGTTCTAAATTCCAATATGAATCTAGCAAGTGACATCCTAAAGTTTTTTTTTTTTTCTTTTTGTAAATTTGTAGATAACATTAATCATGAAGTTCCTTGTTAATGTGTTGCCGACACTACTAGCCCCAAGTTGTAAGATAAATGTTGACATGGCCAAAACAAAATATTGTCCAAACATGTCCATTCTCAAGTCACCAATTCATGGTAACATTTAATTTCAACCAAAAGAAAAACATTCCAAAAAAAAAATCACTCCTCAACCCCCCCCCAAAAAAAAATCTTTTCTTTTTTTGAGGAACTTGAATCCAATAATAAGTGTAACTAAATCATATGTTAACGTTTGCAAAGAGGAGTATGCACTCCACTGAGCCCTCCCTCATGAAATTTAATAATACTTATAAGTGCTAGAAAATAATCATAATGAAATAAAACAAGTTAGCACACACCACATGGTTATGTGCATCAATGTCAGTACAATTGGCGAGGAAAAAATAAGAACCAGGCTCTCTAGAAATAGCGGGTTGGATCCTTCCAATGGGTTCAGCAACGGATCTAAACTCAAGAGTTCCAACACAAGTAGAGGCCAATAGAGGGGTGAAGACCATATGGTTGCGAGGTGAGACACAAACAATGTCATAGATATGAGGATCCAAGCCCTTCATGACCCTGCACCCAGCCCAACCTGAACCAAGCACCACCACCCTTGGTTTCTCATGGGGCTTTGTTGGTTCCAAACCCGAATACTCAACAGGCTTAATACAAGGCTTCTCCTCCTCAATGGGGTTGGTGCTAAAGTGGGAGAGAAAAGTGAAGGATGGTAAAAGACAAAATGGGTCATTGTTTTTGGGTCTTTTAGATGCTTTAATGGTGGAAAACTTTGAAAGATTTCTTAACCAAGCCATACTCCTTGTAGTTTGGTCTCAACCTGAAATGGGTTGTTTAACTGGATTTTGTGTGTGTAAGAATATAGTATCTAAGCAGATATGCATCACAAAAATTTAAGATTGGGATGAAAAGTGAACCAAGTGTGGAAATTTCATATATGTGGGCTTTGTTTTAAGTTTGTTAAATTAACTTGATGTGAAGTGGACCAGCTTTCTGTGGTGATATTCGGATTTGATTGTAGCAGCATGGTGGTAGTAGCAAATGTCTTCATAAGATTTTTCAAAAAGGATAATAAGGATTTCCTTTTTCTTTCAAATGAATATCAAAGAATGTGTGGATCTAATCATACACTTCATGGATGGTATTTGCTTGGATATATTTCAGAAAAGTTAAATAATAAATATTGGATGCATCATTCATTTATTTCAGATAGATATTATTTATTCATTAGACAAATTTTAGATAATTTTAGTAATAAGAATATCCAACAATTGAAAATTGAAAATTAATTCCTTCACTATATAAACATAATATCAAAACGAATTTATACTATTCAATTATATAATAATTTTGTTCTATATTTATGTATCAAATGTGAAATTGTTAATTTAAATATCAGATGCGAAATTATTAATTTATGTATCAAAATGAATTTATACATATTCAAATATTTTGTTAATTAATAGCAGTTCATACTAGTAAATCACTCCAGAATTGCAGGAGTAGTACAATCTGAACAGCTCATTTCATGCAAATTTTGTTGTTATTATTTATAATTACTCAACTAATCAGATATGATTAGTCCTTAATAGTATAATTTTAACTAGTTTTGCATACACGTGACATGCAGACAAAGACGTGTATGGACAGTAGTAATTAATTAAATTTATTCTTCTTATATTACCTTACTGTATTGTCATGGATGTCCATAGTTTCTTTCAATACAAATACAATAGGACACGGCACGTGACTTTTATTTATTAATGATCAATATACACATTCGAATCTTTCTTTTTCTTTCCATTTTCATCCTTGATAATTTTAATCTTCCTCTCAAAAATACATATAGGTTTATAATATAAAAGTTAAACATTGCATTGAGTTAATTAATGCGTTAACTGAAATAATATGATCCATCGCATTTCCAATAATCTCTTAGCCTTTTCTCCCTGCATTATTACCTCCTCCACTAGCTCTATAATTCCATGGATCGTGCCCACGATTTGCAGTTGTTTCGCCATAGTCTTCAAGATTTATTACCTTCAATGATCTCCTCACCATGTTCAAAGCCTCATGATCTGCGTGTACAATAATCCCAAAGTAAAACAATACTTTTCTTAATTATGAAATATAATCACATTGATGTTTATCTTTTCGTATTATCAATGTTAAAATTAACCAAGATGTTTTAGTATTGAAAACTTTTAAAAAGAGACTAATATATTAAAGGATAAAACTTGAAAAAAAATTATCTTGTTTTTCAATGAAAATTAAATCTTTAAGATTTGTTTTATACTAAAATATTGGAATAACAGCCTACCTTTTGATTTAATCTTTAAACGTTATTATAATAATAAACGTAAAACTTACTTTTCTCCTTTTCTACACACCAAACTTAACACAAATCAATATGGTAACTTTCATCCAATAAACATTATTAATTGTTAAAGAAAAAAAAAAAAAGGAATGGGGGTTGGAAGGAATCATAACAAGATGTTCCAATGAGGCTTGTAATTATTGAAAGTGATTAAAAACTAACAAATTAAAAAGGATATTGAACCATATATCAAAGTCTTGTTTTAATTATTATCATTTCTCCAACCTATGTTCTATATTTAACTTGCAAAGGGAGATATAAATAGAAAATAAAGATGAAATAAAATGGGAACTCACTTGAGAAGAAAATAGGGCTCCGAGCAGTGGCAGAGCATAATAGGAAGAAAATTAAGAAAAAGGAAGAGAAGCACAAAAATGCCATTTTTGTAGCTTGGAATTGTATTATATAGATCAACTTGGAGACTGAGGTGAATGTAGTATAAATATACAAAGCTGTATTTATAGACAAAAAAGGAGCATGGCTAAAGTATCGGAGACACGTGTAGAAAGAGTATTGGATGAGAGAGTTGACGCTTCTAAATGCAAATTACAAAGTACAAGTTGGGGTTGGATTGAGTAGTCATCAACACCCAAACATGACAAACATAACAGGACCTTCATGGAAGGTCAACATGACCATCAACCCACGTGAGTTGCATCCTTACACACAAAAATGTTTTATCCACCAACTAGTTAAGATAATGAGATGGATCCACCTAAAAAATAATTAAATAAAAGTATAATGAATGATATAGTAGGAAAAATGAAATAGAGAATAAAATAAAATAAAAATATCCTTCTTATATTTTTCACCGTGTATTTCAAATAAAGATTTTTTTTATGCATTTAGGTTTTTCTTATATTAATTTAAGAATGTTAATATCTATCATAAGAATGTTACAAATATAATGTTTTATATCTTATGTACTAATTGCAAAAGTTCAGGTGTATTAAATAATATCATCTTTAGTATTTTTTAAACTTTTAAGATGATGAATTTGATCCTTTTATAATATTTTTATTTTTAAAATAAGAATATTTATAAGAAAAAACTGTAGAAAAATTTTAAGTATTTAAAAAATTAAAAAAATTATATTTTGGTATAATAAGTATTTGAATAAAAATATTTTTATTCCTGTTTAAATAAAATTAAAGTAATAAAAAACTCACATAATCAATCGTACACACGTGAAGAAAATAAATTATTTATTCCATTATAGGATAAGAATTTATCCCGAAATGATTTCGGATTCCCGCTTTTTTTACTAAAAAAATAAAATTTTTAATTGAAAATATTATATAAATTATTTTAACTAATTATTGGCTAAGTTGACCCTATGAACTTTATTATTTCCACTAATAAAGCTTGATCTAACTAGCTGATAATTAAAATATTTATCGTCTTAATAACTTGGTCAATTCAATAGAAAGATTTTGTACTTGTTAACTTATATAATCGGAGAATCGATTCTTTGTGATGTGGATAATTATCATTATCGTATAACATATCTCATAGATCGCACCTGAATTATCATTGCCGTTGATTTGTTTTGCTGAATTAATTTCGGTTTCTCAAATGTATAAACTATAAACAAACGAAGCCTTTGTTATTATATATTTATATTTAATCAAACCCCTCGTGAATTGGATAAAACCCCACATCGGATATCAGATTTTCATTTTTTTGGGGGTCGGTGGCGATAATCTATCTGTTCTTGGTCAACATAAGTTCACAGATAGTTACAACTATGAAAGAGAATCATTTATACGATTTTTTAATGTGTATATCTAATCATTTTTATTAAAAAATTATATAATTTAATATATTGATAATATTAAATATTTTATTTATTATTTATTATTTTATTATTATATCATTCAGAACATCTTTAAAAAAACTGTGATTAAAATTACTTCTCCATATGATTAACTTATTACTCGTCTATATTTAAATAAATATCTCTGCAAAAGTAACGCTTAGTGCATTCACAATATTAAAAATGTTAACAAGTCTTCTTAAGATATTTATTAAGGAATTAAAAATAAATAAAAATATTAAATAAAATAAAAATTAATAATTTTTTAACATATTAAATACTATATTTTCATCAAATACTTTTAATTTTTAATAAAGGTCAATTTATCTTAAAAATATGGAGTAGAGGAAAATGTAAATATTGGGAGGTCCAAATTAGTGATTTTAAATGTACATGTGAATATCAGGGAAAATGTAAATATTATATTTTTATTAAATACTTTTAAGTTGAGACCAAATCATAAACACATACAGTAATTTTAAAGTTATTAATTTTCAGTATAGAAACCAATTTAAAGAGCAAACTTGCTGTTAAGGGAAGTAAAAGAAAAAAGAAATCGAGACACAATATTTATATAGTGATTGAATGACCACGACCATGTTAATGGAGTCCTAGTGTTGAATATAATGATTTAGAAGTGATTATTAGTTTTTAAATTTATTAATATTTTAATCATTAACCTATTTAATTTTTAAAATAATATAAATTAATCCTTATTTTTTAAAATTATTGTAAGCTAATTTTATTATTTATTTAAAATAATATAAATTTTATTTATAAATAGTATCAAAATAATTTTTAAAATTCATAATAAAATTAAATACTAACAACAAAAATATTTTAAATAAAAATTAATTTATAAAATCTAATAAATCAAAATTAAAATGTTAGACAACTTATTAATTTTTTTCATCCTTTCAACGAAAGGAGTGGACTAATTCTCTTAGTTCGATTCTAAATGAAAAAAATATATCAAATCAAATCAATCTTTTATGTTTTAATTTAATTTAATTTTTTTTAAAATAATAAAAATAAATTTTTTTAAATTTAAAAAATAATAATATATATTTATATATATTAATATAAATATTAGATATTCCATATATAAAAAATAATTAATAATAAAATATATAAATTTTATGATTCGTTTGGTTTGATTTTATAAGAGAAAATCGTAAATCAAACTAAATTATATAAAATTTTATAATTTTTAAAATAATTTTTTTAATTTTTATTTTCAATTCAGTTAAAGTATTTAAATTGAAATTGGTTCGATTATTGAATATTTCTATTACGTGGGATCCACAAATAATAAATCCCTCCTCCACATGAAAAAGAGCTAAGATAAAATAAAATATTTTATAAAATTATTTAATTTTTCAATTTATTATTTATATTTTCATTTTTTTATCTAAAATTATTATTTCGACTCTGTTTCATTTTTCTATTCAAATAATATATAAAATTTTAATTTTAACATATTATTATAAAAAATTATAAATTTAAATTATTCATAATATTATTTTTAGATAATTATTATAAAAATTAATAATCTTTAATTATATAATAATTTATAATTAATTGATAATATAAAAATATTTTTATTATTAATATATTTCTATTAAATTTAAAAAAAAACATTCTATATATATAAATTAAATTTAAACTTACAAAAGTTTGGCATATATTAAAAGGAAACACCCATATTCAAAAAGATCAGCGGCGTGGGTATCTCATTGTGAGTATGATGAGTTTTTTTTTTTTAAGGACGTGTTTGGTATGATGTAATTTGATCCTTATATTTAAGTAAGAAATTAGTTTATATTTAACATAAATAATATAAAAAAACATATTTATAAAATTAGGAGATTCTATCAAAACATTGGATAGAAGTTTCAATACACTTGATACTCTATCATTCTGACTGTTTTGGTTTGTAAAGGTTAGTATGACTTTTCTTTTACCATTTATACAAAATACTTCTTTCACTCTTTTAATATTATTTTAACTTATAAAAAAACTAAAAATTTATATAATTTATATGATATTTTTTATTTTTTACATCATATTATCTAAAATATTAGGTACTTCTATTTTTTATATTTCTATCCTTTTCTTTCTTATATTTTTATAGTATAAATATGTTGTATAATTATTATTTCTCTTTTTTATTTTTTCAATTTCTCTTTCTAAAAAATTATAAAAATGTACTGTTAATGTAATTTTAGTATAAATTTTAATAAAAAATTAATTTCTTAAGTGCATTCTTCCACAAGATTCTCTTTATAAAAACGAAAAAATCAAGTAAATTAAGATTATTTAATTTAATTTAAATATTTATAAAAATTACTTTAAAATTTTCAATTTATTATATATTTATCTGAATGCATGAATTATTCTTTACTGTCATACATGAGAGTTGAAAGATGCATGGTGTTGACTGGTATGAAGTTTTAAGGAGGTGGTGGATGAGGATCATGTTTATGGTTAGCCCCTGGATCTTCATAATCGTCCTCACTCGTGTACATCTTCCCGTACCCTACCAAAAGGACCACCCAAATTAAACCACACTTTAATCAAGCTTCTCTAAATTATATAATTACTTTGTATCATATAATTGCTTTGTATTAAAAATAAAAAATAATAGGAGAGAAAGAATATGCTGCACTTAGTTTTTCATAGTGCTAGAGGGTAAATTACTCTCTTCCTTATTAAACTTATATATTAGTTTTTCAAGTTAGAGACTAATGTATAAAAATTTATCAAATGAAAGATTAATTTGTTTCTTTAGTTCATTTTTCATAAGTATTTCTAATAATTAAATGATAATCTTACTTAATTAAAAATTATCAAATACAAAATACTATATAAGAAGGAATTTAAATTTAGATATGCATTTCACTTGCATTTTGTTTGGATAGAAAATAGTGAGATTTCTTATGTTTACCGGGAATCAACCAAATTTCTCATCAGTTTTTTTTTTTTTTTCTTTAATCCAAAAAATTAAAACCACACCTAAATTACATCGTCTCATTTTGATTAAATACAATAGAAAAGAACTACTTTGATAAATGAATATAATATTTAAATTTAATTACGGGAGGGAGTTTGGCTTTTATCATGTTCACTTTAATGGATAAAAAATATATTATTAAATCTTAATTATGAGATAGAATTATACAATTATCATTAAATAAAAATAATTAAAAAATGGCTATAATTATTTTATAAAATTATCATCATGAAAAATTTGTACAATTTTTTCATACGCAAATTTTAAATATAAATTTATCTATGTATATATTTTATGTTAATTTAAATAATAAAATAAAAATTAACATGTATCTGGTGTGTTAATTTATTAAAAGTAACTCTTTAAAATATTACATATGCTACGTTCCTATTTTATCTATTACTACATTAAATGTTTAATATATTATAGAATATATTTTGTAAAATTAATAAAAAAAATGGTAAAACTTAAAAAATAACTAAAATTTAAATTTTAAAATTAACTAAAAATTTATAAGTTAGCATATTAAATTGAAAATATATAGTAAAATAAATTATTAAACTAACTGATAAATAAAAATAATAAATATATATATAATTAATTAAAATTTGATAAATGTAATATTTTTATTTTTGACTAAAAATAAATTTTAATTAAACAATTTTTTACTACTTTATAGAAAAATGCTTAATGAATATAGGAAACCTTTATTAAACACCATTAATACAAGACTATTACGCTTTCCAGTAAATTAATATTATTGGGAAGGTAAAAGTTGCTAAAACAAAAATATCATCTTTAACTTTTAAAATTATACAAAAAAAAATTAAAATAGTGAAAAACAAAATGAAACTTAATAAAAAAATATTATAATATTTTTAATAAAATTTACCCATTCATTAATTGAAGAAATATGTTATAGTGTATATTTTTTTATTTATGAATATAAAAAGAGTAAACTATTTTAATTTTAAATCACTTAACATCACATCAATTCTAATTCTAATGGTTTATGGTAATTTATTTATTTAATCCTACTATATTGTTTTATGTATTTTCTTTTCTTTCTAGATTAGTTATTCCATTAAAATAAAATATCTGTAGTTGAATTTCTAAGTATTGTCATGGTAGCATATTCATTTGTTCCTAATACTGTCACAATTTTATTTGGATGACAAAAAATTGTATCAGCACTTGTGGAATTTCTTAATACAGTAATCGTAATTAGTGAGATACTCATTTTGCTATTAGTAAAAAATAATAGTAATAATATTTTGTAATTATTAAATAATTTTTATATAAATTTTGTGAAGAAACTAATTTTAAAAAAAAAATTATACCAATAATAAATATTAAAAATGTGCCTAACAGCATATTTATTACTAGTATTTAAATTATTTATTTATGTTGGCTTTTACACTTAAATATATGAATTAACATGGGTATTAATTATAAATATTTGTTTTTAAAGGATTTAACTAAGTATAAAATTGATTATAAAAAAAAATTGAAGTATAAAATGATAAAAATAACTACTCACTTGGATGTGTTTGATGTATTGGAGGTGGAGGTGAATATGGAGGGATATTTGGATAACCTGTGTAAAAAAAATTAGAATTATTCCACCTCTCAAAGTTTAATTTAATTTAGAAGGATATCTAACATCCGAAACTGCATAAAACCAATACATATTTTTTTATAAGCAAAAAATAAAGAAATAAATAAATTCATATTAATTTTGAATAGAAAATATTCAAAAATACCAAATTTGATTAAAAAAACATAATAGTAAATAACCATTCTAATAAAAAGATAAATAATTAAATTTAATTGTGGGAGAGAGTTTCACTATTGAATAAAAAATTCTAATATTTAATTTTAATTATGAAATAGAGCTATACAAATATAATTAAAAAATGATTAACACAGGGTTTAATTATTTTATAAAATTATCATCATGAAAAATTTGTACAAATTTTTCATACGCAAAAACGAAAGATAAATTTATCAATGTGTATATTTTAAGTTAATTTAAATAATAAAATAAAAATTAATATTTACGTCATGTGTTAATTTTTAAAAGTAACTTTTTAAAATATTACATATAGTATTTTTATTTTAAATGTTCAATTTATTTTAAGATATTTTTGGCGAAACTAACGTTGAAGGTAGCTTGAAAATTAAAAAATTAATTAAAAATTAAAATTTGAAAAACTAACTAAAAAATTATAAGTTAGTATATAAAATGAAAAATATTTGATAAAATTAATTAAATTAATTATAAATATAAATTTTTTTAATATATAATCAATTAATAAATTAAAACTTCATAAATGCAATATAAATTTCTCCTTTAAAAAATATTTTTAATTAAATAAAATTTTATTACTTTAAAAGTAAAAATATTTATTCTTTAATTATTTGTATAAAAAAATAATTAAAAAATTAAAACTTTTTTTTATATTTTTATTATTCAAGATTAAATATTTTATTTTAAAAATTGAACAATACAATATTTAAAATAAATAGAATAATATTAAAAAATGATTCAAGATGTAACATTGATAATGTAAGAAATGCTTAATGTAATTTGGGAAGACTTTATTAAACACCTTTAAAACAAAATCACTTCCCTCGTTAGTTAATTTCTCCAGTAAAATATAATATTATTATAAAGATAAAAGATATAATTGAGATAAAATAATGAATGTCATCCTTAACTTCTAAAATTACAAAAAAAATTTAAAATAGTAAAAAATAAAAAGAAACATATGAAATAAAAAATTAAAAAAGATGGATTGTAAAATATCTAATAATAAAACTTTATCCATTCATATAGAAGAAATCTGTCAAAGTGTGTCCCTTAATTTTTAATTGATTGAATGGAAGAAGAAATAAAAAGAAAGAAAAGTTTAAAATTTTATTTTCTAAAGTTATTTTTTTCTTCCTTTTCTTTAAACTAAAGAAAAAAAAATCATCATCATTTATATTATTTTTTTACTTCCGTCCATTTGGAACTAATTTTTTTAATATTTTCATGGTGAAATAACCATTTAATTTTGTGAAGAAAATAATTTAAAAAAATAAATTATACCTAATAATAATATTAAAAAAATGTACCTAACAACATATTTATTACTAGTATATTTAAATTATTAATTTGTGCTGACTTTAAAAATTAAAAATATAAACTATCATGGCTATTAATTATAAATATTTGTTTGTCAAAGATTTAATCAGAAATATAAAATGATAAAAATAATTAGTCACCTGGATCTGCTGGATCTGGAAGTTGTATATATGGAGGAGGATCTACATCATGATAATCCTGAACTGTGTAGCTATTCAGTTTCTCTTTTAATTAAAATTATAATTATTCCACCGCTCAAAGTTTAATTTAGAAGCATATCAAACATCAAAAACTACATAAAACCAATACAATTTTTATAAACAAAGAAATAAAAGAAATAAAGAAAGCCGTAGATATTACCTTCAGGAAGGCTCATAGCAAAACTCATGACTGCAGAAATGAGCAAAAGGGAAATCAAGGATATCCCTCTCATAAGAGCCATCTCTCTCAATCTCTAAGAAAACAAACTTTGTAGCAATGGAGGATCACAAAATTGTTCTTCAGTTTATAAAGTCAAAACTGAACTAAGACATTTATTATTTATTGTTTTTACATTTATAAAGTCAAAACTGAATTAATATATTTATTACTTATTATTTTCTCATTTTCATGGTGTTATTATTGCTTTAATAATGAAATCAATATTTTAATATGTTTTTTTTGTCTACTTAATATCTTTTCACATCCGTTCAATTTTATCTGTTTAGGTGGTGTGAGAATGAATAATATCGATTTTACAATTTAGTTTATTTAAAATTTAATTTGATTTGAATTATTTATTAAAAATTTAAATTTAAATTTTTTTAAAAATATGATAGGTTTAGATTTATAAAAAAAATTAAGAATCTATAAATATTTATAAATATTAAATTTGTAATTGTTATTTTAATATATTATATTTATATTTAATATTAAAAATTTAAATAAATTAATCATTAAAAAATATTAAATATATGAATATTTTTAATTATATATATATATATATATATATATATATATATTACATTTATATATCTTAATATTACAATCAAATTGTTAGCCTTTAATAACAAAAATTTATAATAAGTAATTAAAATTTAGAATTTTAAAATAAATCATGCTTAAATATAAAGTATATCTTGATTTGTTCTACTTCTATGTCCATTCATTTGTTATAATTTTTATTATTATTATTAAGGATATTTATAAAAAATTATCATTATTCTCTTAAATATTTAAATAAATATAAATAATATTTATTCTTTTTATCTTAATAATATATATATATAAGTTATTTTTAAAATAATTCTAACATAAATTTATTTTTTTATAATTTTTTTAAAAAAATAAATTTTATTAATCTAATTATTAAATTAAGAAATTTTATTGTATAGATTATATTTACAAAATTTTATAATTTTTTTTTAAAATAGTACTTCATTATATAATTTTATTTTAACAAAAATTATAAAAAAATTATATATATATATATATAAAGATCAAATTATTTTAAAAAAATATTATTATAAAATTATTTTATTTATAACTCTTTTAAATTATTAAATTTTATTAATATAATCGTTAAATTAATAAATTTTATTATATAGATTATATTTTAAAAAAATTTAATACTTTATTATATAACTTTATTTTAATGGATAATATATATATATATATATAAAAGAATGATCAAGTTAACTAAAAGTAATTTATATTAAAAATTACTTTATTCAATATTTTTTTAAATAATTAAATTTACAATAAAATTATTAAATTAATAAATTTTATTATGTAAATAATATTTATAAAATTTTTAAAAAAATTAATATTTTACTATATAAATTTATTTTAATGAATAATATCTTTCTTCTAATATATATTAATTTAAATTTATTTAATAAAATAATAATTTTAAAAAAATTATAAATATGATATAAATAATATATGAATAAACTAATATATATATATATATATATATAAAGAGAGAAAAATAATAATTTTATTTTAAAGTAAGTCTACATAAATTAATTTACTTAATATTTTATTATACTATTTCATTTTAACTAACAATATACCTTTTCTATTATTTGTTAATTTAAATTTATTTAATTAAATTTAAATTTTATTAAAACTTATAAATATAATTTATTTAATAAAATTTATTATTTAATAATTAAATAAAATAAATTGAACTTTTAAAAAAATATTAAATAAAATAATTCACAATAAACTAGTATTCATTCATTATTAAAATTTGAAGGATTAATGATAAAAAAATCAAAGGATAAATATCTAAATATTCATTATTCATTAAAAAAAAAAAGTTTCATACCTATTCTAATTCAATGTCACACTTCACATATACTTTATTTAGATGAGTAAAGTATTTATAATATTTTTAAAATATTTGTATTAATTTTTTCAATCTTGATGTAATGTATTAAAATATGTTTGATAGAATATTTTATTTAAATAAAAGATGAATTAATTAGCTGAAATAATTTTAAGATAATTTTAACTTTATATAGTATGATAGCAATTTTGATTATTAAATAAAATAAGTAACATTTTATTGAATGCTATCTTAATTTTTAAAATTTTACCTACCAGCTGAAATTTATTATTAAATTTTTATTCTTTTTATGCATGATAATATTTTATTTATTATAAAATATTTTTTTTATTATTTAATATTACAATTTTTACTTTAATTATTAAAATATTTATTTAAATTTTTCTAATAAAATATTTAATATTTGTTAATAAAATTTTAAAAATAAAATATATTTTATAGAAATATTATTTAAATATATTTATAATTTTTTTTAAAAAAATACTTTTAATTTCAAGCAAAAGAAATGTTAAAAATAAGTTTTTGTTAAAAAATATAACATAGATACTAAATAAATAAAATTAACAAAGCCTTTATTTTATAATATATAATTATCAAAATAACTATAAATTTTTTATAACATATATAGAAACATATAAATTAAAAAATATCCTTATTTTTAATATAGTAATTTATTAAATAATAAAAATAATTAATAAAAAATTATAATATTTAAACTCAAATTTAATAATTATATTTTTAGTTGTTATTTAAAATATTTTTTATTTTAATTAATAAATTTTTTAGCATTTAATTTTTAATTAAATTTTCACTTTAATTTAATTTTTCAATTTTTAGTTAATTTATACCTAGTTTTACAAAATACATTTTTGATAAAGAAGGACAATGACTGAATCATATGATATTTTGCACTACATTTTTTTTTGGAAAATTTAAATTTATCTACTGAAAATTATCCATTTCATTCTTTAATTTAAATGTTATAATTTTTAAAAAAAAATATTTTTTTATATAAAATTTCATTTATATTATTAAACGTAGATTAAAAATTTTAAATGTTAAAAATCAGAATACATATAATTTATAGATTAAAAAAATTAAAATTTATTATAAGTGTGTATTTAAAAATATTAATGGATAAGTTACCTGAAAAGTTAGATAAAAATAAAACAATAATAAACTGGAAATTAAATTAAAAATATTTGATAAAATTAATTGTTAAATAATTGATAAACAAAGATATAGTTCAATAATAAATTATTAAAATTTAAATAAATAAAATTTTTATTTTTTAAAATAAATATATTTATTGTAAATTTTATAAAATAAATTTAAAATAAAAATTATTTAAAAATAATTATTTTTATAATTTATTTTTTTATCAATGGTTCAATATTTTTAATAAAATAAAATAAATAATAAAATAAATAAAATAATATCATATATTAAAATAGTAATTTAAAATATAATATTTTATAGTAATATAAAAATAAATTTATCAAAATTAATAATATTATTATAAATAAACTAAATAATATTAAATTTATATAAATAAATAAAATAAAAAATTAAATTATAAAAATATATTAAAAATAAAAATAAATAAAATATTTTAGCTAAAAATTATTTGAAATAATTTTTTTAAAAAGAATGCTAATAAATGTTTAAAAAATATTAATATTATTAAAATAAATTATTTTATTAAACATAGTTAAAATGTCTTATCAAACACATCACTCAAATAAAATCTCTAAATAGTAATAACTTGACAATTTATTGAAATGCCTTTCCAATTTAAAAGAAATCAACCGTTGCGACTCTTCAAAATAAAAGCTTGTTAGGAACAGATCAAATGTACAACTTTTTTTTTTCATAAAAATTAATATTCGTCCATCTCTATATTAATTTTAAAAAGATTGGACCTAAACTAATTTTTTCCATTTACTTAATTGGTATTTGAAAGTAAATTAAGGAACGTTCCACCATTATTTTACTCCTACAGCAGTTTCTTATATACACTTAGTACAAAGAATTAACAAATTCTTACAAAATCTAAAAGACAATATTGTGGTCTAAAATAGACATTATGCATGTGAGTGTGCAATTTTTTGCTTTAAAATATATTTTATAACCTAAATCATTTTTAAATAATAATATAAAAATAAAAAATTTATATATATTTTTCGATATTAAATTTTGTAAAAGTTATCCTAAATCCCAAATCTTATGTGGTAACAAATTTTATAATTATAAAAAATTCATAAATATATATATAGTATTTATCATATTATTTGAGTTATTAGAATTAATTAATTACTAACTCATGAGATTTAAAATAATTTTATATAAGATAATCTAACTAATATAATTGTAATCATATTAGTTACATGTTATATTTAATAGTATTCAATGCTATATTTAGTATTTTAGCATAGTAAACTTTAATTATATATATACAAAACATAATTAATATATTGTATTTTTTACAATAAAATAATATATTTAATTTTAAAATAGTATGTAAATTATTTAAGTTCTTTACAAAAATAACTTTAATATATTAAAAAAATAAAATTAACAGTTAAAAAATTAATCCAAAAATAAAAAAAGATAAAATATAAATTAAATTAAAAATATTTAATAAAAATAGTTGTTAAAATTAAGTAATAAATTTAAAATAATAAATAAAAATATAATTAACTAGCAAACTAAATTTTTACAAGTGTGAGGCTCCTATTTTTCTTTTAAATAAAAAATACATTCAAATATAATTAAATGATTTTTATTTAAAATAATAATTTTTAAAATAAATTAAATATTTATAATTTTAATTCTTGTTAAAAATTTTAATTTTTCATTTTAAAAATAAAATAAATAATGTATATTAAAATAATAGTTCAAAATATAATATTTTCAAATAATTTAAAAAATCAATATATCAAAATTAATAATATTATTACAAAAGAATTATAAGATATTAAATTTATAAAAATAAATTATTAAATTAAAAAATATATTAAGGATAAAAACTAAAAAAATTAATTTTTTTTTAAAAATACTAGCAACCATTCTAAAAAATTTAATAATTGTTCTAGAAATATTAGGATCTGTTTATTTTCACAAAATATTTTTTATTTTTATTTTTATTTATAAAAATATTATCTTATTTTTATTATATTTTCAAAATTTTGTACTAAAAAGTAAAAATAGAAAACAATTATTTTTTTGTTTTTATTATTTCTCTTACAAAATAATAAAAATTAAAAACAAAAAATATTTTCTAAAACCAAACAGGTTTTTAATAGTTTTTAAACATAATTGAAATATATTAACACAAATTTTAGCTGATAATTTTAAATTTCAATTAACTAAAATATATCATCAAATGCACTCTTAATTAATAAAATTTTAATCATAGCATTTAAATTAATTATATATTATATTCGATGAAAATAACATAATGCAATGTTTATATCTGATAGTAAATCTTATTAATATAAAAAGTCATATATTTGTTGTTAAATGCTATTAAATATCGTAGAGTCTATAATACTAATAATATCAAGCATTGTAATTTTTAATAAAGATTTAATTTTATTACTTTTCGGTGATATCTATCTTTCTACATATATTAAAATATTATTTTAAAGATTAAGAATCAAAGCGCTTAAGAATGGAACTGATAATTTTTAAATGGGTCAAATGCGGGGATTAGAGGCATTGTTGAAATTTATTTCGAAAGTTAAAACATTATATGTGATCATTAATGGAATAACCTTCCCTCCTCCATTTTGTTAGTCCTATATAAAGTCTCTCTTTATTTCTAAAATCTTATTAAGTACCCCAATTATCATAACTATGTTATGAATAATATTATACAATTTTTTTTTATTTTTATTATATATATATATATATTAAATTACGTATTTTATATTTAAATATGTAATTTTTTAAGCTACTTCTATTTTCACTAAAACATAACCTTTTCTGTATATTTAATCTTATAAAATTATTCAATTCTTTTAAATTTCAATAAGATTTCCTATTTTTAAAGACTTAAAATGATTTTATGTTTCTATCAATATTTTTTAAATACTTAGATACAAAATATAATTAAGAGCTTAAATTTGAAAAAAAAATAATAACAAATCAAAATTGTTAAACGAACTGAGAAACCCAAATTACATTTAGATTTAACTAGAAAGACCAAAATTACAGCTAAACCCTTATTTATTATTTAAATTTTTATGTGATTTAAATAATATTTTTATTAAATTTTTTAATTTTGATATAATTTTTAACATATATTTTTTAAAATAAATTAAATCTTAAAATTCATTTTAGATCGTTTTTAGTTTTAAAAATTTTAAAAGTTTAAATTAATTTTTATTTTTAGTTTTTAATTTTAATTTTTAATTTTAAAAATTATTGTAAAAATAAATTAAATTATTCTATTATATAATTTTATTATAAATTTATAAAACACATATAAATAAAAAAATTTAAAAATTAAATAATATCAAAATAATATAAATTTATTAAAATTTTAAAATAATAAATTAAATATTATTATTTTAATAATAATAATAATGATAATAACTAACGATAAAAATAAAAATAATATTTATAAAAAAATATAGTAATATAATGATTATAATATAAAAAATATTATATAATTACATAAATTATATTTTATATATTAGTTAATTATTAATATTTAAAATATCAATTATATATATTTTATTATTATAATATTTTTATATTATATAATATTTTTATATAAAATAATATACTATAATATTATTTTATTAATAATTATATAATATAAAATATGTTATAATATTATAAATTTAATATTATTTATTTTTAATATATAAAATTATATAAGTAAATATTAAATTTTTAAAAAAATAAAAATTGTTATTATTATTATTATTTAATGATAATTACAATGATAATAATTATAATAAAAATAATATAATATAATATATAATTTTATATTTTTTTATATTACTAGATGATTAATATATGATAAATAATTTTATATATTATTATTATTATTTATTTTTTTATATAATATTTATATAATATTAAATAATATATTATATTATCAAAATTAAATAAAATAATATTATAAATTAAATATAATTTTTATATATCAAATAATAGTATTTATTTATAAATATAAAAATAGATAAATAATTAATTAATAATTAATTTTTTTAAAATAGTAAAAACAAAAATTTTAAAAATAAAATATTATTATTATAATAATGATAATATTATATAAAAATAAAAAAATTTATGAAATAATAATAATGATATAATAGTTTTAATACTAAAAATATTATATGATTATATAATTTTTTTTTATATTATTTAATTATCTGTATTTAAAATAAATAATTTTATATATTATTATAATATTTTTATATTATTCAATATTTATTTTATAGAAAAATAATCTATTATATATTATAAATAATTATATAATATAAAATTATATATAATATTATGAATTTAATATAATTTATATATAAATTAATTTTATATTTTATTATATTAAAATTAATAAATAAAAAATAAATTTTTAAAAATAATAAAAATATATTATTATTATTATTATTATAGAATGGTAATTTAATGATGGTGAAATTAGATAAATTTAAAAATAAAAATATTTTAAAACTAAAATTAATATTTAGTAATTTTTTTATATTAAGTTAAAATTATTTTAAAATATATTAAAATTTATTTTTATCAAATAGATATTATTTTTAAAATTAATTTAAAAATTAAAAATAAAAGCTTATTATCACCGTGAACAGAATCTAAGTTTGTTATAATTTTAATCTATCTTAATTTAAATATTAGTTTTATATTTTTAAATATTAATATTAATATATTAAATAAATAAAGATTTACGTTATAATTGTAGTAAATTTTATTAATTTCATTTATTCCTTTAGTACCAACATAAATATTTTATTCTTTTATTTTTATATAATATAATATTTATTAATTGATAATAAAAATATTTATTATTTAATTTCAATATATATATATAATCCAAAACCAATATATTAGTTTATTTAAAAATTAAAAGATACTCTGAAATTAAACTTGATCCTGAAGTCACATAAAAAACAAAAATAATGCCACCTTGCAAGGAAGGTAAACTCAGAAGCAGGAGAGAAAATAAGCCAAGTCATCCTATGACAATTATGTATGATCACACCGGTTTAGAACTTAATCTAACATGTATTGTTTATTAAAAAGATAGTCTTAGAATTAAAAAATTTAAATAAATAAATTAAACTTAATCTTATAAATAATGTTCTAAGTCTTTATTTATTTATATATATTATTTATAATTTATATTTATTAGATTTATTAAATATATTTTTTTATTATAAAATATTAAGCTTATTTAATTAACTTTTTATATTGTAAATTTTAAACAAACTTACAAACTTGTTAAGTCTTAAAACATACTAAATTTAAAAAAAAATTATAATAATAATAACAGAGATTCAAATTTAAAAATTTTAAAATACACCACACTTAAATACAAAATCTATTCCCACGTCCCTCATCTAGGATTATCGTTCAACCCACTTGTTAAAACATTATTAACACTTGTTAATAGCTAACCAACCCACACACCATGAATGAGAAATAGGATGATTTATCTTTGCACTAAGACAAACGCTAGGTGGATTTAGTGTGTAATGTTAAACGTTAGTAAAATAATTTTAAATCAGCTCAATTTCTGTAAAATTGACTTTAATTAAAATAAGATTGAAATAAAGTGGATCATTTATTAACTTTTTCTCAAGCTCAACACAGAAATTACAATTTATCACACTGAAACATACAAAGTCAATTTTGTCATAAAATTGTCAAACATGTTAACACGGCGCAGTTATATCTTCAAAATTTGACTTTAGATAGAGGCTTTTATTGTCTATCCAAACATACAAAATCAATTTCGTAATAAAATTATCAAACACGTTATTATTGATTCTAAACCAGTTATATCTTCAAAACGTGATTTTAGAGGCTTTTATTGTCCATCCAAACATGCGCTTAAATGTTAACATTTCGTTACGCCCTTTTTTTGTGGCTTTTTACTTTTAACTATTTTGTTTTCATTTTCAATAAAAATGAAAAAAATTACATTTAAATTATTTTCATTTTCAAAATTAGAAACAAGGCTGAAATTTCTGAAAATATTGAGAACAAGAAATATATATTTTTTCTTTTGGTTTCATTTGTTTCACTTCTATGTTACCCGTAGCAATAGATAAGTATCCATTCTGCATTTATGATTTTCCTCCATTTCACATCTTCAACAAACTCGAATCCTCTCCATTTCAAATCCATTATTACCTTTTCTTTTACCAATTTTCCCCCTTTCCCTATTTGAACGTTCCCTTCCCTTCTCAACACTCTCATACCATTCTCCAAATTTCCACCCTCTCTCATCTTTTCCCTTCTTTTATTTTCTGCCACCCTATCCCCTTCTCTTCCATTTCCAAGTCATCCTTATCCCTTTCCTTTTTTGTAATTTTTTATATTTTTAATGTTTATTTTATGGTTTCTAATAATAATTTTTGCTTCTCTAAAATGTTGATTTTCTTATTTTTGCTTTGATATCATTAAATCTATGTGGTTTTCTTTTTAATGTTCATTAGTATTTTTTATTTTTAACTTCCACTAATTATTATTTCTATTTTTGATATTTTTCAATATTTATTTAAGCAATTCTTGATTAAGAGTTGTTCCATGTTATCCCTATCTAAGAAGAAAAAAGTTAAGCATCCAATTTTTAACTTAAAAAATTGTGTAAGAATCTACAGTTAAAGATGTTCTTATCTAATTATACTATTTATTTAGCGTACTTAAAAAAAATTCACTTTTCTTTTTTTTTATATTTTAAATTTATTTTTTATCAGTAAAATAAAATAATAACATTAAGGGAATATAAAGAATATTTTAACCCATTTACAAAAGAATTTAATTGCAGCAAGACATACAATCACACGGTTGTCTAGTCCAATCAATAAAAGAAGCCTAAATTTTCTTTAATTTAACCAATCCCAAATCCAAAAATTTCTGTAGATCAATTCCATTACATTTTGCTAACCGAACTGAATTTTAAACAGAATACAATTTTTCTGATTTTATTTTATCCAAACTTTAGATAGCCAAATACTCTTTCATTTAGATATGCATTTTTTTATAGGAAAAAAACCTATATATTAATAAAAGTACTTTAAATAATTTATAAGATACAACATATCTAATCAAGTCAATTATAACAAGTTACCTATGTCCTCCTCCAAAATTACTCGAAAGAACAATTTTTCCAAGAAAAATTATCTCAAACAAGCACTTTATACTTCGGTCTTGGTTTTCTGCAAATTAAGCAATTGCTCAATTTTAAACTTACTGAATAATAAAACAAACAAGAGTTAACTCAAATTTATGAGTCAAACCAATAAAGCTTAGCAGTCCTCATTCTGCTGAAACCTTGCGAGCCCAGCTTTATAGCTTATGTGGGCTTGACAACTTATTGCACTTTGTGTTCTGAACAACAAAGTAGCAAATTGAAATCCTCTCTCTCTATTTGTTAATCTTTACTCTGTGTGTCACATTCTTGTATCTGTTATGGGGAATAAATTCAAAAATATTTTAAGATTAAATATGCTTTTATGATATTTTGGAAATTAGTTCTTATTAAATTATTTATTATTTTTACACGTTATAAGTTAGAAAAAGATCTAATAAATTGTTTGGTTCATTTTTTTTTTTGTTTTTAATCCTATTTTTTTATTTTTAGCTTTTTTTCATTTCTTTTTTACTTTTTAGCCCCTTCTTTTTTATTTTCATTGCTTATTATTAAAAAAGACAGTCATTAAAAACTAAAAAAGCAAAAAAAAAAATCAATAGACAAAAATAAAAATAGATAACAACTAAAAATAAAAAATGCAAAAAAAAGGACAAAAAAATAATTTTTACAAAAAATTATGTATTTTAATTCTGAATAAAAAGCTAAAAATGCACTATTTTTACTAGACATTGGAATTAAAAATAAATAAATTTAAATGGAAAAAAAACAAAAAAAAGGACATATTTTCAGAAATCATAATTAAAACATATTTAACTTTATAAGTATTATCATTTATAAAGTATAGCAGCATAGAAATAAACGTAATTATATCTCCAAGATCTCCAAGGTTAAGAATCAATGTGTTGGAAATGGGTTTTACAGTTGGCCAGTGATCATCTTTGAACACCTGGAATCCACTCACTTGGTGAGTTGGTGGTGTTGATTGAATATGGACAAGATTGAACTATGTGTATGTGCCTCCATGCCCCCAACCAACATTTAAATATACACGCACCATTCCAGTTTTTTATGATAAATATAGATTCAAGTGATTAATTTGAATATTGGCTTCAAGTAGACGGAGATATAAATAATTAATCTGCTTCCAATATTCCTAGACTTGTAATTTTATACATAAATTTTGCATTTCAAATAAAATTAAAATTAATTTTGATCAAATTTTTTATATCCTTGTCATTAAATTTCCTAATTATTTTGTAATTCATGTTAGGTTTTTGAAACATTAGATTCAATCTTCGATTTTCTAAGCCAGATTGAACCATAACGCACAGGTCATTTTTATGAAGATTCCTTTTCACTTTTTATGAGGACCCTCCTTCGATCTAGTTATAGATGTGAGAACCTCATGTGAGGTTTTGATTGATATTGCAAGATATCTTTTATGATTAACTTGTACTTTAAGCCCATATGCAATGAGATTGTCTTTATTGGCAAAACATTTTTTTCGCAGAGATGTTACCTCATGAAAGGACACATTTTCATTATGGTTTTTTTTATGTTTAAAAATATAGAATAGAAATATTAATAAATAGTAAATTTTATTAAAAAATATAACATTTATGTTATCAATATATTAAATTATATAATTTTTCAATGAAAATGTATTATATATCCTTATATAAATATTAAAAAAACCGTTTTCATTAACTATGACCCTGGGTAACCTTTGATATTGTTATCCAAACTTGAACTTAGCCTAAAATTACTAAACTTTACATAGATTTATTTTGTATTCAAAATGTACAAGTCTTTGCAATCACTTGCTTCTCTCTCTTCACATACGGTAGCATATTTGTGGTCATGTGTGTAAGAGAATATAGGTGATGCGATCAATAATTTAATTGCTTTCAATTACGAATATATATATGTAAGGTTTCTATATTAATTTTCATGTGTGATGTTATTCTCTTCATTTTGATGCTATTGCCGTACTACATTTTAATGCTATTTACCTTATTACAATCCAATTGGATGAAGCACCCGTTCATGCAGCCTCATCAAGTGTCTTTAATCTCAAAAAGGTGAGCAAAAAGTTGTTTCCCGATTCTCTTCTTCATTTTTTTTATATATTTTTCTTTCCTTTAAAAATATTGGATTTCGTACATTATTTTATCTCTTTCTCATTCTAAAATCAACCACACTATTAAATATTAACCGAGGAACACATAATGTCTATTATCAAGACTACTAATACTACATTTTCTTACCCTGTATAATTTTTAATAATTCTTTTATTATTTTATTAAAATTAAGTAAAAATAAATACATTAATTCAATGTCTTAAAAATATAAAAGTATATTTTGTACTTTCTTAGTTTAGTTCCTAAAAATTATTATGGAAAGATTTACAATTTTGTACTTTCTTAATTCAGTGAAATTATTATTTTAAAAATGTAATCATGCAAAATATTACAAAAAATAATAAACCTACATTTTTCTCTGCATACTTATTCCATTATACAAACTTTTATGATATAAAAATAATATATTAATTCTTAACATAGGTAAAAAATATCATGTAAGTTACAATAATTTAAAATTTTTAATTATATTAATATCAGATTAAGAATTAATTTAATAAATTTTTATTATATTAAAATTAATATATTATTTTTTATATTTTAAAAATTTATATAATTAAACAAGTAAAGTTTGAAATTGATTTGATAGTTTATTCTAATAAAAAAATGTCAATTTTTATCAATTGGATGTATTTTTTAAATTTTTTTTAAAATGATGCAAATTAAAAAGTAATTTTTTGTAAGAAGTTAAAAAAATATTTATTACACATTTATATGTAATATATTTATTAAGAAATTTTATATATGTAATAACATATAATAAAATACATCACATTTTTTATGTATATACATCATACTATAAAATAAGTTATATCACAATTAAGATATGTTGATAAATATGTCACACATAAGTAAAAAATTATGTATTATATTTATGTAAAAAATAAAAAAATATAGATGCATTTACTATAAAGATAAATAAAATTTTAAAAGTTCAAGACATATTTATTTAAATTTGTATTAACTTAAAAATTACTGAATAATAATAAAATAATATAATAATAAATAAAAATTAATATTTTTAACCCATTTAAATGTATAAATATATTGTAAAAATTAAAATAAATAAAAAATATAATCACTAAATTATTATTTAAATATATATTATCAAATATTTAAATAAAATTTATAATAATATTTAAAGATATAATAAAAAAATAAAATAATTTAATTTCTTTTGCTTAACCATAAAAAGTTAATTTAGAATATAATATTACTGTTTTAATTTGAAATAATAAATTTAATTTAAAAATAAAATACTTATGAATTTTTTAATCTTTCAATTTAAAAAATTATGTAACTAAAAATAACATATTAAAAATATTATTAAAATATAAAATTTAATTTTATATTTTATAAATTTATATTCATTCAAATAATAAAATACTTATTTTTTATGTAATAAATTTTAAATTTAAATTTTGTAAATAAAAAATAAGATGAATTTATGTCCCTTAAGTAAATCAACTCAATTAAATTAATTAAAATTATATTTTTTTTATTACTCAGTAATTTTTATTTCACATCTTTAGATTTAAATAAAAAAAATTTGAATTTTAAAAATTTTATTTATCAATATAATAAATATGTCTACAATTTTTGTTTTTTCACAAAAGCATGTATGATATATAGGTGATACATTTTAGGCATTATAGCTTGATACTTCTATATAGAAATACTTTTATGAATAAAAGAATTTTGAAAAAAAATAAATAATTAACAAAAATATTTAGAAAAACACACAATTAATGCATCTCTTAATTTATCTTGGTAATCTATTTGACTATGACAAAAAAATTGTGATTAATTTAATAAAAATATGATTATGTAATTATAAAAATTAGTTTAATAATCGATGAATCAAAATAAAGTGTGTATGAAAATGTATTTACTCGTAGTATGTTTCTAAATCATTTTCCAATAATTAACAACAGCAATGCATCTAAACCTTGAACCCAGTTGATATTTTTTTGGGGGTCTCTCGTTAGGGCTGTCCCAGAAGGAGTTAGGGCAGGGGTGCCCCATCTCTGGACTCAAAGGACAGACAGAAGAGGTGTTTACCCATCTCTTGAAGTTTGTTCAAAAGGGTCAACGGATTGACCCAACGGAATCCTTGCAGGGCTTCCTCCAATTTCTTATTGTCACCCGAGATCTATCACTCGCACTGGATCCGGATCTTGAAACGGGTCACTGTCTTCATCCGGGTTAAGGTTAGGTGGTTGCAGCTGGTCCAGGTGGCGGAGAACGGGAGGGTATGTATGATTTATTTAATTTTGTATAATATTTAAATTTATAAATTTTTATGATTTTATAATTTTGTATAAGTTTAATTTGATTTAAAAAGATATAAAAATTTGGAACTATTGAGGAATAGTGAATTATGAAGAGTGTTTTGTCTTTACTGAAAAATATTACATGATTCTACACGATTCTACACTGGTTGGTTAGGGGACCAAAAATACATGCAACTCGACAAGTGTTCATGCGGCCCCTCTGTAGAAAGGCCCAAACAAATCCGCAGAAAAATGGATTTGTCCAGTGTTGGTTGTGGGGCCCACTGTACCCAATGTGCATCGGTCCCCTTCCACTTCCCTCCTCTGTTCAAAGTGTTCAAAAAAGAAAGGTAATCGGTGAACACATAAATAAGCATATCAGATGCTTTCATACATCAACACAACACCAACCCATGTGTTTGGAGATACCATCTTTAACATGCCCCTTCTTAGTCTTTTTTAAATTATTTTACAACATAATGTTTATTTTTTATTTTTTAAAATATGTATATAAAAATGAAAATTAACCGAGAATTAAAAAAAAATATATATATATATACAATATTATATATAATATCATACATTGTATTAATTTTTATTATTCAGTTAACAAACTTTCTTAATTGATTTGTATAAATATTTTTTATTTTTAATTATAAAATTATTATTTTATTTTTTAATTTATAAATTTATATAAAAAAGTAAGATGAAAATTTTATAATTAAATTTTTTTATATTTATAAATAAAAATGATAATTTTCATTTTAAAAATTAACCATATTTTTTGTATTACATTACATATTATTTTTTCAAAGATAATTCTGATTAAATTAAATATAATTAATTATTATGAACAAAAAATGTAATTTCCAAATTTTAATAGAAATATATTTGTAAAATTTAAAGTTTAATGTTTAAATTAAATGAATAAATATTGATGAATTATCAAATAGAATTGACAGGGTATGGAATGGAAAAGTGTGAGCGATGTAGTTGGTAGTGGGGGCGAATGTAGGTAGTCTATGAACTGGTCCCTATAGGCCTACCATTGGTGTGATTGTACGGTGAAAGGTGTTGAAAAGGGATGGTAAACAAATGAACAAATCAGATGCTATGCCTATATATCATGTCAACGCCGACCCATGTGTTTGGATACCACTTCTAAGTACATACATACATGCATGCACCTTCTTAATTAGTTAAGGATTTCTCATTTCTCAACATAACTTTTACACACCCAATCCATTTTGGGCTTTCTCAACTCAACAATGAAAAACTTTGAGTCCTACCCTCCCGTTCTCCGCCACTTGGACCAACAACCACCTAACCCTGACCCGGATGAAAAGAGTGACCCGAATCAAGATCCGGATCCAGTGCCGGTGATAGATCTCGGGTGTTTAGAAGATGAGAAGAAGAAATTGGAGGAAGCTTGCAAGGATTGGGGGCTATTCCGTTTGGTCAATCATGGGGTTCCGTTGACCCTTTTGAACAAACTTGAAGAGATGTCTAAACACCTCTTCTCTATGTCCTTTGAGTGTAAAGAAGAGGCATGTAGTGGCACCCCTGTCACTTACTTTTGGGGCACCCCTGCCCTAACTCCTTCTGGGACTGCCCTAACTAGAGGCCCCCAAAATATCAATTGGGTTGAAGGTTTCGATGTACCATTGACTCAACTCTCACACTTCAACTCTCACCTTCCCACGCTTGAGTCCATCAGGTAACAACAAACCCAACTTCCATTATTATTCATTATTTGTCTTCTTCAACATTTTTTTTTAATTTTCTGTTACTTTCATGCTCCACCCTTCTGTCCTTTTTTTTTTTTAATAAACAATCAAATCACTTTCAACCTTTACTTCCTCCGGTTATATCATTTTTTTGAATTATAATTTTTAATGTAACCAAAATTTATCAAATTAATTCTTAGTCATAAATTAATAGACAAAAAAAATCTAGGTTTATTCATATTTTTTTAGAATTTGTGTGTTGTGCATGAGTATGTTTTAAAAAAATAATTTTACTGAACTATGAAAGTACAAATTTTTTAATAATTCTCTTAGGTACCGAACAAAGAAAGTACAGAATATTTTTTAATAATTTTAAGACATTGAATTATTGTATTAATTTCTTGTTTACCTTTAATAAAATAATGGAAGAATTATTAAAATTATATATTGTAAGAAAATGTAATATCTGTTGTGTTGAAAATAGGGATCACAGCCTCAGGGTTTAGGCTGTGGGGTATATTAGACTGGATTGTTCGTCACCTTTTTGAGATTAAGACACTTGATGGCGTTGCGTGAATGGATCTTCAATCAATTGGATTGGGGAAATGAATTCCACGGAGAAAGATGATAAGATTTGATAGATGGTGTTAACCTATAGCTTCCATAATTAGAAATGTAATACAGTAATAGCGTCAAAATGAAAAGAATAACATCATACATAAAAGTTACTATAGTAATCTTTCTTGTTTCTAATTGAAAGCAATTAAATTATTGATCTCATCACCTATTTTCTCTTACACACATGACCACAAAATATGCTACCGCATGTGTAGAGAGAGAAGCAAGTGATTGCAAAGACTTGTATATTTTGAACACAAAAATCTCTATCTTTATCAACGCATTAAATTGTAGGCTAACATTTACTGTTCAAGTTTGGATAAAGATTAACCGGGCTCATAGGTTAATAAAGACAGTTTTTTTAATATTATTTAAGGATAAAAAATTATATAATTAAATACATTAATAATATAAATGTTATATTTTTTTAATAAAGTTTATTTATTAATTATTTATTACATATTTTTAAACATAAAAAAATGGTAATGAAATGTCTGATCAAGTAACATGAATTACAAAATATCATTATTTGATTAGGAAATTAAATGACAAGGATATAAAAAATTTGATCAAAATTTTAATTTTATTTGAAATGCAAAATAAAGTCATACATAAAATTACAAGTCTGGGAATCTTGGAACCAAATTAATTATTTATATCTTTGCCTACTTGAGTTTTTAGTTAATTAATTAACACAAGGTGTGTATGGTTGCTTTGGAAGGTTATTGCTAAAGGAGTATGAGACCCATCTATCAAGAATTGCTACAACTTTATTCAAGGCTATGAGGAAGAACCTTGAGTTGAATCTAAAACCCTCAAAGTCCTATTTATCAGAAAAAACTGGAATGGTGCGTGTATATCGCTACCCACATTGCTCTGATTCAAGCGTTGGTTGGGGCATGGAGGCACATACAGATAGTTCAATCTTGTCCATATTGAATCAAGACCAGCAAGTGAGTGGACTTCAGGTGTTCAAAGATGATCACTGGCTAACTGTAAAACCCATTTCCAGCACACTCATTGTCAACCTTGGAGACATGATGCAGGTTCAAATTCTATTCATTTCTATGCTGCTATACTTTATATGAATAATAATAGTTATAGGCTTAAATATACTTTTAATTTTGATCTCTGATAATATGCCTTTTTTTGTTTTAGTTTACATTTAAATTTTATTTGTTTTTAATTCCAATGTGTAGTAAAAATAATGCACTTTTTTAGCTTCTTACTAAGAATTAAAATACATAATTTCTTGTAAAAAATAATAATTTTTTATCCTTATTTTTTCGCATCCTTTTGTTTTTAGTTCCTCTATATTGCTTTTAGTTTTTATCTATTTTTGCCTTTTGTTTTTGTTTTTAGTTATTTTTAGTCCTTGATTTTTTTTCACTCTTTTTGTTTCTAATCCCTATTTTTTTTAATAAGGGAATGAAAATAAAAAAGAAAGGACTAAATTTAAATATAAAAAATGAAAAAAAACAACAAATAAGGATTAAAAACAAAAAAAAATGAATTTTTTTTTATTAAACCTTTTTCTAACTCTTACGAAGTAAAATTATGTAAATAATTTAATAAGAACTAATTTTGAAAATGTCATAAAAGCATTTTTAAGCTTGAATTGTTTTTGAATTGATTCTTCACAATGGTATTTTGGTTTAGGCAATAAGCGACGATAGATACAAGAGTGTGACACACAGAGTGAAGATAAACAAACATAGAGAAAGGATTTCGATTTGCTACTTTGTTTTCCCTGGTGAAGAGGTTGTGATTGAAAGCTCCAAATACAAGCCCTTTACTTACAATGAGTTCAGAGCACAAGTGCAACAAGATATTAAGGCCATAGGCTATAAAGTTGGGCTCGCAAGGTTTCAGCAGAACGAGGACTGCTAAGCTTTATTGGTTTGACTCATGAAAATTTGAGTTAACTGTTTGTTTTATTATTCAGCAAGTTTAAAGTTGAGTAATTACTTAATTTGTACAAAACCAAGACCCAAGTATAATGTGCTTGTTTGAGATTATTAGCTCGGAGGAATAATTTTTTCAAGTAATTTTGAAAGATGATGAAAACTGATATTTTTTAAGCTAAATTAATAGTGTAATTAAATATATATATATATATATATATAAAGCTAATATTTAATTAATTAACAGTGTCTTGGTTTATAAATAAAAAACACATGCCAATGTATTCAGTTACATTGTCATGGCAAGAAATTTCACTTTGTTCTTGGTGTTTAAATACAGTGCTTTAAGACAAAGTGTTGTTCTTTAATTAAAGTGGATATTTTGTCTTGGTAGTTGTTGCTGTTTTTAATTAGGTTTAATTATATTTTAGCTCATTTATTTTGATTTATGTATAATTTTAGATTTTTAATTTTTGTTGAATAATTTTAATTTTTATTTGTAAAATTTAATAAAACTGGTTCTCAATAAAGCTAGATTCCGCCTCCAACCAATAACTTAGTGCATTTATTGTTTAGATGATGAAGTCTTCACAATAATCTTCTTCCTCTTTACAATATAATGATAATTTTTCCTCTATTTAAAAAGGAGACATAGAGAGAATGTTACACTGAAAATTAAAAAATAAATAAAATTATGTGATTATTATTCTATAGTTCTTATTTTTTAATAGTTTAAGTTTAAAATTTTTGTTAAACATATGTATAATTTGAGTTTAGCTGAAAAGACTAAAAAATACTTAAAATTTTAAGTTTGAAAAAACTTAGGTGAAACAATGTTTGGGAATCGATATGTAATAGTAAACTTTCCGTAAAGTCTTACACTAGATAAGACTTAACCCTTCGGTATTAAAAGGATAAACTAATATAATCTTATTGTGTGAATCACTCATTCTTTTACTCTTCTTTTATTTGTGTCTATATAATTAATAGTTTACCTATTCTTTGTTGATTCAAGAAAAATCTGAACATCAATTCAACTTCTCTCCTTAATTTATTTTTATTTCTCTAAAAAATTATAGTATATATAAATTTTAAATAAATATCACAAAAATCAACTATTTTTTATTACATTACAATTTCTAATTGGATGTGATAATGTAAAAAAAAAACCATTATATTGTTAATATATTTTAATTAAATTATAGTTTTTATTATTTTTAAAATTATTGATAGGAATTAATATAATATGTTAATAAGAATGATGATGATTTAGGAGATCCTATTAAATTTTGAATAGAAGGACAGGATGATATGATAGTTATGTGAATGAGCTAAGAAAAGCAAAGAACATATGCTTTATGAAAATTGTCTTGTTTCATAGGAAGAGGGTAAAAGGTTCTTTTTTCATAGAAAGGTTTGATTGTTATATTCTCTCATGGAGCTTGTATTCTCACGTTTCCTTTTCAAAATAGAATTTACAGATTTCTTGCTCTTAACTCCCCACATATATGACCCTTCCAACGCATTTCTAATTGGAAAATATTCTCTTACACACGTTTCAGTGGTTTACATATCTGGATCCGTTTGATCTTTCTTTTCTTTCTTTTTTTAAAATCTCAACCGTTTAATAAGAATGTAAGGAGGTTGAGATACATCTATGTGTGGGTTTATCGAGACTCAATTCTAATTGGAAGACAAGCATCACAAACCTCATTCTGAGAGTGTCACCCACCTACATTATCATCCAAGATTATTTAAACATGATAAAACTACCTTGTCTATATTAATATTGAATGGTCCTAAATTGATCATAATTAGATAGTGTTTTGAAGATGATTTAAACAAGATTTAATCGTGTTAATTTTATTATTATAGACGTTGTTGCGTGATTTTATAATAGTTAAATTCGTTATTTTTTATTTAAGAATAAAATTTTCTATGAATTTTTTTTAATTATTAACAGAAATTAAGTTAGTAGAATTAATTTAATGATAAAAAAAATTCTAAATTCGATTTTTATCGCTTTTCATATCGTAAAAAATGTTAATAATTAAACTATCTGTTTACATATGTATAGAAAATATTTTAATAAATAATCTTAACCAATTGATGAATTTAATTTATTTTATTTTATTTAAATATGTTATTGTATATGTAAAAACATGTCAATTTAATAAAATGTTATTTTATGAGTTTTAAAAAATTAATAGATAGTTGTTTTTTAATAAGGCTGACAGATATTTATTCCAAACTGTGTATATGAAAAGAGTTTTATTAAAAGAGATTAAATACATTCTAGTGACTTTTATGTTTTAAAGAACTAATCTTTAACTATATGATAAATGCTTTTAATATATAAAATAATAATAATAGTAAATTATTACAGGTAATGTAATGAGATTTAAATATAATTTTTTTAAAAAGAATAAATTTAAATACGTAAGATTTAACTTATTTTAACTTGTTCACATTCTTATGTTTAAATAAAAAAATATAATTAATATTATTAATTTTTTAAAATGATATATTTCTTAATTTATTATTTATAAAGTTTATTTTTATCTTTCACCATGTGTTATAATTTTAAAATTTTCTCAATTATTATTAAGAATATATATATATATATTAATTATTATTTTTAAATATTTAAATAAATAAAATAAATAAATAACCATTTTTATTTTTTCTCAATAAATAATAAAAAAAAACATATGGAGTATTACTGATGAAACTTGCGAAATCCATTGGATGAAAATAGATTCATGATTTGTAGCTGCTCTCCCCATCGATTATTAATGTTTTCAAATTTGAAGGGTTAGTGACCAAAAAAATTTTGAAGGGTAGATTTTTAAATATTCATTATTCAATATAGAAGGAGAAAAGGAAAAAGCTTGGCTCCATATTCCAATTCAATATCATAACTCAAATGTACGTTGTAAATTTAAAAGATGAGTAAGGTAATTTTTGTAACATCCGTATTAATCTTTCAGTCTTATTGTAATGAACAGAGGAAGATCGTTAAGAACCAAATTATGTGATCTTATTTTTATAATAATTTTTTGAAAAGTTAAATGGGTTTTGATATTTAGACATTTTAACATGGAAAGTATTGGATAGTAAAAAAAAAATAAAAAAATGATGAGGATCAAATTATATCATTATTTTTGTAATAATTTTTTTAAATATATTTTGATATTGACATATTGATATAGATTGTATTGAATGGAAAGAAAGAAAAGTAAAAAAAAATAAAAATATGATGTAATATATAATGTGATAAAATGATAAATATAGAAAGAAAAATAATATGTATTAGGAGGTAAATAATGTTGATATATATATATATATATATATATATGTATATATATATATGTATATATATATATATATATATATATAAATAAATAATATGTTATTGTCAAGTTAAATTTATTTGCTAACTTTCAACACACTAAATATTTTTAGTTTTTTATTAAATACTATTAAATATCATTAAAGCTATAATACTAATAATTTTAAATACTATAATTTTTAATAAAATTTTGTTTTATTAATTTTTTGTTATATATACCATTTAATATATATTAAAAATGAAAGCATTTATAATTCTAAGTTCAAATAAATAAATAAAATTTAATTAAGATAAAAAATTCATAAATAATATATTAGAAGAGATATATTATCTGTTAAAATAAGTTATATAATAAAATTTTTTATTTTATAAAATTTATAAATATAATCTACGTAATAAAATTTAATTATTTAAAAATAATATTAAATAAAATAATTTTAACACAAATTAATCCTAAAATAATTTAATTCTTTCTCATCAATCATTGATAATGATATAATTTATATAATAAAATTTATTAATTTAATAATTAAAATTAATAAAATTAAATTATTTATAAATAATATCATACATAATAATTTTAACATAAATTCTGAAATAATTTGATTTTTTCTTATCAATAATTTGATAATTTACTAAAGTGACTATTTTTAACCAAACCAACCATTGCGATTCCTAAAATAAAAATTCGTTAGGATCAACTCAAATTTATTTAAAAATAAAAATAATAATTTTTAATTGGTCAAATACAGAGATTTAAAAAATACTAAATTTTTTTTCTAAAATTAAAACATTATACCTGACCAATGATTAAATAAAAAAATTATTTCAACCTCCAATATCGATTGAGAAATGTACAGACAATAAGTTACACGTAAATATATTCGGATGTAGATCGTTATATATATATATATATATATATATATATATATATATATATATATATATATTTTAAAACAATATTAAAGATGTTAGATTATAAAAATAATATATTTTTTATTTTAATCTCCGCTATGTTCTGTTAGTACTATGTAAAAGTTTTTTTTTTAATTATTTTATCTATAACAATTATCATATACTTAATTATGTTTTTTTAAGTTTAATGGTTGATAATTTTTATTTAAAAAAAATACCGTAGAATCACAAATAAGATAAAAATATATATAACATATTTATAATATATATGACAATTATTTGATTAATAGCATAACTATGTTACGAATAATATTACATAATTTTTTTTTAATTTTCAAACAATATCTATATTTATATATTAAATTATAGATTTTAATTTTAAACATGTAACATTGTTAAGAGCTACTTCTATTTTCATAAAATCATATTTTTATATTTAATGTTATAAAATATTTTAAATTTTATTTAATTTTAATAGAATTTATTGTTCTAAATGTTTAAAATCATTTCATATGTCAATGCTATTATGAATTTTTCAAAATTTAGATAAAAATAAAAATTTAAAGCTTCAACATAAAAAAATCAATAAGAAACTAAATTTGCTAAAGTTTTAAAAGTAAAAGAAACAAAATGGTTAAAAAGGTGTTAAGAAACAAAAATTACATCATATCAAAAGCAACGTTAAGTATTATTTTTTATTTATAAATTTTATTTATTTTATATATTAATGTAATTGAAATTTTGAATATTTATATATGATAATAATTTGGATATGTATTTCTTTTCTAGATAAATTAAATCTTGAGATTATTATAATTTTAATCCATTTTCATTAAAATATTATTTTATAATTTTTAATTTTAATATCTCAAGTTAATAAAAATGTATATTCTAGTTTAACAATGTATTCTTTTAATTTCATTTATTCCTTCAATACCAAAGTAAATGTTTTATTCTTTTATTCTTTATTTATATAATATTTATTATTAATTATAAAAATATTTATTATTTTTGTGATAAAAATTACTACTTCTTTAGTTTTAAAATATATATGCAAATGAGTAAAATCATCCTCCAACATAAAACTAAGACCAGACCTATTTAAAACCTGCTCTGATATGTCTTATTTTTGAAAAAACAGGTTTAAACTTTTTAATTTTTTTAAAATAAATAAGTTAACTTAAATTTATAAAAAAAATTATAAACCTATTCAATAATTTATTTATCTATCTATCTATTATATTTATAATTTATATTTATTATATTACTAAAAATATATTTTATTAAAATATTTTAAGTTTATTTATTAATTTTTTATATGATAAATTTTTAAATATATTTGTTAAATTGATAAACCTTAAAACAAGCCATACCTTTTTTTTAATATAACAAAAGAATATATTATATTGAGTAGCAGGGATACTCTAAATCATGAAAATTATGAATAATCTCTCAGGCAGCATAAAGCACGTAGTTGTTACAAACTTCTAAACATCTAAGTAAAAAGAGACACCCATACGATTATTTAGCCAACAACTAAGCAAGCCAAATCTTAGCTAAAAAAGTTATGAAAAATAATAGGTCCATATTCAAGCCTAAAAATTTTAAAATAGACTAAATTTAAACACAAAATCTATTCCCATCCTTATCCAAAACTATCATCCGTGAGGAGACCACATTTGAGATCTTTGTTTTTAAAAACAATAGCAACTCTTGTTATGAGATAAACAACCCACACACCGAATGAGAAATAGGATAATTCATCTTTGTACCAAATGGTAAGAGAAAATTATTGTAAAACTGTACCAAATAGGATAATGTTTGGCATTTGTAAAATACTTTTAAATCAGCTTAATATTGTAAAACTGACTTTAATTAAAATGAGATTGAAGTGAAGTGGTTTATTTTTTTATTTTTATTAAGCATATAAAAATTAATATTTAAAATTTTCAACTCACACAAAAATTACAATATATCACATTTACTCAAACATACAAAATCAATTTTGTAATAAAATTGTCAAACATGTTAACACTGATTCTAAACTACAGTTGTATCTTGAAAACATGACTTTTGAAGTTTTTATTGTCGATCCAATGATCCAAACACAATCAATTTTGTAATAAAATTGTCAAACATGTTAGCACTGGTTCTAAACCACAGTTATAGCTTCAAAACATGACTTTAGAGGCTTTTATTGTCCATCCAAACATGCACTCAAATGTTTACATTTCATTAGACCATTTCTTAAAGGCTTTTTACTTGAACTATTTTGTTCTCATTTTCAATAAAAAAGAAAAAAAAAGCATTTGACTGATTATTTTCATTTTCAAAATTAGAAATAACCCTGAAATTTCTGAAATATTGAGAAGAAATAGATATTTTCTTCGTTTTCACAGTAGATGCGGTAACATCCATAAAATTTGGGACATTTTGGTTTCATTTGCTTCACTTCTTCAACTACCTGTTCGTCAGCTTATTATCCAACGCCAGCAACAAATACAAGCACAATTTCCACTCAAACTGAAGGCAGGATTGGGGGGAAAAAGGACCGAGGGAAAGGGAGGGTGAAGGGGGTTCAAAAGTAGGTAAATGTTTAACTAAACAATCGATTGCCTTATTCTATAATAGCTAATTCTATGATCAGTAGTCGACTATTGATGCATTTACATCATCAATGGTATCATATAGAAGCTTCCACGCACAAGGTCTCACATTCTATTGTTCTTCTATCCAAGCAACACACATAAAATGAAAACAAGTTTTAAAGAAATACAATCGTCTGGGTAACCTACCATCATCATCTCTTCTTAAAACCATACTTTTTGCGTTCATAAAATAAATCGGTTTTGGCACTCCCTAAATTAACAATTTTGGGGCAACCATCCCTATCTTTCTCCTGCTGTGTGCATTCCTTGCAGTAGTAGGCATCGGATATTCCTACTCCTCCACATATGACGCATCGACCCTGAAATGATCCATAGTTGCATTCGTCACAAACTCGGACAAGTGTACAAGGTCGGACATAAGAGTCGCAGATCACACACTTGCCATCACATTTCTCGCACAATCGGCCAATGGCAATCCCCGGCTGCTTCCGGCACATAATCAAATCAGGATGATGCTTGGCCATACTTTCAACAACCTGCTGAATGTTGAACACACATAAAACCAGTAAGTACTGTCTAAATTGAAAGTTGAACAAAACATTAAATAAATTGGTAAAACATCAATTCTAGTAAAACGAGGTACAACACAATTCGCAACAAAATATTGAGATAGCTTCATCGTTTAATAACTAATACTTTGTGCAAATAAGGAAAATTATTTTAACCACAGGATGAAATAGCTGCTCGTCGCATTAGCTACAACATAATCTTGAGCTCTTCATAAGAAAATGAATTCTGTACTCTGTAATAGCCAAGAATTCGGATAGACAATTGACTGCACTCAGCTCATAAAAATTATGGAACCATCGAAGTATTGAAATATATCGTCACTCTGCATAATAAAGTGGCACTGTAGGTATTGAAAGATATTGTTTCTTACCAAAATGCCCATGCAAGGCCAATCAAAAGGGACAAATGTATCATCTCCATTATATGCTCCAATATCTTGTTTAGTCTATCCTACTTGGACAACTATCATAAAGCCATATGAAATAAGAAGAGATGATTAATGCTGCAGTCCTAGCATTTAATAAGTTATTAGAGGAGGGCAAAGCCTAATAAAAAACATTTACTAGTTCTTTCTGTAGTTTGAACTGAAATGTGTATTACGCAAAGGCTAAAAAGGCTCACTGGTTTAACTGATGCCACTAATTTCCCACTCCTTTATATTGTTTGACACATACCCCAGTGCTACAGGAACCTCACAATAGTCGGATATCATTGACTCCTACCAAAAACTCTCACACCTCCAATAAGCTCCAGTTTCAAGAACTGATTTATTTATTTATTTAATATTTTCTAAAATTCATGCAATTCTATAGCATGAGCCCAATACAAATGTGACACATGTTTATAGCTAGATTAACTGCAATACAGCAAGTTTGAATTTGAAGTCAAAACTTCACCCCATAGAACTTGCTTATCCCACTGAACACTCCCATATTTTAAAGACACTTTGGTGTAGGCATAAAGCATTATTAAGTTATTTATAATTAAAAAAAGCAACTCCAAGTCACATCTCATAAGACTAGGAAATAACAAAGGCAAGCTCCATAGACCTAGGAGGATGCAAATTGAAGACTCTTCTTACAAAGCGATGAATAACAGACAGGTTTGTGTTATGTCATACTCGTGTCATAATACTAACTTGAAAAACAAAGATTTACTGGTCACTAGTTCAACCTAGAGCTATGGCTCACCAAAGGTTGTTAGACTTCAGCTCACATGGGTTGGCTCACTTTAGTAGTAGCAAGCCGAAATTTAGCCAACCTGGCTAAAACCACCATGAGAGTGGGTTGGCTCAGCATAATAATAATAATGATAAAGCAGAAAATTTAAACTAAAAAATATAAAAATTGTAAACCATGATATAAAGTAGGAGAAAATACAAAATCTAACAGATTCTCAACACTTACAAAAGAGGTGAGGAAGCTTTGATTCACCTTAGCAGGTCTCAAATAAAAAAGTTCCAAAGAAATCTTAATTTAATATGCCAAGTTCCAAACTTACAATTGGTTTTGTGATAATTAACTAACTTCATTGAAAGTGCCCATTAGGGGATCTATATTACCACCTATCGTATCCTTATTTTTGGCATTCTATCTATCTATCTATCTAACAAATATATCACATTGGCCATGCGTATTAATAACAGAAATTATAGCTGGTATGAACTACCCTTAAAAAATTAGGATTAAATATATTTTTAATCCTTACATTTTCATGAGTTTTTCTTTTTTTAGTCCCTTTAAATTTTTTTCTATGATTTTGGTCCCTAAATTTGCGCCACTTAGATGTTTTGATTCCTCTTACTAACGTGCACAAATAATAGACATATGGCAACCTATTCATTAGCCATATCATCACTTAGTGGTCATAAGGGATTTACAGTACCGGGAACTAAAACCATAAAAAAAATAAAATTGGAGAAACTAAAACTAAAAACTCATAAAGATGCAGGGATCTAAAGCATATTTAAGCCAAAAAAACGAAGACTAGATAAGGATCCCCTTAACAGCGGATACCTATGCAATACTGGTAATGTGATAATCATTGAAGAAAGAGTCACAAAATGAATGAAAAATAGTCTATAATAACAAAAAGATGTGTATAATAATAGAAGAAAAAAAAAAAGAGATTATGTACAGGGTACAGACTACTTATTTCTTATGCACAGAGGGAAGTTAAATTCGACCCTAGAAAACCACAGTACTCAGATTACAGAAACCCTTTAAACCAGTAAATGCAGAGAAGAAATAAGTGCAGAGAGCGCGAGAGAGAAAAAGATAAAAATGAAGAAAAGGGGTAAGCTAACCTGGTGTGAGGAAAGGAAGTGCTAAACGATGTCGCTTCGCCGGAACACAAAACCACGAGCGTTGTGTTTTGGCGGTGAAAAATGAAAAAGGAAGAACAAGCGGAGAGAATTGGGCATAAAGCGTGAACGGAACGGAACGGAACTTTTCAGAACAATCCAGAGCCACGCTAAAGCCCATAACATAGACATTTGTTGGGTTTCTCCGATGGACCTATAAATACAAACCTCTTATGGCCCATACTTTTTTCATTTTCACACCTCTTTTTTTTTTTTAAATTGTTTTTATTATTTTTTATTTTTCAATATATATTTTATAAATTTATTTAATATATATATTTCACAAATTAATTTATAAAATATATTTTTATATTTCATAAATTAATTTATAAAATGTATTTGATGAAATATATTTTTATATTTTATAAATTAACTTGTAAAATATAAAAAAAATATTTTATAAATTAATTTGTAAAATAATAAAATTAAAAAAATTAAAATAAAAGGATACGAAAATAAAAAAAATTGCAAAAAATAATTACTTGGGCCTTGCTAGTTTTTTTTTTCTAATCTCCAATCTATCGAGCCCAAAAGTATTTCCAATCTTAAATGTTTTCTTGGAAAGTGTTAGTTCGGATTTGTTCCATTATAAAAAAAAAACAGCCATTTTTAATTTTTATTCACAGATAACAACATCGATTTATTTTATTTTCAAAAAATTATGCAAAAAATGACGATAAAGAACAGTGTTTTCATAATTTATGCACTAATAGTTAAAAAATGAATTAAATTTGAAACAACAGGACGTCTTTATAATTATTAATAAAAATAATAAATTAAATCAAAAGTTTTTTTAAAATAAAGATTCCAATCGAAATTTTCGCAAAGATATTGATTTAAAATGAATGATAAGTATATTAACAATAAATAAAAAAATCGATGGTTCCCAACCCTATAGTATTAGCATTCTTTCAAAAACCATTCTATTATTAAATCTTTAAAGATATTAGTTCATGATATACAAAGTCAAATCTAATTAAATTATGGTTAAACATGTGATAGTTACATACATATTTTAATATTGTATAATATATTAAATAATAATTGTACAGAAAATCATAGGAAAATAAAGTTGAATATATTTTTAAAATCTACAGAAAAGAATCCTATTACAAGTCTGATAAAACTAAAACTAACTATCAAAAGGATAAATCATAAAAACATAAAAATGTTTACAAGCCTTTGTTCATCTTAAAATTTAATTAATTAATTAAAAATAAAGAATAATTCAAAAATCTAGTTTAAAGTTTTGTTTTTCAACCATTCTTGACAAATTGTTGATAGATTTCCCACCTCTCCATTTTTGAAGTTGGCCCAGCTAATAACTTAATCATTTCACCGATTTTTCAATTGAACTAACTAATTTATCTGAATTTTCTGTGTCTTTGGGCATTAGATACATTAGTCATTTAGCTTAATTTAACCATATTATCAACACTATTATTCACTGTAGAAATATTTTTCAAAATATTTTCATAGATAATAAAATTTTAAAGAATCCTATTTTTTTTAAAGTGAATATTATCCGTAGAGTTAATGTAAAATATGTCTTGTTTTTTTAAAATTTTTAAAAAATTAAAAATATATATAACCTAAATTAATAGATAATTTGATCTTGAAAAAGATAAAGTGTTATTTTGATATTTATCTATTTCTTTTTCATATATATATATATATATAAAAGTCAGATTTGATGATATTATATATATATATATATATATTAAATTTTAATATTAAATTAATAATATTATATAAGATATAAAATTTATTAATTTAATGGTTAATTTAATTATTTTTATCAAATAGATTGTATATATAAAATTTTATATTAAAAAAATTTAATAAATATTTTATTTTATAATCTTATTTTAATAATTTATATGTTATTTAAATACATATAAATATCAATAATTAAATAACATATCTACAAAAATTTAAATTTTTTAAAATTTGATATATATGATCATAAAGATATTATAATATGATTCTTGAATTAATAAAACTTATATTCTTGATTTAAATGTTATAAAATTTAATATCAAATTTTGATTATATATATATATATATAATCTAAAAAATATCAACTTGCACGTAAATTTATTCTATCAAATTAATAATTTATTAACAAATTATCTTCCGAAAAAAACTCATAAAGCTGCCCATATTTTACCCAAAATAAAATGAATGTTGTGATGTTTTTAAAGTTTTGAGATGTTCCCGTAAAGTATTCATGTGAAATTTATGGTTTATACATTTCCCCGTATCAATATGTCAAGAGCAACAATTGGATTTGAATTAAATTCATATGCTTTGTAAACGCAATATACATGATATAAATCGATTAATTCGCTTGCGTATAACATGTAATGGAAAAAAAAAGAAATTTAACCAATGAATTTTAATTTATTGACTAAATCTTGTTATATAACTTGATCTGTAAGATTTGGTCTTGTAGTCCATATAATCTCATACCTTGTTGTATTTGAGAATAATGATTATTATTAGTAGGATAAAAATATATATTATCAGTTAATTTTATTTCATCAAAAAATTAATAATTTTAAATTTTTACACATAAATTTAATTAAAATATTTTACCCAAAACTTATTAAATTAATTAAATTGATAACGGATTATAAACAGATGAACGAAGGGGCCCAACGGCCCAGAAGCCCAAATGCTGAGTCATTATTGCATTGCGACAAAAGTGAAAGAAAATTGACAAATGGGGTCAATGGCCCGGTAACCCTCAAGGTTTTGGTTTCCGAGATTTACGTGAAGAGTAAACGACTAGGATCGCGAGTGCGAAAGACTACGGTGTGTCCCTATAAAGATTGCCACGCGAGCAAACAGCACGTGGAGCCGTAGGATTGGATTTTTCAAAGTATGAGGGGGGAACAAGGAATTTGAGTTTCACCTTGCAAACACACACCGCCGTGCTGTTTCCTCACGTTTACTTGGGGCCAAAGTTTCGAGAACCTAAACGGTATAACAAAATACCACAACCATAACGGTTTGGGTTTTATTTTGTTTTTTATGCGTCGAATCACTTTATTATTAACATTCCTTTATATACTTTTTTTTTTTCAACAGTGAAAGCGGCAATCCTCTGAGTTTCGAAAACTTGTAAGAAAATTTAATAATACAGTGTCGTTTCTGAACCTTGTTTGTCTACACTGGCAATGGAGGGATTCAATGATTTTAAGTGGACGAAGCGTAAACGAGGGTATCTCAGAAAGCTTCAAGTCAACGAACTGGTGGAGGTAATGTCAATTTTTGCATGAAGATTATTTAATTTCTTTGATATTTGAATAATCTATTTAGAAAAGGAAAAAAAAAATAGTGGAATTCCATTGTTGTCTGTTTCTTAGCTAAGTTGTCTAACTGTTGTTTTCATGATTAAATTCCTTTTTTTGCGGCTTGATTTGTCGTGCATTGTTCTCTTTGATGTTCATGCAAAGTGTTTTGATTTGTGGCTCTGTTTTCATAGTGACGTTTTTTGTTTGGCTAAGTTTCAGTGTCACGATCACATTCTATAGTAGGGAAGGAAAGCCCTTTCTTCTTTTCTTAAAGCAGAAGCGCACGCAGTCTTAATTGATTCAACAATTGCGATACTCTCTTTATTTTATTCAAATAGAAAATGAAACTCTTCTTCCGGTTCAAAGCGGATATGCAAAGAGCAGAGATGATGACAGTAGCAGCTTGCCAAGTGCAAAGTCTTAGCGCAGGGACCCATCCACAGCTAGGTTATTTGTTTCCTATACCCTCCTCAAGCTTATCGACTCGGCTAAAAGCGTGCGACCCCATGTCCGGTTGTCCTATGACTGAAATGGACCTTTTCCTCTTGTTGTTTGGCCTGGCCTATACCAGTTCGTATAAGATAGGGGCCTTTTTTTTCTTCTGTTCGTGGGAACCTTCAAAAAAAGAACCTGTAGCTACAGCCGTTCCTTCAGTCTTGCGGCATAGATTCACCATGGCTATCCCTATGTGGAATTGCTTGGAAGAATGTTTTTGGAGGGAAGGAAGTAAAGGAAATTTTTTTATTTTAAATTAAGAGAATTATATATTATTTATGATAAAAATAAATGTTTAACTTGCTAATCTATTAAAAAATGTTAAATTAAACTATATTTATTTAAAAAAGAAAGTTTGCCTCCAAAATCTTCCTTAAAAAGTTACTTTGGAAGTGAACATGACTGAGTGTTTTTTTTTTTTTTTTTTTTCATTTTAAGTTTCCATCTATAGAAATTGAAGAAGTTTTGAAAATTTTCAGGTGAGGAGTAGAGAGGAGGGCTTTCTAGGATCATGGCACCCTGGGACAGTTATCTATTGTGGGAAGCTGAAGCGCTATGTTAGATATCAGAATGTTTTGGCTGAGGATGGGTTTAATTATCTTGTGGAGGAAGTGAGTGTCTCAAAAGCTTTGGACGGTTCTAGTGGGTCATCAAATTGCATTAAGCGTGGGCTCATTAGGCCAATGCCTCCTTTAATTGATTTTGAGAGACAGGACCTTAAATTTGGTCTGTGTGTTGATGTGATCCATCAGGAAGCTTGGTGGGAAGGTGTTATATTTGATCAATGTGATGGAATGGATAAGAGGAGTGTGTTTTTCCCTGATTTGGGCGATGAAATGCAAGTTGAGATTCAACAATTGCGGATTACTCAGGATTGGGATGAAGTTACCGGAAAGTGGCAGCAGCGAGGGAACTGGGTGTTTCTTGAATTGTTTGAGGAGTTTGAGAAGGAATCATTTGTTACAGTTTCAGCTAAGCAAATTTGGTATGATGTGCGGGAAAAAGAGGAATTTGGCATGATTGGAGAGTGGACATATAATGAAAAGCTCTTGTGGAGAAAGATGGTAATGGACGTAGTTAATGATTACTTAACTCTTACAATACAAGAAGTCTTCTCATTCTTAAACCTTCCAGGGAGTTTATTAAGTGAAACAGTAGAGCTGGAGTCAGTTGAACGCATGGCTAATGTTGACATAGGCGTGACCTTGCCTGGTAGGGAAGTTGTGCAGAAAGAGCAGAAAGAACAGGTTCCTCCTGTTGGAGATATCCTACCCTTTGGTGCTGGTGAAGTAGTTTCAGGTGCTATCTGTTTCGGAAAAAATATAGGACATAAAGACTCAACTCATTTAAGATCCACATCCAAAGATTGGAAACCTGTGATGCTGTCCAAGGTTGAATTATGCCCTGAAGCTGTTAGGCAATATACACTTGCTTCTGACCGTGCAACTAAGGCACTATGGATGGAAAAATTACAAAAACATCTTGTTTATATTGGGTGGAGCATTGAGAATGCATATAGATTAGATATTAAGCGTTACAGGTATATATCACCTTATAAACAGGGCAAAAAGGTTTACTTTTCACTCACTGAAGTTTGTAAAATGATGCTGAAGAACCCCAGCATGAACTCTTTGCAGTCCCAAAATGATCAGAGTATAATGCATCCTACTATTGATTGTCATCTTTCAGAGGTGCTTCCTACTTCATCAGAAGAAAATCAGGACCTAGGTATCTTTCCTCCAATGGTGCTGCCTCCTCCTGCTGAAGTTGAACCGGAGTTTTGTCCTCAAGCTGTTGTGGAATATTATAACTCTCATAAATCCAATAAGAGTCGTGCTTATAAAAAAAAATGGATACTGAAGGCAAAGAACCATCTTTTAGCAGAAGGATGGATTTTTGACTATCCTCCTCCAACCAATAAGAAAAGGGGAATAATATACATGTCTCCACAAAATCAGAAATTCCCAACACTCCATGCAGCATGCAGATTTTGCATCGACAAAAGTGTTCCTAAATGGGCTATGTCTGACATGCAGGCTTTAAATGTCGATGGCATTAATGAGGAAAATGCTGATCAGGTTTGGAGTGGTGAATTATTGCATAGAGCATCTCAATTGCTTACAAAGGACCATGGGTTACATGCTATGGACGGTAGTGCTGCAAATAGATCAACTGCAAATCGAAAGAGGAAAGTCTTGAGGAATTCAAAGGCCAACCTACCCAAGTGCCAAAGCAATAGATTGCCTCTACGGGTACTAAGATCAAGTAAGAGGGTGCACAAGGTGTCTTCCCCTTGTCTGTTACACCATAAACCTCTAAATGTTCTGTCTTGGTTGATAGACAGCAACTTGGTCTTACCAAGGTCTAAGGTTCATTATAAGGCAAAAGACAGTTTCTGTAAGGTCCGTCCTATGGCTGATGGGAGAATAACACGCGATGGAATAAGGTGTAACTGTTGCATGATGACATATAGTCTTGTTGGCTTCGAAAATCATGCTAGTGGCAGAAGTACCTGCAGACCCTCAGCTAGTATCATTTTAGAAGATGGTAGGTCACTCTTAGATTGCCAGATACAAATAATGCAAGATCATAAGGCAAGGGAAAGTAATGAAAAACCATTCAGTAATTCATGCCAAGGCGAGAATGACTACATTTGCTCTGTTTGCCACTATGGTGGTGAACTTATTTTATGTGATCAATGCCCGTCTTCATTCCATAAGAACTGTCTTGGTTTGGAGGTAAATTAAGTATTTGCCTTCTCGGTCATGCTATATTCAGTGCTATCTTGTTTTTACCTATTATATTGCTTCAATTCAGTACTTTCATACAAATTATTGGTCATGGATTTGAGTTGTCTCCTTGGGCTTGTTTTAATCTGTGTAGGATATCCCTGATGGTGACTGGTTTTGTCCATCATGTTGTTGTGGGATTTGTGGCCAAAACAAAATCGATGGAGATGAGGATAGGCATTTCCTTACTTGCGTTCAGTGTGAACATAAATGTAAGCTAATATGTATTTTACTTTAATATTTCATCTGTGCCAGAATATCTTGAGTGTATATTTGTCTCCATATGTAAATCTAGTGTTATCTTTGTTGAACTTCTGTAGATCATATTAGGTGCCTGAAAAATGGAGCTGTAGATATATCTAGACACCCGGAAAACTGGGTTTGTGGAAAGGACTGTAGGAAGGTACATCAAATCCTTCTTCCTTTATTGTTCCCAATTATTGGAAAAATTTAGCCATAAGTTGCATGAAAAATTGTTTGTTCCTATTTGTCTACCTTCCAGCCTTTTCTCCTCTTTTTTTTTTTTTTTTTTTTTTTCTGAAAGAATGTATTCTGCTCTTACTTTCATTGGAAGGCATTATTTTACTGCTTGTTTATTGAAAAAAAAAATATTGTCAGTACTTCTGCATATATGATTCAGGTCAATGAATTACTCATGAGATTTCATAGAATTAGTGTTGTTTGATTTTGGTGATCCTCACATGTTATGCTATGACTTGAAAAGCAGAAGAGATTTAAGTTTAGTGCCAGATAAACATTTTAGGGTGTGTCTTCATTGATGGTCTTTTGGGACGCTGATTCTACTCTACATTCTCGTGTCTATCTTTTTGCAGATATATGAAGGCCTTCATAAACTGTTAGGAAAGCCAGATTCAGTTAACAATCTAACTTGGACGCTTGTGCAGTTTATCAACTCTGATAGTTGTGATCTTGGTAGAACTAAAAGTGACTTACTGGCAGAAAGTTACAGCAAACTAAATCTTGCTCTTTCTTTGATGCATGAATGTTTTGAGCCCCTAAAGGAACCTTTCTCTAGCAGAGATCTCTTGGATGATGTTATATTCAGCAGATGGTCAGAAATGATTATCCTTGATCATGATATTTGCATCTAATTTGTGCTACATTATTGTTATATCTCCTTCCCTATACCTGATATCTATACTTTTTGGAACTTTGTAGGTCAGAGCTTAAGCGGTTAAATTTCCAGGGTTTCTATACTGTACTTCTTGAAAGAAATGAAGAACTGGTTAGTGTGGCAGTTGTTAGGTGAGTATACAATACCATCAAGACTAGGATTTGTTTGACTATATGATTGCTTGTTCCATTTGAGTTGCGGTTTTTTATGTGTTGTCATGTTGTGGTCATATTTGTTTGCTATGTCACTTTTTAGAGTATACGGGAAGAAGGTAGCTGAAGTACCTCTTGTTGGTACCAGATTACAGTATCGTCGACTTGGAATGTGTCGCATTTTAATGAATGAGCTTGAAAAGGTAACCCACAAAGCTTACATTTTCCCTTTTTTACTTTCTGTTTCCCTTAATTGGAGCGCTGCATCTTTTTCTGAAGGCGCTGAAACAAAGCTTTCTCTAGTTTTGGTTCAATTTCTTATAATAAATTGTGTTATATACAGTAGTTTATCATCCATTTCAATTAGTTTTTCTGGCAATATTTAACTGCTCAAGACTCTTCTCGTAAATCATTGCAGGGTATATTAAGTGGAATAATTTACCTGAGTTCAAAGGATATTCTCCAATCACAACCTTACATGACCTTTTTTGTTTGCTACGACTTACCTTGGTGACACAAGCATTCTCCCTGATCTTAGCATACCCATTTCAGTCCAATAAACTTTCCTGCGCCATAGATGGATTAAATTTTATAATTTTTGAAGAGAATTAAAGGAAATTAAGTATATTCATATTGTATCAGTGCTATTTCTCCTGAAGCCTTTATGGTAAATCATGGCTTTAGATTTAGGTGTATGGTTGAAAACCATTAAAAAAATCACTATACTATGGCGTCCCTAAAATGGTAGTGCAATTTCGATGAAACAATGTGGTAGGTGGTATTAACTTTCCCCTTCACATTGATGTGAAAACTATCATCATTAATCAATACATCTTTATCATAATATGTTATGTAACATGTATATTGGCTATAAAACTCATTCTTAATTTATATCTTAATCAATTCCAAATGATGACTTTATGATCAAAGTAATTACTGCATATAATATTTTGTTATCACAATCAAAGATATGCCAGGTTGTTGAATGGTCCAATTTTAGCGTTTAGTTACTAACAAAGGACCCGTTTGGGAAGGCTTACTTTTAATTTATTTCGGCTTATCTTATTACACAAGCACTTGTTCAAGTGTTTAGATAATTTTTAAGAAACACTTATGATCTTCTCAAAAGTTGATTTAGGCTAATTTGTATAAGATACTAGGAGAAGCTTATGCAAAGACTTCTTGCAGAGCTGATGTGGAGTGTCCCGTCTTTGAAGCTTATGCTTTACGACATAAAGCTCTTATATGATGAGCACTTATCGAATAAACATTTAAGTAAGTTGTTTATCCACACAGAGCCTAAAGCTAAATTTTTAATATAGTTGAACACCGATCATTTCATTAAACTTTTCACTTCTGATATGGAAATGGACTAGTAAATTTGTTTTTTTTTTTATCGTTTCCCTATGGTTGTTTGTATCATTTTTCTCATTTCTGGCAACTCATTTGGCTGCATAAATTATGTGATTAGTAAAATGTTTACCTTATTATCTGATATGTCAAGCTGTATAAGTCTGGCTGTAGTAACTAATGATGATTTCAGAAAGGGTGGGTATTTCAGCTCTGATGTTGAAGAGGGTGGATTAAAAGTGGAAATAATTACAATATCATAGTTTTTTCTCTTAAGATAAAGTCCTAGAGTTACAGTCATTTTTTAAGTTTTCATTTTCTAACTTGTGTGTTTCTTTGTTCAGAAGCTCATGCAATTAGGTGTTGAGAGGATTGTTTTGCCTGCTGTTCCTAGTGTGCTAGAAACATGGACTGGCTCTTTTGGCTTTGTAAAGATGACTAGTTTTGAGAGATCTCAATTTTTGGACTATACTTTTTTAGATTTTCAAGGTACCATCATGTGCCAAAAGCTGCTGCAGAAGATTCCATCTCGAGATTCAGTTTTGTCCATAGGTTTGTGTTTTTTTTATGATTCCTATTTTTGAAAAGGAGACAAGTAAATAAGTTTGTCCAGCACAAATTGGATTACAACTTTGATGTTTCCTTTTGTAGAGTCACAACAAAAATATGATATTTTATCTAGAAGTTGCAGTGTTAACTTTGATAAGTCTAGTGAAGTATACCAAGAAGAAGAGACTGACAAAGGAGGGATGCTGGACCAACAAATGGGGGAGTATGTATCACCTCTGTCTGTTTAATCCTAACAGTACAAGAAAACAAAATTATAATGGCATTACACAAAATTATTATACATGTATGCAGAGAGAGTCCAAAGGCAATCTAATATAGAGGACATGCAGCTAAAGGGAGGAAAACACATAAAATGATTAATGATATGTGCATTTATAAAATTGCATCTGAATCAATTATTGGCATAAAAATAGCATAAAAAATAAACCACTTTTACTATTATCTAATATGTTATTGAAATTTGGAACTTCAGCAGCATACAAGTATCTATTATCATGAGAAATTCCAGTGAGACACTCTAACATAATCCTTCCTATACACTTTTTATTACTGGGTGAAATCCATGTTGATCCTACTAAATAATGAGTGGGAGTCGTTAATTAATAGGTGGCACCCACATCATTTAGTGGGATTGGCATAAATTATGCCCAATCATAAAGAAAAGTATGTTGCTAATATTCCTTCTATTTTTGTTGTATATTATGTCTTAAAAAATGGCTGAAAAAAATTGTAATGTTATTCTGATATAAATTGGTTCAGGAAGAGCTCTATTTTATTGAAAACAATGGCTTCCTGACCCAGTGTAGGCAGACTGAAAAACACAGTGAATACAAGAAATGATTCAGTATTCGAGAGATCTAGCAACTCTCAATTTCCCGCCCAATATAAATGATATCTTTGTATTCTCCCTCTTTTCCTATTTCTAACCTCTTCCCTCTCACTCTGTATTTTAAACAAATCAATGCAGAATGAACACCTCTCTCTCTTTGATTTTCTCACATTTTTCCTCCACTTCTCTGTTTATCTGAACCTAATTGTCATTTCTGCTACCATTGCATCTTTTGCTCAAGCTTAGGTTTCAGAAACTGAACTGCACAGAAATACTTGAGTGTATTGATCCATTTGTGCATTTGATGATTCTCCCCCCCCCCTCCCCCCCTCTCTCGTCTCTTATTTAAATAACTATATAGATGATGCTGAAAGGTTAGGGCCCATGAATTTCCATCATTGAAGATGTTCTTCATCAAGTGGGAATGAGGCCATGAAATTTGATGTTGTTTTAATGGCATCTTCACTTCAGTTGATTTTGTTAAAATTACTTGTTTCTTCCTATCATTGATAATCATCCTCATTTTATGGTTTTTGTTCATGTAACACTTCATTACCTAAGAACCTTTTTACCACTTTAAAAGTTGAATTATGATTCTTGGCAAAATAAAGTTGGTTGCGTGTCATGCCACCTGAGCCATTGCTTCAATTAAGAGTTGCAATTCATACAAGTAGGAAATAAAGAGGTTCCACATATCTAATTGGATATTGTTAATAACTTAGTATGATATGCTTTGTTTTCCTTCTTGTGACACCCAAAGGATGATACAGTATCGAGGAAATAAAGAATTCAAAAGATTTCCATTCTACTCACATCCAAAGTCACACTTGTGTACCAATATGGTCCTCCATAAAATCAATCTCATAGTAGAATGTTGGTGATATGTTTGTTATTTATCCGTGTAACTGTACTCGGATTTTATGTTGCAAAGCAATGACGGTGTTGTATCTAATGGATGTGATGTTTTTCCAGTGTTTGTGAAGGCATCAATGATAATCATGGTAACAATGCTATTGACCCGGTCACCATGGTACTTTCTTCTCTTAATTGGTTTAACGAGTAGCACTTAATTCCCCTCTTCTATTATGTCGTTTCTTGTTTCAGTGAAGAATGAATTTTCATTGGTTCTTAGGTGGAGCAACCAAGTCAGGGGAATCCACAGTGCCAGAATGAAACCAGCTCTTCACAGTGCTCTCTTGTAAACCAAGCTGATAGGTATAACGGCTTGTATAAGTACTACTACACACGAAGGAAAACGGGAAAGGCTTCTGAAGGATTTAGAATGTCATCATGAACTTGCATTGCTGGAAGATGATCTATTCATCATTAATTCTCCATCAATTTTTTTGTACAAAGTATGAATAACTGTATAAAGGGGGGACTTGCCTGATCTTTTTACCATGACATGGTTTAACAACCTTGCACAACTGCACATTTGCCTTCATCTCAGTTTGTAAAACAGAAAAGGTGGATTTGACTGAGGTCACTTGTACTGTGATGGTGTCACATGTGCAGTGAGTGCCTACTTTTGAATCTGATTTGTTGTGAAATGCTATTTTTCAAGGGTTTTGTGGAAAAATTTTAAATGGGGTCCCCACTCTCCATAACTATTGTCTTCTTCCTTCTCTTTTAAGTTCAATGTTGATCTAAATTTTTGTTGCTAGTTTATATAAATGGTAGGCCAATGTGCATGTGTAATTGTTCAAATTAACATCACTTCTCAAAAAAATAATTTTAATTTTATTATATTTCGTATTATTATTCAACTTTAAGCTGACAATGACCAGGTTTTTTCAGAACTTATCATAGTCTACTATCATGATGCCCACATCTTATTTGTGTCAACCTAAACAGCCTAGTAAATATATTGTTTAACCAGAATTTGGCTTTGGGGTCTATAGTTTAACATTTATTTAACATAATTTAATGTTTGATGTCTCCCCGTGGCCAAAGATTTGTAGTTCTTTGTACATTGTATAATTCATCTGCAAACCACAAAATAGAGATGTCCGCAAAATCTAAATTTTTTTGGCTTTTTAATTCTTTACCATTTACGAGTGACTTGTACGAACAAAAAGTAATACAGAATATTCAAACGGAATTAAACTTAATAAAAAAAATCAACAAATTATAAAAGCAATACAAAAAAGTAGATAAAATTTTGGGGAAAATGCAATATACTATCCTAACTCCTAAAAGGTGTATATGAACCCCTAAAGTTTTATGACATTGCAAATTAACCCTTGCATTAAATTGTCTGGTAAACTTAAAAGTAAGTGAACAAATTTCCTTCACACGACAGAGACTAGTACAATAACTATGGTCTGTTGGATGAGTCGATGATGGCTTCAATGAATCGCTGAATTTCAGTGGACCTTTCATTAGGATTCAAATCAACCATTTGTCAGAGCAACAAAATTGGCTTCTTATTAGTGAATAACTAATTGGTTTGATATATTCAAAAATCTTATCATATAAACAAAATAATAGATAACTACTATTATTTTTCTCTCTGAACAACATTTAATATTTCAGGTTGCCAGCTAAATCTGTTGAGAAAGCCTCCTTCACATGATGATCCAGTTGTGTATCGTTTTAGCACATCCAAATTCAGAGAGAAAAACACTTAGTCATGGTTTGCTCTATTGGAAGTTATCTTACTTAAAATGTATCTTATGGTAGAGCAACTTATATAAGAGTAATTCATCTTGCTTCGTTCAATAAAATATGAATTTTACAAATTCAACTATCAAATAAAACTTTTTTTTTTTATGTAAATTGAGTTTGTAAACTTTTATAAAATTTAAAAGTTACTTGATATTTTGTTAAATATCAATTTAACTCAACGTATAATATATTTTTAAAATATAAATAAATATTGTTGATTATAAATTACATACTTGTGAAATTTATATTTTTTTAAATAGTGTGTAAAATCATCATATTAATATTATACTATTTAATAATTTTATTAAATTTACATTTTATAAAAATTATTAACTAAAATAATTTTAACCTGTAAATTTATATTCTATATATATATATATATATATATATATATTATTTTTTAGTTTAATTTTAATATTCTGTCACAATAAAAAATTTGCACTATCAATCAATTAAAAATTATAATAGATATAAATTTTAAAATAAATATCATAAAAATTAACTATTTTTAATTACATATGAGTGAATGACAATGTAAATTTTATATTATTAATATATTATAATTAACTTATAGTTTTTATTATTTTTAAAAATTATTCATTGAAATTAATATAATATTTCAGTGACAATGATGTTATGATTTAGGTGATCCCCTTAAATTTTCAATATCAGGACAGGATGATATGATAGCTATGGGAATGAGCCAAGGAAAGCAAAGAACATATGCTTTATCAAAATTGTCTTGTTTCATGGGAAGAGGGTAAAAGGTTCTTTTTTTCATAGAAAGAGGCAAACCAGGCTTTTGGCCCATATATTCTCTCATACAGCAAGCATTCTCATGTCTGCTTTTCCAAATAGAATTTGTATGATTCTTGCTCTTAACTTCGGAGAGATGACCCTACCAACATAATGCTACCAAATTCTAATTGGGAAGGGAAGCAAGCATCCATAAACCTTACCTCTGTCACCCACCTACCTTATCTCTCATGAGAATTACTTCCAAGTTTAGATTGCATAATTGGAAATAATCCGATGCTTAAGTTGTTGATATATACATTCATTAAAGTAATAATATTTCGAACAAATTACATACTTATTTATAAGGTTCAAATTTGGGTGATTAATTGCTTGGTTATCAAGTATTTTTCCTGCAATAACTATAAGATGTAAGGAATATTAACTAAAGAATACTTTAAAATCTTAACGTAAGATATATGAATATATCATAGAAAATCTTCAAAATTTAGGTGCAACGGTTTATCCAGTGAAATAAATTGATTCAAGAGCAATCATGTTTGAGAAAGTTACTAGGGTATATCCAAGAATCAAATGAGTTGTGTACAATTTTATGACATTGCCCTAATCATATATTCCATTGTTTGCCCTGTCCTAATAGAGAGTGCCAACTTAGTCCTAATGGTTAAGTTTATAATAAATAGGTATTGAAAAATTTATCATACATATGCAGAAAATTTTACATCGGGATGTAAATTCAGCAAAGGGTGGACCAAAAAATATCGCTCATTTATAAGCAATTATTTTAGCATTACCAGGGTTTCAACTAGGCTCCAAATTAAATTGTAGACCAAACCTGTATAAAATTACATTGTGGAACCTACCATCTTCATAATTTTGTTGCTTTCTAATCAAATGTGTGTGCTTAGGTTTAGCTTTTTTTTCTTCTTCTATGTTTTGAGTTATTTCTAAAATTTTTGTTTTAGTTTTCCTATCAAACGATAATTGATCTTAATAATCTATCTTATTTTCCTACAAACTTTTATATTTTTAACTTCATTGTGCAGGTAGTTTTAAAGGATGACTTGGTGGATCCATCTTCTCCTAGTTTTCTTTTTCGGAACACTTACAATTTTCAAGAAACAAAGAACAAATTATATTCAAGTAAAATATGAAGGATATAATACCCAGTCTCATACTCATATTTTTTATATATAAAAAAACTTTATTTTTAGACCTATATCTACACGGAGGGTAAATTTGATGCTTATCGGATATTTAAATATTTATATCCAAACCTATTCCTTGTACTTGGTTAAACAGAATTATTATTTCTTAGTTTACTTAGAGAACATAACAAATAAAATATTGAACTAAAATCGAACATAATCACTTAATTATAAAAACTTAATGTCTTATACATGTCCAATACTTCTAACAAGTGGAACAATTTAAAAAAAATTAATTTAACAAAACAAATTTATAAAATAACTAATTTATAAATTTATCAGTTATGTTTTTTCATTCTCCAAGACGTGTAAAAAATTATATTTTAACACTAATTAGTTATAAATACTGGCTTGCAAAGTTATAAAAAACACTATATTTTAATAACTTTAGTTTTTATTTTAAATTTAATATGCTAACATACTTGTATAAGTGTAGGTCTTAGACAATAAAGTATTTATATTTGGACTCATCTTTATAAATTTTAGTGGGTAAATATACATAGTTAGACTTAGACTTGGATTTGGATTTATTTTTTAAAGTATTTATTGAATTAAAGTCCAATTTTATCCTTATAAAATATGTTTAATTTGTCATGAGTTTGAATAATTGAATTTTGTGAAATTTCCATATAATATTTTTAGGTTTAATTATATTTTTTTATTTTCTAGTTTAAATTATGTGTAATTCTAATTTTTTAAATTTTATTTAATTAATTAAATTTTTCTATTTTTAAAATTTAATAAATATAATAATCCTCCGTATATTTTATATAAAGTTTTTAAATCCTATTTTTAATTTAAAATACTTTTAAATTAAATTATATGCTATTAAAAACTTGACAATTAAAATATCAAATTCTCCTCTCTTTAAATCCTAGCGTCATATTTTATAATTTTTTTCTTATTTCTAAAGTTATAAAATTATTTTATATTAATTTCATTATAAACTCTACCAAAATTTTAAATAGAAAACAACAATTTAAGAATGTTAAGTACAATTAAATCAATAAAATATTTAATTTATAAAATTTTAAAAATATAATGAATTAATTGATTAAAAAACTTAAAAAACTAAATTATATAATCAAAATTAAAAAATCAAAATATAATTAAATTTATTTTGAATAATTTTTAATATATATCCATGAACATATAATAAAAATTCAATAAATAATAAATTTTTATTATATAATTTAAATACACATTAAAATATGATTTTATTAATAATGTAACTAATACTTTTTTGAAAAATAATAATTTTTTAAAATAATGATTGATAAAGTTATTGTGAGAAATGATTAGAAAATTTTGAAATTATTTATGAATAACCACGTTCAATAATTGCCTACAATAAAATCAAGCTGCAGTTCCTTGCTTGCAGGACCCAATTTTCTATCTCTCCTCTGCCTCAAGAAAATCACCAATCACTACTCTGCAGTACCCACCCCTAAACCTCAAGTGGCCTTTCCTTGACTCAATAATCTTCTTCCATCTTGCATAAAAAATAAGTGACTTTTTTAACAAAAATAAAATAATGTTCATATTATGTAGACAGATGCAAAACACTCCCTCTCCTTCTACACATGCTTTGGAAGAAACGTTTGTTTTCAGACTTGAAGGTCCAGATTCAGCCATCCAAAGATAAGGAAAAACTTTATTATACTTACAAATAAGAATATATATATATATATATATAAGTATTTTATTCTATTTTATTTTTTAAATAAATTTGTGATCCTTAAATAAAAAGTATAAATTGATGGATGAGATTTTTTATGTAAAAAAATAATTAGTGCAAATGTAAAATATCACCATTTCACCACCTTCCAAGCCATTTTTTTTACATCACTTGAACATTTTAATCTACCATACTCACATGCACACAACCAAACAAAACCCGTACCTTTTGTCTATTCTTTTATTCACAAACATCGAGAGAACGCCCAATTCTTTATGTAGAAAAAACTATATTTTTATAAATTTTTCATACGATTTTATTATAATTATAATTATAAAAAAAATTGAATGTTGATAAAATATGCAATATAACAAAAAGAAGTAAAAAATAAACGAGTGTTTATAAATCATAAAAGTATTTGGAATAAAGTTATAAAATCAATCATATATATTTTTTAATAAAAATATATCCTAACAAAAAATTATGATTAACATAAATTCATGTATGAGTGTTAATAATCATACTATTTGTAACGATCCTCATATATATTTTTTATTTAACTTTTAAAAAAAATACTTATAACGAGTAAAATTATCATAAAGTTTAAATGCATGAGGTGCATTAAAATATTATTAAAATAATCACCTCTGTTGAATAGCAGGGAATCATTTTTCTTCATGCATACATCTTAAAAACATTGAATAATTTAAAATCAACTTTATCAAAATTAATTCTACTATACGGTATATCAACCAAGCATAAAAACCTTTATAAGAATGTCATATATTCTTTATATATATATTTATTCAAAACAGTCCAAACATCCTCCTTCCCTCTCCCATCTTTCCCTGTGCCTTTTTGGCTCCACTCTTTTTCTGTGTTTCTTCTCATTAGATTCTGCAATGGCACTTATTCATTCTGAACCTCCCTGTGGTGTGTTAGCACCAATGTTTACTCTACTTTTCCTTGTTTCCCTTAAACTCCATATAGCCTCTTCTGCTCTACTACTAAGCTTGAGACATCACCACAATTTCCTCCACCATGAAAGACCAATGATTCATGCCAACCAAAGCAACTGTGCCTTGTTTGTGGGAACTTGGGTCCATGATGACACCTACCCTTTTTACCAATCCTCTAACTGCCCCATCATAGATCCACAGTTCAACTGCAAAATGTTTGGTCGCCCAGATTCTGATTACCTCAAATACAGATGGAGACCCCTCAACTGTGACCTCCCAAGGTACACCAAAACTGAAAAACAACAACGGTCTCATAAAGATAGCTTTTTTGTTCTAAATCCCCATTTTGTCCCTGAAAGTTTTGAGCTCAACATTTTATTCTTAAAAGATTAATTTTGTTCTTGAAAAGGGTTCAATTCACTGACATTTTTATCTTTTACAATTAAAATAATGATACTATACTCCTTTTTTGCTATGTTTTTAAGAAACTGTGGTGCTAGTGTCCATTATTGTTCCTCTGAATGGTTTTGTAGCATGTTCTTGGTAGGTTCAATGGGGTTGAGTTTCTGCTGCAAATGAAAGGAAAGACTGTGATGTTTGTGGGTGATTCACTGGGGAAAAACCAATGGCAGTCACTGATTTGCATGATATATGCTGCAGTTCCTCAGACACAAACACAAATGGTCAGAGGAATGCCACTCTCAACCTTCAGATTCTTGGTGAGTCAACACACTTCTTTGTTACCCTCTTGATATTCTCCCCAAAATTTCATTTTTCCCTTGAGGTTTAGTCATTTAGGCCATGGTGCTGTTAATTAATTGCCAATATTAATTTTTGCACAAAAAATTTCAGTTTTGGTTCACTTCACAGGGAAAAGGAAAGTAAGCACAGTGTGGTTTTTCAACAGCAAAACAACTCGTGTCCTTTTTTTGATAAGTTTCATTCAAAATCGAAGCGAGTAGGTTGGTTCATGATATTTTTAATAGGAGAAAGCATGTGTTGGAAAAAGGTGTGTGTGGGAGTGAGGTGGACCCAGAAGTACTATTAGGCCATTATATTTGAGCTAGTTGGTGCAAACTGGAACACTAAAATTATGTCCATGCTTTTGTCTGTATAAAGTAGACTTGTCAAGCATAAAAGCAGCGTTTTACAGCTGCAAAAAGAGGGTACTAACCGGGTTTGATATGGTATGTGCAGGACTACGGTGTTACCCTTTCATTTTACAAGGCTCCTTATTTGGTAGAGCTTGATTCAGTCCAAGGGAAGAGAATTTTGAGGCTGGAGGTGGTAGATGGGAATGGTGACGCATGGAGGAATGCTGATGTTCTTTCTTTCAACACTGGACATTGGTGGAGTCATCAAGGATCTCTTCAAGGGTAGGCAACTATCTCTTTCCTTTCCTTCTATTTTATATATATATATATAGGGATGCTTTTAATGAGAACAGTTCTTATTTTTATTTTTTTATATATAATGAAAGTGATGAAATGTGAATCTAGAATTTTATATAAAGTATCATTTATATTACCGTTAAACTAACTGTAATGACTTCAATAGTTCTTATGTTGAAAATATAAGAAGTATAAATTTCGATCATACGTTTATATATAAATGGTTAAAATTAAAAATTAATGATCATATGATTATTTGTATTTATCTTTTAATTTTAACCATTTAAATAAGAATTATTGATCATTTCACTGTAGTAATTTGGTGTTTGGGTTAAATGCAGGTGGGATTATGTAGAATTAGGAGGCAAGTACTACCCAGACATGGATCGTTTAGCAGCTATGGAAAAGGGTCTGAAAACATGGGCTAATTGGGTGGACACCAATATTGATAGAAGCAGAACCAAAGTGTTTTTCCTGGGAATTTCTCCTACACATGACAAGTAGGGATCTCACTTTCTCTTTCTCTTCTATTTTCTTGTATGGCTTTCTCTCACTTACATTATTGTACTATAACGTAGCTGGGATGTCTTGGCTTCATAATTGTGTTTCTTCAATTGGAATAGCATATGCAAAACGTATATCTTGTGAGTTAAGGGCTGGGACTAGGAGCCCCCTTCTTTTGACCCATTATAATTAGAGTCTTGGTTTTCTATCTTCGGTCTAAAATTCATGGGCTTGTGTTAGTCATTTGCCCCATCTCTATCACTTTCATTCTTAGATTGTTACCTTAGGCTAGTTCTGTCCCGAATTATGTGACTAATCATTTCATAATCTATCCAATAATTTTCAAATAGTTTTGAATAATGCGCTCATTACTGTTGATCACCAATAAATAAATGTATAAAAATGCACTTTTCTGGCCGAAGATTTCTAGTATGCTGGATTAGTATCATGTGCATTGTACTTAATTGTATATATTAGAATGCGTTTTTGTTGTTTGATTATTGATGAGTATTGTTCAACTTTACCTTTAGTTTGTATATTATATTTATATGTGTACGTATTTTAAAATAATAAAAACAAAAAATTGGAGCTATTCAATTTGTGCAAAGGCACCTTTTTGTCGCTTTCATGGCCACTTATGCTCACATGATTTGCAGTTGGCACTTTTATTGTCTTTCTTCAGTCTGATATTCCGATTCAATTTGGAGAAAGTAGTTCTCCTCGTTCATATCATGGTGATACATGCCCTCAAAGAAATTTCAATTTTTTTAAAATGTGTCGGTGAAATAAAACACATGAATCTTTCTATTTTTATTACTTAATTCGTTTTCTACCAAAAAAAAAAAAAAAACACTACTACTAATTTGTGGGTGGACATCTCGAGCCACCCTAACATATTCTTTTAGCTTCTCATATAACATATATTTAATATTTAAATGCCATATGGTAGATAGAAAAAATGTTTAGATATTACGTTGTAACTTGGCTAGGCCAATCACAACTTTTCTAGGCCCCCCAAAGAAAATCCACACTATTTTTCAACCAAGATGACTAGTATTGTGCTTGGACCCATTTTAGAACATGGGCATGCGACCATAGAACCAGTGACATTAATATGTGGTACAAAGTAAAAAGTGTCACATTTAACATATTGTACAAGCTTTATTAATTATTCGGTTAACCTATGGTTTTTCTTTCTTGTAAAAAATGTCATAATAAACTATACTAAAGCTGAATCGCATTGATATGCAGCCCAAATGAATGGAATTCAGGTGTGACAACAGTGAGTACAAAGAATTGCTATGGTGAAAGTGCACCAATAAGTGGCACAGGCACAGCATACCCTGGTGCATACCCAGAACAAATGAGGGTTGTGGATATGGTTATTAGAGAAATGAGTAACCCTGCTTATCTTATGGACATAACATTGCTATCAGCATTTAGGAAAGATGGACATCCCTCAGTTTATAGTGGTGATTTGAGTCCTCAACAAAGAGCTAACCCTGACTACTCTGATTGCAGCCATTGGTGCCTTCCTGGATTGCCAGATACTTGGAATGAACTATTCTATACTGCTTTATTCTACTAATTGTCTTTTACTAGCTAATTACTATTCACTGTTTTTTCTTGTTTTTATTAGTCTTAGTAGGCAATACATTTGTTGAGAGGGTTGCATGATAGCACCTACTGTTTCAATCTGTAAAGATATGCCAATGAAACCATTTTTTTTTAATTTAAAAAAATTTAGGAGGAGAAAATGATGTCTCGGTTTATGGTAGAAAAAGTTTGCCTTGTTTGATAGACCTGTTAATTTGTGAATCTTCCACTTCCACCCTTTAAAATTAGAAAAGAAATTTTCTTTGTTCTGTTAATGTGAAGAGTAAGTTTCAGTATACATATTACCAAAGTAAAGTGGGAAAAAGTTAGGTACATTTTTGTTTTTGGAAAAATAATTTCATGAAACTGTACTTTTAAAAATGCTTGTCACCGTCTCTCAGTTTTTTAACAAAAAAAATGAACAAAGTCTGTTTACAAATTGAGAAAGACACATCAGTCTAGAGATAAAGAAATAAACTCAGTTTATATGTTAAACTAAATCAAAATATTATTATATTAGTTTAATAAGATTTTTTGTGTTGTATTAGAATAATATATTGGGACCAATTTTACATCAATGTTGAGGTTTGGATGAAAAAAAAAAGGAAACTAGGTGTGAAGAAAAAGAAATACAGAGATGATAAATGTTGAGGTATTCTATTAATGAAAATTTTAAATTTGGAAAAGTAAAAAATAAAAGGGCAAGATTCACCAGTTTCAATTTGGTAAAAAATAAAAAGAGTATACTAAACTTCAAAATTTTAAAAGGAAGTAAAAATTTAAAAAGACGAAAATCTTGAAGGTAAAAGAAAAAGTATTCATGAAGAGAGAAAAACTAGGAGTTTGAGTGGAAAAACCAGGGAGGTGTAACAAGGATTGAAGCAACACAGAATTGTCCCGTGTTTAAGACCAACTTATCAAGTAAGGCTTTCATGGTACTTTAATTATTTAAACTTTTGGGTTCATGTTCGTTTATTGCTTATGATTCATTATTTATGCAATTTTTGAATCATGCATATAATTTCTTTGGCTAGAGAATGTATGACATTTGGTTTGTAAAAATATATTTTATTTTTATTTTTATAGTAAGAAAAAAAATCTATTTTCTTTTTAATAAAAAATTTAAAAATAAAAATAAGGTGATATTTTTATAACTAAAAATAAAAATCAAACTCTGGCAAGCGCATCAAACCTCATATTCCAAATTGGGAATAAACAAGGTTGGGAGGAGCAATACAGCAACATTTTAATAAATAGACAACAGTATGGGCTAGGCTAGAAAGCAGTTCTGCTTAATAGTAACCCACTATTGAATGGACTTTGTTTGTCTCTTTATCAATCACTCCTTAGGCTTTGTTTTAAGCTGCATCTACTAATTATAAGTTGAAAATTTTCAACAACCCAATACTCGATATTTTGAGAAGAAATTACAACAACCTAACATCAAATAATTCCTGAAATAATTGAGTAATATAAAGAAAGAAGATGACACCTAAGATATTGTAGTTTTAGCCAAGTTTAAAGAAGATGTTCATCAACATTGTAAAATAATATCGTTTTGAATTACACTATATTCTAGTTGGCACTTAATGTGTGACATCTCTAATGTCGGTTAAAAAAATTAGTCTAAAAATTCATTTGCATGATAAAAGTTAAGGACTGATGGACAACTTTAAATAAAGAACGTATTTGCAGAAAATAAATAAGTCAAAAATGAATTTGCCATCAAACTCTTTTGAAAATATGTTTTATATTTGACATGGACTAATAAACCTCTAAGTATGAAGGTAGGCCCAGTAATTTTGTGTCATTGAAGATGCTTGTTCCTTTTATATTTGGCATCCTTTTGTACTTAATATGTCTTTTTCCTTTTTATTTTTGTCTGGTATGGCATGAACGACATGCTTCAGTTCAGCTAGTCAAAACTTTTGGTAATACACGGCATTGGAATAGCGGAACTTGCAATCAAATTTAACTGATAAAAGAAACACAAGTAAACAACCTTAAGTGGAAACCAAATACATTATTATATGGTGCAAGTCACAGAAATTGAAACAAAAGCAAGATGTGGAAAGCACAAGACATAAAACAGGTTGGTGGAGAGCCTTATCTATATATAGCATTGCCTGGATAAAATACACAGCAGGCAAAATGTTCATTTATGTTGGCTATAGTATAATATATGTTGGTTCTAAGCAACTAGTCCTTGTTGCTATGGCTCATACTAGCTCTGGATGGCAAGTTCCAAGGGAGAAACTTCCATCTTGGGAATTATCTTCTCTGGTTCTACTGCTTTGGTGACTGAGTTGGCTTGGTTTTCGTAAGCTGAGACATGTACTCCAAGTGCTGCTCTACCAGAAGGATCAAGGTTGTTGGACCAAGCAGCATCCCACTCAACTGCTTTCGCTGTGCTACATGCAACACTTGGTCCTCCAGGAACAGTGAGCCTGGCTGAGTTCTGCAAAACCAAATTGAGATTTGAATTAGCCCTTATTAAATCAAGAGGAATTATGTTGTCCCTTGGTTCATGGTCTAGATTGGATTGATAATTGATTGAGTTACCTGAGGGAAGAACCTCTCAAAGATCATTCTATAGTAGTATGCTTCCTTGGTAGTTGGAGTGTTAAAGGGGAAAATGTGAGCAGCATTGAGCATCATTTTGTCAGTAACCTACAAGAAAATGACACGAACCAATTGTCATGTTTACATATAATGAAATGGCATGAAGTTTAAATGAAATTTCAAGAATAAAAAAAAGGGGATTAAAGAGATAAGGTTTGGATTCATGTTTACATGTTTTGCAGCATGGGCTTTAAGGCCATCAATCCAACCATAGCCAACTCCATCACTGAATTGTTCTTTCTGCCTATATAAAATGTGCTGCATGATATTAAATTCATAGATGTTAGTTTAACAAATTAATTTTGCAAAGATCTACATTCTAGAGAATAAAGACATGGGGCAAATCAAAGAGTACCTTTGGCAGATAAGGATGCTCTTCATCATCAAATGCTCTCCTCAGCACCCATTTCTCAATTCGTCCTTCTGCTGGTTTTATCTGAACAGATAAAATAGTTAACCACTTAATAGAATCTAACATTTTTATGTGATCATGCACTGCAATATTCTGCATTCATACCATTTTATTCTCAGGATCAATGTTCATTGCAATATTGATAAAATCTTTGTCCAAAAATGGTACTCGGGCTTCCACACCCCAAGAAAAGGTTGATTTATTGGCTCTCAAGCAATCATATTTGTGGAGAGCCTTAATCTGCATTTAGTGAAAAAAATGAAAGAAAGAAAAAATCTATCAACCCTTTACTTCAATAAAGTACATTGTTCTGATAAGGAGCATGATGACTATATCACCTTGCGGCATGTTTCTTGCTGGAACTCTTCCTTGTTGGGTGCCTTGTGGAAATACAGATACCCTCCAAAAACCTCATCAGATCCTTCTCCAGAGAGAACCATTTTGACTCCTAATGACTTGATCTTACGAGACATCAGAAACATGGGAATGCTTGCCCTGATGGTCGTCACATCATATGTTTCGACGTGATAAATGACATCCTCAATGGCATCTAATCCATCCTGCATACACCATATATAAAAATTTACTAATTATTGTTTTTGTTGATTGAAAGACACCCGAATTTCAAGCAAATCAATATTATTTCTATACCTGAACAGTATAGTGGAACTCATGATGAACAGTTCCTATGTAGTCTGCTACTTCCCTTGCAGCCTTAAGGTCTGGTGCACCCTATTCAATACAAGATGACTAGAGATTAAGACAAACTTTTGTTTTTTTTAATGAAGATTACAAAATCATCTAATTTTGCAATTCATTAATAGTTTAGAATAGGTACACACCTCAAGACCTACACAGAATGAGTGTAATTTTGCTCCCCATTGCTTGGCAGCCTTTGTGCTTGCCAAGTGGCGAGCAGTGACAGATGCAACCAATGAAGAGTCCAAACCTCCAGAGAGTAACACACCAAAAGGCACATCAGTCATCAACCTCTTTATGACGGCCTGCAATCACATTCACTTTTAAAAACAAAAACCAAGCCTTTTTCCACTAGGTAGAGTCTGCTACATGGATCAAACAACACTATGATGTTCTATTGTGAATCATGTAGTATTGACTGAATCACTGTCTCTCAATTATACCATGTAAAAGTTTCCAGACAAAAAACTTGCAATTACAAAGATATATTGAGCCTTTTGTGAATCTTACCTTCTCAAAGGCATGCCTCAAAGGTAGAGGATCATAAGGGGTTGATGGAATACCCTCAGAGAACCATGGAGGATTGTACCATCTACGGAACCCTCTTTCTTTGCTAGAGTACAAGTGACCGGGTGGAAAAGATTCGAAATGTTCACAATCATCATTCAACCCCTTTAATTCTGATGAAATCCAAACAGATCCTGTACACAACACAAGTATGCCAAACTTGTCACAACTTATTCAATCAAATCTGTAGTTTAAGTTGCAATTGAAGATAAAAATTCAATTCAGAAGCAGGGCATTTTATAACATTACCATCTAGACCCCAACCAATGTATAGGGAAGTGACCCCTATAGCATCCCGTGACACTATGAAACTGTTGTCACGGGTATCCAGCAGAACAAAAGAAAATATACCATCCAGCATGTCCACAAAGTTTTCTCCATACTCCTCATACTTAAAAGATCAACAACAACAAGCAGGTGATAAGAACAACAAGTCCAATCATGATTAACAGCCATATTCTATATTATATAGAAAGTGTGGAATTTTTTGTCAAGAGTAGGAGTAAGAATAATTTATTGGAAAAACAAAAGTTTCTAAAATCTCTTTTGATTTCTATGCGTAGATGATCATGTTAAAATTTGTTTTAACTTGTAAAATATACATAAAGATGACTAACCAGGTGAGCAATAACATCACAGTCACTTCCTGTACGGAACTTGTGATTAGGCAACTGTTTCCTGAGATCTTCATGGTTGAAGATCTCTCCATTCACCTGTTGTTCAGGGGATGACATTTAACATCAGTCAGAATTTATATGGGTTAAATAAGGTCTAATCATGAATTTTCATATAATTGAAAATCATTCACTTTTGTGATAATTACTTTAAAAATCAAATTTTATGGTGATTTTTTATTAGTTGACAGTGTAAAAAAAAAAATTTATATCAAGATTAAACTCTTACAATTTATGTATTACCATATGATAATAGTATGACCAAGTCTAAATCATTGAATATCACAAGGCTTACTGTAACAATAACAGATTTGTCTTCATTGAAGAGGGGTTGATCACCGGAAGCAGGATCAACTATAGCTAACCGTTGATGAGCCAGATAACAATCACCATGTTGATAGAGCCCACTCCAGTCAGGGCCACGGTGCTTCAATCTGTGACATCAACAACACACAAAAACAATAAATGGAAAATCATAAAAACTTAACCAAACTGTACTTTCTTAACAGACCCTTGAAAATTTCCTCATGCACATCCTAGACCAATTAACTCCTTTCAATTACTAGTTTCCAATTGTCATTCTTTGGTTGGACTTTTCTACTACAAAGTTACCAATAATTGCATAACAACATGGACCCCACATCTTACTTGTTTATCTCAATACTAACCCGAATACTTATTTATCCTAAAACACTCTTCCTCCACTTATCTTGTCAAAGGAAAAACTGGTTTATCCTAAAATACTCGTTATATCTAAAATATGGACACAGGGCCCCAATATAGAGCAATAATTACCATAATTTCAACTCTTACATATGTTTAACACTTTAACTCATTCCCTTTATAATATTGGATGAACTAGACAGTAGTAGACACCACCATGACACATATTGTAAGCACCACCTTTTGATGGTTTTGCCGGTCTCCTTTTAGTATAAAAAATATGATAAATCATTTTTATAGCTAATTATATACATATTTCAGTATATCAGCAACTAATTGCTAAAACATAGTGAATTTTCCATTTTTCATTCTCCATCATCCATCACTCAATTCCCAATATTAGCATAGACAACTCTAGGTAGGGAAGAGTATTGAGCTGGAAAAATATGCAAAACAAGAAACTTTGAATACAAACGTCAAAGTTAAGTAAAGGGTATTGAAAAAGAAAAAAAATTCAACATTTTTTTCTTTCCTTTTTTGGGTATATGTATGTATTGTATAAGAAGACAGAGAGAATCATTGCCTGCGAGAAAGCTCAAGAACGCGGACCCTTTTGGATTGAGAGGTATCAGAACAACCAAGCACAGCAAGTATGCCACACATTGTGATATGATATATATTATGATATGATCATATAATATGTGAAATATGATAAAGAGGAAAGAGGTTTGAAGCTAAAAAAAAAAAAAACTGAAGAGGGAAGAAAGATAGTGTAAAGAGAAAATGAGAAAAAAAAAGGATAAAGAAAGAAAGACGGTAAGAAACGAATATGTAGGAGCAAAGAGAGGGAAGGGACAACACGTAGAACGGTTCCAAGTTGAAAGAGTTAAGTGATCCATACACCAACGTACACGTATTTATATGCAGAGGATGGTGCTCAAACGGTGTCGTTTCGTGTGATGTCGCTTTCTACAATGCCGTGGGAAGGGTTTACCGGCTACCGGGTGGTCCCGTGACTCAACACCGGGACCACCGCCTCTTTCGTCTTGCGTCGTGCCACGTGGTGTGACGTGGTTTGCTATGGGATACTTTTGTCACTTTATTTAATTATTATTATATTCTTTATTTTATTTATTTGATATATTTTTTTTGCCTGTGCTGAGCGATTTGCTGCTTCCCGCTTGGTCTCGAAGAATAATTTTGTTAAAATTTCTGAGAGTTTATACGAATCAATCAACTGTTACGTCGTCTTGTTTCTATTTTTCAGAAGTAGTAGTAATCACAAAGTTGGAAAATGGTTAAATAATTCAATTTTCTTTTATGTTAAGAGTGTTTTAGTTAACCCAAGTGTTAAGATTCGTATGACATTACTTGACCAATGAATCGAATTTTAATTAAGCTGTTTAGTCATTACTTTATTTACTGAGTTGCAACCGTTATTTATAAATAAAAAGAGTAATTTAGCCAATAAAAATTATATTCATATATTTTATGAGATTATAAATTAAAATTCTATTAATAATATAAAAATTTTGTTAATGATTACTTGTAAATACTTTACAAATATTTCTATGTTTTGAAATATATTTTGATTCTGTTGAATTTTCAAAATCTAGCTAATTCATCTAATTTTTTTATATATAGAAAATGGAATAATTTATAGAAGTAACTAATCAATGAGAAAAAGAATATTATTTTAATTAATTGAATCAGAATTTTATGGAATTCATGAGTTGAATTATATTTTTTAATCAATTATTTAATTTGTTTTAATTTCTATTATATGTTTTATGGTTTAATTTTTTATTTTATAAAAATTATTTTTTGATTTTATTTTAAATTTTTATAATTTTAATTTTAAAAATATAAGTATATATAATTTGGTTCCTAATTTTTTTTATTTTTAACTTTTTGAAAGATTAATTTATTAAAAAAACATATCAATTTATACATTTAACTTCGTCCTAATACTATTCATATTTTATATGTTACTTATTTTTTGAAAAGATGATCAAAATATAATCAAATTGTACATTTTAAAATTTTTTGAAGACTAAAAATACATATAATGTACTGGTTGAATAAATAATTTAACTAAATATTTTTTAATAATTTTTACCTAAAAGTTGAAGTTATAAATTTACGTATAAAATTTATTAAAATAAATTTTAATAGCTTTTGATAAAATATGCGGAAAATTATAAAACATAGATAAATTTATTTATAAAAATTATAAACCATTTTTGGAAGGCGAACAAAATTTCTAAATGTTTTCAAACAATTTAAATTTACAATGTAAATTATGTACTTGGACAGTTTTTTGTTATATATACAAAGTTGTCTACTCAAAGGGATGTTGTATGTCGGCTGGGTCGCATTTTTTTAAGTTTAGTAACTCTTGGGAATATTGCTCAATTTACTCTATCAAGTTAATCAACAATTTATTAATTAAAATAATAAACAAAAACCAAATTTCTTTATGGAAGAATTATACACATTAAAAAAAAGTCTTCTACATCAAAACTTCTAAATGATGCGACTTCAAATTTCTTGTTGAGGATGTCCGTAGTTTAGATTTAATCAATTTTTAAATAAAAATTTATTTAATTCAATCATAAAAATATATTGACTTAATTTGGGTTAATTTAAATAAACTTTTTAATTCAATTCAATTCAATTAAAAGTAGTTTATATTAGATTAAGTTATTTGATTTTATATTTTACTTTTAATTTTATTCGAAGGTAATAAATAAATCATCTTACAGTTGTATATACAGTACTTTAAAAGAGTTTAACTATGACGAATTATATCTAACAGAGCAAGTTACCTAAAAAGAATATTTAACGAGCAAATTTCACCATAGTTCTCTTTGTTTTTTTGCAATCATCTGAGATATATATATATATATATATATATATATATATATATAGTTATAAAAAATAAAAGAAATGTATGACTTCAACTATGAATGAGAAAACGCAAATTGATTGTGGGAAATAAAATTAAAAAAAAAAAGTCAAAATGATTCGCTGCATATTTTCAACAAATCCACGTGGCAGTAACTTGCGTGATCCCTTTAATTCCTTACGTGCTCTCGACGTGGCTTTGATTGGTGACTTCCTCTTTGTCACATTAAATTGGAACTGAATAAACTTCCATTACATCCCATCAATTTTAGTATTTATGGATTCCAATAATCCTTTCACAAGATGTATTTAAATATCTTGAATAATTTACTTCAAGATGTAACAAGTATAAAATATTTTTTATATATGGAAGAAATGTTTTCTATTTATGTTCTATTGTTTATTTTCAATTTTTTTAATGTGTATTTATATATAATAAAAATAATGAAATTTAAATTTAAAATTTTATATAAATTATGTTAATCTCTGAATACTAGGCTAATTTTAATATATTTTAATGAGTACTATATTTAACAACACATAATAAAAATCTAAATATAATAAATTTTATTAAAAATTATAATTTAATATATTAATAATATTTTTTATTAAAAATTTACTATTTATTAGTCTTTTATTTATAATTAAATATATTAAAAAGTTAATTTACTACGTAAGTAAATCTTGTAATTATAAAATTTAGCAAAGAAAAAGGCGATATAGTTATGAATGTGAACTAATATGATTAGCTGACACTGGATATATGAATAATTTTAAATTTTATAACTTTTTTTCTATGCAAAATTTTTTAATTATTAAATAAAAATAATAAATATTTATATATTTTTAATAAAATAAAAAAAATTATTTTATATTTTTTATATAAGATAATAAAATATACAAAAACTCGGAATATATATATATATATATATATATATATATATATATATATATATATATTCTTGTTTGAAATTGAGCATGTAATTGAGAATGAAAATTAGAATTGGTATTATTAGTTCTAATTTTATGTTTAAGAATCCAAATTACACTAAAATTATAGAATTGTAAAATAATTAACTTTGAAATAAATATTTTTAATTTTTAATCAACAACTAAAAAAATATCAAACCTTTACCTGCTATATTATAGCATTATTATTAATACTGTTATTATTATTTCTGTGTTTTAATTTTTCCTATTACATTGGTCATATTTTTATTGTCATCAATTTAATATAATTTACATTTATTTTAAAACATTATTTTGTTCATTCAATTTTTTATATAATTTAAAACTCTGAAAAAAATATTTTTGAAAAAATTAAAATCTAATTAACCGATCAATGATTAAAGTGTTATGATATGTATTAGTCTTACATAGTATTTGAACAAAATTAATCTAAAATGGACATATAAAAATATTATGACAATACTTTTAAGAACTTATTTTAGTAAAAAAAATATTAAAAAACCAATATAATAATATTTTGATGTTCAAGATATTCATTTATAATCAAAGTTTTTATAGTACTAATATAATAATATTTGGATGATGTTATTAAGGTTTATTCCTCAATTATACTTCTTCTGCTACCTGCCAGAAAAAAATATTAATTAATTCGAGACTCCTAGTCATGATGTTTTATAATTAATTTTATGAGCTTTTCATGAACATTAAAGTTGAATATCTTTCCAAAATGAAACTGTTCTAACGGATCTATTAATGATGAAAATTAGTTATTACATTAGATTACCTAGTTAATTAGCTAAGAGCATTTACTTCTTCTAGTCTTATTTATAAGAATTTTTATTTTTTTAATCTTCTTTAAATTTTTTATAAAATTTTAGAAGTATTAATTTTTTTTTCACATGTCCTTCGTAAATAATGAATCCTTTAAAATTTCTACAATTAATGTGATAATAGAATTCAATTTTAAATATAAAAAAGTAAAAAAGTTATAATATTAACCTTTCTCAATTGATAGATCAATAAGTTCAGAATGAGTATAATTATAAAATTAATGATATTCAAATCAGAATAAGTAGTGCAGCATAGACATTCATTTCTACAAATTATATTCCATGTGAACAGACTTTATGCTGTATGCCTACAAGAGCTTAGAATTTACTGAAATCACTTTTTTACTTGGAGAACTAGAGTCCAAATTGATATTAATTTTTTTTCTTATTTTCTCAATTATTATTTTTTCTTGACATTTCAAATTAAAATATTGTTTAAAAGTACAAATTTTTTAAATAATAAATACTTGTATCCAATTTATTTTTTAGGAATTAAAATAATATTATAAAATATTTAAAATAACGAGTTAGATGGTATTTAAATATTTTTTTATTAACTCATATAGATTGTTTGATAAACTGAAGAGCACTGATATTTTTTTATAGATGCACAGTTACAATACTTAATAATATCTCCATCGTTAATTGATTAATAATTAATTTAATTAATTACGTTGCATTGATTTATTAATGATTATTTTTTTATTTATCCACATGTAGTTAAGTTGTTAACCATATTTTTATATTGTTAATTATATTTTTTTATAGTAATTAATAATAAAACTGTTAATTGATTAACAAAAATATTTTACAAAAATAGAAGGCATGATTACGCGTGTGTAGAGACTTTTTCATACGCTCAATAGTAGCTTTCGTAATTTCTTTTAGTTATAGGGTAATTTTAAATTGAAGATTTTAATACTTAAAAAAAATTAAAATATATAAAAATTTAATTTTTTCAATTTTTTAATTTTAAAATGTTTAATTTGGATAAATAATTTATTTTTAAATTTTTAAATTTAAAGAAATTTAATTTTTATCATATATACAATTTTATTTTTAAATATTTATCCAAAGAAATGAAATTTCAATATTAAATTTGAAAAAATAAACATTTGTTACTTATACAATTTCTATATAAATAATTTATTTCAATCTAATTTATAATTATAAAAATATAATTTAATAAGAATAAAAATTCATTTCTTTGCTTGTTATAATGAAGTTCAGAAAAATTGACTTGAAAGAGAATGAATAATTCAAATTATATACAATAAATACAAAATAATTACATTCACTAATAAATGAAAAAAAATCTGTCCTAATAAATATATGTATAGAATAATAAAGATATACACATGAAAATATATAAAAAAAAATTAACACAAAAATAAAAAATATATCATAAATTAGTGTTAATATTCTATTTACAATATTTAAAACAGATTAAAATTTTAAATTCATATGTTTGGTAGAATTCTTAATTCTTATATCTTAGTTGATTATATTTTTAAAAAAATTATTAAAATTTAAAATATTTTAAACAATGTACATTAACCTTTAGTTTAAATCATCCCGTAAAATAAATGTTCTCTTTAAATCTCCCGTCCAAATAAATGCTACATGTATTTTAGTCCTTAGATTGTTAAATGTATACATATTCAACGTATTAACAAAATATTTTAAGCAGGAAGTGTAAGGTAACTCAATTAGTAAAATCTTTTATAGTGTAGTTATTACAAAAAATAACAAACCAAAATATCCGATCTATTTTAAAAGAATATATAAATGAAAGTAATTACAAAATCTTTTAATTTTTATTTATTTAGTTATATATTAATAAAATATTTATTAAAATATATTCTAAGTATAAATATAAACATAATTGAGTACAGATATTAAAAATAAAAAAATTATAAATTTTTTTATAAAAATATTAATAATATTAATATTATGTGTTAAATTTAACATATACCTTAACTTAATAATTATTTATAAAATATAAAATTTATTAATTCAATTGTTAAATTATATTATAATATTTTTATTATATATAAAATTTAAAATAATTTAAATATTAGTAAATATATTATTTAATTATTAATATTTATATATATTTAAATAATATATTAGATATTAAAATAAAATTACGTAATAAAATATCTATTAATTTTTATTTGATATAAAATTTTATAAACATAATATATTTATAAAAACTTTTAAATCATAAGTTGGATCAATAAATATTATATTATATAACAAATTATAAAATTGGTATAAATATCAAATTAATATATATAAAAAAGAATAAATATATCATAAATTATTTTATTTAATATTTTTTAAATTATTAAATTTTATTAATCCAAATAATAAATTAACAAATTTTATTTATAAAATTTAAAAAATATTTAACATTTTATTAAATAAATTTAAATTAATATATGTTAGAATAGATATATTATTAATTAAAATAAAATAATATAATCAAATATAATTTGTTTTTAATTTTATAAATATAACTTATAAAATAACATCTGTTATTTATCTATTAAATTAATAAAATTTGATCATTTAAAAAATATTAAACAGAATAATTTATGAGAAATTAATTCTTTAAAAAATTAATCCTTTTCTTTTTCTATTCTATATATATTATAATTTAAAAAATAATAAAAATATGATTCCCCTATTCAACCTTTTAATCAATTCAATGATAAAGTTATTTCAGATACGATGGAACTTAAGATTTAAGTGGCGAATGTGCCGTTTAAAATAAAAATAATAAAATGATGCCATTATTTAACCTTTTAATTAATTCGATGATAGTAAAGTTATTCTACCACAAAATGGATACGATGGAATCTAAAATTTAAGTGGCGAATGTTGATGACATTTATGAGGAGAATAAGTGGGTTAGGAGAGTGGAAATTAAACAATATCTTATTTCTTTAAGATTAAAAATTAAATTTAAATAAAATATTATAAAATTTAGTGTTTGGATATTACAAAAGTAACATAATTTTTGTTTTGGGGAGAGATTAAAGTTAAATCACTTTTGTTAAATTTAGGAATTAAAATTACCTAAGTTGTTTTATAAAAGTAAAATAAAAAATTGAGACACTATTAAAGATCCATTACTTATTTAAATTTAAAATAAAACTATTATTTAACTATTTTATTTTGGTTTAAATTATTAACCAAAGGCTAGATCCAGACACTCCAAAAAAAAATTCCATAGTAATTATTAATTAATCACAAATTTTATTAATTTCTTATACAGGGAGACTTATGCGGAGTCTGTTTCTTTTCAGAGTCCTCAGGTGGGTCAATCGAGTAATTAATATTTACAAAAAAGAGTAACAGTTATATTAAAATGAAACTTATTTTATATAAAAGACCTATTATATTTTTTAATATTATTCTCATTTTAATTAATTTTTTAAAATTACTATAATAAATATAATTTTTTAAAACGAGTCTAAAAACCAATCCGGTACATAACGATTGTGACGAATTAAAAACAATTCCAATGTAATTGCATTTTCTCAAAATAACAGATGGAGGATAATTTCACATATCATCATCATCATCAACAAAAATGTTCTTTCAACTCTGCTTTTAATGGTTTAAGAGTTTATACTATCAGAATTTCTCTGTTTTTAAGGTTTTATTCTGAGTGCCTTTTCCAGAAGCAACGAAGCATCACATGTATAAATATCATAAAACTGAAGGAAATAAATATTTAATTTGTAATATTATGGAATCTATGAAATAAAATAAAATAAAATAAAAATATAGAAACATACATAATAAATATCACATGCTACATTGAGAGCATATTTTATTATGTTTTGATATCACAGCATATAATTACTTTTGTGTTATTAATATTATCTTTAATTTTGTATAGAAGGATATTAAATTTTTAGATAAATAAATTTATACATAGTTTAATTATTCTTTGTCTTCTTTTCCCCACATCTCATTCAATCAACTTTTTGGCCATTCAATGTGTATTTGCCGCGTTTGCACATGTGGAAGTGGATAAGAACATAGCCAACTGGATTCATCTTCTGTTTTTTCAAAGGAATGAGGAAGAAGTTAAATTTGCATAAAGAAACAAATAATAATTTATTGATATATACCAAACGCAAAAGTCACTTTCGTGGAAAGGTCAAGCTGCATAGTACAATTTACATAAGAATTCTCACCCATTATCTTCTTTTGTGGTCACATAACTTTGAAAGCTTCAATTATTTTTTAAAATGTTTTTTAATATGCAGATAACTAATTATGTAATTATTATAACAATTAGTTATAAATAAAAATAGAAAATGTTTATATTGCAGAACTGGAATAGATAACAATGCAAACTTTATAGCCCATGTGAAAATTTTATTAAGAGTATACGTTAATAAAAAAGACTTCTCAGACGGTGTTTCAAGTTTATACTTTGATAATTAAAAAAAAAAAAACATGTGTTGATTAATTTAATTTAAATGAAAAGATAGTATAGGCATAATATTTGTACCTATTTTTTTCTTCTTCTTTTCAATAAAATTATTTTTCATAGTAATGGATTTTTGCAGTCACACTCCATCAGTCCATCTCTTAACTGGATTACTTATTGATGCTCTCCAAGGACCTTAATCTCTCACTCATTCATAAAAAAATAAAAATAAAAACCTCATTTTTAATTTCTTGGTTCATTTAATTCCCTAATCTATACCAAATTCTTCTAATTAATTATCCTATCAATCTGTTACACAGGTTTAATTTTAGTATGATATTTTTCACTGCAAAATAAATTTTATAGTTAACGGAAAAACATTTTTAATGATTTGTTTAAATTAATTGATTATACTTTCAAAAAATTTAAGTACAAATAATCTAAAGAGAATTTTAGGCTAATAACTTTATTTAACTTAATATTCTCTTATATTGGATTTTTAAAATTTTTTTAATTATTTTTAAATATTTTTTTAATTTTAAGATTTCAATATACTGTATTAAATTATAGCATTCATTTTTATATAAACTGAATTTTAATATTATTATAATCATAATTCATTTTAATTTGGATTAAATGATTATTAATGTGATTTATTGAATCATAGTTAATAGAGTTAGTTGTATAATATGCTTTAAAAATAGTATTTTTATCGAATTATACATGACAATTTGTAGTGTTTTTATTTTTATGTTCATATGTTAATTACACATTTATTTAATTTAAATTGAGCTAGTTTTGAATATTTTTATCTTAAATTATGAAAAGATAAAAAAATATAACTTAATCTTTGAGATGATTAAAAAAATTACTAATGATATTCTCCAATCTTTCCCTCACTCTTTTCGAATATAAAAGAAATGTTATCACTCTTGAGTATCGTGCTTTTTTTTTTTCTTGTTTTTACATACAATCTGAGCTTCTAACTTTGATTAAATGTATTTTTGAGTTACAATTTAATTAAGTATTTATTCATAAAATTTATTTATATAAAATTTTTTATGTTATAAATTTAATTATAAAAATATTATAATAAATTAAAAACAATTTATTTATTTTAATAGATTATATTTAAAAAACTTATGAAAATAAATAAAAAAATTATAAAAATTGTAAATTATTTTTATAATTTTTTAAACTCCTTCAAATGAAACCTAAATGATTTTAAATGTTACTGGTTTGGTGATTAGTTAATGCGTAATGGAATGGATGCCATATAATTAACTATCATTGCTTAGTGACAGTAGGTATGTAAGGATGACAGAAATATTTATTTTACATCCATTGGGGAGGCTAAAATGTTACCAAATTGTTTTCTATTTTAGGCTGTACAAAACTGTTATCTTAAAAGTATTGGTTAAAAAGTTAAAAATATTTTTTAATAAAATTATAAAAAAGTATATTAATAATATTTTTAATAAAAATATATTTTATGTTAAAATAAAATTATACAATAAAATATCTATAAAATTTTATAAATATAAATTCAATTTTATAGCAACTTTCAAATCAATAATTAAATGAATAAATTTTATAAAAAATATTAAATAATAAAAATATCTACATCTAAATTTTTAATATATATATATATATAATAAAATTATCTATAATCCAGGTCAATTCATACCATCATATAAAGGTTCAAATAGGTCTCTTCATTCAGTTAAGTATCTTATTCTTTCTCTCTATCAACTAGATAAAAACATGTTCTCATCCTAAAAAAGAAGAAAGGTAGATGTATACATCGGTTGAAAAACAAAAAAAGAAACAAAAATGCCTTTAAGAACAATTTAATTTGATTAGATTAGATTTAGTGGCTTTTAGACATCTCTTAGGGTTCATTTGTTACGTCTATACTCTCGGTTGCTTTGTATATGTGGCATAGTGACTTTTGACTAATTTGGAGGCCATAATCTATTGATATATAACTTGGTATTTGTTTTCATGGCCGATGGGAAAAAATAGAAAATAAAGTCCTTCAAATGAAAAAATGTCATTAAGTACGTTTTAAAAATTTAAATATTGAATAATTTAAAAAAATTAAATTATCATCATATCAATTTTGTAACTATTTTACTAAATTAATCTTTTAAATTTTACAATACCTCCATATTAATTCTTAAAAAGAATTAAAATAGTAAAAAATAAAATTTTAACAGTTTAAAATTAATTTTGATAAAAAATAATAAAATTCTATCAAATTAAACTTAATAAAAGACTGATTTAATAAAAAAAATTTAATATGATAGTTTTTAATTTTTTAAAGAACTAATTAAGTCCAAAACCTTTGAGCTACTTAGTAACACTCATATTTAAAAGTCCAAATTAAGGTTTTTTTTTTTTTCAAAACTAAAATTTCATGTACTTATTCATGGAAGTATGGTGGAAAACATGGCTTCAGAAAAACAATGTCGTTCTTTTGCATCCAAATCTTACTGACTTTTAGAGGTTACAAAGCGTTCCTTTTTTGTACTTAGTGACAATGTATGCTTCACTTTAGTTTACGACTTTTGGTATCTCCGTTAGGTCGTGCTTTCTTTCTTTTTTCTTTCGTTATTTCCTAATCCACATATACTACAAGTAAAGAGAGTTTCATTGATAACGACTTTTCAATTAAATAAGTAAAAGTGTTAGTGCCTTTAGATTTTATAAGTTAATATCATTAAACATTTCAAGTTAAATCAAGAGTTTGCACTTTTAAAAGAGTTTCGTCTTTTTTTCTCTTTTGTATGAGAAGCACTATCTTTTAAAAATAAAATCAAATGCCATTCGAATTATTAATTAAATTTGAAAGGGAATTACTTTTGTGTATATATGCATGAAAATAAATTATTATTTATTCTTTTAAGTCGAAGTAGTATTTTATTTCTTGTCATAATACGTGTACCATTGTGACTTATATACTTGTTTAATTAATTAAACTATTGAATATACGATTAGATTCCAACGAGAACCAGATAATAACTGAGAAACTAGTGAGTAGTTTATATATATATGGGACCAATGAATTATTGTCTCATTGCGTGATATAAAATAATTTTTGCGATGATGTTATTAATTATTGGAGCTAATAAGACAACGCGATGTTGGTTAGGACGTATTAACTATTTTAATTAATGGTGTAAACTTCACCTAAAAAAATACATAACATCGATACATTCAATAAAAGAAGCTATAGTTCTATACAATATAACTGAGCGCGTAGTTTATAACTATATATAAATATTTTAATTTCAAACACTTATATATATATGCAGTACACCAGCCGAAGCAGAAGATACCGACGACGGCATTGTTGGCCAAACCCCCAACAGTAGCAGCGTAGAGAAAGTGAACACCTCCTATGAAACATGCACTCTTAGTCGGTGATTATTTTTCGTTTTTTTATAGTTTCACAAATTTAAAATATATATTATATAAATTTATTGTCATAGAAAAAATTAAACTCAATTAAATAACTTGATAATAAGATAAAATACCTCGAATTTTAAAAATAAATTTATGAATTAAATAATAGTTATAGAAATTTTGCACTAAAGAATTGTTAAAAAATTAAATTTTGACAAAAAAAAAAAAGAAGAGAGACAAATCTTTTACTTTTGATTTAATATTAATTAATTTTAATTTATATTTAATGATACATAATAAAATATTATAAATAATAATTTTTATTTAAATTATTATATTTATATTGTCAATATATAAAATTTTATGAATTTTTATCAAATTTACTATATATAAATTTTATTATATTTTTTCGATATGTATTAAAAATTTATTATATAATATTTATGAAAATAAAAATATTATAATATTTAATTTAGTGTAATTTATTAGTATATTTTATTTTAACAACTATTAAATTAGAAATAGAAAAAAAATTTCTTCTAAAAATTTTAACTTTAAAATACGTGTTTAAATAAAGAATGAAGAAAAATTTATATAAAAATCTACATTCTTATTTATATGTTTTTAATATTTTGATAATAAAAATTATTATTTTTATAATTTTAAATATAAAAAAATCCTATTTTTGAATATATTCACTATTAACCTATTTATTTTCTAAATGATGTAAATTAATATAATATTTATCATTTTTATATTGTTAATTTAAACATATAATATCATAAATATTTCTAATAAAACATAAATTATAATATATTAATTTATTTTTATATAAAAAAGAGAAAGTATTCTACAATTTTGTTAATCGAACTATTTGGAGGTTAATAGGGACAAACCGTGAATTCTGACCTATTGAAATGGATAAACACTGTTTGTTTTTAATTTTATTTGATATGTACTAAATGAACTCTAGTCTTACACGATTTTCCACACAAATGACAAAACCAAGTGCTTTTGCATTTGAAGTCGTAAAATTAGCAAAATGCTACGTGTGTTACATTTTGATTGGGAATAACACATTTATTGTGGGGAATAACACAGAGTCTTCTCGACCAAAAAGAAAACACAAATTTTTTGTGGGGCATATTTTCTTGCTCCTTTCTTTGTGCTAAGCTTGAGAAACAGATGAAGAAGCTTATTCATCTGAGTAAAGGAATGGAATGGCATGAAAAGATAGCGGATCACAGAGCAAATAATTAAGGACATGACAAGATAACAAGCATATCCGGTTAACCCACGTGTACATATCCCAAAGGTATCACTTATTTAAACTTATCTTTTTTCTCTTCCGAACCTTTTGCCATTGTACCCCATTAAAAAAAAAATCTTAATCAATATCTTAAAAAATAAAATAAAATTTATTGAAGATATTGTTAATATATCATTTTTTAATTTTTACTATATTTTAATGTAATTTTTAAAAAATATATTATTTTTAAATTTTTTAATCATATCTTTAAAGTACTATTAATTAAGAAAATCTTTTAAAAATATATGTTCTTAAATAATTATTGAGCTTGTGAGTCACGAATAGGAGTGGAAAGGCCACGAAAACATTAAATACTGAAGTGAACTAAGTTCCACTTTACCAGGTTCTCCTTATAATATTCCAAATATGGAGATGTGCATGTCAACGTTGGCAAATTAACCGCGCAACTTCTAAAGCATAAAATGAAAGTGGTTGTCATAATGCCCTATTTGAAGGTACCATGGTGCCAAAGAAAATGGAATAATTATTTGAATAAAGCGTGATACTGGCTTGGAAGCCAAAAATGCGATTTAATTATTGAAATTTGAGATAGAAAATTGGGAGGAATCCAACTTGCAAAACTTTAATTGAAAATGAGACTACTGCAATTTATTGTTATGCTAAGAGGAATTTGTCAATCATGGCAGGGTAAAAGATTCCATTCTGTTCTATTATAACACATTATAGGTCTAAAAGAATTTCTCCCACGAAACTTGTACTATAAAGAAATGGTAAAGAAGAAAGGGTAGTATGAACAAGATCAAAATTGTGACTTTTCCACTGGAATCAAAGATCCTGTGCCAGGCTCAATAATGGAGCATATGATTTTTTTTTTAAAACCACTCTGAAATGTTCATTGTAAATGGAGACTCCTCATTTTAAGTTCAAGGCTAACCACCACATATGCCATATAAAAATTCATTTTATGGATGTAATTTTATTACCTTTTAATTTCTCATGGAAAGCAATGGAATAGTGATGTGGGTGGTTCAGTTTGCACCAATTTTTAAACAAAAAAATTCATTTAATTCATTTATAAAAATAAATTTTTGTTTAATTTGAATTGCTTTAAATACAATATCAAATATGACTTGATCCAATTTAATCTAATTTAAAAGTTTAGGATGGTTTTGGTCTTGAGTTTTAAAATTTTTTAAAACTAAAATAAGTTTTTAAGTTTATAGTTTTATTTTTAATTTTGTGTGATTTTTAATTTTATAAATTATAAAATTTATTATTTAATATCAAAGATATAAAAAAATAAGTTGAATAAACAATTTTTATTATACCAGTGAAAGGAATGGTGGTAAGATTTAACATTGAAGGATGATGAATATGATAATAATAGTGATAATGGTAATGAATGTTTAGTGATGATGACAAAGATAGTAAAAGATTAAGTATTGGCCTTGTCAATTAAGAATGTTATGGATTACCATCGAAAAAAAGTTTAAAACTATGATACTGATAATAGTAAAAGGCATTGGCAACGAGGGTGAAGGTCAATGTGATGATAGTAATTAAGGGTGTGAAGCAACAAGATTGATTGGATAGTCTAATAGTCTAATGATAATAGTGGTGGTGTTTGTTAAGGGTAATAATGGAAGGTGTCAAACAATGACTATAATGGTAAAGTTAAACGTTTTTTTTATGACATCAATGATGAAAAATATTGGATAATGACAACAATAATGGATGATATAAGTTGAAGTAACAATGACAAGGATAGTAAATGATGTTATGATGGTGGATAATGTCAAACAATGATAACTATGAAAGGTGATGAGTGATGGAGGATTTAGGGTTTCGATTAATAACAATGTGTGGAAGATAGTATAGAACAATGATGATGAAAGATGATCATCAACTCTAATAGTAAAAAATAGAGAATAGAAAATGGTGATGGTAGAGATGCATGCGAAATGCACAATATTTTTAAAATTAATAAATATATTTATCAATTTTTTATTTATAATTTTAAAAATTAAGATAACATTATTTTGAAACTATGTTAAAAAAATATCTTAGCCAAATGTATGTATAACATGCCAACATTGCAGGGTATTCTCAATAATATAATTTCTAACTTCTAAAATTTTTTTACTATAACTTTATGATGTTATTAATCCCAACACTTTCTAATAATTTTAAAATTAATTCAAAATATCATTTATTTTACTGGTACATAATAAACTCAATTATCTCATAATTTTTAAAATTTTGACATTTATAAAATTTAATTTACATAAACATGTCAAAGATAATAAATTATCTAAAATTAAAATTCATGTTACTACATAGAGCATAAATCATATCATATAATAGACATATTACTGTATTCATATTGCATTATCTTTTTTCAAACTTTTGACATAACCATAATTTCATTAATATCTTAATTATTATAAACATTATATAAGAACAACATGCCAAATAAATAAATAAATTCAAGTATCTCATGCCTCTTTTACATAATTATAATATAAATTTTTATCAAATTAAATTTAGAAAAATAGGGTATGATCACTTTTATATTTCATTTATATATAGAAAGATTTTTTTAATATAATCCAATAAGATCTTAAACTTTTTTTTTATAGTTTAATATTTAATTTCAATATTCTAAATAAAATCATATTAATTAATATTATTTTTTAAAATTTAAAATATTTATATTCAACATTATAACCAAGTAAACATATTTATAAGATTTGGTAGCACTCCATAATTTACAACAAATAAAAGATAAATTTATAAATCAATCTTTAAGATAATGTTATCACATACGATAGTAGCATAATAACATGTTTCTATTTTTTTTAACTAAATGATGACAAAATAAGATATAATTAATGTAAAAATTTTAAAATATTTCCTTATAATAGATGGAATGTAAAAATGATATTTATTCATTTATATCTTTTATATAAATATTTTTAATGAAATCTTATAAATTTTTTATAAATGATAAAAAGTTAATCTCTCGTTAAAAAAAATGAAAACCTAAACAACACAAATTGAAAATAATGATAGCTAAACAAATATGTATAAAAAGATAAATCAATTCATAGTTATAACTAATACATATAAGAACATATTGATTTATATTTATAGAGATAATTAATCTATTTTATTATTATTATTATTTTAAATCAACATCCAATTAAAAAAATAATATTAAATTTATATCAATTTAATAGTATATGTATTAGTAATAAATAATAAATACATAAATAAATATTTTAAAAATTAGAACAAATATATTTTTGTAAAGGTAACATCAAATCAAATTTTTGAGATTATTTAAAATTAATTAAAATAATTAGATATCATCGACATGTGAAAATATTATCTTCAAAAGTTTAAATAATTACGACATGATTTCAATAGAAATAGTAGTCTCCTTTATATCTTTATATATGAATCAAATTTTTTAAAAATTAATTTGTTGATAAATATACTTAAATATTGTTTAAAATTTTTAATTAAATTAAATTTAAATTTAAATATAATTTTAAATAAATATTTAAAATTAATAATTAATTTTGATTCATTAAATTTAGTTACATTTAAAAATAATAAAAATTAAATATAATAATAAAAAAATTACAAAATTTATAATTAAAAGTTTAATTACCATAATTTAAATAGATAATGATAAATCATAATTATTTTTTTAAATAATTTTTTATTGTAATAATCCATATTCTAAGTCATTACTTTAAGCAAAAGTATAAAGGTATTTAAACATTTACTATGGATAAGAAGTAATGTAATATTTTTTTTAAAAAAAAAAGACTTGCTTGCCATTACTGAATAGTAATCATAATAAAGATTAATTTAAAATATTTACTCTCACATCCAAATTATAAATAATAGCCAGAATAGTCTTCAATTTTATTTTAAAAAAGTGAAATGAAAGCGATACACATCCTAGATGCACTTGAATTAATTAATGAATTTTATCTTATTTATTTAAATTTATTAGGTTGATTTTTTAATTAATTTTTCTCCATTTACATTCTACTTTTAATATTTTGTGATTTGTTAAACCAATTTTCTTTATATTTAGTCTGTCTTAATTTGCTCGAGAAATTTAAATAATTCTTAAAAGATAATTTTATATTAAATTTTAATTGATAAAATCTAAAGTTATTTTTAACGTATTTGGATTGACCACGTCAAATACTCTATAACGTATTCTACAATTAAATTAGTAGTTTTGTTTTTTTAGTAATGCTTTTGGCCCATGGATGACATAATCTCGGAAATGGGAAAAGAGGTTTGATTGCATAAAATAAATTTTTATAATATATTCAAAGATATATAATAAAATATAAATATAATATTTTTAATAAAAATTATATAATCTGGTTACAATAATAATACTAAATATTATATTTTTAAACAGTAAATTATTATTTTAGTAAACATTTATTACACATTTTTAGATAAATATTAAAAAAATGGCATATTTAAACCATATAACGATTAACGATATGTGGCGCAGGAAGGCGCATGCGCTGTAGACATTGACAACAATATTAATTTACTTACTCAAAAACAAGAGCCGTTGAAAACCAAGCCCAAACATATATAACACATTCCTACGAAATTTTTTATAACTTACTTTTTTATTTCACTCTCACTTCGATTGATCATTTATCTTTTTTTATATACTTATCTTTCATCTCCTTTTTATTTGTTAAAAGATATTGTATTACGAAGATATAACTTTCTTCTTTTCTTTCATTTTTTATACATAAATAATAAAAATTCAAATATGCTTTAAATTATCATAAATTTCATTTTATTTCTTTATCTTTATTATTTTTTAGTAAACATAAAAATTTTAAAAATTAAATAATAATTATTATCATTTAATTATAAATTTTATATCATTAAAAATTATTAATTTTTAAATAATTAATCTTAAAATTAAATAATAATATAAATTTTTTACATCTTACAAATATATTTTATCCATAAATAAATAACATAATTGTGGGGCCCAGAAAAGATAGATAATGAAAAAAATAACATAACTTTGGTTGGTTGGATAAATTCCAAAGATATCACTTTAATAAGGGCTCAAATAATTTTAGCGTGCGGCGACACGATGCTGTTACGTGTGCAAAAGCACCGTCAGCGACACAACATTGTAAACTGGAAGAAGAGCTTTTCCCTTTCTTTGGACAACCATGACTTTTAACTATTCATTTCAATATTGATATTCATCGTTACAATACAATCATGGTTTAGATAACCCAATTGGACCACCCTTTGGTGATTTTATCCTATTTCATTAATTAAATTAACTCTTGCGGATGAAATTATTGACGTTTTCATATATTAGATTATAGTTGGGTTAGATGCGCGGGAGATGAATTTGCCAAGAATTATATTAAATCTGTGATTTGATTAGTGAAAATGAAGCAATTAATTAATTGAGAGTAAGTTGAATCTCAATCATACTCCACATCATGTTTTCCATATCAAAGATAAATATACTTGTTGTTCAATCAATCACTTGTTGCATGAAGGTGTGTAAACAATTGTGATATATAATTGAAGTTTGGATGATTTTAATATAGGCCCTGTTAAACCGAGATTAAGCACTTTTAGTAAAAGCTTAAAAGATAAATTCAACTATGGGAGTATTTGGGGTTAGGTATGGGAATGAGACGGTGTGTAAGGTAGATCAGAGTAACATGCCCACGCTTCTGCTTCTGCTTCAGTTCCAGAGAAGATAGAATTTTCTAGCAAAATATGATAATATTGTCTAGATCTTGAACTTTTGCACCAAGATATGACACATTAATAATTGGTCGTTTGGATGGATAAGGTCAAATTTTTTTTTTTGAGTTTAATTTTGAATTTTCTTTTAGGGTTGCTTTAGACAATTTCATTGAATGATTTGTTATAAAATTTGAGTCATTTGACCATACTTTTTGATTTTGAGTTTTTTCTCCCATGTTTATTGCTACGAAGAGGCGTTATAAATAAATTGTAGTTTATTAATATTTTAATATTTAAATTAATTTTTATTAGTATAATTTTTAATAAAATATATTGATTTAATTAATATTTTTTAAATACAAAATACTAATTATATTATTAATATAGATTAAGTGTTAGTATAATATATTATTTATTGGTATAAATTTTTAAATTTTATATTAATAATTTAATTTTTATTAAAAAAATTTATACGAAAAAGTTTGATTTTAATATTTGAAAAAGTTTTATTTATTAATAAAATAAAAAATTGTCAGTGGAAATCAGCATATTCCACACCAACTTAGGAGTATCTATGGATATTCCAAATAAAATATCTGTAACAACCAGTTGGAAACCGATTACTTTTTCTTTTTGGAGTAATATGATGTTATTTAGTCATGGATTCTATTTTCATGATAGTATTCTTTCATGCGTTTCCGTTTACACGAGTTTGTTCCATTCAAAAGTAAAAATATTTTTATTAAAATAAAATTATCTAATTCAGACAAAACATAAATATATAAATAACAAAAAATATCTTTAAAAGATTTTAGCTATTTTTAAAACAATCAAGCATTATATATCGATATCAAATTTTAAATGTAACGTTTATTTACATTTAATTCTCCTGTGCAACTGAATTTTCGGCTTAGTTCAATTCAATTTTAAAGCAAAAAGGTATCGATATCATAAAATAAATTTTGCAACTTGATTTCAGGACAATATTATAATTAAACTAAATTAATCCGCTCTTTTACAATTTAAATTAGCTCATTTCCGTCAGTTTTTTTTTTATAGTTTTTAGGAACAACACTTTAATTATTTATAAGTAAAAAAAATTCATTAATTATAATATAAATAGAATCTTAAATTAATATATAATTTTTTATTTGTTAATATTTTATTTAAGAGACAAAGTTTAATGAACAAAAATTTAAATATATAAATATGAAAAATTGTTATAAATATTAAATCTCATCATAAATATTAATTTAATCTAAATTAAACATTATAAGTCAAAATGATTTCTTTTTTAATATAAATACATTTAACAAAATATATTTTAGGATGATAGTTATATAAGGGTAAAATAGAAACTTGATATAAAAAATTGAATCAAATTTCACAAAAAATATTTTTTAGTTGTTTTTTATTTAGTTAATAATTTATTTCAGTTTTTAGTTTTTTAATCAGTTCAATAGTTTGAATTGATATTCGAATCATGTTATATTATTATTATTATTTAATTGGTCGATTATAATAATTTATTATTTTATATAAATTATTATTATTATAGTTATGCACATGATATAATGATGAAATTAATATTAAGTTTTTAGTATATATTAGTGTTATGGATAATATATGTTAAAGGGTTGTTCTTATTTGTGCTTATAAAAATGTCCCTGATCTTGGGGGAATAGATTGTTTCTCGTTATGCATAACTTTGCATATTCTCATAAGATATATGCACACTTTAAAAACATACTACAAAGGGAGCGGTTACTTTCTATTGTTCTCTACTGTTTTCTAAGCATCTAGAGAACACATATTGACATGAATCTGTTCTCTTCTGTTTTCTAAGCATCCAAGGAACACAGATTGACATGAATCGAAACGCAATAACTTGTACATGCATCGTTGCTCTTCTTATTAGTTGTTTTGTTAACAATAATTTTTATCTCTAAGTTATCTATTGTTAGTAAGGAATCCAACCCAGCAGCACTCTTAAGTTTACGTAAACTTTTAAATTTGATACTTCACATTTAATACATAATTAATTTATTTTTTTAGAATATTCAACTTTATTGGAAAATAAATTGATATTGTATAATAATACAATATTTGAACTTAACTATTGTATTTATTGTATATTTCTCATTATTTTTTTATATTATTCTGTATACTGTATTTGTATTGGGCCAATCCTTTTTTTTTTATCAAACAATATTAGGGGCCAGAATCAGGTAGAGTTGGCCAGAATCTACCGTGAGGCTCTATTTTCTTTTTCTTTTTTGGGTCAGAGGGTCCAATTGTATGTGTTAATTTTTTGCAACAGAAGATTTCAAAGTATAACGGAGCCCAATCCAATTTGGATAGTCTAATATATGAATCTGTTGACAAAAAATAATGGAAAGTAATGTGGACAAGAAAAGAATGTTGAAAAAAAGAGAGAGTATGTTTTACAGGGAAAAAAATATTTTACTCTTGAGTATCAGATTGGCATTTCCAAAAATTTTCAAGATTTTTCTTGTTCAAACAAAAAGTTTCAAGAATTGAATCAGAGGATTTTGTTTTACAGAAAATCAGAGGTTTACTCAAAAAAGTAAATATCAAGTCCATGTTTTGGGAATATTTTTTAAAATAAATTTTATTTTAAAAAATCTCATAAAATTATAAGTAAACAATTTTTTTCTCAAAATAAACTAAATCAAACATGCATCAAAGTCTTAATTTGGGCCATAATTTGTCACAGACTCTTTTTTACCGTGAATCTGTCTCAAATAAGAATTCAAAATTATGAGATTGGGTTGGGCTGGTTAGGGTTTTCGTAGACCCAATGACAAGGATTCTCTATAAACTCTAAACTATCCCTTTAACCATTGCACATGAAAAGTAGGGTTTTTGTTTCCAACCCTTTGAGCTGAATTCCTCTATTGTTGTAGCGGCTTTCTCTTCTCTCTCTATAACCTTTCTTCTGAATTTCAATTCATTTTCTGGCTCTTTGAATCCACAGCGTTTATCTTTCCCTTTCACATCTCTCGCGAAACCCCTTTTCTACGTTGTTTTGGGGTAACCGTGGAGCAACTACTTTTTTTTTTTTCTAAAAGATTCAATTTTGATTTATGAGTTTGCTTTTCTTTGCCGATTTATGAAATGGGTGTGCGTTATGTTTAACTGTGATGAGCCCTACAGACCTGTAATGATTTGCGGGTATGATCGCAATCATTAATGAACATCTAAGGGACTGAGTTATATATGTATTTATCCTATCTTTATAATCCTTGCTACTTGTCTAATGTATTATTTTTTTCTGCCTTTCAATTCTAGTGTGTTTTGTTGAATTCAGATTCTCTGCAGTTATTTTTCTAACTGGTATTTGTTTGCTTAAAAGTGTCTTTCACCGCTTTTGGCAATCCTTCAGAAATTTAGGAGTCGATGACTATTGATTTAGGATCTGTGCAATTAAATAATTGAGGTTGATGTTTTGAAGGACATGGTATTGAGTTGTCATTTTGCAGAAGATCCAATTTTCCTTGTTGGTGATGGTGTCTTGGATTCTACTGTGGTCTTGTGACATGGTTTATTAAATGATTGAAGTTTGTTTGATGTATTGTAACTTGTGTAGATTGGGATGAAGCAAAATATATAATCCAACACTTGATCTGAGATAATTGAGTGATTGTAAAACTTCTTGATTGCTTCTGAATCTACCTGGTGTTGTACCTTTTCTCCTTTTCACTAAATGTAAGGAGTGTCTAGTGAATGAAATATTGGATTTAGTTTTTGGGCGGCTTAAGAGTTATCTTGTCTTAGCTTTTTACGTATAGGGTAGAATAAATACATAATGTTAACTTTGGTTTTTTGCGGTATGATGTTAGATTACATTTAATTGTTTGATGCTTTTTTGTGTTGCATTGCTTTGTATTCACATCTACCTATGTGAATCTTTCTGATTAACTTGTCTGTATTTTATAGTAGCTGGGTTTTCTGTATGAGGACTTGCTTTCAAGTTTCTTGCGTTTCTTGCTTTGTCTGTAATTCACATCAAGTGATGAAATTGGAAAAATCTTAGGACACCTTCCTACACAGCATATACTGCTGTGGATGAGAATGACTTTTCCTTGCTGATGATGTGTTAACAGTATTGTTGGACATTCTTTGCAGGTGTAATGTTCGGTGTCCCAAACAATTAGCATATAGAATTTCTTTTTTCTGTATTTATTTGTTCAATGTCCAAAATATTTGGATCTGTCCTTTGAAAAGTTAGAATGATAAACTTTAACTAGTTTCTGGTTCTTCTTTTTGGTTTCACTCTAAATAAAAATAGTTATGCTGTTTTGATATTTTAAAATTATAAAATTTACATGATTATAGTTTTTAGTGAATTATATCGATTTTTATGGACGTATGAATTAAAACCAAATAAAACCTGTATGAATTTAAATAAACTTTATGATATTTTGGTCCCCGCCGACTAAGTACAGATTTACTAACATAGTAGAATGGGACGCGATGTATATAGATAGAATAATTTAAAGTTTTTTACAATTTTTTTAATTATTAAATAATTTTTATGTTTCTTCAATAATAAAGTCATATTCTATAAAAATATAGAAAATAGGAATGATAGGAGATTAAGATATGGTCAATCTTTCATGTTGATAATCTATTCTTATGACATAGGTTTTGGTGTACATGGGATTTAATTTTTAAAATGAGTAAATTTATAAAATGAGAAAGTTATAGTTATATAATGTGTTAATTAAAATTACTGATAGATATATTTTTAAATTTACTTATTTATTAATGTGTGTATATGATATGAAATTGAATTGCCTACGGGTTAAATTTAATATATAATTTTTGAATCTTTTTTCATTTTAGGCATTTTTAAGCATTTGGATGGTTAACTACATTGTATTTATATTCTGTCACCAGAGCTAAAAGATAGGTTCATTTTTATAATAATTGATTTATATATTTATATATATTTTAAATTTAATGATTATAATTTTTTTTAAAAATGTAAAAGAGGGTCTTCGGATTATAAATAAATTTTAAAAATTTTAAGTATATATTACATAATTTTGCGTTATAACATAAATTATTCTGCAAATTTAGGCCACGTGTAGCATCTAGTCAGAAGCTTTAACCCACGTAACATCTTAAAGATGCCACGTAATTCAATTCTTTTGTACATAAAAACTCAACAATAGTTTGTGGCAATACATAAAAAAATTAGAGATGACTTCTTCAGGTTTTTTATATCTCTGTTTCATCTTTTCCTTTGCTATGGTTTGCTTTTCTCGTACCATTCCCACAGGTAAATGTGTCGTATTTTTGTCTTCACATTCTCTTATGCTTGCTTCCTCTATAATTAAGAATAGATTATTGTTACCTTTAGATTTTGTAATAATTGTTAATTTTCCTTGCCTTTTTTTAAAATTATTTTTAGACCCAAAACTACCACTGCACCATCAAGACTTATACAGCCACCCATCCCTGAATCATGAGCATCTTCCTCAATCAGTGCCATATTCTGAAGACACATTCACATACCCAATTCCAACACATGTTAAGTCTTCTTATTTTTCAGGTAATTTGTGATGCAGTTTCAATTCTTTACAATAAATGCTTTAAAGAAAAAAAACATAGGAAATGGGGAAAATAAATTTAAAGTTGAGCAAACCAATTCTTGAAGGTTTATTTATTTTATTAACCCCTGGTTTTATTGTAAAAATATATTTTTTTAAATTTTTTATTCTATTAAAAAATTTAAATACATGTAGTTTTATAAAATTAATTATTAGAGAAGAACTTCTAAAATTTTAAAAACCAAAATCTCTAATCCATATAATTTGAATGATTAATACGAGGATTTATTCTTTAAAAACATAGCTAGGTCTGGTTTAGGAATTTGATTAAATTTACTGACGTTACACACAAGAATTTGGAAAAAAAAATTCTGAGCTTTCAGGTTTATTCGATGGCGAAATGCATTATGTCAAAACTTATCACTATGATTAAACCAAAAGAAAGTCATATTGTTAAAGTAGTTATAATATTTTACTTTCCGTAAAACAATATTATTCTTTGAACACGAATATATTACCCTTAATTGTATAATAAACTTATTTTCTTATTTAAATATTGTGGTAATAAATTTTTTTTTCGTTTTTTACTTTCATTGTTTGGGAGATGTTTTCACAAGACTACCTGCTCATAATTTAAGAAATGTTGTAAAGATATCGAAATTGTGTGGTAACCATTTTTAATGTTATATACCTATAATTAAAAAGCATAGGCTGGTGACTTCTTTTGACTTTACATTTATTTTCATATATAACGAATAATTTTGCTAAAGAATCATTTGAAATTACTTTCCTTGAATACTGATTATTTTCTAGTTAATTATTTTAAATTTACTTAAATAATAAGTTTATTAAAATATTATTGTTTTTATTTAGTATACAGATTAGATGCACTATATGATTCTTTGATGCTATATATAATTTTTAAATTTATTATCACAGGAAATTTGCAAAGGTTGCTGGCAGAGATGGACTACGAGGGTCCACATACGCACCCAAGTCCCCCTCCCCATTTCAAGTAGTTTCATTTTTTTTTTCCAATAAAATAAAGCTTAGTTTCAATTTTAAATGTTGTCATGTCATATTTTTAAATGTTTATATCGCTAATGTGTAAAAAAAGAAGATCGTCAGGTAATAATATTATGCATATTAGGAAATTGTGAGTTGTATTATCCTTATTTTATAAGCAAAAGTATGCATCCTTTGCATTTCTTTAGTCAAATAAAAAGATATTTCTGATTTAATAATAAACAATATTATTTGCACCTAAGTCATTGTATAGATAATTATGTCGATTGCAAATCAAAGGTAGTTAAACAGATAATAATAAAAAAGCTTTTACTAGAAAATTTTAGATTAGCAAGAATCATCAGGAAGATATGACCTATAAAGCATTCCACTAAATCCAAATATCCAAATCCAAAAAAGGGTGCGTGGTTGACACACGTATGATTTTTATTTTTATTTTACAGTGAAAAAATAAGGATCAAATTTGAAACTTTAATTTTTAACAAGACCAATCCTACTGATTTGCGTGAGAAATTGAAAATTTCATTAGTTAAAAAGTTGTCTTTTAGACTATTATCTTTTATTGTATTTTATTTTTTTTATTGTATGATCAAATTGTTTTAATAATTTAATTAAGGATTCGTTTTATTAAATGAGCAATGTTAATATATTTTTATTTGTAATTTTTTTCTTCTTTCTAATTGACTTAAGTGTAGAGTTTTTAATATTTTTTAAGTAAATTAAAAATTGTGGTTGGGATTTTATTTTTAAAAATATTTTTTAATTTTGCTTTTCTTCATAATTTCAATTATAATATTTTTATTATAACATTTTAAATATTAATATATAACGTGGATGTGTAGTTATTTTATCTTCATACAGAATCAAGAGAATTTATGATAATTTACGCTTATCATAAACTGTTTTTTTCTTTAAATATTAGTTTTATTTAAAATTACTCTACATAAATTGTGCTTTTGTATTAACATTTTAAGTATCGATCTGTAGGATAAATAAGTAATTTCACTACCTTTGTAAGTTATTAGTATCCGAACTTTCCGATCTCATGCTGTGTTTAAATTAAATTTTATTTAAGCCTTTAGAATTTATACTCTAATTCGAATGTGATCAATTTTTTATTGTTAACAAATTAAATTTTATTTAATGTCATATTTTACTTCACGTTACGCTTTAACTATAACAATTATGTTCTTTTTCACTTATGTGTGATTTTTTTATTTTCTTAAGATTTGTAGTTGTTTTTAAAATAAAATTTATGTAAGAACTTGTAATAACAACGTATTATGTTGTAAAATTCATAAAAATTAATGAGTAATTGTTATTATCTTAAATTTTATATAATGTGAATTAATTATAAAATTAAAAATATATTTTAAAATCCATTTAAAAATTAAAGTTTCATCTTTAATCTTATTTAAATAATTTTTTTTCAAGTTTATTTAAAAAAAAAATATTTCTTAAAATGTTTCAAAAAAATAAAATAATCTTTTTGATTTTTAAAAATTATTTCAATCAAAATTATGTTATTTTTAAATTTATTTTCAAACAAAATTCACTCAAATTTATTTTTTCTCAGTTTAATTTTAAATCAAAACTAAATTTTCTTTTAAACCTTTTCTAGAATCACATAACTTTAAGTTTTGTATAATATAAAAAAAATAAAAAATTATAATAAAAAGTTTTATTAGATTAATTTTTTTTCAATTATTTTATTCTATATATTTATTAGTTTTTATTTACTTACTTTATGATCAATTTAATACATAATTTAATTAAAAATATTTTTTTCTTAACAAGAAAATTAAATATTAATATTTTCTTATTTATAATCAAAATTTATGAATTTATATATATATATATATATATATATATATATTTAAAATAATCCCGTTTGAAAATAAATTTAGAGTTTGGTGAAGTTTAAGGTGGTATCGTGAAGTAAACCTAAACTCATGTCTAAGATGAAGTTGAAGGTGAAACTCAAGTTAGTGTTTTTAATGTGAATGTGGAGGAAGAAGTTCAGATTGAAGAACCTTAACCCACAACAAGGAGTAGAAGGAAGGTTGTGCAAAAAGAACAAACAATCGAAAAAGGAAGAGGATAAGAATCCTCAAACAAAACACCCCGCAATGGAAAAATTGTCATGGTTGAGCATTGTTCTTTTTCTTCATTTGAAGAAACTAGTAAAAGAGAAAGACATGAGAAAACATATGAGGAAGAATGGGTTGTTGGAAGTGAACATTTAGATCCTTGGAAATCTGAAGAAATTAAAACTCCTTTAAACTCTAATGATGAGTTTGGTTTTAAAGACATGTTTCCACAATTTAATCAAAGTGTCACATTTAGCCATGTTGCTTTGGAGTTGGTGATGGACTTTCTAGCTTTGAAAGCATTCAAAGATAGGGTTAAAGATTATACAATGCAATTGGACGGAGAAATAGTATAGGTGAAAAATGATAAAGTGAGGGTGAGGATCAAATGCAAAGAAGAGACATATCGTTGAGAGACATATTGTGCATATAGAAATGCACAACATTACTTCCACAAGGCATTCTAATCTAAGCACACATATGGATGTGTTTTTAAGAACAAACAAGCAACACAAACTTGGTGGAAATCTTTTAAAGAAACCATGAAAGGAGAAAGAGATGAAACATGCAAAAATTATTAACTACTTCAAACACAAGTTTGGAATCCATTTAGAAGACATAAGTGTGGAGATCTATGAGAGAAACAAAGAACATTTTGGAGGAAAGTGAGAAAGAATAGTATGCCAGGATCCACAATCAAAATGAATATAATACCTCAACCAGAGGGATCTTTACTTTTTCATAGGATATACATTTGCCAAGATGGTTGTAAGAATGATTTTAAAGAGGGGTGAAGACTTATGATTGGCATTGAAGGTGCATTTCTGAAAGACTATTATGGGGTTCAGTTACTTTCAGCTGTGAGTCAAGATGCAAACAACCACATTTGTATTATTGCATATGTTGTCATTGACATTGAGAACAAAGATAAAATGGTTCTTTGAGATTTTGCATGAGGATTTAGGAGATTATAGATAGAATAAATGACACTTTATTTCTGACATGCAAAAGGTACAATAATAGATCTCAAAGAACTTAATAATTAGTGGTCCACTTGAATGATCATTGCATTTGAGTTACTAAATGCATGAACTGCAATTGCATATAGCAGGGATTGTATTGATAATATTTTAATTTGTTAGGGATTCCTTTGCACTATTTTAAATTTTTTCAAGGACTAATTTGTTTGCAGGGGATCACTCAAGTCTTACAAGAAATGATGCTTGGTGCACCTTACAATTTTTGTATTTGGCATATCTAGCAAAATTTTTTAAAGCAATGAAAGAATAGAGAATTGAAAAATTTGTTATGGGAGTGTGTTAGGTCCACTACCCTAAACCAATTCAATAGAAACTTTATATACACTAAGACTAACAAACTCAAAGGCGTATGATTATTTGGCATCGAAGAAAAAGGATTGTTAGACAAAAGATTATTTTTCTAAGTGACTTAAAATGGATAACATTTGCAACAACAACTGTGAGGTGTTTAATGTCAAGATTCTGAATGCCAGGACTAAGACAATAATAACTATGTATGAGGAAGTGAGAGTGATCATTTTTAACACAATCACAACCAACAAACTTAAGTTTGGAAGACACGATCGTCATTTACCTCCAATTTACCAAAGCAAGTTAGAAAAAAAGAAGATTGAAAGTAACAAGTGGACAACAACTTTGTCAGATATTATCTTCAATAGTAGTTTCATAGAATTTTATGTATGCTTGTTTTACCCACTCTCTTAAATAACTTCTTAGAAGGAGATGATGGTCATAAATTTGAGATCTATTGTTGGTCAACCAAGGTTGCTGATAATGTGGAAACTTAAACCTGTTCATGCATATTTTGGAAACTAATAAGTATGTTATAAAGTGTGAGTGTTTAATATATATTCAGTCATTTAACTATCAAATCAATCCCTAGCATAATATAATTGTTTCAACATTTAACAGGAATGTTGTGTATACATGTTATTTCTACAATTGCATACAAGAATGAATGTGTAGAAGATCATTGTTACGCATGGCTAACCATGTCATCTTACAATGAAACATACAAAAATCATATTGAAGCATTACCAAAGAAGAAGTATTGGAACAAAACTGACCAAATACAACCACTACCACCCAATCTAATAAAGAGAATTGAAAGATCAGAGAAGAATAGAAAGAAGGATCCTACTAAACAACCTATTAAAGGACACAAGTTGAATAGGAAATTAAAGAAATTCAATGGCAGGATATGTGGAAAACCTAAACATAATAAACAAACATATCCAATAACTAAGAGACAAAAGTGAGAGGCATTAGCTCAAGTTGCTGTTGAAGTTCCTATTATTGGCGAGGGTGCTTCTAAACAAGCTGAACCAACTGCAACTATCGCAGTCGGTAAAGGTGATGTTGGATAAGTTCAGCCAACTTTAATTGGAGATGTTATTGTTGGTGATGCGGATTCTTGCTAAAGTCAACCAAGTCACTTGTTTTTTAGGAGTGATATTGTTGAATATCATCCAACACAATATCAAAAAGATATTGACATAAGTTAATTCCAACCACCACCTAAAGACACTTCACCTAAAAAACATATTATGTAAGTGCAACTTAAATAAAGATAAAAAAAATTAATTACAAAACCAAAATTTTCTACACCATCTCAAACTTTTTTAAAATTGCTAATAACCATAAAAAAATATTAATAAATATTAAAATAAGTTACTTTATTCAATAAAACTAGAAACCTTACCAAACATATTATATATATATATATATATATATATATATATATATAATAAAGTTGTTATGAAACAACGGTAAAAATAACATTTTTTATACAAATAATATTTAATCATTTCCTTTTTATTTTTAAAATAATTTTAAATTAAAAATAAAAATTATATTAAAATTTAAATTAAACATATTTAAAAATTTTAATTATAATTTGTTTTACCTTAAAAGCTTCCATAACCAAATGTGAAGGAATATACATGAAGATAACATTTCTCTTAATAAATTAGTCGTTTGGAAAGATGTATTGAAGGGGTAATTGATCACTTTGGGGTTATTTGAATTAAAACGGCCTGTCATGTTTTAGTGGGTTTTGAAATTATATTAATTTTGATGGGAAAATTTCCAGTCTTTTAAGACTATATATATATATATATATATATATATATATATATATATATATATATATATATATATATATATTAACATAATTAACAATACTTATCTTTTTTATGATTAATTTTTTCTGATTCAAATTTTTAAAATAAAAAATTGCAAATGAAAAGGTAATACTAAAATCTCAAAAATTTAATGCATTTTGAGACAGCTTTTAGCATGCCCACGGTTTATTGCATATTCTTTTGCTACCTCAACATTAGGCTAACGTTAAAGGTTGTATCCAAAGTTTTTTTCTAATTTATTGCTGAAAGAGATTTAATAAGAAAATAATAAAGAATGTATTTGATAAAATATTTTAATCAAATAAAAAATAAAATTTTTACAATTATTTTAATTTTATTTTACATAACAATTATTTTAATCATTATTGTTATTTTAAAATATTACTTTCACTGATATTCAATATTTCAGTTAATAATTATAAATTATTATTTTATTTACCTTCAATATATTTTGATAATTCCTATTTTAATATAATATATTATTTTTATATTAATATTTAACATATTTATTTTAATTATCAAATGTTTTATTTAAAGTATTTACAATAAAATATTTAACCTTTGTTCATAGAAATTTTAAATTTTAAATATAAAACAAATATTTTTATAAAAATATTATATAAAATTTATTTATAAAAATATAAATATTTTTAATTTTGAAGAAAGGAAAAATTATTTATTTAATAATATAATTTTTATTTAAAAAAGAAACATACCATACATAATAAAATAAATAAATAAAGCCATTAAATCTTTTTTGAACATATAATTGTAAAATTAATTTATTTATTTACATAGTTATTTTTTGTAAAATTATATATATATATATCAATAAGAATAAATTTAAAAAATTATTATTCTTATTTATAATATAATGATTTAAATAAAATATTAAAATTTATAATTAATAAAAAATTATAATACTTAATTTCTAATATAATAATTATAGTCTTATTTATCATTTTATCTTCGTTATCTATTTTAATAATTAATTTTATGAAATATTTTTAATTAATTAAAATTGTGATATTTTTAGCTTAAAATTAATTTTTAAATTTTTATCTAACTTTTTAAACTTTAATTATTATTATTTTTTCTAATTTTTAAATAATATAAATATTATAATTTTAGTATAATTTTTTTATAATGTATCCATTAACAAATAATATCAAAGCATTAAATATACATTATTAAATTCCTTAAAATATTTTAAATAACCATTACACATTTTTGGCGTTTGTTATATAATAATCTACCTCTTATCACAATTTTTTTAAAAAATCATTCCCATATTTTTAATTATTTTATATGATTCCATAAATAGGAGAAAATGATAATTTAAATTATATTTAAAATATAAAAAAATTAGTATAAATCAATTCATTAATTATATTTTTTAATCTGAATGTTTTCTTCTAAAAATGGACATACGAAGAAAAGGAACTGGGGGTAACTATTAAAAATGGAGGTAGAGGTAGAAGTAGATTAATAATGGAGGTAGAGGTAGAAGTAGGTCCACTCGAGTTAGACTTTGAGTGTGTAAGTTTGATCTGTTTAAAAATTACGAGGCTTGAGCTTGGACCTGTCTTTTTTTTTTTTTTTCTGTTAAGGTCTGTCCTAATTTAGAGCTTACAAGGTCTGTAAGTTTGTTTAAATGCTTACATAACAAAAAAAATCAATAAATACACTTAAAACCTATATAAATAATTGATTAAAAAGATTTGTAAATTTAAAATCTGCAAGATAAAAAAGTTATTAAATAGGCCTAAAACACATATATATTAATATTATGTAAATAAAATATTTTAAAATATAAAATATAAAATAAATATTATATAAATATAATATATTAAAATAAACATAAATATATAATATATAAATATAAATAGGCCACTTGATAGGTTAAATAGGCTTTTTTATAAGTCTGGGTCTGGCTTGTTTATCTAAAAATGCTTTGTAATAAAATTGAGCCAATCTATTTATTAAATGAGTGAAATCAAACTAGACTTTAAACGAGCAGAGTCAAAGTCTCTCTCGTATCATCTTGTTCACTTTCATTTTTAAATGGAAGATATTAAATGATTTTGAAAAAAAAAAAAATATTAATAAATGAATAACTTTAAAATTTCTTTCCGTTTTCAATATATAGTAGTTATTTATTGTTCTGTTTCCTCTTTTAGTTCAAAATGCCTAAAATAAATAAATAAAAATCACCCTGGAATTAGAGAATATATGAAACTACAGAAATTAGATTTGTTTGGTTTAAAAAAAAATCCAATTTCAAAAATTTTACTGAAAAGATTTCTTACAATTTTATTTATAATATTTTTTAGTAAATTTTTAATAATATCTAATATAAGATCAATGTTAAAAAATTTGAAAAGTATTTATTATTTTTTATATATTTTTATAAATATTAAATATTTTGAACTTTTTTATAATTAATATGATAATGTAATAAAACTTGATTTTAAACAGAAGTAAATTTTAATTTGTAGATCTTAATTATTTAAATAATTATTGACTTTAATCCTTTTAAATTTTTGTGCAATTAGAAAAGTAATAATATTTGAATTAAAATTTTGTTAAAATTACTCTATTTTTTAATCTTTTATTTTTAAATAAATTCTAATAAATTCTTAATTTTTTAATTTAGTTATATGAAAAAATCATATTTTTTATGAAAATAATTTATTATTACATAGAATCTAAAAACGTTGCTAGCAAATTTAGATTACGGAGACGTGCTTCTAAACCTTCTTTCCCATCGTAATGATGTTTAATTTTAAACATAATAGAATTTGAATTTAAATAAAAGTAAATTTGCTAGAATATGTATGCCTTCATAATCTGAATTAATTTATTATTATAGAATATTCAAAAAGGTTATTGACAGATTTAGATTAGGAAGGCTTACATACACATCCCTCCCCATTTTAAGGAGATTCAATTTTGAACATAATAGAATTTGATTTTAAATAAGAGTAAATTTGAATTTATAATTTTTTACTATTTAAGTAATCGTTAACTTTAATTCTTTTCAATTTATTTATATGAAATAAATATCATTTTATCATGTAATTAATTTATTATTATATAGAATTCAAATAGATCGGTGACAATCTAGATTATGAAGGCGCGTGCATAGGTATCCAGGTCCCCTTACCCTGTAGTAAGAAGATTCAATTCCCGGTAGCATAATAGAATTTGATTTTAAATAGAAGTAAATTTGGATATACGATTCTTAATTATTTAATTAATCATTAAATTTAATTCTTTTAATTTAGTCATATGAAACAAATACTATTTTTATGTAATTAATTTACGATTACAAAAAAATTTTAAAAATTGCTAGCAAATCTAGATTATAAATGTATTTATATGAAATTTTATCTAAATAAAATATGAAATAGTTAGTTAAAATATTTTTAAAACAACTTTAACTTTGTGTGATATAATAACTGTTTTGATAACAAAACAAAATAAGTAGTATTTTTTTAATTCTACTTTTAATAATGTTTAAGATTTTAATTATTGGGTGAAAGTAATTATTTTTTTTTATTTCATAATATTTTATTTATTGTAAAATATTATTTTTATATTATTAATTAATATTATAATATTTAATATATTATTAAATATTTAATTTTTGTTTTAAAAGTTGTAAAGATAAAATAAATATTATTTTATATAAATATTATTTAAAATATATTTGTAAATTTAAAATAAATATTTTTAATTTCAAATAAAAAATATTTATTTAAAAATACATTATAAATAATAAAATAAATAAATAAAGTTATTAAACTCTTTCTTTATAATATATAATTATTTAAAATAAATGTAAATTTATTTATATAATATTTTTTAAAAGAATCTATATAAAGAAGAATAGATTAAAAAATTAAAATTATTTTTATTATAATAATTTTATTTTAAATAATATAAATATCAAAATTAATAGTTATAAAAAGTTATAATCCCTAAATTTAAGTTGAATTATTATTTTATTTTTATGTTAGATTTATCAAATATTTTTTATTTTTATAAATATATTTTTAATTATCAGCTTTTAATTAATTTTATTTATTTTTCTAAGTTTTAACAAATTTTTTAATCTTCAGTTATATGCTAATTTTTTCAAATACACTCTATGAAAGTGTGCATACACATCCATGTTCCTCTTCATACGGTAAAGAGATTCAATTTTAAACCCAATAAAATTTAATTTATGATATTTTTATAAAATTAAATCAAAGCACGTATAACTTCGTATATTTTTTTATTTTATCTCTACTTATTAATTTATTTTTATATATAAATTTTTTTTATCATATTTTTAATCAATATTTTATTAATATATTAATATTATTATCTATTAATATTATATGTTCAATTTTTATTAATGTTCTATTTAATAAAAAAATATGAAATTTTTTTATTAAAAATATATATTTTTTCAACAAATATTTTATAATAATTATATAAACCTACATAAAATATATTAAATTTTGATAATTATACCATTTAAATCATCACTAAAATAGTATTTGATGGATAATTTATAAAAAATAAAAATTTATAAAAAAAAACCTGCTAAAAATTAAAATTACTCATCTAGAATCATTGCTAATTTTTTTAATGTTTTTTGTTTTTTTTCTAATTTTTTAGATAAATAAATATTAATAATAATAACTTATTAACTTTATAAAAATAAAACTAAATAAAATAATTTTTCTAACAGAACATTTTACAAAAATAATAACTTATTAACATGTTAACTTTTTCCTTTATAACAAGATCAAAATAAAATAAAATATATATTCATTCTCATATATTTTACTTGGTAGTAATCACAACTTTTTTTTTCTTCATGTTTTAGAATTTAACTTCTTAAATAATGGGATATATAATTTTATAAAATGATTACTTTATTTTTTATCAATTTGTCTTTGATTCTTTATTGTTAAAATTTTTAAAAATTAAAAAAATTAAAATGTTAAAAGTTAATTTATTTTTTCTAATATATTTGGATCAAAATAAATCAAATTAAAATTACTTTTTATAACTAATTTGGATGATTTTTTTCTAAAATTGAACCAAAATATCCTTCAAACATCCCAAATACATACATGCTGTAATAGAAAAAATTTAAAAGTATACATTAAAATATAAACACTGCATGCATAAATATTCATTACTCTTATTTATATACAGCATTTATTACTATTAATTACATTTATTATATATGTGTTTTTTACCTCTCTTTCTTTCATTTTAGTCTATATATAGCATCACATAGGAACGCCTCTCTTAACAGTGAAGGAAGTAGCAATATCACAAAGATTTTAGAGATGGCTTCTTCAAGGCTTTTGTGTGTGTGTTTGATGTTTGCTTTTGTTATGGCTTCCTTTGCTCGTTACATTCCCGCAGGTATATATATATATATATGTGGCAGTAATTTTATTTTGTTCTCTTCAGATTCTTTCATGTGCTTCACTCTTCTATCTTGTTCATGCTTAACAATATATTATAGCCTTTAGATTTTGTTATGACTCTTTTAACTCTCTACTAACCAATTTTTTCTATATGTTTTTTTAGAACCAAAACCACCAGATGCCGATGAAGTCATCTATCCTCTATCATATCCATCGCCACCATATAATGAGGCACTCGATAAGTCTACTAATGGTATATACTTGGTGATGCTGTTTTAATTACTCTATCATAAAACAATTTTTCTAATGATTAAAACAAAATAATTAAAGAGTCAGTAAATAAGAATTTATGGTGCTTCATTATAATCGTCACTTGTTCAATGACACTTTTGGGAATTTTTTTTTTACTCTTTGACACTTAAACCAATCAAATGTAACTCTTTCTACAAGGAATTTAATAAATTAAATAATATAATATTTATTTATTTTAAATAATAATTTTTTTTAATTTTTATTTAGTCATGTAATTATATTTTGTTTAAAACTAAAGTGCAAAAACAATACTTTAACAAACCAAACTTTAAAAATATGTAGATAGGTTTAACTGCATTAATTTTAAAATTATACATAATATTATCTTATTGATCTACATCAATTAAGGTTTAATATCTTTAAATTTACAAAAATAACAGATCAAACATATATATAATTTTTTTCTTAATTAATATTAGCCGTATATATATTAAACCCAATTAATACATATTAAAACTAAAAACATATCGAATTTAATGTGATAATAAAATTTAATTCAAATTAACGTCAAAGAGGTGAATTACCCATTTAATGCATGCATATTTGGAAACTGTTAATTTAGTATGAGAAATGTAGCTATTTTTCATTTATATATATAGTATGAACACCACTCTAACAGTAAATGGAAGTAACAATATCATACAAATTTAGAGATGGTTTTTTCAAGGATTTTGTATGTGTTTTTGATGTTCGCTTTTGTTATGGCTTGCTTTGCTCGTAACCTTCCCGCAGGTATATATATATATATATATATATATATATATATATATATATTATAACTCTTTTAACTCTCTATTAACCAATTTTTTCTATGTTTTTTTAGAACCAAAACCACCGGATGCCGATGAAGTCATTTATCCTCTATCATATCCATCGCCACCATATAATGAGGCACTCGACAAGTCTACCAATGGTATATATTTGGTGACGCGCTTTTAATTACTTATCATAAAACAATTTTTCTAATGATTAATTACCTTAAAAACAAAATAAGTAAAGATCAGTAAATAAGAACTTAATGTGCGTCATTATAATCTATAATCGTTACTTGTTCATTGACACTACTTTGGGAAATATTTTATGTTTTTGTAATAAAAATATTATTTTACTTTTATTTTTAAAATTTTTTAAATTTTGTAAAAATTAAAGAAAATAATTTTTGTTTTGTTTTATAATTTAAAAATTAAAACAGAAAATAAAATAATTTTTTATAAAAATAAAATTAAACAATAAAAATATTTTTGTCAACAAAATGATATATAATTTTTATAAGGTATAGCGATAAAATGATTTTAATATATGATTCTTACTTAATAATCAACACCTTGAATTCTTCAAAAGTATTTATTTTTTACACAATTTATTTGTTTGATGGCAGATATAGACTATACACCTGAGCATCCTCACTGCCCACCAGGTCACCCATGCCCCCCTCCTGCCAAGGAGTAAACATTGCCATGTTGTAATTTATCAATCTCCCAAACACACCTTCTTCCTAAGAAGAGAATAAAACCAACTTATCTTAGTGAAAAAATTGTACCTTTCTATTTTTAATTAAATTTCAAAATATTTCTTATTTAGTAATAAATATTGTTATAGCTTTTTAAGTTCTTGGGTTACGGATAGTTATCTCAATTTCCTGTCTTAATAGTCCAGCCGATAAATATTTTATTTTGGTGAAGTAAAAATTTAGATGAGTTAGATTCGATTCATTATCAGGATATGATTTAAAGTTTAACAAACGTTTATAAAGATATTTAGAGATTATCTATCAATAAATTTTTTAAATTAATAATAAAATTTAAACCTATAGCTTTGAAGATTATAAATCTAATTCTTATTAACTTAACATTTTATTGACTGGTGGATAAGAATATAGGATTTATTTGGAATTTTAAAAAGTTAAAAAAAAACCCACGTGTAGTAAAAAGTATCACCCAAAGAAAAAAATTAATTATTTAAAGAAATGTTGATAAATTAGGATTTAATTCACCCTATTTGAATTTCAGTGGTAAAAACATTAAAAGTTTTAGTGCAATTATTATTTCATGACTCACGCTTAAAACCATCATTTAAAAGAACAATCTCCATTGACTAATATGTGATTGATGATAAATTTTGATGTGCATATCCACTTTTATTGAGCTCAATATGTTATGTAATTTCTTTTTGAGGTCGATATGTTATATTAGTTGAATTTAAACTTTAAAGGAAAATTATGGTAGTTCTAGATCTTCATGGCAATATGCCCTGTAATAATGTTAAAGCGGGTTCATATTTAAACCTATAAAATTGATGATGTGGGTACCTTATTAATAAGGTCGAAATTAATTTGCGGATTTGTGGGGTTTCATTAAATTTTCAATTAAATGCATATTAAAGTGTGTAATATATAGAATTTATGATGTGAGTACCTTATTAATAAGGTCAATTAATTTATAAGTATTTAGAGTTTCATTAAATTTTAATTAATGAATATTTAGTTTACTTTTTTTTTTAAAATACTTATTTTTTAGGTTTTTTTTGGGAGAGTTTAAAAAATAAGAAATTACATTTTTTATATTTAAGTGTTTCCGAACATGTTATAAGTTTTTATAATTTCAAAACTTTTAACTGAATTTTTACAATTGTAACTGAAGTTTTAAAGAGATCAATAGTGTTAATCCTATGTTAAATAATTTTTTTCGAAAAATAAAATTCTCAATAATCCAAAATAATTAAATTAAGAATTGCAAATAATATGTATTAAAAAAATAAAAAGGTTGATTGTTTTGATTTATTTTTTTCATATTGACCGTAAAAAAGAATCAGCTTGTATAATACATAAAAAAACATTGTATGTCAAAATAAAATAAATATATCGAAATACAATCAAAGATATTAATATCAATATTAGTAAATCTAATCAAAGATGGCAACTGTTTGTTGCCTAATTAATAAAATTACTGGCTATATTTAATATCATCCTATCAAAATATTCCATATCTCCATATAATATAAATTATTGGTAAACATTTTTTAATATTATTTTGATAATTTATTTTTTAAAATGCATTATTGTGCCCAAATGGCCTGTACTGAAAGGCTTTATAAGGACGCCACCCGACAGTGGCAATACCCCATTTTTTTTTAAAAAAAAAAAAAAAAACCTGACATGGTTTCTTCAGGATTTTATATCACTTCAACATAAAATTTACCAGTTACAACGTATATTTTACAATATTTTATAAATAAATTATTTTAAAAATAAAATAAAATATATTTTATAATATTTGTAAAAAAAATTAAAATAAAATAATTACTATGACGTTTTCAAATTTAAATACCCTGATATCTATAAAAAAATATATTTTAGTTTTACAATACTTCGAACAATAAATATTTTAAAGTGTTTTATTTTTATACTTTAAAATTTTTTTATATCTCTTCTAGTAATTTATATTTTAAAAATTTGTTTTTCTTAAATATTTAAAGAAGAATTAACTTTTAAATTTATTCCTCACTTATTTAATGTCTTACATATTAATTTATGAGTGAAGATAAGTTAACTTTTCATTTACATCCCACTTGTAAACAATTAAGGTAGGTAAACATGATATCTGGGCTAATTTTTATATGATTCTAATTTTTTAAAATTAATTTATATAATTTTCAAGTAATTAATGGTTGATCATTATAATTTTGTTTAAGGTATTAAAACAAGCATAGTAAAAAAAGTTAGAGTTAAATATGTTTTTAGTCTTTCTAAAATATTTAAATTTTGGTTTTGGTCTCTTATATTTAAAATATTTGGTTTAGGTCCTTTATTTTTTAAAATACATTGATTATAATCCCTATATTAACTTAAGTTATATTAAATCAAAATATATTAATCATGATTTGAGAATTATAATCAAAACATTTCATATATTATACTGTTTAATATATTTAAATTAAGTATCATATTTATAATTAATGTTGTCAAAATATAATTAATGTAATAAGAACATTCCATATTTTGATATATTTATTTTTAAGAATCTTCTAAAATTATAATTTATAAATTTATTTTTTAATAATTATTATTATCTAAATAATTATTTATAAATTTTAAATGATATCAATTTTAGAATGATTCTTTTATTATTTTAGTAACAAAAATTTATTCTATTGTTTTCAATTTAAAATTAACACCATAATCTTAATTATATGAGATAAAATTTAAATATTTTAATATTATTGTATAATTAATTTTAGGTTTTTAAAATTTTTAATATTAAATTATGTATATCATAAATTTTAATTAGTGGAAATAATGTTTTATATAAAAACATTACATATTTTCTAAATTCTAATAATTTCCAATTATTTTATGTTAAATTAAATGTTAAATAAATCAAGAGAATTTATAAAAGTATATTATTAGATATTAAATTTAATATATAAAAAATTTTAAGCTTTATTATAAATTTAAATTAGTCAAAATTAAACTGAATTATTAAACTTTATAATCAATTTAAATATAAATTAGCTTTAAAAATAATAAAAACAAATTAATACTAAATTATGTTAGTATTCTAAATTAGTTGTGTTGCAATCTTTCATATAATTTTTTATATAATAAAATAAAGGGTTAAATAAGTTTTTAGTTTCTTTAAAATATTTAAATTTTAATTTAATATAACTTAAGTTAATATAGGAACTATAATCAATGTATTTTAAAAAATGAATGATCTAAACCAAATATTTTAAATTTAAGGAACCAAAACCAAAATTTGAATATTTTAAAAGAACTAAAAACATATTTAACCCAAAAAGTTATACTAGCATCATACAAATTCCATATCTAACATATTTGCAGAATTTTACAAAACCAAAAAAAATAAGAACTTCAACCATTTTTTATGGAGATGTGGAAACATCAACTACATCTATCTTTAGCATGAACTTATCATAAAAAAAAGTATCTCTAATTTAATGTATAACAATGATAAATTTAAAATAAAATTTTTCTAGTTTTTAAAAAATAATTTTATATTTATAATAAATTTTATAAAAAATTTTACAAAAAAAAAATATAAAAATAAAAGATATAATGAATAATATGATTAAATAAAAAAGTACACTAATGTTTTATAAATATTTTTGCAAGTTAAATTTTTTTACATAATATTTTTATTTGTTAAAATATTTTAAGTTTTATGAAGGATAAAATAAAAAGAAAAAAAAGTAAAAGTAAAATAAAGTAAAAAGATGATATAAAATATGTTATTTAAATAAATAAAATAAGTTTAAATTTGTTTCATTTATTTAGATTTTTTTTTTCTATGCTAAATTGCACCTCATTAAGAGAAAAAAAAATATGATAATGGCTCTCATATACTAATTTTTTCGCCTTCGTCGATGGATAAAATCATCCACATATTTAAATATATTGTTTCACAATTATATATTATAAAAAAATTTGATAATTTTATTTATTTAATTTTATTATTTATAATATAAAAATAAATAATTTAAATAAAATATTTAATACCTAAATTAAATATTATAATATTAAATAAAGATAAAAGTAATAATTTATAATAATTAAAAATTTTAAAATATATAAATGATAAAGAAACTTTGATTTTAGAAAAAATTTAAAAAAAACATTAACTATTATCAAAATAGCTATTATGTTAAAGAGTTGAAAATTTTAATTAATTATTTTATCGTTTATTTAAGATATTTTTAAACACATTTTATATTAGTTATAGTTTATTATTTTTTAAATATTTTCATAATTATTAAGAATATAAAAAATAATAATATAGTTTAAATTTTATAAAAAATCTTACATTAAAATAGGATTAAATACCATTAATTAAAAGATAAATTTACAGAATAAAAAATAATTTTATATTTTTAATATTTTATATTTTATAAAATATGCAATAAATGAAACGTACGTATATTTATCATATTAAAATTTTAAATATTTTTATATAATTAAAAATTTATAAAAATAAAAAGTTTAGAATTGGATATAAACATAGTAAATCAGTCTTTTTCCGAAAATGACACTAGCATTTGATCAATCTTTTCTCATTTTAAAGACAACTTTCAATTTAAAATGAAATGTTAACAAATAGTTGAAAAGCTACATCAAAATTAAAAATTGAGAAATTAGTTTAAAAATTAAAAAATGATAAATTTTTAATTAAATTAAATATATATAACTAATAAATGAATATAAAATAATATTAAAATGTGATTAAATAATAGATTAAAATTTGATAAGTAACATATATATTTTCAAAATATATATTAAAATTAAATTAAATAAATATATATTTTAAATAAAATGTTTAATTTTAATTATTATATAAATAAATTTTAAAAAATTAATTATTTTTATAATTGCAATATTTATGAAAATTCAATCTTTATTTTAAATAAAATAAATTATGTGATAATTAAAATAAGTAGTATATATTTAAATACTAATTTAAAATATAATATTTATAATAATATTAAAATATTAAAATTAATTATATTATTAAAAATTTAAATAATTGTAAGTTTATAAAAATTAAATAGATAAAAAAGTTAAATTATAAAAATATATTAAAGATAAAAAAATTCAACTACACGTTAGAAAACAAAAATAATTTAAAATTACTTTTTAAAAATGTTAATAACTATCTGGTATTTATTTTAAAAAATTATTTATTAAAAAAACTGAAATATTTTAAAAAATTTATTAATCTGTAATTTTAACTTTCTCCTGATTAAAATGCATTGTTAAATATTTTTTTATAGATATAAAGATTTATCTTAATAAATTAGCCGTTGGGATCAGTATATATCAGATCCAATTAATATATATATATATATATATATATATATATATATATTAAAATAATTCTCTATGATACAAATTTTTTTTCTAAATTATACATAAATATAATTTAATAAAAAATTTGTCTTTAGCAGAGAATAATGATATATAGAAGATTTTTATTAGAATCTATATGGTTAAAAAATAAATTTTAATTAAATCTAAATTATATATAAATAGAATTTAATAAAAAATTTATCTTATAACTTTGTAGAGAATAATGATATATAAAAGATTTTTATTAAAATCTATATGGCTGAAAAATAATTTTTAATTAAAAATTAAAATTATATCAACGAAAAATAAATTAGAAATAATTTTTCAACGGTTAATTTTTAAAGTATAATAAATTATAAAAGATAAATAAAATAATTAATTAAGAATTTAAATTTAAAATAATTAATAATAAATTTTAAATATTTTAAAATTATTAATAATAATTATCTAAATTAATTTAAAATATATATTTTTTATAATAATTTTTTATTATTTTTAAAAATTAAAAATAAATTAAATTAATTTTTTTATTAAATTAACATAAATGTAAATACATCAGGTTGGATGTTTTGTAGACTATTAACCCAATTTTAAAGAAATAAACTTCAGTCAGTTAAGTTTATTTATTTAAAATCTGATTTATAATTTAAAAATATCGAATCTAATTTATTTATATTTATGTTAATTTAATAATTTTTTAAAATTTATTTTATTTTTAAATTCTTTTTAAATAATAGAGGATTGATATAAAAATTTATTTGTAATGACGGCAGAAATAGACTGTACACCTGAGCATCTTACTGCCCACCAGGTCACCCATGCCCCCCTCTTGCGAAGTAAACATTGCCATGTTGTAACTATCAATCTGCCAAACATCAGAGAATAAAACAAACTTATCTTCATGAAAAAATTGCGCCTTTCTATTTTTAATTAAATTTCAAATATTTCTTATTTAGTAATAAATATAATTATAGCTTTTTAAAATTGATTTAAGTTAAAAAAAACACACATGTACTAAAAAGTATGATCCAAAGAAAAAATTATTTATTTAAAGAAATGTTGATAAATTAGGATTTAATTCATCCTCTTTGAATTTCAGCGGTAAAAACATTAAAAGTTTTAATGCAATTATTATTTCATGACCGACGCTTAAAACCATGTTTAAAAGAACAATCTCCATTGACTAATATGTGATTGATGATAAATTTTGATGTGCATATCCACTTTTATTGAGCTCAATATGTTATGTAATTTTTTTTTTGAGGGCGATATGTTATATAAGTTGAATTTATACTTTAAAGGAAAAAATATGCCCGGTAATAATGTTAAAGCGGGTTCATATTTAAACCTATAAAATTTATGATGTGGGTACCTTATTAATAAGGTCGAAATTAATTTGCGGATTTTTGGGGTTTCATTAAAATTTTAATTAAATGCATATTAAAGCGTGTAATATATAGAATTTATGATGTGAGTACCTTATTAACAAGGTTAAATTAATTTATAAGTATTTATAGTTTCATTAAATTTTAATTAAATGAATATTTAGTTTAAATTTTTAAAAAATAATCCTTTTAGGTTTTTTGGGAGAGTTTAAAAAATAAGAAATTATATTTTTATATTTAAGTGTTTCCGAACATGTTATAAGCTTTTATAATTTCAAAACTTTTAACTGAATTTTTACGATTTTAACTAAACTTTTAAAGAGCTCAATAGTGTTAATCCTATGTTAAATAATATTTTTCGACAAATAAAATTCTCAATAATTCAAAATAATTAAATTAAGAATTTCAAATAATATATTAAAAAAATAAAAAGGTTGAATGTTTTGATTTTTTTTTTCATATTGACCGTAAAAAACAATCAGCTTATATAATAAATAAAAAACATTGTATATCTAAATAAAATAAATATATCGAAACACAATCCAAGATATTAATATCAATATTAGTATATCTAATCAAAGATCGTAACTGTTTGTTACCAAATTAATAAAATTACTGGCTATATTTAATATCATCCTCTACAAAAAAAAAAATTCCATATCTCCATATAATAGAAATTGTTGGTAAACATTTTTTAATATTATTTTGATAATTTAATTTTTAAACTGCATTATGGCCAAATGGCCTATACCGAATGGCTTTATAAGGATGTCACTCGACAGTGGCAATACCCCATTTAAAAAAAAAAAAAAACAGACATGGTTTCTTCAGGTTTTTATATCACTTCAAGAAAAAATTTATCAATTACAGCGAATATTTTACAATACCTTAAGATGACTATAAAAAATATATTTTAGTTTTACAATACTTCAAACAATAAATATTTTAAAGTGTTTTACTTTTATGTTTTAATTTTTTTTATAGCTCTTCTATTAATTTACGTTTTAAAAATTTGTTTTTCTTAAATATTTAAAGATGAGTTAATTTTCAAATTTATCCCCACTTATTTAATGTCTTAGATATTCATTTATGAGCGAAGATAAGTTAACTTTTCATCTACACCTCACATGTAAACAACTAAGATAGGTAGACAGTATATCTTCTATGTCATAAATTAATTTATACGATTTTAATTTTTAAAAATTAATTATATAATTTTCAATCAATTAATGGTTGATCATTATAATTTTGTTTAAGGATTAAAACAAGCATAGTAAGAAAATTCATACTAGAAGCATCATACAAATTTTTTATCTACCCTATTTGGCACAATTTTACAAAACAATAAAAAGATAAAAAGTTTTTTTGAACTATCTTTTATGGAGATGTGCAAATATTAACTAATGATAAATTAAAATTATTTTTTTTTTTAGTTTTTGAAAAAATTATTTTATATTTGCAATAAATTTTATAACAAATTTTACATAAAACAGATGTAAAAATACAAGATATAATAAATATTATGATTAAATAAAAAGTACACTAATGTTTTATAAATATTTTTGCAAGATAAATTTTTTTACATAATATTTTTATTCGTTGAAAGATTTTATATTCCACCTGCATGAAGGATAAAATAAAAATTAAAAAAAAAAGAAAGTAAGATAAAGTAAAAAAGATGATATAAAATATGTTATTTATATAAATAAAATAATTTTAATTTTTTTCATTTATTTAGATTTTAATGAAACTGTATATTTTTATCGTATTAAAATTTTAAATATTTATTTTTCTATAATTAAAAAATTTGTAAACATAAAAAGTTTAGAATTAGATATAAACATTGTAAATCAATGAAGCTAGCAAAGAGCAATATCTCCTAAAGTTATAGCTGTCAAAATGGGCTATGACTCTAAGTTAAACCCTTTTAGTCCTATATTTTGTGGCCTACTTAGAAGTAAGGTTTTTTTAAGCCCTAACCTATATAATCCTTAATTTAAAGGGCTTAGTTAGGGCTGGTCCTAGGGTCAGCCTTAACTTTTTTTTTTCTATTTTATAATTTATTTCAAAATATAATTTTTAAATCTAAATTTATATAATCTTCAAATTTTATCCTTTTTTTTATTTTTTTTATTTTTCTCTTTAAATAATGTTCAATATTTTTATTATACTAAAATATTATTTAATTTATTCATCTTTTTTTTATATTTTTATATTTTTATTTTTTTTCTAACTATTTTATCATTTGTCTTTAAAATTTTTCTCAACTTTTTTATATTTTTATCTTTTCTTAATTTATTTTTTCTAATATATTTACCTTTCCATCTCTAAAATTATCCTTTCTTCATATTTTTCCTTTCTCCTCTCTCTAAATTTTCTTATTTATTTTAATTTTTCATTACTACTTTATTTTAAGAGAGGGAAAAAAACTAAAGAGGAAAAAACAATTTATAGAAAAAATAAAAATATTTGAAGAAAAAAAATGAAGCTCATAGGTAAGCAAGCTATTTTGACATTGGGTCACGTGAGTTGAAGTTGAGTTTGAGTCAAATTGACAACTTTATCAATAAGAACACTTCTTATTACTTATTAGAGTAATAAAAAAATAATTCCAAACTGAAGCGATTTTTAGTCAAAAATTTCATAGAATAGAAAATAAAATTATATAAGTTTATAAACTTAAACAAACTTTATCTAAGTTTACTGATATAACAGAACCTGTTGTTAAAGAAAACTCAAGTGAGTGACCATCTATATTAGATATAACATCTTTATTTGAGAAAATTATTAAAGATGAATTAATTTTATAACATTGGTTATTGTTCCTGTGTGACAAACTTGTTTTGATTCTTAACATATAATTATGTGAGTAATGTTCTTTTAAGATTGTAAATTGTTTTGAACTTGTATATTGTTAGGGATTGAAGTAGACCGAGTCGAGTTAGGCTTTATGTGTTCAAGCTTGACTTGTTTAAAAATTCTGAAGCATGAGCCTAATCTGTTAGCTATTAAAGGCTTTTTTCTTTCTGTCAAGATCTGACCTGATTTGAGCTTACAAGGTGTGCAAGCCTATTTAAAAACTTACATTACAAAAATATCGAATAAATAAACTTAAAATCTATATAAATAATTAATTAAAAAAGTTTGCAAACTTAAAGCCTACAAAATAAAAAGGTCATTAAATAGGCTTAAAACATATATATATATATATTAATATTATGTAAATAAAATATAAAATAAATATTATATAAATATAATATATTAAAATAAATATAAATATATAAATATAAATAGGTTCCTAAATAAGTTAAATAAGCTTTTTTTATAAGCCTAGCCTTGACTTGTTTATCTAAAAAGGCTTTTTAACAAGTCTGAGTCTATCTATTTATTAAACGAGTTGAGTCTAACTAGGCTTTAAACGAGCCGAGCCGTAAGCCAATGACTTTGTTCACTTCCATCCCTATATATTGTTTATCATTTGTAGTTTTTTAGAGTTTACTTTTCCTAAAATTTTCTAAATATATAATTTATAATAGTATATACTATGATTAAGTTACATATTTTATCTATTTTATACAAAAAATAATAAAGATTATATGAATTTAATTTATATATAACAAGCTGGTTCCTGAACCAAACGAGTAGAGTTATACATAGATCAGGTTCAACTGGTTTAGTTAACAAGTTTAATTTTTAGCTCAAGTTTAGCTTATTTGGTTCATGAACTAAGTTGAAAGAATTAATTATTGAATCAAGTTTCGAACTAATTTTGAGTTGGTTTGGTCCATTATTATTCCTAGTTAGAATCATCTTCAAAAATACAAATGTTCATAGTTTTATCCGATAACCTTTTTATTTTTGAACCAAAATTTACAGTAAACAGTTTAAGATAATAATAATTTTTTATGTAAGGGCTGGTCGTAGCCCACTTGACCCTAAGGGCTTTTTGACCTTAAGGGCTTTTTATATTTAGGACTTTTTGTTTCCAAGAGTTTTTTATATTTAGGGCTTTTTGGCCCTAAGGGTTTTTTAGGTCATAACTCATAGGGTTAGGACTAAATAGGATAAAGCTAGCCCATTTGACGGCTCTACCTAAAGTTAGAGAAGGCTTCAGTTTTCTATGACGGTGCTGAAAATCACACTAGCATTTGGCCAATCTTTTCTCATTTTAAAGACAACTTTCAATTTGGAATAAAATGTTAACAAATAGTTGAAAAGCTAAATCAAAATGAAAATTTGAAAAAATAGTTTAAAAATTAAAATATGATAAATTAGTAATTAAATTAAAAATATTAAACAAAATTAGCTATTTAACTAATAAATGAATATAAAATAATATTAAAAATGTAATTAATTAATAGACTAAAATTTGATTAGTAACATATATTTTTTTTAAAATATATTAAAATTTAATTAAATAAATAAATATTTTAAAATTAAATATTTAATTTTAATTACTATATAATTAAATTTTAAAAAATTAATTATTTTTATAATTGCAATATTTATGAAAATTCAATATTTTATTTTAAAAATAAAACAAATTATATGATAATTAAAATAAGCAGTATATATTTAAATAATCTTTTAAAATGTAATATTTATGATATAAAAATTAAAATTAATAATATTATTATGAAAAAATTAAATAATTTTAAGTTGATAAAAAATAAATAGATAAAAAATTAAATTATAAAAATATATTAAAGATAAAAAAAATTCAACTAAATCTTAGAAAACTTAAAAATAATTTAAAATTGCTCTTTTAAAAATGTTAATATTTAAAAATGGTAGTAGCTATTTTAAAATTTTATTTATTAAATAAAACTGAAATATCTTAACAAATAAATGCATTGCTAAACATTTTTTTATAGATATAAATATTTGTCTTAATAAATTAGCCGTTGGAGTCTATATATATTTATTAGATTCAATTAATATTTATTAAAATTAAAAACATAGGCCAATTAATGTGATAAAAAATTGAATTCAAATTAACCTCAAAGTGATCAATTGTAGAGATGGAAGTAGACCGAGTCGAGTTAGGCTTTGAGTGTTCAAGCCTGATCTGTTCCTGTACCTGTTAAAGGCTTTTTTTTTCTGTCAAGGCCTGATTTGATTTAAAGCCTACAATACTAAGCCTGTTTAAAAGCCTATATTACAAAAAAAAAACAATAAATAAACTTAAAGCATATATAAATAATTAATTAAAAAATTTTAAAAATTTAAAGCCTACAAGATAAAAAGGTCATTAAATAGGCCTAAAACATATATATATATATATATTAATATTATGTAAATAAAATATAAAATAAATATTATATAAATATAATATATTAAAATATATAAATTATAATATATAAATATAAATAAGCCCCTGAATAGGTTAAATAGATTTTTTTATAAGCCTAGACTTGACTTGTTTATCTAAAAATGCTTTTTAACAAATCTGGATCTGTCTATTTATTAAACTAGTCGAGCTTAACTAGGCTTTAAACAAGCCGAGCTGAAGACCCATGTCGAACGGTTTTATTCACTTTTATCCTTAATTAATTGCCATTTAATACATCTTTCAAAATGGCTAATCTACTTTGAGAAATGTAGCTATTTTTCATTTATATATAGTATCACATAGGAACGCCTCTGCAACAGTAGAGGGAAATAGCAATATCATAAAAACTTAGAGATGGCTTCTTCAAGGATTTTGTATGTGTTTTTCATGTTCGCTGTTGTTATGGCTTGCTTTGCTCGTAACCTCCCCGCAGGTATATATATATGTGGCAGTAATTTCATTTTGTTCTCTTCAGATTCTTTCATGTGATTCTCTCTTCTATCTCTCTCCATGTTTAACAATACATTATAGACTTTACATTTTGTTATAACTCTTTTAACTCTCTACTTACCAATTTTTTCTATATGTATTTTTTTGAACCAAAACCACCAGATGCCTACTTTGAGCGTTATCCCCAATCGGATGAATATGCAGAGAGAGTCAAGTCTTCATTTCCTAAAGGTATACTTGGTGATGCTGTTTTAATTACTTTAGTATAAAAGAAAATTTCAAATTATTAACTTAGAAAAAAAATAACAAAAGAATCAGTAAATACAAAGAATTAAAATTAAAATATATTAGTAATTTTAAAATTAAATATACATACTATATATATATATGTTTTCAATTTATAACCATTAGAACAATAGCTAACAAAATTAATTATAAATTATAATTTTTATTTATTATAAATTGTTTGCGAGTTAAGGTATTATACATGTCTTAATTTAATTTTGTTATCCATTATATTTATTATTCTTAAAATGTTTTTATTAAAATATTCTTATTAGAAAAATTATGTGTATTATGAATTAATTAAATATTTAGAAAATATATCAATAACTAAGTATTTTTTTAAAAATAATTAAAGCATTTTGATATTTTTTTAATGTAATAAATACTTTGAAATAAAACCAAAATACTTAAAGTGATAGAAAATTTAGAATGGGGAGAGTAAATAATATTTTTTGAGTCATTCGTATGTCCCTCTCTCCACTTTAATTTAAAGAAAATTTGTATTCCTATTTATGTTTCCTTTTACAAGCCCCAAATAGAATTAATAATAATTATCTTTTCAATTGAATTTTTTATTTTATGTTCATACACAAAATATGGTAAAGCATTGTTACCAAAAATATATGAAAGCATTAAATATACATTATTAAATACTTTAAACTACTTAAAAAACAAATATTACACTTTTTTTTTGTATTTTTCATAAAATAAATATTTTTTGATTACTTTTTTTTACCTTTTTAGCATCCACTCATGAAAATATAATCAAAACTCTCTTTTTGGCTTATGCTCTATTTTTTTTTATCTAATTTTAAAAGATTTTCTAAATATTTATTATGAGAAAATAAAAATGAAAAATGAAAAATGAATTAAAAATTTGAAAGTAATTTTAACATAAATAAAATATTAACTATAGTTTTTAATTTGGATATTTTCTTTTAAAAGATGGTCATATAAAACTGAACGAAGTAAATGTTAATGGTGGAAGATATTAAATGGTTTCTACAAAGAAAATCGTATTAGTAAATGAGTTACTTTAAAATGTTATATTTATTCTTCAAATATTAATTTTTTCTACGGTTTCGAGAGTTAAATACTATTTCTAAAATTTCTTTATGTTTTCAATATAGTGATTATTTGTTCATTGATACTATATATATGATTCTTATTAAATAATCAACACCTTAAACTCTTCAAAGAGTGTTTTTGTTTTAATAAGTCATTTTTCTTAAAGTATTTTTCATTTTTAGTCAATTTTTTTGACATAATTTATTTGTTTTACAGTGAACTCAGAAAAAGAAGAGCTGTTTGTGCATAGTCACCCATGCCGACCAGAACATCCATGCAACCCTCCTTCCAAGGAGTAAGGCTGCCATGCTTTAACTATTAATTTGCCAAAGATATGATGTTTAATCAGAATAAATTCAATTATCTTTATGAAAAAAACATATAATGAGAATAAATTCAATTATCTTTATGAAAAAAAACATATCCTGTTATTGTGGATAATTGTCTCCATTGCCGGTCATAGTAGTCCAGCCGATAAGAATCTACATATTTATTTGAATTTTATTAAGGTTAATAAACAATATCTAATCATCAAAATGGAATGAACAACTTTAAATAAAAATTAAATGAGATTAATTTTAAAAAAAATCGTTATTAATTTTATTTTATATTAAAAAATTAAAAAATTAAAAAAAAAATATTTAAAATAAATAATAGAAATAATTTTTAAAAATTAGAATAAATTTGGAAGTCAATTTATACATAAAAAAAGTGAAAATTTAATTGCACAATATCCCTAAGACATCCATTCTGTTATTTCTAAAGCATCCATTCTAAGTTGGTTATCTTAAAACAAATTATGATAACTAGTGATAATTTTAAATTTTATTTATTTTATTCTCTAAAAATAAAAAAATTATTTTAAAATAAATGAATAAATAAATAAATAATTAAATAAATATAAAGTTGGTAAATAAAACAATTATTTAAATAATGGTTAAAATTAAAATAACATAAATATTATATAAAAATAATGTTGGCAAGATTTAATTTTCATTTTTAAATATTTTCACTATAATAAGAAATTTAAAATTACGTAAGTTTTAGAAAAAATTATGAATTTGAAAGCATCAAATTCTCATAACCTACGTGTCATAACACATAAAATTAAAATAAAGAATCAAATTGTGGCTGCTCCTAATTAAAATTGGGAATTAATAAGACATTTTATTTAAATTATTTCTTTTTATAAAAAGTTAAATCATCTATGAAAATGATTAAGTTATAATTGATTTAAATATTTTTAAATTTAGATCTCTATCATTTATGATAAATTAAAAAATAAAAAATAAAAAATAAAAAAAATAAACAACGAACATGGTAATAATAAAATTAACATTAATTATAAATGATAAAAAAATAATAGTTATAATGACAATAAAATATAAAATAAAAAATAATAAAATAAAAAATAATTAACTAATTAAATAAATATAACTTTCACTATCATATGGTAATAAATAAGTAAATATATAATAATAAATTAATAATAAAATTATTAAAATTAAACTTAATCAAAATATAATGGTATAACAATTAATTTTTAACTGTATAAAAAAATAAAAAATATAGTAATAATTATAAATAGTCAAATAAATAAAATAAAGGAAATGATATTTAAAATTATATAACAAAAAAATATTAAAGATTGTTATGAATTAAATGATGATAAATAAAGGAGATGATTAGATAAAAAATTGAAAAACGTAAAATAATTTTTTAAAAATTATGATAAATTAATTGAAATAAAATTAGCAATGAAAATGATAAATAATAAAATATATATCAACAACAGTAAATAATTAAACAAGTAAGTAAAGAAAGAAATAAAATTAAAAAAAATCAAAATAATATAGATTAATGAAGTAATTAAATAATATAATTAGATAACAATAATTAAAAATAATTATTTATAATAATTAGAAATTTAATTGAAATAAAATTAGAAACCAATAAAGATAAATAATAAAAACAGGATAATAAATAATTGAGTAAGTAAATAAGAAAAAATAAACAAAAATAAAAAAAATAATAAAAATTTTCAAGTAAATTAAATAATAATAAAAAAATAACAACACTTAAATTTTTTTTTACTTAAATAAAATAAATTAGTAATTAATATTAACAAATAAAATATAAATAATGCTTTATAACAAATAATCAGTAAACATGTAATAATAAAGTTGAAACTAAAGGATGACCATAAACAATTATAATAATAAAATTATTCTATTTGTTATTTTTTCATACATTCTATGTTAATAAAAAACTGATAGATTTGTAGTTCTATACATTTTAAAAAAATTAATGGGCATTTATTATCACATATTGGTGAAGTAAAAATTGTTTACCCTCTCTCATCTATCAACTAAAAAGCAAGGTGTAATCACACATGAAAATAGAGGATGAGTTCATTATCCATTAAGCATTGGTCTCGTAGTAAGAGAGGAATGGGACTAGATGTAGAAAATAGAGCAACAAAAGAGAATCAGGAAACAGATCAGCAGAACGACGGTAGGAGAAAGAAGACCACCGATTACCATAAGATGAGTTGAGAATATATTTTTTTTATGATCCATTCCTTTTCCCTCTTTTATAAGTAAACTTAGCAAAAACAAAGAAATAAACAAATGTAACAGGAAGAGTTATGACATTATTTATAATAATATTTACCATTTAGAAGATATATTCATGATTGATGCTTGGGATTTACGTGGATGCTTGTATGTTTGTTGACTAATTACATTACATATAAATGCTTATATGCGAATTGCCTTTTCTTCTTAATTCCTGTTTCCTTGTTTTTCTCGTTTCTTTGTAGAACCGTTCTCTCTTCTCTCTTGCTGCCCTGTCTCTCTTTTTTTTTTTTTTTGTTCATCGTTAATCGTCAACGTATTTTTTTTTTATCAAAAAAATCTTCTTTCACCGTCAAACTTTTGGTTTATAAAATTATCTAACATATCAATTATTTTTTTCATTAAAATTATTTATTCTTTCAATTATTTAAAAATTATTTTTCTGTATAATCTTATTTTTGATATTTTTTTTCTAGTCACCAAATACTATCCCACACGTTATGCTGCCATCCTGTTTAGATAATAAATAAAAATTAACAATAAATAAATAATAATAAATAAAATAAAATTGCTGTTGAGTAAAAAAAAATTAACATAAACAAATGATAAATTAAATACCTATACAAATCATGATATTTATAATAGAAGAAATATAAAAAATTTTAAAAAAAAATTAAGGATTAAAATTGATGATGATAATGATAATATACTAAAAAGCAGTAAAAATAAAAAGCATAAAAAAAGAGTATTGTAAAAAAATACCAATAAATTAAATAAATAATAAAGGAGCAAAATATAAAAAAAAATTAAATTTAATATTGTTTTTTATTTGATATCTTAATATTTAATTTTTTTAAAAAAAAAATAAATAAAAAAAAATAAAGTAGATAAGAATAAATTATAATAATGAAATTAAAGATTTGATATTTAATTAAAAAAAATAACGATAATAATGAAGAGAAATATAAATAAAGTAAATTAATTTCGATGAAAGATTACTAAAAGATAATATTTATATAATAAAATAAATAAATAAATAAAATACATTTGACTAAATTTGATACTCAATTTTATTTTTTATCTGAAATCTTTTTATTTTAATTTATTATAATGTTTTATAAGTAAGTATAAAAAGTTAATTAAAATCAAATATAATGATTGAATATTAACAAATATTTAATTGGATTAGTAACTAAAGCCAATAATTAAAAGGATACTAATAATGATGATTTAATAATTAAATCAAAATAGATTTAAAACCAAGTTAATAATTAAGATCAACAATAAAATTAATATAAATAAATAGAATAAAATTAACTTAAATTATATATATATAATAGAAGAATAGTTAAATGTAAAATAAAATTTTGATAAAAAATAATGTTTTAATTTTTATTTTTTATCTAAATTTGTAATATTCTAGTTTATATAATTTATAGAATATTTTAAATAATAACAAAAAAATAAAATAAAATAATAAATACTAAAAAAAATTAAATAAATGATAATAAAAATAAATAAAATATATAATTTTTTCTAATTTATTATTATTTTAATTAAAAAAGAAAGAAGGTAAAATATAATATATAAAATCTAGCGTTAACAGTATCTTTGTACGAAAGCACGACCTAGAGAAAAAATACATTACTTAAAGCAATGTTCATAAACTAAGGTGTAATTCACCCCATTTGAATCCCAACGGTACAAGAACATTATATTTATATTTAGTGTAATTATAATTTCATGATTCAGGCTTTGAACCATTGTCTAAGAACAATCTCTATCCTAATTTAAAGATAGTAGTAGTTTTTTTAATCTACATGGGATGTAAGTTTGTTTATATTTAAGTCGATAAAATTTATGATGCGTGTATCTTGTTAATAAGACTATTTGAAATAAGTTTGTGTTAGGGAGTAAAATAAATCAAGTTAATTTAAATTTTGAGTGTAAGTTTGATTTATTTAAAAATTTTAAAGTTTAATTTTAGTTTTTTTATTTGTTAAAGATTTTTTTTTTCTATTAAAATTTGACTTAATTTAAAATCTATAAGATTCACTAGTTTGTCTAAAGTCTATTATTAAAAAAATTAATAAATAAATTTAAAGTCTGTATAAATAATTTAATAATTTTTTAATAACATCATTATCTTGATATGTTATAACACTATAAACAAATATTTAATAATAACTTTGAATGATAGATAGTGACAGTTTTAACTTTCACTAGATTTTTTGTATAAATTTTTATTTGTTATAAATTATTTATTGGAGGACACTTTAACGACGATTTAAATGGTATAACCGTTAAAATTTAATATATTTTGTGTAAGTTTATACCACCGTTATAAAATATTCGTCAAGAAAGCCTATTTTTTCTAGTATAACTGGATTGTGTTAGACATATTGATGACACTCATATTTTTGCATCTGTTCCTAAGATAAATTAAATACCCTATACGGGAAAAGGAATCTTTGCTTCCAATACAATGATTACATGTGATTTTGACATGTGTTTCACATTTGTTTGGGTCAGATAAAAAGGATGAACACATGTCATCAACATTTGTGATATTAATATATGTATTTTTTTCTTACAATAAAATTTTATATAAACTAATGTTATTTTTATAGGTAAATATTATTTGGTGCATAAAAGATATCCAGATAAAAAATAACATTTGACACTTTATTCTTATATAAGATATCATCAATCTCAAATTAAACATGAGCTTCCAACCAATGTTTAAAAAACATTCAATTGTGCACATTTATTTTTTTAAAATTGTATTAAAAATTATTTAAAATATTAAAGAAAAGATGAAAAATATTTAATAGAATGTCATAATATATGATAGAAACTTAGATTAATATTATAATGATGATATTTCTATTATATAAATATATTCAAATCAACTCGGTGAATGACATGATATTTATTGTTTTTGAGCAGCAACCACATTGCATTTCTTGTGATGATCCTCAGACGTTGATGATAAAGATATAATTAAACATAAAATAAAAGAGATTTATTAGAGATGAAGAAGATTTGCAATAATATTGTTCAATTCTTATGAAATGTTTTTTAAATTTGTTTATAAAATATTATTTTTTATATTATTATTTAAATTTAAAATTTTTATTTAAATTATTTATAATAAAATACTTAATCTTCATTGATAAAATATTTAAATTATAATAATAAAATAATTTTTATTTTAATAAATTTTTTAAAGATTTATTTATAAAAGTTTTCAAACAAATATTTTAAATTTCAATGGAAAAAATTATTTATTCAATAAATTTTTAAAGGTACATTATAAATAATAAAATAAAAAATAAAAAATTGTTAAAGTGTCTTTTTTATAATATACAAATATCAAAATAATTACAAATTTATTATAATATCTTAACCACATAAAATATATATAAATAGAAAAAATAACAAAATTTATTATCCTTATTTTTAATATAATATAACTTAATAAAATAATATATTAAAATTTATAATTAATAAAATTTTACAATAATTAAGTTTTAATTCAATAATTATATACTTATTTATTATTTATTATCAATAATTTTAATGACTAATTTAATTAAATACTTTTAATTTAAATTAATAATTTTTTATTTTTTAACTTTTAACTTGTTTATATGTTAATTTTATCAAACTCATCTACAATCTTGTCATGAACATCATGGGCGGCTCGGACACATATGTCAGTCCACACATATTGCAACCATGTTGAAGCATTGTGAATGTACCGAAATGTTGGCTTTGTTTTTACTACATCGCCAATTTCATCGTTGGAGGTGTTTTGAAGGATAGTAAAACTAAGTTATCAAATCAATAATTTGATATCAAACTATAGATATTTTGAAATTATAAGATAGTACGAACAAAGATATTAATATTAATTTTATTATTGAGGTTACAATAAGTGTTATTAGTTTCATGATATTGGTGTTGTGCAGTTAGTTCTATTGAGAATAAAAAAAGATGATAAATTTTTCTAAACTAGGAAGTGATGCTTTCAAGATAAATTCTTCAAAAATATGTATTGTAAAGAGAATTGATTCGTTTGCTTTAATTTTTAAAATTTATTAAGATATTAATTGACATGTATTCATAATTTATATAAATATAATTTTTATTTTAAAATTTATATTATGTAACTTTTGATTTATATTTATGAATATTTTAACTGGTAGATACATTATGGATATTGAAAGAAAATAAAAAAAAATATAAATTTTATTGGATTATATCATTATGTGAAACTGATGCAATGACTACTTATTAGTATAAATATATTTTTTAAAAGTTATGTTTGATTTTACTTTAAACAAGGAAAAATTAGATGAATGAGATGTTGAAGGAACATCTTATTCAATATGTGAATGTATTTAGAATGGAGCTAAATTTATTTACAAAATTATGTGAAGATCTACAATTAAAATATAAGTTACAATTAATTATGAAAATGATAATTGTAGAAAAAGTAAGCATATTTTTCTATATTCTTGCATGCTTTTAGTACTTTTAATAGGAATGTTAAAAAGCAATTTCAACATTCTTATAAGACCGTTAGTGCTTTTTGTTAGAGGTAGAAGCAATGAGTATATAGATCTTGTTAATGATATCATAAAATCAATGGATTTGATCTTTTAAACTTATATCATCTCAAATTACTAATGGTTAAAGATACATGTCTTATTTTAGGATAAACATAGAAATATTTATTTTTTCTTTTGTTATACCATAATTTTTGGTTAACATCATTATCTTTATGTGTTATAAAATCACAAAAAATATCTTTTAATGACACTTTTAAATGATAGATAATAATGGTTTTAACCTTTACTAGCTCTTTTTCTAACAAAATTTTAGTTGTTAAAAGTTATTCATTCAAAAATATTTTAGTAACAGTTTAAATGGTCTAATCGTTAGAATTTAAAATATTTTATATAGGTTTATACAACCATTTACAAAATATTCGTAAAAAAATCTTTTTTTTTAATATAAATGGATTGTGTTGGACATATTAATAATATCCATATAGTTTTATGTATTCTTAAGGTAAATAAAATAATTTATAGAAAAAGAAAAGAAATTTTTGTTTTCAATGTAATGACTACATGTAACTTTGATGTGTGTTTTACATTTGTTATGATTGGATAGAAAGGATCAGTATATGTGATTAACATATCAGAATTGAACTTTCAAAAATCATCATAAGGTATTAATGGTATCTTACAATAAAATTTTATATATCTAGTATTAACATATCAATATCTTACAATAAAATTTTATATAAATTAATGTTATTTTTATAGATAAATATTATCTGGTGTTTAAAGGATATCCAAAAAAAAAAAGAAAATTTTACACCTTATCTCAATAATGTATCATCAATCTTAATTTAAACATGATCCACCAATCAATATTCAAGAAACATTTAATGGAATCATATTCATCTCTTTAAATTTATATTAAAATTTATTTGAAATATTAAAAAAAATGAAAAATATATAATAAAATATTATAATACAGTGTAAAAACTCATATTAATGTTATAATGGTGATATTTATATTACATAAATATATTCAAATTAACTCAAAAAATATAAATATTTATTATTCTTGAATAGTATTTAAATTGCATTCTTTGAGAAGAACTTCTAGACGTTGATGATAGAAATATAATCAAACAAAATATGTAAGACAAATTTATTAAGGTGCATGAAAAATTTACTAGGATAACGAAGATTTATAACAATATTATTTAATTATTAGGAAATGCTTCATAAATTTTTTATAGAATATTATTTTTAATATTATTGTTTAAAGTTAAATTCAATTGTTGAAGCATTATGAATGTACCAAAATGTTGGCTTTGTTTCTGCTACAATGCCATTTTCATCGTCAGAGGTGTTGAGCTTAATGTTCAATGGTCGACAAATAGTGTCCTTTGTCGCTGATCAAATTTTTGTGTTAAAGAAAGATAAGAGCGTTGAGGTTTACCACATCAATAGCATTTGACCAATCTTTTCTCACCTTAAAAACTACTTTCAATTTGAAAAAAAAAATGTTAACAAATAGTTGGAAAGCTGCATCAAACTAAAAAAATTCAAAAATTAGTTTAAAAATAAAAATATGATCAATTAGTAATAAATAAAATACTTAATAAAATTAGTAACTTAAGTAAATAATAAACATTATTAATAATAAAAGTAATTAATTAATAAATTACAATTTGATATATATGATATATTTTTTATACTAATATTTGTATACAAATATTTTCTATATTCAGTTACAACCGGCTGTAGGCTGTTAGATTTTATTTATTTATTTATTTTAAAACATTAAACCCTTATATCATAGATATAAATGAATGTATGATATTTTGCACCATGTAGAATTATCATTTCTGTTTACTTTTTAAATAAAAATGTATTGATATTTAATAAAATAAATTTATTTCTTTAAAAAAATAATTATTGGATATTTTTTTTATAAAAATTTTAAGATTTTATTTAAAAATAAAATAAATTATATAATAAGTAGATAATATCATACATTCAAATAATAATTTTAAATATAATATTTTATAATAAATAAAAATGTAGTAAAATTATTAATATTATTATCAAAAATTAAATAATATTATTTTATGAAAATAAATATATAAATAAAAAATAAATTATAAAAATATTTTTAAAAAATTTAACCTCAAGTTAAAAATAAATAAAAATCACTTGAAATAACTTTTATAAAATTTTTGATAATTATTTAAAAATGATAATAGCTACTAAAAAAATTATTAGATAAAACTAAAATGATAATATACTAATTTAAATTTTAAGCTAACTAAAATGTGTTGTTAAATATTATATATATATAAATATTTTTCTTAATTAATATTAACCGTTCCAGTATATATATTAAAATTAAAAACAGATCCAATTTAATGTGATAAGAAAATTTAATTGAAATAAACGTCAAAGCGGTGAATTACCCATTTAATGCATGCATCTTTGGAAACGGTTAATTTAGTATGAGAAATGTAGCTATTTTTCATTTATATATATAGTATGAACACCACTCTAACAGTAAAGGGAACTAACAATATCATAAAAATTTAGAGATGGCTTCATCAAAGTTGGTGTATGTATGTTTGATGTTCGCTTTTGTTATGGCTTGCTTTGCTCGTGACATTCCCGCAGGTATATATATGTGCAGTAATTTCATTTTGTTCTTTTCAGATTCTTTCGTGTGCTTCTCTCTTCTATCTTCTATCTCTCTCCATGTTTAACAATACATTATAGCCTTTACATTTTGTTCTAACTCTTTTAACTCTCTACTAACCAATTTTTTTTATATGTATCTTTTTTGAACCAAAACCACCAGACGCCAACTTTGAGCATCATCCTCAATCATTGTCAAAACATGCAGAGACAGTTATGTCTTCATTTTCCAAAGGTATAATTGGTGATGCTGTTTTAAAATATACATTATTAGATGCTTTAAAATACTTTAAAAAGTATTACACGTTTTATTTTTATTTTTCATATAATTTCTTTTATCTTTAGTGAATATATAATCAAAACTCTCCTTTTTTTATGTTCTATTTTTATCGAATTTTAAAATATTTTGCATAATATTTACCATAAATGACAAAAATAAAAATAAAAAATAAATTAAAAATTGAAAGTAATTTTAACATAAATAAAAATATTAACTATATTTTTTAATCTGCATATATTCTATTAAAAATGGTCATAAAACTAAACGGAGGAAGTGTTAATGGCGGATGATACTACATGCTTTTGAAAAGAAAACCGTATTTGTAAATGAATAACATTGAAATATTATATTTATTCATTAAATAGTATTTTCTTTTTACGATTTTGAGATTTAAAGACTATTTTAAAAATTCTTTCAGCTTTTAATATAATGGTTATTTGTTCATTTATACTATATATATAATTATTATTTAAATAATCAAACCTTAAACTCTTTAAAAAGTGTTTTTGTTTTAATAAGTCATTTTCTTAATGTAGTTTTTATTTTTGTTCAACTTGTGACATAATTTATTTGTTTTACGGTGAAATCAGAACAGCTGCTTGCTGATATAGACTATACGCCTGCGCACAATCACCCATGCCCACCAGATCATCCATGCAACCCTCCTTACAAGGAGTAACACTGCCATGTTGTAACTATTAGTCTTTCATAAATATGGTGTATAATGTGAATAAAACAAACTTATATTTATTAATAAATATTTCTTTTATTATGATTAATTTATCTCGATTGTCAGTCACGTGGTAATCCATACAAAAAGAATTTACATATTTCTTTGGATTTTATTAAGATTGTTCAAAAGCATGACTTAAAAAAAAAGAAAATTAAATATATTTTTGATTGATTTTAAATTTTTAAATTTTAATTTTTAAGATCTTTGATGTTGGTTTCTATTTTTTTAAGATTGTTTTTAATCCTTCATCATTAATGTGTTAAACCTTGGTATATTTTACGTGTCAAATATTAAGTTACTTCAAGAATTAAAATTAATTTATTTTAAAAAATAAAAATTTAAAATTAAAAGTTTTATTAATAATATACTAAAATTAAAATTTTAAAATTTTAGAAAAATAAAAAATATATTTATTCCAAAAATACATTATTTAAAAGAATGTGGATAAATTAGGTTTATTCGCCCTATTTGAATTCCAACAGTAAAAACATTATATTTAATACTTTTATAATTTCGTGATTCAGTGTTAAAACCATTGTTTAAGAAAAGTTTCCATAGTCTAATCTATGTGATTAACGATAAGTTTTAATGTCGGTCTACTTTTATTGAGCTCCATATGCTATATAGTATTTTTTTTTTAATTCAGTCTGTTATATAACTTGAATTCCTATTTAAGGGCTTCCGATCATAATATAAGTTTTTATAATTTCAAAACCATTAACTGAATTTTTACAATTTTAGGTAAAGTTTTAAAGAGATCAATAGTGTTAATCCTATGTAAATAATATTTTCGACAAAAAAAATTCTCAATAATCCAAAATAATTAAATTAAGAATTTCAAATTATATATATCTATATCAAACAATACAACGGATGAATTTTTTATTTAATTTTTTATATTGACCGTTAAATGAATAAACTTATATAATACAATATAAAAAACATTATATGTTAAAATAAAATGAGTAGAAGGAAACACAACCAAAGATATTAATATCAATATTAGTAAATCTAATCAAAGACCGCAACTGTCTATTACCATATTGATTTTTCTAATAAATTAAAAATTTATTGGATATATTATAGAAATTATTGTTAAATAATTTTTTAATATTGTGAACACTAATTTTATTTAAACCTTTATTTTTTTATTTGTTAGTATTTATTTATATGTTTGATATATTTTTATCTTTATTTTTTATTTATTATAAAAAATATAAACATATTTTAAGAAATTCAAAATCAAATAAAAAATTATGTTATCAATTAAAACCAATTAAAAGAAATCAGTGAAAATAGACATTATTTTTGCAAATCTAAACTAGCAAAAAGTAAAAGTAAAGAAGAAAAGAAAGCAATGTTGGTGGTCGGCAAATAAAAAATAAAAATAATACAGACCACTTAAGAGAAAATAAGAATAATTTTTAAAAATATTTGATAAGCATAGATTTCATAAATAATTATCTCTCACTTTTATCTCATTAAGACTTCTTATATGTTCAATTAAGTGATCTTTGTCATATTTTATGAGTTTGGGTTCATATGAAGTTTAATTGAATTTCTTTGCTTACCCGATTAAAATGACATTATTATAGTATTTTGAGCATAATAGGAGTTGTAGACATCCAAAAATCATGAAATCTATCTTGAATGAAAGCTTAAAGAAGTGTCCATATTTACAAAGCAAGAGAAGATTCTAAATGGGATGTTTAGGACTCCGAAATTATCTCAAAAGATGAGATAGTGTTGCTGACGTGGAATTTGAACAGTGTGCAAAGATCCGGCCATATCTTGAGATATAGAAGTCATATTGAGATGAAATCAACTTTGTTGGACAGCTAAGATCCAGGGCTACAACTTTTGTTCAGAAGGCAAGCTCTAATTCGGACATGTGAACATCCGAAATTGCGGTGCAAGAAAGTCAAAATTGTTGTGCTCATTGGTGGCAAAAATTCAAAAGTGTTTTGCAATTTCAACAAAGCCCATGTGAAAGCAAGAAAAGGGTAGAAAAGTAATATCCTAGTTGGTGACTTTTTGAAGATGATGCCTCAAAAATCCTCTATAAATAGAAGGGTTTGCAAGAGGAGAAAACACCAATTTTGGAGATCAACTCCAATACCATCTTCTTTCTTTCTTTCTTTCTTCCTTTCTTTCTTGTTAGTTTTGCCTCCTTCATGGAAGGCTTATGTTTTCTTTCTTGTTAGTTTGCCTCCTACATGGAAGGCTTAGCTTTTCTTTATTGTTAGTTGCCTCCTACATGGAAGGCTTAGGATTTATTTCTTGTTAGTTTTGCCTCCTACATGGAAGGCTTAGGATTTATTTGTTGTTAATTTGCCTCTTTCTTTGTTGTTAATTTGCCTCCTTCATGGAAGGCTAGGTTTGTAGTTTCAATTCGAGGATTCAAGCTATTTTCATTTTAACTTTGAGGTCTTGATCTTTATTTACATGCTTATTAAGTGGTTTCTACTCTGCTTCACTATATTCTTCAATTTTATTCTTTAATCAAAGTTTGATCGGTTGACGTATTTTGATTAATGCATGATTGATTTATAATTGGTTTTTGATTGGTAAATCACTTTCCAAAAGTTTGAAGAGTAGAAATTAAGTAATTTAATTGAAGGTTTTCATTTTATTACTTACTTCAACTGAATTCTGATTGTGAAATTGGTTTAGATAAAAGATTAAGTGGTTACTAAATCTTGTTGATCATAATCAATTAAATTCTGAGAGGTTTCTCAGTAGAGAATTCAAGGATCATTGTAGGGGTTCCAGATGATCCTAGGTTGATAAACACAATGCATGATTTTAGTGATCAATGATTAGTTAAGAAAATAGCCTCTGAATTCCTTGAGTTGATTATTGTTAAGTCAAATTTCATTCTGTATTTTGCATTTATAACTTCATATCAAATCTTTCCAAAATCCCCTTATTCTAACCTTCTCCTTATTTGCTTAAGAATCTGAAATGGTCTTTGGGAGATGACCTAGGTTGCACCTTATACTATACCAATAGTTTGGGGGAAATCTGGAAATTATTTTTGCGCGTTTGCGACGAGCGTGTCAAAATTTGGCGCCGTTGCCGGGGACCATTTTAATTTCCTAGGCTCATTTAGGAGTTTGTATAAAAATTTTAATCTTTCTAACAATTGTTTTTACTTTAGATATATCATTCTTGAATTTTCTGTATGAATTCACCTTTTTGTGTATGACCCGATCCAACCCTGAAAATTTATATGCATATGATCCTGAGATTGATAGAACATTCCACCATTTGAAAAGAGCACATAGAAGGCATTCATCCAGTAATAACCAAGAAAGTAACAGTAGTGATTTTTCATCTTTAAATTTTGATAGTTTTAAATATTTTGCTAAGAACATGGCTGATAGAACCTTAAAAGAATTAGCTGCACCTGATGTTGCTTATCAACCATTGTGTATTCAATACCCTGATGTTGATGCACCATTTGAACTGAAGTCTGGACTAATACATTTGCTACCTAAGTTTCATGGCCTTGCAGGTGAGGACCCTCATAAACATTTGAAGGAATTTCACATTGTGTGTTCCACAATGCGGCCACAAGGAATTCCAGAAGATCATATCAAGTTGAAGGCATTTCCTTTCTCCTTAAATGATGGAGCTAAGGACTGGTTGTACTATCTACATCCAACATCTGTTACAAGCTGGAATGATATGAAAAGATTATTCTTGGAGAAATTCTTCCCTGCATCCAGAACAGCAGCTATCAGGAAAGAGATTTGCGGCATCAGACAGAACTCCCAAGAAACTCTCTATGAGTATTGGGAGAGATTCAAGAAACTATGCGCCACTTGTCCACACCATCAAATCAGTGATCAATTACTGATTCAGTATTTCTATGAAGGACTCATGCCAATGGACAGAAGCATGGTTGATGCAGCTAGTGGTGGAGCACTTATGGACAAAACTCCTACAGCAGCTCGAGATTTGATTGCCAACATGGCAGAAAATTCTCAGCAATTCAATTCTCGAACTAATTCCTTGTCTAAAGGAGTCCATGAAATGACCACCAAGACAGACCATACACGATTGGAGAACAGAATTGAAGAACTAACCTCCATCGTAAGACAGTTGGCCATCGGACAACAACAGCAACTTAATGTTGTTGACAAAACCAAAACATGTGGCATCTGCACTTCTGCAGATCATCCTACTGATGCATGCCCAACATTGCAAGAAAGTGAGACACCTGAGGCTGCAGTAAATGGTATTTTTGGCACAGGACAACAATACAGGCCTCCTCAACATTATCAGCAACAGAAGTTTGAGCCACCTTCTGGATCATACAATCCTAGTTGGAGAAACCATCCTAACTTGAGATATGGTCCTCCACAACAACAAAGGATTCAAACATCTGACTCCCAAAATAAATACCAACCACCGCCATTCAGACAACAACAACAGCATATGCAGCAATCTGTACCCTCTAATGCTTCTGAACCCTCTCTTGATGATTTGATGAAGCAATTAGCAACCAACAATCTTCAATTTCAACAAAATGTAAGTTCTACCATTCAGGATTTACAAACTCAAATTGGGCAGTTGGCTACCACTGTCAACCAATTGAAATCTCAAGGTTCTGGTCAACTACCTTCTCAACCTGTCATAAATCCCAAAAGTGTGAATGCCATGACCTTGAGAAGTGGGAAGAAAGTGCAGACAGACCCTACAATTTTAAAGCAACAAAGCTTCAATCAGACTAATCCCCACCAAAAAGAAGCATTTATCTCCACACCTGGAGATATCTCTGATGAGCCATCTGAATCAGAAGGAAAGTCTGATGAAAAAAGTACACCAGCCTTCGATAAGACATCGAATGATCAACAAAAAGAAGCTTGCCATAAACGATCTGCACTTGAAGCATCTGATGAGAAGAAAACCCCAAATTGTGCTGATCAGAAGGTATCTTTACCTTTTCCAAATAGAATGGTTCAATCCAAGCCCAATGTTCATGCAGAATTGGATAAGGAGCTTCTAGATACTTTCAGGAAAGTGGAAGTCAACATACCACTTCTAGATGCTATCAAGCAAATTCCCAAATATGCCAAATTTCTAAAGGATTTGTGCACGCATAAGAGAAGACTCAAAGGGGATGAGAAGATTAGTGTGGGACGCAATGTTTCAGCCTTAATTCAACCCAGCCTCCCTCAGAAATGTAAAGATCCAGGAACTTTCACCATTCCTTGCACAATAGGAAACTCTACATTTGGTGATGCATTGCTGGATCTAGGTGCTTCCATTAATGTTATGCCCTCATCAGTTTATAAATCTTTGAATCTGGGAGAACTGAAGCCAACTGGTGTGGTGATTCAATTAGCCAACAGAAGTACAGCACATCCAGCCGGAGTACTTGAAGATGTGCTAGTTCAAGTGAATAAGCTGATCTTTCCAGCTGACTTCTACATTTTGGATATGGAAGATGAGTCATCCATCAATAGAGCAACCTTGATCCTAGGGAGACCTTTCCTCAAAACTGCAAAAACAAAGATAGATGTGCATACGGGGACTCTCTCTATGGAATTTGGAGATGATATCATCCAATTCAACATATTTGAAGCCATGAAGCATCCCATAGAGAATCATTCACTCTTTCAACTTGATGCCATAGACCTTCTTGCGGATGATTATTCTATTGACAATCTACTTTTTAAAATTTTTGATTTTGATTTAGATTACTTAGATAATTTTACTTGCACATGTGATGAATTTGATTCATGTATTGTGTGTTCCAGGATTAATGCTGCAGACCAACCTTCGTTGAAAGATGACATGTTAGATGCAAGTGTTGCAGACATTTCAATCTCAGATAGATCTCTTCCTTCCATAATACAACCACCTCCTTTAGAGTTGAAGCCTTTGCCTGAACATCTAAAGTATGCTTATTTGGGGGAAAATGAGAAGCTTCCTGTCATTGTAGCAAAGAACCTTCTACCACAACAGGAAGAAAGGTTACTGCAAACCTTAAAAAGCCATAAACAAGCAATTGGATGGACTTTGGCTGATATTCCAGGTATTAGCCCATCTACTTGTATGCATAGGATACTGCTAGAGGAAAACACCAGACCTGTTAGACAACCACAAAGGCGTTTGAATCCAACCATCCTAGATGTGGTAAAGAAGGAAGTAGGTAAGCTTTTGGCAGCTGGTATCATCTATCCCATCTCAGACAGTGATTGGGTAAGCCTGGTGCAAGTAGTTCCTAAGAAAACTGGCATGACTGTAGTCAAAAATCACAATGATGAACTAATCCCTACCAGAATACAAAACAGTTGGAGAGTGTGCATAGATTATAGGAAGCTTAACCAAGCTACTCGCAAGGATCACTTCCCTTTGCCCTTCATAGACCAAATTTTGGAAAGATTAGCAGGAAAATCTCACTATTGCTTTCTAGATGGTTTTTCAGGTTATTTTCAAATACATATAGCCCCAGAAGACCAGCATAAGACCACCTTCACTTGTCCTTTTGGTACTTTTGCCTATCGAAGGATGCCCTTTGGTCTATGCAATGCCCCTGGAACCTTTCAAAGATGCATGGTAAGCATTTTCTCTGATCTCTTAGAAAGTTGCATGGAAGTGTTTATGGATGACTTCACTGTATATGGTTCTTCTTTTGATGCATGCTTAGAAAGCCTTTCTAAAGTTTTGGACAGATGCATTGAGACTAACCTGGTTTTGAATTTTGAAAAATGTCATTTCATGGCAACAGAAGGTATAGTCTTAGGACACTTGGTATCTAGCAAAGGTTTAGAGGTTGATAAGGCCAAGATAGACATTATTACTTCTCTACCTTACCCCACTTCTGTGCGAGAAGTACGTTCTTTACTTGGTCATGCAGGTTTTTACAGAAGATTCATCAAGGATTTTAGCAAGATTGCACAACCTCTTTCTAAACTACTACAAAAAGATACCAAATTTGTGTTTGATCAAGCATGCAAGGATTCATTTGATGAACTAAAGAAGCGGTTGACAACCACTCCCATCATTCAACCACCTAATTGGACGCTTCCATTTGAATTAATGTGTGATGCATCCAATTATGCCCTTGGTGCTGTACTGTCTCAAAGAGTTAGCAAGAGATCTCATGTCATTGCATATGCCTCTCGCACACTTGATGCAACCCAATCAAATTACACAACTACTGAGAAGGAGCTTTTGGCAATTGTGTTTGCATTAGATAAATTTCGCTCCTATTTGCTTGGATCTAAAGTTATTGTCTTCTCTGACCATGCAGCTTTGAAATACTTGCTGAAGAAGACAGATGCTAAGCCAAGACTGATTCGTTGGATGCTTCTGTTGCAAGAATTTGATTTAGAGATTAAAGACAAGAGTGGTGCAGAGAACCTTGTAGCAGATCATTTAAGTCGGATCCAGCAACCTTGTGAAGAAACTTCAATTGCAGATTCATTCCCAGAAGAGCATCTCTATCATTTGCACGGGAAGGATCCTTGGTATGCAGATTTGGTAAACTATCTGGTTGCTAAAGAAATACCCAAACACTTCACCAAATCGCAACTTGCCAAGTTGAAAAGTGATGCCAAATACTACATATGGGATGAACCATACCTTTGGAAGACATGTAGTGATCAAATCATTAGAAGATGTGTTCCAGATCATGAAGTTCAGTCTATACTTACCTTTTGCCATTCCCTAGCTTGTGGTGGACACTTTGGGCCACAACGGACAGCTAGAAAAGTACTAGACTCAGGCTTTTATTGGCCTACAATATTTCGTGATGCACATAGATTATGCATAACTTGTGAGCAGTGCCAAAGAATAGGGAGTATTTCGCGCAGAAATGAGATGCCTCAACAACCACTTCTCTTTTGTGAGGTATTTGATGTTTGGGGTATAGACTTTATGGGTCCATTCCCTGTCTCTTTTGGCTTTGTTTACATTCTGCTAGCTGTTGATTATGTTTCAAAATGGGTGGAGGCAAAAGCCACCCGTACTGATGATGCTCGAGTTGTTGCAGATTTTATCAGGTCTAACATTTTTAGCAGGTTTGGCATTCCTAGAGCTCTAATTAGTGACCAAGGTACTCATTTTTGCAACCGCACAATGGAAGCCCTACTCCGCAAATATGGAGTCATGCATAAAGTCTCCACCCCATATCATCCTCAAACAAATGGTCAAGCTGAAGTTTCTAATCGAGAGATCAAGAAAATCTTAGAGAAAACAGTTCAGCCTAACAGGAAGGATTGGAGCTTGCGCCTTGTTGATGCATTATGGGCATATAGGACAGCTTACAAGTCACCCATTGGCATGTCTCCCTACAGGATTGTCTTTGGTAAAGCATGTCATCTTCCAGTTGAATTAGAGCATAGAGCATTTTGGGCAGTAAAGAAATGCAACATGGATCTAGACCAAGCAGGAATCCATAGGAAGCTTCAATTGCAGGAACTTGAAGAAATTCGATTGGAAGCATACGAAAACTCCAAAATTTACAAAGAAAAGGTCAAAGCTTTTCATGACAAAAAGTTGGCAAGAAAGGAGTTTTTCGTTGGACAAAAAGTTCTCCTTTTCAATTCTCGGCTAAAGCTTATGCCTGGTAAGCTACGCTCTAGATGGTTAGGACCATTTGTAGTTACTAATGTTTTTCCTTATGGTGCAGTGGAAATAAAAAATGAGGTAACTGAAAAAATCTTCAAGGTGAATGGACATCGTCTTAAACCATTTTTCGAAGGTTTTCAAAAGCACACGGTAGAAGAAGTGCATTTGCACAATGCCACATACCTGCAATAAATTCAAGAGAAGTCTCTCTCTCTCCCTCTCTCTCTCTCTCTTTCTCTCTTTCTCTCTCTCTCTCTCTTTCTCTCTTTCTCTCTCTCTCTCTCTCTCTTTCTCCCTCTCCCTCTCTCCCATTCCTCGCTTATAAGTTTCAACTACTCTCTCAACTTCCTTCTTCACCTCTTAAATCATCCTAACTATTACACCACATTGAGCTTGCAGGAATAATAACTTGAGTGTTTTAAAAAAAAAATGGAGAAAGCTCTCACCAGGATCAAAATTTTGTTCCCTACTCTCCCCAGAAATTTTCTTAAAGACATTTACAATTGCAGACTTGAACGATTGAGAGCATTAACACTCTTAGGCCTTCCAGAAGATGTCCGTTGGATCATTGAAGCTAAGGTACGTTTAGCAGGTGAATTTCAAGAATCATTTGTTAAAAACATGCCAGGTATGGGAAGAAGTTCCTATGCAAAGAAGAGAAGGGCAAAAAGAATTGGAGTTTGCTACAGGTGTGCAAGATGGACCTGTAACACAAGATGCAAGAACCCTGGAATGGTTTCAAGAAATCGAGAGGACAAAATTCAATTCATAAAGGATGGACTGAGTAAGGAGTCATTGGATGATATCATTCAGACTCTTGAGACGCATCCTAGTGGGCATGTACAAGGAGTCCTTCTTGATTTGTTTGAACTGTTCCGTAAGGAAAAAGCACGTTATAGTCTTGGGAATCTGACTTTAAAAGACCCTGTTGTCAGTTTACAAGAAAACTGAATGGGAAGCACATCCTCGACTCTTAGAAGGCGTTTCAGCCGTTACTGGACGTAAAACCAGAGGAAGATGTGAGCCACAATCACAACTACTGTTCATTCTCATGCGTGTATGTTTGTCATTTACATTGTCTTTTCAATTTATTGGGCCACCGTTTTTTTTGAAATTTTCACCTCTGCTTAAAGTCTTTCCCCTCTGACATTCACCTTTTCCTTGAACCCAAAATTCAAACTTTTGCAACCAAAATTCAAACTTTTGCAACAAAAATTCAAACTTTTGCTACCAAATCCTGATCCCGCACTATTCAAGCGATCTCCTTGTCTGATATTGAGTCCCTATAAATTATCCACCTCTATGACATATTTTTTCAAAAAAAAAAAGACAGAAACACCGTATATGGATAAGATCAATACTATCTGTGTTTTTGGTGGGTCTAACCTTGGAAAGGATGGAGAATTTCAACATGCAGCTTCTACCCTTGGTAAGGCATTAGCTGCAAGAAAAATCAATCTTGTTTATGGGGGAGGGATTCAGGGTTTAAAAGGATGTGTTGCAGGATCTGCACTCACAAAGGGGTGTAACGTCTTAGGTGTTGGCTTAAAAAATGGGAGCACCTCCTACTTCACCCTGGGTACTGAATTGAAGGTTGCAACCATGCATGACCGAATGAGACACATGTTGGTTAATTCTAATGCATTTATTGCATTACCTGGTGGTCTTGGAACAATGGAAGAAATTTTTACCATTATATTTTGGGCCTATCGGAATTTTCATAAAAAACCTTTGGGCTTATTGAATATTAATGGCTTTTATAATGGTTTGATATCCTTTTTAGATCATGCAGTAGAGCAGGAGTTCATGCCACAATCCATGCGCAACATCATAGTATCTGCTTCAACTGTTGAACAGCTACTTGAGATTTTGCAAAATCCTACATCTGAGCTCAGTCAAGCAATGCAACTGGTGAACCAACCAAATCAGGATGGCAGAGATAAAAGAGAACCAGATACCACTCTTCGGTTATAACTTTTCCTTACTTTGATGGTTTTCTTACATTTCTTTTCCTGTTATATGAAATTTCATCTAAGACATTGGGGACAATGTCTTGGATAGGTTGGGGGGAAGATGGTCCGACATCTAAAATTAAAAAAAAAAAAAAAAAAAAAAAAAAACAAAACAAAACCCAAAAAAAAAAAAAAAAAAAAAAAAAAAATTAGGTTAGATTCATAAACTTGCTTTGAGTAAGATGGCTGAGTAAGGAGTTACACTTGACTCTTGATACGCATCTTATGATTTAAAAAAAAAAAAAAAAAAATTGAATGTGGAAGTATGTTTTTCTTTAGATTTCATAAAATAATTGAAGCAAAATGATTTACATTTCGAGATTAATTAGTTTGGCAACACATATTTGAACTGGATAGATTAGATTTGATAAATATATTACCTGTGAGATTTTGAGCCTTATTATTATTTTCTTTCTTGTGTGATTTTCATCCATGGAATATGTTACTTCAGAACTTGCATTGATTCTTTTTGAAGCTACATTTTCACATGATTTGTACAAAAATGATTGAGGCACTGTTTTTCTTGAACAAACCACTTGGCCAAATAACTAAACCATATAATTTTATCCTTTGATCAGCCCTTTGAGCCGATTAGCCTTTTCTTCTTTTTAGCTCACCACAAATAAAAAAAAAAAAAAAAAAAAAAAAAACAACTTTGTCTGACCATAGAAGGTGAGGAATACTGGATTTATCATACCATAAGTGTTTCAATAAGTGTGGGGGAGATTATTGTTGTGTTCATCAATATCATGGTTGAAAAAAAAAAAAAAAAAAAAAAAAAAAAAAAAAACTGAAGCAATAAATTAATAAATAAACTATTATATTGAAAAAAAAAAAAAAAAAAAAAAATTGAAGAAGTGATATCTGTTTCTCACACTTGCACTTACAATCAATTCTCAATCCTCACCATTTTCATTGGTCTAACATTGTATCTCTTCAATATATCATTTCATCTTTCTATTCCCGTTAGAACCAAAATAAAGACCTCTTGATTTGTGCATTGCATGTGTACATAGTAGTAGAGAAGTAGAAGATATGCAAGCCTATGATAGTTCATCTTTCATGGATTGAATTTGAGAGAAACACTTACCAAATCAAACACTTGAGAGATTCAGAGTATATCATGTGAGGTTTTATCTTTCTCAATCTATGTTTTTCAAATTAAAGTTGCCTTTCTAAGTAATTTCAAAAATGTGATGAAAGAATGCTTCATGAAATTTTGTGAATTCTTGAGAAATCAACTCAAAACTTTGATGTTCTTTCAAAAAAAAAAAAAAAAAAAAAAAAAAAAAAAGTCACCAATCCTTAACTTAAGTTTGCCCGAGACGTGCAAAAGATAAGTGTGGGGGAATTTGATAAGCATAGATTTCATAAATAATTATCTCTCACTTTTATCTCATTAAGACTTCTTATATGTTCAATTAAGTGATCTTTGTCATATTTTATGAGTTTGGGTTCATATGAAGTTTAATTGAATTTCTTTGCTTACCCGATTAAAATGACATTATTATAGTATTTTGAGCATAATAGGAGTTGTAGACATCCAAAAATCATGAAATCTATCTTGAATGAAAGCTTAAAGAAGTGTCCATATTTACAAAGCAAGAGAAGATTCTAAATGGGATGTTTAGGACTCCGAAATTATCTCAAAAGATGAGATAGTGTTGCTGACGTGGAATTTGAACAGTGTGCAAAGATCCGGCCATATCTTGAGATATAGAAGTCATATTGAGATGAAATCAACTTTGTTGGACAGCTAAGATCCAGGGCTACAACTTTTGTTCAGAAGGCAAGCTCTAATTCGGACATGTGAACATCCGAAATTGCGGTGCAAGAAAGTCAAAATTGTTGTGCTCATTGGTGGCAAAAATTCAAAAGTGTTTTGCAATTTCAACAAAGCCCATGTGAAAGCAAGAAAAGGGTAGAAAAGTAATATCCTAGTTGGTGACTTTTTGAAGATGATGCCTCAAAAATCCTCTATAAATAGAAGGGTTTGCAAGAGGAGAAAACACCAATTTTGGAGATCAACTCCAATACCATCTTCTTTCTTTCTTTCTTTCTTCCTTTCTTTCTTGTTAGTTTTGCCTCCTTCATGGAAGGCTTATGTTTTCTTTCTTGTTAGTTTGCCTCCTACATGGAAGGCTTAGCTTTTCTTTATTGTTAGTTGCCTCCTACATGGAAGGCTTAGGATTTATTTCTTGTTAGTTTTGCCTCCTACATGGAAGGCTTAGGATTTATTTGTTGTTAATTTGCCTCTTTCTTTGTTGTTAATTTGCCTCCTTCATGGAAGGCTAGGTTTGTAGTTTCAATTCGAGGATTCAAGCTATTTTCATTTTAACTTTGAGGTCTTGATCTTTATTTACATGCTTATTAAGTGGTTTCTACTCTGCTTCACTATATTCTTCAATTTTATTCTTTAATCAAAGTTTGATCGGTTGACGTATTTTGATTAATGCATGATTGATTTATAATTGGTTTTTGATTGGTAAATCACTTTCCAAAAGTTTGAAGAGTAGAAATTAAGTAATTTAATTGAAGGTTTTCATTTTATTACTTACTTCAACTGAATTCTGATTGTGAAATTGGTTTAGATAAAAGATTAAGTGGTTACTAAATCTTGTTGATCATAATCAATTAAATTCTGAGAGGTTTCTCAGTAGAGAATTCAAGGATCATTGTAGGGGTTCCAGATGATCCTAGGTTGATAAACACAATGCATGATTTTAGTGATCAATGATTAGTTAAGAAAATAGCCTCTGAATTCCTTGAGTTGATTATTGTTAAGTCAAATTTCATTCTGTATTTTGCATTTATAACTTCATATCAAATCTTTCCAAAATCCCCTTATTCTAACCTTCTCCTTATTTGCTTAAGAATCTGAAATGGTCTTTGGGAGATGACCTAGGTTGCACCTTATACTATACCAATAGTTTGGGGGAAATCTGGAAATTATTTTTGCGCGTTTGCGACGAGCGTGTCAATATTTTTATTTAAAATTGACCGGTCTTTAATGTATAATACAAGACTTTATAAATTTGAATTCATATAAGATGTTTCAGCCATTCAATGTTTAATATGCCTAAATTTTTCACACAAAACATGATTTGATCACGTGTGAATAGGTAAATAAAACAATTATCTATATCCGTTACCAAAAATCACATTAAATATATAAGTTAATAGTGAAAAAATGCGAAGTTTACAAAATTTTAAGATATAACATTTTTAAATAATATTTTTTTAAGTACATGCATAATTGAAATAGAATAATAGAAATAAAATAAATTAAAAAAAATTAAATTAAGATCCAAAATAAAAGATTTTTGAATCATTAAACACTAAGGTGATGATACTCTTTTAAAAATACTTAAAGATAAACAATTTGATTGCTTGTTTAGCTTTGAGTTTGGCAAAAATATCCAAATAAAAGTTAATTTTGTAAAAATAATAAACCACCTTCACTTTTCAATTATAATTTAAAAACCTTTGAAAATTAAAGAAACAATTGCTTTATATTTATAGAATTCTGGTATCTTGATAAGATGTTTATAGCTTCTTTGTAGTCTGATTCACATAGAATTTTCTGTGCAACCTCTGTTCTACACAATGTATAATCTATGGATGGATATTGTCTGATAGACCAATATTTCTATAAAAATCAATGATCCATTTATCTAATTGATTTTTCAATAGTTTTTCAATTTCTGCTTATCAGAATTATTTAAGGAGTTTCCATCCATTTTTAAAGTAAGTGTATCTTTATTAATTAAGTATCACCATTAATTAAGTATCACCGTGTCCAACGATCAAGTTACTCTTCCTAACATATGAGAATATATATAAATCTTTTCTAGTATCCATTTGAATAATCAGGTTTTAATAAGAATTTCTTATATGTCATAATTATTTTTTTAGTTATCATATTTATTTATTTTAATATTGTTTTTATATCAAATATCTATTTATTTTTATTCCAAAACATGTAAAATCATTAAGGTTATAGCTTGTCCTATTTCACACTGTACATGTCCAAACCAAATAAGGGTTATGAGGGTATGTTTGTTATAACCAATGCCATCCTAACCCAATTCTCGTACACCAACAACACTGTTGATGGTACCATACTTCATCTAGTTTCATCTAGTAGGGAGATAAAATTGGTGGTTGAGCATTTTACGGAACGCTATAGCAATTAGCATCAATTTTTTCAGTTCGGGGATGAAAGTAGCTTTTCAGCTATACCTCCGTCGTTCTCTGTAAACCACATTCTGCATATTATTCACGTGATGCCTTCCTTTAATGTTGTTCTTTAATGTTTCTTCTTTCAAAACTTATGAATATGACATTCACGTCTCCACTGTCCCCCCTATAGATAAGTGATTTTCTCTCTGTTTTTCATATTATTTTTCCTTTATAGTGATGGTCAAAAGACTCGCTATTTGGTATCATTTGGATACATAATTTAAATGTTATAAGCATACTTTTTTTCACTGCTTATTTTATTAATGATTTTATTTTCATCTTCTATCAATTTTTTATCGTAATAAAAAACTAGTTAGTTTAATAAACTGAGGTATTATGATGGCTTTTTTTAATTTTCAACATAATGCACTGTTGTGACGACGTCCAATTATAAGAGCTAGCATTCTTCTTATAACATATATGTTTTGGTATTCTAGTACTCTGTAAAGTAAAAAAATAAAATAAAAATTCTACTGCATTTTATTTTGCTTCATCATATTTTAATGTCAATACTTTAACTCTCGATTAGTTATCAACAATCTTTGCTTATTTATTAATATTTCTTTTATTAGTTTTATTATTTTTTGTTGTAACAAAAAAAGTGAGAACATAATAATAAATCAGATTGTGTTATTTTTATAAGTCATGGATAACTAAAAATTAATAATTACACATCATTTGTATCGTATGGTTTTCTTGGTAAGTCTAAGATTCTCTTTCCAACCTTCTGTCGTAACTCTTTGTATTTTTTTTACTCGTGAATAAGATAATTGATCATGTTATTATGCTATGATACAGTGTATTAATGCTTTTAGTTGAAAATTCTTCCTTTTAAATAATTTTCTGTTTTAATGGTATTAATAAGATAAGTAAATGATGTATTGAGTATTTGTTTTAAATACATAGTAATTTATATGACAGAATGTTGTAGAAGATAGATAGACATAGTTTGAACAATATAATTTGCCAAAGTTGACTCCGAGAGAGTTATCATTTGAAAGAAAAAAAGTTGTTGAAGCTAGCTGTTAAATTATTATAATAAATAATATTTTAATAACAATAATAAATTTTTAGTAACCAAATTTTATTTATTAAAAGTTAATTCATGACATTAATCATAAATATTTAATTTATTATATTTAAAACTTTATACTTCTTATTCAGACTATGTGAAAGAATTTATTAATTTGGGCTTTGAATTTAAATTATAGGTGTGTATTTTTTTTTTCATTTATTTCAATTGTTATGACAATGGTAGAATTAACTAACTTTATTATGAGTGAATGCTTTTTATAGTTGGCCAAATATTTTCAACAGAAACTTTATTATTGGTGACATGAACTAATTTTGGTTTACAATAAATAGTCTTATGAACCATATCTATTTTCTAGGATTATTATACATATTTTTTATAAATTATTATTGGTCATGTTTACACGAAAAAGAAAAAATTAGTTAAAAAATAATTAGATCAGTAAAATTTTAAATAGATTATTCTAAAAAAATTTATACCATAAAAATGAAAAGATATTAAAAATTACCTTTTCAACCAAAATTTTTATCAAATTAATAATACCAAAAATTTGGAGCATAAAAGTTAGTAGTATCTAAATTAAAAAAACATAGTCTAAATTTTATTATCTTATAAAAATATTAAGCCTTGATAATTTTCTTATTTCGATATGTTATATTTGGATTATTTATTTATTTAGTAGGTAACTACATAAACCGATATATAAGAAATACTGAAATAATGACTTAAAATAAATTTTATATTAGCTTTATTTATTATATATATCCTAGTTAATTTATCTTAGATTGAACCTACTAATAATAATTCTGAAGAAGAGATAAATTTTACATGAAAAAATTAGTATGGTAAGATTTTTTATAAATTTTGTATTAAGTTTATTAAGAATAATGATCATGTATTATTTAAATGGAAGGAGATTAATAATGAATTTGAAGTTATTATTAAGAGAAATTGTAGAAAAAAAAATTAAAAAATAAGTATGATTTTATGAAGAAAAAATGATATCTTTGAAAAATTTTAAAGTTTGATGAGACTTGTTTAAGATTGGCTCTTGTTACTGGAAAGTTTAATTGATCAAACAAGTGGTGGAAAAAAAAACTTAAGATTAGTTTGATTTTTTTACTATTACAATTAATTTACAACAAATTTATTTACTATAAAATTTAATAATTAAATATATTTTTTATTTTTTGTAAAAGAAACTCAAAACTACTAAATTTTGCAGTAAATTGGTATATTGTTCTTTGAAGGAAATATGTCGTTAGTTCTTTGAAGATAATTATGCAATTTCCAAAAATGTTGTTGCAGTGTTTATGAATCCTAATTATGTAAATGAATAAGAAAATGTGAATATCAAGGAATGGGATAATGAATGTAATGATAAAAGTGTTGTAAATAAGGTTTATGCAGAATTTAATCGACATACTTTTCACATAGATAACTTTATAAATAAGGAGCATAAATATTTTTCTAATTTCATGAATAGTTTAGGCTAAACACACACACACCTATTTAAGGTGTTAGGGTTATCAAAATATGTAATCAAGAAGATTGTATGGTCATACCTATCCAAACCCAAAATATGTCTAACAAACCTGGAAAGGAAACTATAAAAGGAGAGAATCAGGAAGGATGGTAAAACAAAGTTATCAAATTAATAGTTTGGTATCAAACTCATGCATGGCAATAGAGATTTTGAAATCAGAGGATATTGTCAGCAAAGACCCTAGTACTAGTTTTACCATTGATGCATTAATGAGTGTTATCAATTTCATGGTAGATGCCTTGGAAGAGAATAATGAATTGTGGTCCTTTGCAGTTAGTTTTATTAAAAATGAAATAAGACGACAAAACTTTCTAAACATAAGGAGTGATACTTCCAAGACAACTTATTAAGGTATATGCATAGTAAATAGAAATGATCGTTTACTTTATTTGCTTGTTTTAATTTTTAAAATTTATTATGACATTAATTTGACATGTATTCATAACTTATACAAATTTATTTTGAGATTTACATTATGTTATTTGGTTTATATTTATAAATTTTTTAAATGTAAGTTTTTACTCATAGGTAAATCATGGACACTTAAAGAGAAAATAAGAAAATATAAATTTTATTGAATTATATCATCATGAGCAACTGGTACAATACCTACTTATTACTATAAATATATTTATAAAGAATCATGTTTGACTTCTTTTTAAACAAGATAGAATTGGATTAATAAGATATTGAATGAACATCCTATTTGATGTGTAAATATATTTAAAATGGAGTCAAATTTATTCATAAAATTATGTAAAGATGTATAATTAAAATATAATTTACAATCAAATTTGATAATGACTCTTGTAGAAAAGGTAAATATATTTGTATATATTCTTGTCGTAGATTCTTCTAATAGGAATTTTGGAGAGTAGTTCCAACATTCTAATGAGATGGTTAATGGAGTATTTTATAAAGTTTTTAATTCTATTAGTAGTAGAAGCAATTATTACATAGGTATTTCTAATGATATCATAAATTAATGGATCTTATCTTTAAATTTCTATCATCTAAATTTAAACATAAATCCCTAATCAATGCTCAAGAAATATTTAATTATGTATATTTTTCTCTTTAAAATTATATTGAAAGATCATTTAAAATGTAAAACAAAATGGGAAATACTTAATAGAATGCTACAGTACATTGTAAAAATTCAAATTAATATTATAATAGTTATATTTACGTTACATAAATATATTTGAATAAAAGATGCTAGGATGTTTATTGTCCTTCACCAACATTCAAATTAGATTCGTTATGACAAACTTAGAAATATTAATTATAGATATAATCAATGAAAACACATAAAAAAATTTATTAGAATGCATCAAAAATTTATAGATGAAGGAGATTGACACCAATATTATTAACATTTTATGAAATGCTTGCTAATGTTTTTTATAATATATAAATTTTTATATTATTACTTAAAATTTAAATTTTTAGTTTAATTATTAAATTATTATAAATTAAATACTCAATTTTTATGGATGAATATTTAAATTATAAAGATAAAATAAATTTATTTTTATAAAATTTTGTAAACATTATTGATAAAGATTTTAAATAAATATGTTTTAAATTTCAAAGAAAAATTTATTTATTTTTAATAATTTTTATAAAAAATATTATAAATATTAAATAAAATTTATTTTTTATAATATAAAATATAAAATAATTATAAATTTATAGATAAAGAATGCCCAAATTTTACCTACAAAGCTGCCAGATTTTCGAGAAAAATGTTTAGCTTTGGCAAAAACTTACATTTTCCATTTGTATTCAGAGAGTCTTTTCTCCGCATGATGTTAACAGATCTTTCCATTAGCTTTTCTTCTTAAAAGTACTATTTCACACTTAAACCAAATAAATGCAACTCCTTCATGAGAAGGAGTTCAATAATTTAAATAATATAATATTTATTTATTTTAAATAATATAAACTTTTAATTTTATTTAATTATGTAAAATTATATTTTTAAAAAGACTAATGTACACTAACAATATTTTAAAGTACTGCAAACCAAACTTTTAAAACTTTTAAAAATATATACTTAGATTTAACTGTATTAATTTTAAAATTATATATGGTATTATCTTATTATTTTAAATCAATTAAGATTTAATATCTGTATATTTACAAAGATAATAGAAAAAACATATTATATATATATATATATATCTTAATTAATATTAACCGTTGAAGTATACATATTAAACCTAATTAATATATATTAAAATTAAAAACAGATCCAATTTAATGTGATAAGAAAATTTAATTCAAATAAACGTCAAAGCGGTGAATTACCCATTTAATGCATATCTTTGGAAACGGTTAATTTAGTATGACAAATGTAGCTATTTTTCCTTTTTGTATATATAGTATGAACACCCCTCTAACAGTAAAGAGAAGTAACAATATCATAAAAATTTAGAGATGGCTTCTTCAAGGTTTTTGTATGTGTTTTTGATGTTCGCTTTTGTTATGGCTTGCTTTGCTCGTCACCTTCCCGCAGGTATATATGTGGCAGTAATTTCATTTTGTTCTCTTCAGGTTCTCTCACGTGCTTCTCTCTTCTATCTCTCTCCATGCTTAACAATACATTATAGCCTTTGGATTTTGTTCTAACTCTTTTAACTCCCTACTAAACCATTGTTTCTGTCTGTATTTTCTTTGAACCAAAACCACCAGACGCCAACTTTGAGCATCATCCTCAATCATTGCCAAAACATGGAGAGACACTCAAGTCTTCATTTTCTAAGGGTATACTTGGTGATGCTGTTTTAGTTACTTTAGTATAATAGAACTTGTCAAATTATTAACTCAGAAAGAAAATAACTAAAGAACCATTAAATACAAAGAATTAAAATCAAAATATATTAGTAGTTTTAAAATTATAATTTATATAAATATAATGTTTTTAATTTATTAACCAATATTAGAACTATAGCTAAAAACTGTAATTATAATATAATTGTTATTTATTATAAACTGTTTGTGAGTTAAGTGGTACATGTCTTAATTGAAATCTTATTCATTATAGTAATTGTTACTAAAAAAAGTATTACACGATTATTTTTTAATTTTCATATAATAAATGTTTTTATTATTCTTTACCTTTTATCATGCACTCATGAATATATAATCAAAACTCTCCTATTTTATGTTCTATTTTTATCTAATTTTAAAATATTTTGCATAATGCCATAAATGAAAAAAATATTAAAAAATTGAAATTAATTTTAAAGTGAATAAAAATATTAACTATATATATTTTTAATCTGCATATATTCTATTAAAAATGGTCATATAAAACTAAACGGAGTAAATGTTAACAGTGGAATAGATTACATGCTTTCGAAAGGAAACCGCATTAGTAAATGAATAACTTCAAAATATTATATTTAATTAAATAGTAATTTTCTTGATGGTTTTGACATTTAAAGATCATTTCTAAAAATTCTTTCCACTTTCAATAGTGATTATTTGTTCATTGATATTATATATATGATTCTTATTTAAATAATCAACACGTTAAACTCTTCAAAAATATATTTTTTTTAATAAGTAATTTTGTTGATGTGTTTTTCGTTTTCTTTCTATTTTTTTTTTGACATAATTTGTTTGTTTTACAATGAATTCAGAAAAGCTGCTTGCAGATATAGACTACACGCCTGTGCATAATCACCCGTGCCCACCAGATCACCCATGCAACCCTCCTTACAAAGAATAATATTGGCATGTTGTAACTATTAATCTTTCATAGATATGGTGTAATATGTGAATAAAACAAACTTATCTTTATTAATAAACATTTCTTATTCTTATGGATAATTATCTCGATTGTGAATCATAGTAGTCCAGCCAAAAAGAATCTACATTTTTCATTTAAATTTTATTAAGGTTAACAAAGTACACATCTTTGTATTAAAGCATGACTAGAGAAAAAAATAAATTAATTAAAACAATGTGAATAAATTAGGTTAATTCACCCTATCTTGAATTCCAATGGTCACAACATTATATTTAGTGCTTTCATAATTTCAAGATTAATATTAAAATCATTATCTAAGAACAATCTCCATCGACTAATCTATGTGATTATGATAATTTTAATGTGGATCTACTTTTATTGAACTCACTTGATATATTGTTTTAAAGGTAAAATATAATAGTTTTTTTAATCTATAATAATGTTAAAACATTAAAAGAAAATTTATAATAATTTAAAACAATAGATAATAGTGATTTTAATTTTTATCTGATTTTTTTATAAATTTTTATCAATTAAAAATTATTTATTAAAAAATATTTTAATAATATAACTATCATAATTTAATATATTTTAAAATTAATATTTGTTAATAGATTTATAAAATTATTACAAAATATTCGTTGAAAAAATATATTTTTTTTAATGTATGTTTAAACCTATAAAATTTATGATGTATGCACCTTGTCAATGAGTTTAAATTAATTTGTAGATATTTATACTTTCATTGAATTTTAATTAAATTAATATTTAGGTTAACTTTTTTTTTAAAAGAATACATATTTTTTAGAATTTTTGAAAATGTTTAAAAAATGAAAAATTATTCTTTTTTAGATTTAAGCGCTTCCGAACATGTTATAAGTTTTTAGAATTTCAAAACTTTTAATTGAATATTACGATTTTAACTAAAGTTTTAAAGAGATTAAATAATATGTAAATATTTTTTTCGAAAAATAAAATTTTTAATACTTCAAAATAATTAATTAAATTTAAAATAATATATATATATATATATATATATATATATGTATATATAAATATAAATATTAAGGTTGAATTTTTTATTTACTTTTTCCATATTGACTGTAAAATGAATCAACCTATATAATACAATATTAAAAAGCATCATATGTTAAAATCAAATGAATAGAAGGAAAGCACAATCAAAGATATTAATATGAATGTTAGTAAATATAATCAAAGACTGCAACGGTCTATTACCATGGATTTTTGTTTTTACGAAATTATAAAATTATTAGTTATATTTAATAAAATCCTATCAAATTTTATTAATTTATTTAAATATATCCATATGATAGAAATTAATGGTAATTTTTTAATATTATGAATACTATTTTTATCTAGACCTTTTTTTTTCATTATTTGTTATTATTTATTTATTCTCTTGATTTATGAATTTATCTGTATTTATTATTCTCCTTGTATATTTAATTATCAAAATATTGAAACATATTTTAATAAATTCAAAATCAAATAAAAAATTAATGTTATCAATTAAAACTAATTAAAAGAAATTAGTGAAAGTAGACATTGTTTTTGGAAAACTAAAGCTAGCAAAAAGTAAAAGTAAAGAAGAAAAGAAAGCAATATTGGAGGTCACAAATAAAAAATAAAAATAGTACAAACCACTTAATAAAAAGTCCGAATAATTCTTAAAATTATTTTTATTTAAAATTTATGAGTCTCTAATTTATAATACAAGATTTTATAAACTTAAGATGTTTTAGCTTGTCAATCTCTAAGGTATCCAATTTTTTCACGCAAATTAAACACAATTTAATCACGTGGAAATAGGTAAATAAAAAAATTAATTATATAATCTGTCGCCTTAAATCACATTGAAGATATTATAAATATATGAGTTAAAAATACAAAACACGTGAAGTTTTTACAAAATTTTAATATATAACATTTATAAACAATATGTAGTATATAGATGATTATTTCTTTAGTTTCCTCAATAATTTTTATTTTGAAAATTTATTAATTTTTGATCAAAAATGCAGATACGTAGAAGATTATTTATTTACTTTTCTTAATTATTTTTATATCAAATATATGTTTATTTTTATTCCAAAGCATGTAAATATTTTGATTAAATAATTACTTATCTTGATTTTTTTTAATTATATTGAATGTTATTTCACAATCACTTTCTTACTATATATACTAGTAGATATTTACCCTACCTTTCCACACTACACATCCTTAAAACCCTAGACTAGCATTATAACAATTAGATAGTTAACAAGCTTCTTGCTTATACATTTGGTTCAAAGTCATTGTCACATTGAATTATCACCATCATCTTCTACTTCCTCATCCCCATCTTCGTCATTGGGATTATAATTAGTTTATCCTATTTCATAGTGTACATTTTCAAACCAAACTAAGTGTAGGGAAGATACGTTTGTTATAACCAAAGCGATCCTTATCCAATTCACGTACCCCAACAACACTCTTTAATATAAGGTGTGTTTGTTAGCGTAGTTCATTTAGTACGAAGATGAAATTGGTAGCTGAAATATTTTTAAAATTATTTTACTTGTGTTTGTTAAGGTGATTGATATAATAAGAAGAAGCGTTTTACAAAACGTTAAAACAATTAGCATCTACTTTTTTTCATGTTAGGGGATAAAGTTATTTTTCATTTTTATCTTTCATACTTTTTTTTCATTATTTATTTTTTCTTTACTTTTTTATTCATTCCCTTTGTCAGATACTGATACCATACCTTACCTCTGTCGTTCTCTGTCAGCCATATTCTATATATTGATCTTCTCTATTCACGTGATGCCTTGTTCCCTTCCTTTGAAAGTATTCTTTAATTTTTTTTCTTTCAAAACATATTTATATATCATTCATTGTCTCTTTCAAAACATATTCCTATATCATTCATGTCTTCATTGTCTTCAATATATATGTGATTTTTTCTCTATTTTTTATATTCATTTTTCCTTTATAGTGCTGCTAAAAAATGGGTGTTTGATATCATTTGAATGCATAATTTATGTGTTATAAACATATATTTTCTTACTATTCTATTTATTCATGATTTTGTATCTTTCCATCTTTTATCACTTTTTTATTATAATAAAAATTAATTAGTTTATAATAATAAACTGAGATATTATAGAATACATTCAGAAAGCCACTAGTTAATTAGTTTATGATGGTTTTCTTTTTCGATTTATAATATAACATATTGTTGTTACGATCTGGATATAAGAGCTAACAATCTTTTATTTTTAACCTACATATTTTGGTACCATGTAAAATGAAAAAAAAAATCTTCTAAACTTTAATTTGTTTTTTCATATTTTGATGTTAATACCTTTACTCTCAATTAGTTATCTATAATATTTTCTAATTCGTTAATATTATTTTTATTATTTTTTATTATAACAAAAAAAGTGAGAACATAACAACAAATTAATCATAATAAATTAGATTTTATTACTGTATAAGTCATGGATAACTACAAATTAATAAAAATAAATCATTTGCATTGTGAGGTTTTCTTGTTAGCTTAGATCCTCTTTTCAACATTCCATTGTGACTCTCAACTTCATGTTCTTTTGCTCGTGAATAAGATGATTCATCATGTTATTATGCTATCACACAATGTATTAATGTTTTAAGTTAAAAATTTTTTCCTTTCAAATAATTTTTAGTTTCAATGATATTAGTGTAATAGTTTTTAGTTTCAATGATATTAATGTAATAGGTAAATGATTTATTACGTATTTATTTCAAATAGATAGTAATTTACATGATAGTATGTTGTAGAAGATAGATAGTCATGGTTTAAACTGTATGACCTGCTAAATTTGGTTGCCACAGTGGTATCATGTGAAAGAAAGGATTGCTAAAGTTGGTTGTTATGTTATTATAATAAATTATATTTTAATAATAAAAATAACAATATTATATTATTAACCAAAATTTTATTTATTAATTCATTATATTAAACATAAATATTTTATTTATTATATTTAAAACATTATATTTTTGAATCATATTTTATGAAAGAATTTATTGATTTGTGCTTTGATATGTTTTAAATATAGATTACAGGGGTATTGTTTATTTTTTTTAATTATTTTAGCTATAATAGATAGAAATGGAAGTGATAAGGTTGTTTGACAGGGATTTATGACTCGACTTATTTAGTAAATAGATAGACTCAAACTTTCTTTTTAGATAAACAAACTAGACTTAAACTTATAAAAAAGTCCATTTAACCTATCCAGAAACTTATTTATATTTATATATTATATATTAATATTTATTTTAATATATTATATTTATATAATAGTTATTTTAGTATATTTTATTTACAATATATATATGTTTTAAACTGATTGATCTTTTTATTTAATAGATAACAAGCTCAGACTCAGATTTCAAAATTTTTAAACAAACTAGACTTAAATGCTCAAAACCTAACTTGACTTAACCTACTTTCATCTCGAACGTTTAAACTAGCTAACTTTGTTATGCATAAGATGCTTTGTATAGTTGACCAAATATTTTCAATAAAAACTTTACTAATTAATGGAATGAACTAATTTTGATTTACAATAAACAATCATGTGAACCATACATGTTTTCTAACATTATTATACATATCTTTTTTACAAATTATTATTGGTCACATTAACATGATAAAGGAAAATTAATTAAAAAATAATGAGATCAATAAATTTTTAAATAAATTATTCTAAAATTTTTCTTACCATACAAATGAAAAATATAACATAACCTTTCTAGCTCAAATTTTTATCAAATTAATAATGCCATAAATTTGAAATACAGAAATTAATAGTATCTAAATTAAAGAAATATGACCTAAATCTTATTATCTTATAAAAATATTAACCATTACTTTTATGGTGATTTTTTTTTTTATTTTGATATGTTATATATGGATCGGATGTTTATTTAATAGGTAATCACATAAGATAATATATAAAAAATACTGATGTAATCATCTGAATTGAAATAAATTTTATATTAAATTTATTTAATATATATTCTAATTAATTTGTCTATATAAACTTGTAAGATTTAATCAACTAGTAATAATGTGGAAGATGAGATAAATTTTAGATACACAAATAAATATGATAAGATTTTTTGTAAATTTTGTATTAAGTTTATTAAAAAAAATGATCATGTATATTTCAAATGGAAGAAGATCAATTATGAATATGGACTTATTATCTAGAGAAATTGTAAACAAAGTTCTTTTGAAAATAAGTATAATTTTATAAAGAAATAATAATGTCTCTATAAGTTTTTAAAGTTTAGCAACACTCATATAGGATTGGCTCCTATCATTGGAAAGCTTTTTTCTTCAAATAATTGGTGAAAAAAAAATTAAGGTTAGTTTGATTCTTTTGCTGTTACAATTAATTTAAAATAAATTTATTTACCATAAAATCTTACATTCTTTATTTTTTGTAAGAGAAAGTTATGGCTGCTAAGTTTTAAAATAAATCGGGAGATCGTTCTCTAGAGAAAATATAATGTCACATGTTTGAAGATAATTATGCAACTTGTGAAAATATTGTTACACCATCCATGGATCATAATTATGTTCGATGAAATGAATAACAGAATATGAATATTAAGGAATGGAATAATGAATGTGGTAATGAAAGAGGTTCAAATAAGGTTTATGGAGAACATAATCATTATACTTCTTGCATAAATAATTTTATAAACAAGGAGCATAGATATTTTTCTAATTTCATAAATGATTTAGGTTAGACATAGGAACCTATTTAAGGTGTGAGGGTTATCCAAGTATGTAATCAAGATGGTTGTATGGTCATACCTACACAAACCCAAAATAAGTCTAACAAACCTATGAAAGAAAAATGTAAAAGGAGAGAACTAGCAAGAACAATAAAACTAAGTTATCAAACCAATAATTTGGTATCAAACTCAAGCATAAAAATAAATATTTTCAAATCAAAGGATAGTGTCAGTAAAGACAGTAGTGCTAGTTTTACCATTGAGATGATAATGAGTGTTATCAGTTTCATGGTAGATGAATGCGTTTTGGAAGAGAATAATGAAATGTGGTGCTTTGCAGTTAGTTTTATTGAGAATGAAGAAAGACGAAAATTTTTTGTAAACATAAGTGTCATAACCGTAATTACAATGAGACAACGAACTCGCTAAATTTTTGGAAAGAATTTTATGAATTGTGGAGCCGCCACCAAATTTTATTTTAAGGGAAAACATTTAGAAAAACCCTAACTTGAGGAAGAAATCTAGATTCGGGAGTCGGTTACGAGTAAGGAAGGTATTAGGCACCCTACTCGTCTGTTCCAAAGAACGGTACCCTTAAACTGGGTGTGTGATATTTTGAAAACTGTTTGATCCCTTAAAATAGAATAGAAAATAAATAGGTTTATACAAAATAACCTGACAGGACTTGATCCTGCTCCTACGTATTCCCCGGTGCAATGGGAAACTCAAGGCTACGTAGTTCTGGTTAAGAGACTTGATCTCTTGGAGATTAGGAAATGAACGAAGGATTAGTGTGCTTGCAAAATTCAAACCGTCGTAAGCCGTGTTTGAATTTGCACGAATTAGAACACGTAATAGTAGAGAACGCTACTTGCCCGTATTAGAATTCGTTGCACAATCTGAGGAAAATTAAAAATAGACGTTTTTTGAAAAAAAAAAAAGGGAAGAGTTTTGAAAAACAGATGTGCTTGCATAATCCAAATCGTCGTAAGCCGTATTTGAATTAGCACGGATTAGAACACGTAACAGTAGAGAACGCTACTTGCTCGCATTAGAACCCGTTTGCACAATCTGGGGAAAATTAAAAACAGATGTTTTTGAAAAAGGAAGATTTTTAGAAAAACAGATGTGCTTGCATAATCCAAATTGTCGTAAGCCGTATTTGAATTAGCACGGATTAAAACACATAACAGTAGAGAACGCTACTTGCCCGTATTAGAACTCGTTTACACAATGTGGGGAAAATTGAAAATAGACGTTTTTGAAAAAGGAAGATTTTTAGAAAAAACAGACGTGCTTGCATAATCCAAATCGTCGTAAGCCGTATTTGAATTAGCACGGATTAAAACACGTAACAGTAGAGAACGCTACTTGCCCGTATTAGAACCCATTTGCACAATCTGGGGAAAATTGAAAACAGACGTTTTTGAAAAAGGAATATTTTTAGAAAAACAGATGTGCTTGCATAATCCAAATTGTCGTAAGCCGTATTTGAATTAGCACGGATTAAAACACGTAACAGTAGAGAACGCTACTTGCCCGTATTAGAACCCGTTTGCACAATCTGAGTAAAATTGAAAACAGACGTTTTTGAAAAAGGAATATTTTTAGAAAAACAGACGTGCTTGCATAATCCAAATCGTCGTAAGCCGTATTTGAATTAGCACGGATTAGAACACGTAACAGTAGAGAACGCTACTTGCCTGTATTAGAACCCGTTTGCACAATCTGAGGAAAATTTAAAACAGACGTTTTTTGAAAAAAAAAAAAGGGAAGAGTTTTGAAAAACAGATGTGCTTGCATAATCCAAATCGTCGTAAGCCGTATTTGAATTAGCACGGATTAGAACACGTAACAGTAGAGAACGCTACTTGCTCGCATTAGAATCCGTTGCACAATCTGAGAAGAAATTGAAAATAGAGATGAAGATGAACTCGAAAATCCAAGGAGAACCAAGAAAATTAAGCGGAATAAAAGCTAGATCTAACCTCCATTGATGTTCCTTATTCAATTATCTCCAATCCAGCTTAGGTCATAAGGTTCAAAGGTAATAATTAAGTGTTTTTTTATTTGATTCAAGCATACACTTAACTCTTTAGGCTTAATGACTTAATCATGCATGACTTAAGCTAGACTTAGTATATAGGATGCATGCAAATGGTCATGCACTCTTAGGAATTTTTTCCAAAGGAGGATATACAAAAACAAAAAAAAAATAAGAAAGAAATACATATAGAAGGATCCACACATGAAAAATAATAGCTAAACAACGTTAAAAAAACAAGATTTACAAAAGAACTTCAAAGACACAAGATATTTTGGAGCCAAAATTTGAATTCAAATCTTAGAATTTTTCAAAAATATTTTTCCAGAGATATAAAAATTAAAACTGATCAATTGAAATATATTAATTATAGAAATCAAACAAAAAAGGTTTGACAAAAATCAGACCAGAAATGAGCAAGTTATGCACAAATCAAACAAGATAGGTTCATTTTCGCATCAAGACAAACATACCTTAGTAATTCGGCCATAAAAACTTCATTTCATATCCAAATTAAACAAATAATACCATTCCAGAAACTAGATAGAAGGACGAAGAGAACGCAACAAAAATCACCAAAATCGGAGATTGTTTGACCAATCAAAAATAAAAACAAAAAACAGAGACGAAGATTAACTCGAAAATTTGGCGCCAAAATTTGAATGCAAATCTCAGAATTTTTAGAAATATTTTTTGGTAGATCTGAAAAATTAAAACTAAAAAATTGAAAGATATAGGTCATAGGAACAAAACAAAACAAATTTGACAAGAAACAGACCAGAAATGAGCAAGGTATACACAAATCAAACAAGCTAAGTTCATTTGCGCATCAAGACGAACATCCTTCAGTAATCAGGTCATAGAGACTTCATTTTAGATCCAAATTAGACAAATAATATCATTCCGAAAACTAGAGAGAAAGACGAAGAGAACACAATAAAAATCATTGAAATCAGAGATCATTTGACCGATCAAAAATAAAAATGAAAACAGAGACGAAGATGAACTCGGAAATCCAAGAAGACGCAGACAAATTAAACGAAATAGAAGTAAGATCTAACCTCCATTGATGTTCTTGAATGCCACTTGATAGCATCTTGGAAGGTGATGAATAGCTGGGTCCATGGAGGCCAAAAAGGTGCTCAATTGGATGTAGAGTTCAAGAGTCTCTTTGGTGCTCCTCTAAGAAAAAAAAAACTAAAAAAACCTCCCTTCAATCACTCAAAGTGCTCCTCTCTCTCCCTCCTTAGAAATTCTGAAAATTTTTAGAAAATGAAGAATCCCTCTTGAACTAAATGAAAGTCCCTATTTATAGGAAAGGGAAAAAAATTTTAGAAGTGAAGAAGCTTCCCTCTTTTGTATTCTAATTTTTCTCTTTTTTGTTTTCTTTTTATTATTTTCTTTACTTTTATTCTTCTTTTTCTATTCTTATTTTGTTATTTTTTCCTTTTTCTCTAACTAATTCTTAACCATCATTAACTAATTCAACTAACTTTCTAACTCAATTCTTAATTAAAAAATTATTTTTCTTTCTTTTCCTTTTTCTCTTTTTTTTTCTCTAACTAATTCTTAACCATCATTAACTAATCCAACTAAATTTCTAACTAAATTCTTAACTAAAAAAATTATTTTTCTTTCTTTTTCAATTTTTTTTTCTTATTTTTTGATTTTAGACTAAAAAACAAAATGATTTATTTTGGGTTCTAAATTTATCCTCGGACATAATTCAGTGTTCACAGTTTGCCCCTCTTTACTCATTTTCTTACCGGATAATATAAGAAGCAAGTTTCTAGATTATTACGGTAAAAAATGAGTAAAGAAGTGAACAAATTATGTCCGAGGTAAAAGATAAAAACTGGCATGGGTACGAGCCTTATTGGCATGTTTTAAAGATGTCAGGGAGTTGAATGATGCTTCCAGGGTACCAGAAAAGTTTCGGGCTTGACCGAAAACTTAGGAATGCCTGCACTAATAAGTTGGATGATCGTAGTTCAAATGTCGAAATTAAAATGCAACACCTTATGTGATAGGCTGGACAGAAATTTAAACATGTAGGGGCTGTTGTGATAAGCCAGAATGCACAAAATTAAAATGCACTGCCTGATGTGATAGGCTGGATAGAAATTTAAACATGCAGGGCCTTATGTGATAGGCCAGAATGCACAAAATTAAAATGCACTGCCTGATGTGATAGGCTGGATAGAAATTTAAACATGCAAAACCTGATGTGATAGGCCAGAAGGCAGAAAATAAAATGCAGCACCTGATGTGATAGGCTGAACAGAATTTTAAACATGAGGGGCCTGATGTGATAGGCCAGAATGCAGAAAGTAAAATGCAACGCCTGATGAGATAGGCTGAATCGAAATTTAAACATGAGGGGCCTGATGTGATAGGCCAAAATGCAGGAAATTAAAATGCAGCGCCTGATGTGATAGGCTTTGAGAAAAAATTTAAACATGAGGGGCCTGATGCGATAGGCCAAAATGCAGAAAGTAAAATGCAGCGCCTAATGTGATAGGCTGAACAGAAATTTAAACATGAGGGGCCTGATGTGATAGGTCAAAATGCAGGAAATTAAAATGCAGCACCTGATGTGATAGACTTTGAGCAAAAATTTAAACATGAGGGACCTGATGCGATAGGCCAAAATGCAGAAAGTAAAATGCAGCGCCTGATGTGATAGGCTGAACAGAAATTTAAACATGAGGGGCTTGATGTGATAGGCCAAAATGCAGGAAATTAAAATGCAGCGCCTGATGTGATAGGCTTTGAGCAAAAATTTAAACATGAGGGGCCTGATGTGATAGGCCAGAATGCAGAAAGTAAAATGCAGCGCCTGATGTGATAGGCTTTGAGCAAAAATTTAAACATGAGGGGCCTGATGTGATAGGCCAAAATGCAGGAAATTAAAATGCAGCGCCTGATGTGATAGACTTTGAGTAAAAATTTAAACATGAGGGGCCTGATGTGATAGGCCAGAATGCAGAAAGTAAAATGCAGCGCCTGATGTGATAGGTTGAACAGAAATTCAAACATGAGGGGCCTGATGTGATAGGCCAGAATGCAGGAAACTAAAATGCAGCGCCTGATGTGATAGGCTTTGAGCAGAAGTTTAAACATGAGGGGCTTGATGTGATAGGCTAGAATGCAGAAAGTAAAATGCAGCGCCTGATGTGATAGGCTGAACAGAAATTTAAATATGCAGTGCCTGATGAGATAGGCTTAACAGAAATTTAAATATGGGGGGCCTAATGTGATAGGCTGGACAAAAATTTAAACATGCTTGATGTCCTGTTGTTGACAGGAAAATGCAAATGAGGTCCCGCTGTTGCCGGGAAGAATGCAAACGAAATCCTAATTGACAGGATGTGTGCAGAAATTTAAACATGAAATCCTGCTTGACAGGATAGATGCAAATGAAATCCTGCTTGACAGGATAAATGCAAACGAAATCCTGCTTAACAGGATGGGTACAGAAATTTAAACATGAAATCCTGCTTGACAGGATGTATGCGGAAATTTAAACATGAAATCCTGCTTGACAAGATAAATGCAAATGAAATCCTGCTTGACAGGATGTATGCGGAAATTTAAACATGAAATCCTGCTTGACAAGATAAATGCAAATGAAATCCTGCTTGACAGGATGTATGTGGAAATTTAAACATGAAATCCTGCTTGACAGGATAAATGCAAATGAAATCCTGCTTGACAAGATGTATGCGAAAATTTAAACATGAAATCCTGCTTGACAGGATAAATGCAAAATGACCTGTTAAGACAGGTGAAATGTAGAAAAAGTGTTGTTGATGATAGGAAAGATGCAAGCCTGCTACACAAGAAAAGGAAAATGAAAATGACCTGTTAAGACAGGAAAAAAAAGTAAAAGTCCTATTGTTGACAAGATGGAGGCAAAACGCCTGTTAAGACAGGCACAACAGAATGGTGAAAACCTATTAAGACAGGCAAAATGAAATGACGGAAACTTGTTTAGACAGGTAGAAAAAGGTCGTGTTGTTGACAGGAAAAAGCAAGCCTGTTAGGACAGGCAGAACGTAGAAATGGCATGTTAAGACAGGCGTAGCAGAGATGACCTGTTAAGACAGACAAGGCAAGAATGATCATACTTATTAAGATAGCTCATGTGAAAACAAAAAGAAGATTGACCTGTGAAGACAGGCAAAGGAAAAACAGCCTGTTAAGACAGGCAAAAAGCAAAAGTGGTCTGTTAAGACAAGCAAAAAGTAGAAATGACCTGTTAGGGCAGGCACGAGAATGAAATCTGTTGGTGCAGGCAATGCAAAGGTGGAATGATGGTTAACCTGTTAAGACAGGTAAAGGAAAGACAGCCTGTTAAGACAAGCGACAAAGCTGGTTTGTCGTGCCAGACAAAAAGCGCGTAATGACCTGTTAGGATAGGTATGGGAAAGAGAGGCTTGTCAAGACAGATAGACAAGTACAAAAATTAGATGTCTTACCGAGACAGAATAACCTATGGAGACAGGTGTGACAACATGAAAGTAATGGCCTGTTAGTGCAAGTAAAAGAATGACCCAATGAGACAGATGTGGGAAGTAATATGATGTGCCTTAAGAATGCACGGAAGGGTGGAATATGGACTTCTTCGTCAACTGCCTTAGACAACTTATTTTGAAGTTTGTTTTTCTTGGATTAAAACGAATAGCTTATTCTACCTTGAATTTGAGGGTTTTTTAAGCACTTGATAATTATTCTCTTGAAGAAAATTGGGCAAACATTTTGCCCCAGTTTAGAAAATTCTTGATAATTGAGGGGTGTCTTGATTTGAAGGGACTTTGGGCAAACATCTTGCCCTAGTTTGGAAGATTTTTGGCAATCGAGGAATGCCTTAACTTGAGGGGATTTTGGGCAAGCGTTTGCCCCAGCTTGAATCTTGATTCATACTTCGAGGTTTGCTTCATCTTGAATTTTTCAGGGCGCATGTTTGCCCTAACTTGATTTTTGATTTGAAATTTGAGGATGACCTCAAATTTGATTTTTGTGTCGGCAAGCATTTGCCCAAGTTTGAGCTTGACTCAAAATTCGAGGATGCCCTCAAATTGAATTTTTTTGGGCAAGTGTTTGCCCCAGCTTGAGCTTGACTAAGAATTTGAGGATGACCTCAAATTGGACTTTTTGTGGGCAAGCGTTTGCCCCAGCTTGAGCTTTACTAAGAATTTGAGGATGACCTCAAATTGGAATTTTTGTGGGCAAGCGTTTACCCCAGTTTGAGCTTGACTCAAAATTTGAGGATGACCTCAAATTGAATTTTTGTAGGCAAACGTTTGCCCTAGTTTGAGCTTGACTTAGGATTTGAGGATGACCTCAAATTGAATTTTTGTAGGCAAGCATTTACCCCAGTTTTGATTTTGATATGGGAAATTTTCCCTGGTTTTACTTAGTATTGACAATAGATTATGAGATGCTGGATGCTTATCATGATGTTTGAATGAATGCAGAAGGATGTGATGCTTTAACTTGATTATTGCTTCTTAATACTCGACATAATTATTTAATAGGTGCTATGGAATGAATGCATGCCATGAGATGGTGAAAAACTTTTTGTTTCTCTTGATTTTATTTTTTTTATTTTTTCAATAGGTTCTTTCTTGACAACCTTATAGTTGGTGTGAAAGGAACCAAAAATCAGGATGAGCTGGATTGACTCAATCTCTTGGCTTCTTGGTCAACTTTGTTACCTTCTTTCCAGGATCTTTGAGACCCATCAATAGTTAGCATTATTGGATGAGACACACTCCTTTTGTCTTGACAGCATTATGGCTGGTAAAAGGATGACCTTTTGGGAAACAGTCATGTTATGTTGTGATGGTTGAGGACTCATCCGATTTTTCATGACCTTTCAAAATTTATCTTTTTATTTTTACATTTTCACATTCCTTTTTGGCATGTGTACCTTTGAGGTATGCAAAGTGATCTTGGATAATTAATGGAAGGAAATGCAGAATTTTGCAAATGATGTTTAAGGTAGTATATTTGAAAGGAAAGGGCGAAGGATGTTGGTTTGATTGCCCAAATGGCACCTTTTGGTGAAAAATGCCAATGCTGCTTTTCATAATCTTGATTGTCAAATTAACCAAACTTAAGAAGTGGCAAAAATTTTGCCCCAGTTTTGGAAAGTATGAGATGCAGAAATGTCAGATTGTACTAGGATTCTTGGTTGACCTTAACTTTTGCCTAGGTTGTTCTTTTGATTTTTCAACCCAGCAGGTCTTTTGTTTGTCCTAACTTTTGCTGAGGCCGCCCTTACCGGTTTTCGACCTAGCGGGCTCTTGATTGTATGCCCTAACTTTTGCCTAAGCCGCCCTTTGAGGGTTTTCGACCTAGCGGGCCTTTGTTTGTGTGCCCTAACTTTTGCCTAGGCCGTCTTCGAGGGTTCTCGACCTAGCGGGCTTTTTGTGCCCTAACTTTTGCCTAGGCCGCCTTTGCAGGTTTTCGACCTAGCGGGCTCTTGATTGTATGCCCTAACTTTTGCCTAAGCCGCCCTTTGAGGGTTTTCGACCTAGCGGGCCTTTGTTTGTGTGCCCTAACTTTTGCCTAGGTCGTCTTCGAGGGTTCTTGACCTAGCGGGCCTTTTGTGCCCTAAATTTTTCCTAGGTCGCCTTTGCAGGATTTCGACCTAGCGGACTCTTGATTATATGCCCTAACTTTTTCCTAAGCCGCCCTTTGAGGGTTCTCGACCTAGCGAGCTCTTGATTGTATGCTCTAACTTTTGCCTAAGCCGCCCTTTGAGGGTTTTCGACCTAGCGGGCATTTGTTTGTGTGCCCTAACCTTTGCCTAGGCCGTCTTCGAGGGTTCTCGACCTAGCGGGCCCTCATTTTGATCCTAATTTTGCCTGAATTTTTTTTTTGAATTTTAATCCAGCAAGACCTCTTCTGATCATGACTTCATCGATTTATTTTTTGAATTTTAACCCTATTTTTACCTGGATTATTTTATCTTTTAATTCGGCGGGTTTCTATTCTTCTTGAATTTTGGATTTTAATCCTGACTTTGTCTGGACCATTTTGATTCTCAATTCAGCGGATCTATTTGGCATCCCCATGTTTTTCCTGGATTTGAACTTCCGATCCAACGGGATATTTGTTACTCTTGTTAGAAATGTTCCTTGAATGGGGATTTGAAATTTCTAGTTGGATTTTGATTATTCTGCTTCCTCATTTAATTTTTCTCCTTAAGTTTGATTAATCAGACGTTCAAAATTATTTATTACAACATTGACATTGTCACCAACATGTATTGATTGTTTAGGTGTAGGATAAGAAGCGGGTTGAATGATGAAAAGAAATGGAAACTTTCAAAAGTAAAGTTGACAGGGTAAGGTACATGCTCAAGCAACATGAAAAATGTAATTTTATATTTCTCATTGAGATTTATTTACAAAAGATTTATTTTGAAAAGTATGAAAAATCTTGGATGATTTCCTCGGTATATCAGCTTATACAAGGCAACTCATTGTGCTGCTCCTATTTCTCAGCTAGTTGATGAGCTCTCATGACTCGGCAATGGATTGTTCTCAGTGTTAGGAGTAAGCTTCCCAAAATCCACCCATTTTGCATCAATCAAGTTTTGTACTTTACGCTTCAGTGTTAGGCAATCCTCTGTGGAATGACCAATTAACCGTGCATGGTAATCGCATCTAGTGTTTGCATCATACCATTTAGGATATGGTGGTTCTTGAGGCTTTAGAGGATAAGGAGCGACTAGCGAGTTTTGAATTAAGCGGGGTAGCAGCTCAGTGTAGGAGATCAGAATAGGGTCGAATTGGATAGGCTTCTTCTCTTTTTTTCAGGCTTTGATTATGGTTTTGGCTCGTGGCTTGTGTTTGTATCGTGTATGGTGTTTGGTGGTTGTACTTGCATTGGATAGTTGTAAGTAGGATGGTAGGGTGTTTGGTAAGTGGTGGCGATATAAGGATATGGTGTATTGGGTGTGTATGGTGGTGGTTGGTAATTGGCTGGACCATAATGTGCTACCTGTGGAGTGTATTGGCCTTGACCAGAAGCCACATTGTAAGCTTCCCCTGCCTTTTTCCTCCCCAATCCGATGGAAGCGTTGACTGCCCCTGTAAGCTTATGTGCAATCTTTCTACAACGTATGCCATCTTCGATCCTTTCTCCAATGATGATGACATCAGAGAAGCTAGCAGTCATACTACCGATCATCTTGTCATAGAAAGGATCTTGGAGTGCGTCGATGAACATACTGACTAGCTCTTTCTCAGACAAGGGAGGTTGTACTTGAGCAGCCAACTCCCTCCATCGTTGGGCGTATTGCTTGAAGGTCTCCTCTCCCTTCTTGGCCATATTCTGGAGTTGAGTTCTACTAGCATCCATCTCCAGGTTATACTTGTACTGCTTTAGAAAGGCATTAGCTACGTCCCTCCATGAACGGATATATGTCCGTTCCAGCTGAGTGTACCAATTTGCAGCTGCCCCGGTCAGACTGTCTTGGAAGAAATGGATGAGCAAGTTGTCATCATGAGCATAGACGACCATTCTTCTACAATACATGGTCAAATGGTTCCTCGGACAACCAGTTCCTTGATATTTCTTGAATTCAGGAACCTTGAACTTTGGAGGGATAACCACATCTGGGACTAGACATAGATCAAATGCGTCTTTGATATCATAAGCACTTCCTTCGATTGCCCCGATTCTTTCTTCCAAGATTTTCCATTTTTCAGCATTTTTGTTAGAAGGATCGCTTGGATACTCTCATGGCCTATTGTGAGGATGGGAAGGTATGTATATTGGATGAAGTCCTTGGGTGAACATAGGATTCGTCCCCCCAGTGTTTATTTGGTGAGCTTGGACAGGTTGTTGTGTGGTGTTTGGAGTAATATGAGGGATTCCTGTAAGGTTTGAAGGTAAGTTTTGTGTTTGAGTTTGTGTTTGGCCGAATGAGGGTGCATGCCCATGAGGGAACCCATAGTGGACCCACTCAGTTTGTGAAGGCATGGTCGATGGTAAAGGGTTTGGTGGATTATAGCCAGGAGAATATGATGGGCCAACTGGTTCCTTTGGAGAGGACACCCTTATATCCTTCTGTTTTGACGATTGGATAACCTCCATCAGTTTGGTCATTTGATCTTTCAGAGTTTTCACCTCATTTCTCAACTCTTCATTTTGTCTTTCCAACTCATCCATGATCTTTGATTGGGAACAAGTCCTATAAGGATGCCGAGAAAACTATCTTTTTTTAATTTTTATTTTTCTGTAAAATTTGAAATTAGTTTTGATAAGCTGATGACTGCATGAATATCAATGTTTCAATGAGTATGAAATGAAAAAGATATGAGATAGTTTTCAAAATTTTTCTTTTTTCGATGATAAATTTACAATGAATGTAATGTTTTGAAATGCATAAATAATTTATAGATTTAAATGTTGACCATCTTTTCGAATGATCAAATGCTCTCTTCAATATTTGGGTTTACTCTTTTCCAACAAAAATTGATTTCTTGATTTTTTTGATTTTTTGATTTTTTGATTTTTTTGATTTTTTTTTTGGAAATTGTTTTCTAGGTATGAAGGAAGTTATCTTTCTTCAATTTTTTGTTAAATTAATTATTAGAAGAATGTTAGTGAAACATCATGAGTGATAAAAACATTAATGAGTGTTAATATAAAGAAGGTATGAGATGACCTTTAACGATGAATGAATGTATGTTGGAATGCACAAATAATTAGAAATTTAAAAGTTGATCATTTTGAATAATTTGTTGCTTTATTTATTCTCGCTTCATCAAATTTTTGTTTTTTCTTCTTCTTTGGATTTTTTCAAAATTTTCTCCCTCTTTGAATGAGAAATTGTTTTGTTAGATTTTCAAATTTTCATTTTAAACTATTAATTTTAGAAATTTTTTTTATTATTTTTTATTATATTTTTAATTTTCTAATTCTTTCTTCTTTTTTTTTTTTTTGAATTTTCCTGATTTTCTGATTTTATTTGTCAAATCTATTTTTTCCTTCCTATTTAGTTTCTAATTTTCTTTTCATTTTTTTAATTTTAAATCAATTTTAAATCTTCATATTTTTATGGTTGTTCAAAATAAATATGTCTTTTTTGGCGTTTTGAGTGAGGTGATGTGTGACATAGGCTTAAGGTTGTCTGATGTATGCATCTCACACAAGGTGGATTGTAATCCTAAAGGTTATGAAGGTCGCTAGAGCCAAGTTCTAATTCCTGGTGCTTGCTACAACCGTAGAGAACGCTACTGGTTGTAGGGCTCCAAGAAAAGACGCACTCTAGTTGGGGTTTTTATGATAGCCAAACGGGACGTGCATCCCAAGTGACACCACTTGACCCCTTTAGTCCTAGGTTTCGCTCAGACCCGGGTGTAGGGCCCCACTCATGTTATGCATGCAGGACTACAATGTGTGGAATAACCTGCAATTTAAACACAATATATATATATATATATATGTCTTCTACCCTAGGGTGAGAAACATACAAACTTGAATAATCATGAATATAAGAAATAAATAACAACATGTGAATAAATAGAAAAAGGGATCAACATGCATTTATACACTTAATTTGAAACAGGGCTTGACTCTCTAAAAGTCCCCAGTGGAGTCGTCATCTGTCATAACCGTAATTACAACGAGACGACGAACTCGCTAAATTTTTGGAAAGAATTTTATGGATTGTGGAGCCGCCACCAAATTTTATTTTAAGGGAAAACATTTGGAAAAACCCTAACTTGAGGAAGAAATCTAGATTCGGGAGTCGGTTACGAGTAAGGAAGGTATTAGGCACCCTACTCGCCTGTTCCAAAGAACGGTACCCTTAAACTGAGTGTGTGATATTTTGAAAACTGTTTGATCCCTTAAAATAGAATAGAAAATAAATAGGTTTATAGAAAATAACCTGACAGGACTTGATCCTGCTCCTACGTATTCCCCGGTGCAATGGGAAACTCAAGGCTACGTAGTTCTGGTTAAGAGACTTGATCTCTTGGAGATTAGGAAATGAACGAAGGATTAGTGTGCTTGCAAAATTCAAACCGTCGTAAGCCGTGTTTGAATTTGCACGAATTAGAACACGTAACAGTAGAGAACGCTACTTGCCCGTATTAGAATCCGTTGCACAATCTGAGGAAAATTAAAAATAGACGTTTTTTGAAAAAAAAAAAAAAGGGAAGAGTTTTGAAAAACAGATGTGCTTGCATAATCCAAATCGTCGTAAGCCGTATTTGAATTAGCACGGATTAGAACACGTAACAGTAGAGAACGCTACTTGCTCGCATTAGAACCCGTTTGCACAATCTGGGGAAAATTAAAAACAGATGTTTTTGAAAAAGGAAGATTTTTAGAAAAATATATGTGCTTGCATAATCCAAATTGTCGTAAGCCGTATTTGAATTAGCACGGATTCAAACACGTAACAGTAGAGAACGCTACTTGCCCGTATTAGAACCCGTTTGCACAATCTGGGGAAAATTGAAAATAGACGTTTTTGAAAAAGGAAGATTTTTAGAAAAAACATACGTGCTTGCATAATCCAAATCGTCGTAAGCCGTATTTGAATTAGCACGGATTAAAACACGTAACAGTAGAGAACGCTACTTGCCCGTATTAGAACCCATTTGCACAATCTGGGGAAAATTGAAAACAGACGTTTTTGAAAAAGGAATATTTTTAGAAAAACAGATGTGCTTGCATAATCCAAATCGTCGTAAGCCGTATTTGAATTAGCACGGATTAAAACACGTAACAGTAGAGAACGTTACTTGCCCGTATTAGAACCCGTTTGCACAATCTGAGGAAAATTGAAAACAGACATTTTTGAAAAAGGAATATTTTTAGAAAAAAAGACGTGCTTGCATAATCCAAATCGTCGTAAGCCGTATTTGAATTAGCACGGATTAGAACACGTAACAGTAGAGAACGCTACTTGCCTGTATTAGAACCCGTTTGCACAATCTGAGGAAAATTTAAAACAGACGTTTTTTGAAAAAAAAAAAAAAGGGAAGAGTTTTGAAAAACATGTGTTTGCATAATCCAAATCGTCGTAAGCCGTATTTGAATTAGCACAGATTAGAACACGTAACAGTAGAGAACGCTACTTGCTCGCATTAGAATCCGTTGCACAATCTGAGAAGAAATTGAAAATAGAGATGAAGATGAACTCGAAAATCCAAGGAGAACCAAGAAAATTAAGCGGAATAAAAGCTAGATCTAACCTCCATTGATGTTCCTTATTCAATTATCTTCAATCCAGCTTAGGTCATAAGGTTCAAAGGTAATAATTAAGTGTTTTTTTATTTGATTCAAGCATACACTTAACTCTTTAGGCTTAATGACTTAATCATGCATAACTTAAGCTAGACTTAGTATATATGATGCATGCAAATGGTCATGCACTCTTAGGAATTTTTTCCAAAGGAGGATATACAAAAACAAAAAAATAAGAAAGAAATACATATAGAAGGATCCACACATGAAAAATAATAGCTAAACAACGTTAAAAAAACAAGATTTACAAAAGAACTTCAAAGACACAAGATATTTTGGCGCCAAAATTTGAATTCAAATCTTAGAATTTTTCAAAAATATTTTTCCAGAGATATAAAAATTAAAACTGATCAATTGAAATATATTAATTATAGAAATCAAACAAAAAAGGTTTGACAAAAATCAGACCAGAAATGAGCAAGTTATGCACAAATCAAACAAGATAGGTTCATTTTCGCATCAAGACAAACATACCTTAGTAATTCGGCCATAAAAACTTCATTTCATATCCAAATTAGACAAATAATACCATTCCAGAAACCAGAGAGAAGGACAAAGAGAACGCAACAAAAATCACCAAAATCGGAGATCGTTTGACCGATCAAAAATAAAAACGAAAAACAGAGACGAAGATTAACTCGAAAATTTGGTGCCAAAATTTGAATGCAAATCTCAGAATTTTTAGAAATATTTTTTGGTAGATCTGAAAAATTAAAACCAAAATATTGAAAGATATAGATCATAGGAACAAAACAAAACAAATTTGACAGGAAACAGACCAGAAATGAGCAAGGTATACACAAATCAAACAAGCTAAGTTCATTTGCGCATCAAGACGAACATCCTTCAGTAATCAGGTCACAGAGACTTCATTTTAGATCCAAATTAGACAAATAATATCATTCCAGAAACTAGAGAGAAAGAAGAAGAGAACGCAACAAAAATCACTGAATTCGGAGATCATTTGACCGATCAAAAATAAAAATGAAAACAGAGACGAAGATGAACTCGGAAATCCAAGAAGACACAGGAAAATTAAACGAAATAGAAGTAAGATCTAACCTCCATTAATGTTCTTGAATGCCACTTGATAACATCTTAGAAGGTGATGAATAGCTGGGTCCATGGAGGCCAAGGAGGTGCTCAATTGGATGTAGAATTCAAGAGTCTCTTTGGTGCTCCTCTAAGAAAAAAAAACTAAAAAAACCTCCCTTCAATCACTCAAAGTGCTCCTCTCTCTCCCTCCTTAGAAATTCTGAAAATTTTTAGAAAATGAAGAATCCCCCTTGAACTAAATGAAAGTCCCTATTTATAGGAAAGGGAAAAAAATTTTAGAAGTGAAGAAGCTTCCCTCTTTTGTATTCTAATTTTTCTCTTTTTTGTTTTCTTTTTATTATTTTCTTTACTTTTATTCTTCTTTTTCTATTCTTATTTTGTTATTTTTTCCTTTTTCTCTAACTAATTCTTAACCATCATTAACTAATTCAACTAACTTTCTAACTCAATTCTTAATTAAAAAATTATTTTTCTTTCTTTTTCTTTTTCTCTAACTAATTCTTAACCATCATTAACTAATCCAACTAAATTTCTAACTAAATTCTTAACTAAAAAATTATTTTTCTTTCTTTTTCAATTCTTTTTTTTTTCTTATTTTTTTATTTTAGACTAAAAAACAAAATGATTTATTTTGGGTTCTAAATTTATCCTCGGACATAATTCAGTGTTCACAATAAGGAATAATGCTTCCAAGATAACCTCTTAAGAAATATGCATTATAAACAGAAATGATTGCTTACTTTACTTGCTTGTTTTAATTTTTAAAGCTTATTATGACATTAATTGACATGTATTCATAACTTATACAAACATAATTTTTATTTTGAGATTTGCATTATGTAATTATTGGTTTATATTTTAATTATAAATTTTTACTAGTAGGTACATCATAAACATTGAAAAAGAATAGAAGAAAAACAAATATGAACTTTATTTAATTATATCATCATGTGAAACTGGGTCAATGGCTACTTGTTAGTATAAATATTGTTGGTGTAAAACGTATGAAGGCAAGTGCACCTTATCGTTTTATGAAGTAAAGAATGAGTAAGAGTATCGTCTCTACAAGGATTTGGTTCAAATACTGAATTCCTAATAGTCCATTAATTGAACTCAGTTATGGGGTCACATAGGTAACGCGATCTCGCACGTCAGCAACGCAAACAGAAAATTAACAAGGTTCACAGATTCTATCACAATCGTGGAATTCTGATCCAGTACACATGAAACATCTTAAAATACGTTCAAAAACTATCTAATACTCCAGGAATAATCTGAATGGGTAAGAAATCAATGAATGAAAAATGTTAGGGTTGGATTTCACCAAAACTTCTCCTATGTAATCCTTGATTATTACATATACGTAAGATAAACAGTAGTTAAAGATCGAATTCTCAAATTATTGATTGAAGGTCAATCCCTTGACTCAGCAATTCTTAACTGCAAATTAGAAATTCTAATCCCTTAGCAATTCCTAATTTGTGGTGAGCCTTACGTTCAAGAATTCAAACGATCTCACAAATGTGAACCTCTATCCCTAGAGTCCTCACAGTTATGTTATTCAATCCCAGTTCCAATTTTAAAACCAATTTCCCAATTGCGAAAAAGAATTTTGGTTCAATTTTTAAGTGACCAAGTCATAAAAGCATTAAGCAAAGAGATGAATAATCAACGTTAAAGGAAAACAATCTTAGATAAATGCAAAATCTGGGTTACATAAGATCAGTTTTGGATCCATCCTTCCCCAACATGGACTCAGTTACACATAATGAAGAAGAAGAAAACAGGGGAAGAAGAGAAAGTTATGATCATTGCAGCACGCTGCAGATGCACTTCGTCCTCCACCCTAGGGTTCTTTCTTCACCCAAAACAGAACCAACGTCCAGGAAAACGGCGACTCTTGCTTCTGGGTTTGTGCTCTGGAGATAGATTTTTGAATAGAGTGACTGACTGATTGATAGATACCATGTTTTCGTTTTATTCTGGGCTTTTTATAGTTACTGGTCTGTGTCGTCGTGTGTCCAATGCGACCCAGCTGCGTTGCAACATGACGCGATTAACAAATTGCCCCTTTTCCTTCAAAACTTCATGTATTCCATGTGAGTCCAGTTACGTTGCCAACGCAGAATCCTGTAACAGATTGCTGAAATTAAAACATATTAGATTTACGAGAATTTAACCTCCAAAAGGCTCTAAAACTGTATTTTCCAGATTGTGCATGGTTTATTCAGTTTTATGTCATTTTCTCATGTTTTAATGGTGTTTTGTGCTTCAATTACTTGCAATTACATTGAATTATGTTCCAAACAAGTGTCTTATTGGACACTTATCAAATATGTTTTCCGAGAGCTATGTTTAACTTCATTTTGAACAAGGCAAAATTGGATGAAGATGTTGAGTGTACATCATATTCAATATGTGAATGCATTTAGAATGGAGCCAAAGATAAGCAACAATCAATTATAAGAATGAAAGTTGTAGAAAAAGTAAGCATATTTCTATACATTCTTGCCATAAGTGCTTCTAATAGGAATGTTAGAAAGTAGTTTCAACATTTTTGCAAGATCGTTAGTAGAGTATTTCATAAAGTTTTGCTTTCTATTAAAGGTAGAAGCAGTGAGTATATATATATATTGCTAATAATATCATAAAATTAATGGATTTGATATTTTAAATTTATATCATCTCAATTTACTAATGGTTAAAGATACATGTCTTATTTTAAGGCAAACATAAAAAAATATTTATTTTTTATTTTATCATACCATAATTTCTAATTAAGATCATTATCTTTATGTGTTATAACACAACAACAAAAAATATCTTAGTAAAAGTTTTAAATGATAGATAATGGTAGTTTAAATCTTCATTGAATCTTTTTCTAACAAAGTTTTAGTTGTTAAATATTATCTATCTAAAGATACTTTAATAACAGCTTAAATGATATAATCGTTAGAATTTAATATATTTTGTATAGGTTTATATAACCATTATAAAATATTCGTTAAGCAAAACTATTCTTTTGTAGTGTAATTAGATTGTATTGAAAATATTGATGATATTCATATATTTTCATTTATTTCTAAGATTAATTAAATACCTTACGAGCAAAGAAAAGGAATCTTTGTTTTGAATGTAATGGCTAAATGTACCTTTGATGTAAAGGATCAACACATGTCATTAACATGTCATTAACATCTTAAAATTGAACTTTCCAAAATCATGATAAGGTATTGATATTTATATTTTTTTTATAATAAAATTTTATATAAATTAATATTATTTTTATAGGTAAATATTATTTGATGTATAAAAGATATTTAAATAAAAAAAATATTTTATACCTTATCTTAATAGAAGGTATCATCAATCTTAATTTGAACATGATCTCCCAACCAATGTTCAAGAAACATTTAATTGTGCATATTTATCTCTTTGAATTTGTATTAAAAATTATTTAAAATATTAAAAAATAGATGAAAGATATTTAGTAAAATATCAAAATATATTGTAGAAACTTAGATTAATGTTATAATGGCACCATTTATATTAAGGTAGGTAACCATGATATCTTTTATGTTACGGGCTCATTTTTATATGACTCTAATTTTTTAAAATTAATTTATATAATTTTCAAATAATTAATGGTTGATCATCATAATTTTGTTTAAGGTATTAAAACAAGCATAATAAAAAAAGTTATACTAGCATCATACAAATTCCATATCTAACATATTTGCAGAATTTTACAAAACCATGAAAAGATAAGAACTTGAACCATTTTTTATGAAGATGTGGAAATATCAACTACATTTATCTTTAGCATGAACTTATCATAAAGAAAAGTATCTCTAATTTAATGTATAACAATAATAAATTAAAAAAAAATTTAGTTTTAAAAAATAATTTTATATTTATAATAAATTTTATAACAAATTTTACATAAAAAAATATAAAAATACAAGATATAATGAATAATATGATTAAATAAAAACGTACACTAATGTTTTATAAATATTTTTGCAAGCTAAATTTTTTTACATAATATTTTTATTTGTTAAAATATTTTAAGTTTTATGAAGGATAAAATAAAAAGAAAAAAATTAAAAATAAAATAAAGTAGAAAGATGATATAAAATGTTATTTAAATAAATAAAAATATTTTTAAATTTGTTTCATTTATTTAGATATATATTTTTGTTTTTTCTATGCTCAAATTGCACCTCATTAAGAGAGAAAAAATATGATAATGGCTCTCATATACTAATTTTTTCGCCTTCGTCGATGGATAAAATCATCCACATATTTAAATATATTGTTTCACAATTATATATTATAAAAAAATTTAATAATTTTATTTATTTAATTTTATTATTTATAATATAAAAATAAATAATTTAAATAAAATATTTAATAACTAAATTAAATATTATAATATTAAATAAAGATAAAAGTTATAATTTATAATAAATGAAAATTTTAAAATATATAAATGATAAAGAAACTTTGATTTTAGAAAAAATTTAAAAAAAATTAATTATTATCAAAATAGCTATTATGTTAAAGAGTTGAAAATTTTAATTAATTATTTTGTCGTTTATTTAAGATATTTTTAAACACATTTTATATTAGTTATAGTTTATTATTTTTTAAATATTTTCATAATTATTAAGAATATAAAAAAATAATAATATATTTTAAATTTTATAAAAACTCTTACATTAAAATAGGATTAAATACCATTAATTAAAGGATAAATTTACACAATAAAAAATAATTTTCTATTTTTAATATTTTATATTTTATAAAATATGCAATAAACGAAACGTACGTATATTTATCATATTAAAATTTTAAATATTTGTATATAATTAAAAATTTATAAAAATAAAAAGTTTAGAATTGGATATAAACGTAAATCAGTCTTTTCTGAAAATCACACTAGCATTTGATCAATCTTTTCTCATTTTAAAGACAACTTTCAATTTAAAATAAAATGTTAACAAATAGTTGAAAAGCTACATCAAAATTAAAAATTGAAAAATTATTTTAAAATTAAAAAAATGATAAATTTTTAATTAAATTAAAAATATAAAAAATCTATTGAACTAATAAATGAATATAAAATAATATTAAAAATGTGATTAAATAATAGATTAAAATTTGATAAGTAACATATATATTTTAAAATATATATATTAAAATTTAATTAAATAAATATATATTTTAAATAAAATGTTAAATTTTAATTATTATATAAATAAATTTTAAAAAATTAATTATTTTTATAATTTCAATATTTATGAAAATTCAATCTTTATTTTAAATAGAATAAATTATATGATAATTAAAATAAGTAGTATATATTTAAATAGTAATTTAAAATATAATATTTATAATAATATAAAAATATTAAAATTAATAATATTATTAAAAAATTTAAATAATTGTAAGTTTATAAAAATTAAATAGATAAAAAAGTTAAATTATAAAAATATATTAAAGATAAAAAAATTCAACTACACGTTAAGAAACAAAAACAATTTAAAATTACTTTTTTAAAATGTTAATAACTATCTGGTAGTTATTTTAAAAAATTATTTATTAAACAAAACTGAAATATTTTAAAAAATTTACTAATCAGTAATTTTAACTTTCTCCTGATTAAAATGCATTGTTAAATATTTTTTTTATAGATATAGGATTTATCTTAATAAATTAGCCGTTGGGATCGGTATATATCAGATCCAATTAATATATATATATATATATATATATATTAAAATAATTTTCTATGATACTAAAATATTTTTTAAATTATTCATAAATAGAATTTGATAAAAAATTCGTCTTATAATTTAGTAGAAAATAATGATATATAAAAGATTTTTATTGCAATTTATAAAGTTGAAAATTAAATTTTTATTAAAAATTAAAATTATATCATCAATAAATAAAATCGTAATAAAATTTTAACGGTTAACTTTTAAAATATAATAAATCATAAATAGATAATTAAAATAATTAATTTATAATTTAAATTTAAAATAATTAATAACAAATTTTAAATATTTTAAAATTATTAATAATAGTTATCTAAATTAATTTGAAATACACATTTTTTATAATAATTTTTTATTATTTTAAAAAAGTTTAAAAATAAAATAAACTAATTTTTTTATTAAATTAATATAAATATAAATATATCACATCTGATATATTTTTATTATAAACCCGATCTTAAATAAATAAACTTCATTAAAACGTTGTTAGTTAAATTTATTTATCTAAAATCTGATTCATAATTAAAAAATATCAAATTTAATGTATTTATATTTATATTAATTTAATAATTTTTTAAATTTTATTTTATTTTTAAATTCTTTTAAAATAATAGAGGATTGTTATAAAAATTTATTTGTGATGACGGCAGAGATAGACTATACACTGAGCATGCTTAGTGCCCACCACCAGGTCACCCATGCCCCCTCCTGCCAAGAAGTAAACATGGCCATGTTGTAACTATCAATCTGCCAAACATCTTCTGCATATAAGAAGAGAATAAAACAAACTTATCTTCATGAAAAAATTGCGCCTTTCTATTTTTAATTAAATTTCAAAATATTTCTTATTTAGTAATAAATGTAGTTATAGCTTTCTAAAATTGATTTAAGTTAAAAAAAAAAAAAACACACATGTACAAAAAAGTATGATCCAAAGAAAAAATTATTTATTTAAAGAAATGTTGATAAATTAGGATTTAATTCATCCTTTTTGAATTTCAGCGGTAAAAACATTAAAAGTTTTAATGCAATTATTATTTTATGACTGACGTTAAAACCATCGTTTAAAAGAACAATCTCCATCGACTAATATGTGATTGATGATAAATTTTGATGTGCATATCCACTTTTATTGAGCTCAATATGTTATGTGATTTTTTTTTTAGGGCGATGTTATATAAGTTGAATTTATACTTTAAAGGAAAAAAATATGCCCCGTAATAATGTTAAGGCGGGTTCATATTTAAACCTATAAAATTCATGATGTGTGTACCTTATTAATAAGGTCGAAATTAATTTGTGGATTTTTGGGGTTTCATTAAAATTTTAATTAAATGCATATTAAAGCGTGTAATATATAGAATTTATGATGTGAGTACCTTATTAACAGGTTAAATTAATTTATAAGTATTTAGAATTTCATTAAATTTTAATTAAATGAATATTTAGTTTAAATTTTTAAAAATAATCTTTTTAGGTTTTTTGGGAGAGTTTAAAAAATAAGAAATTATATTTTTATATTTAAGTGTTTCCGAACATGTTATAAGCTTTTGTAATTTCAAAACTTTTAACTGAATTTTTACGATTTTAACTAAACTTTTAAAGAGCTCAATAGTGTTAATCCTATGTTAAATAATATTTTGACAAATAAAATTCTCAATCGACAGTGGGAATACCCCATTAAAAAAAAAAAAAACAGACATGGTTTCTTCAGGTTTTTATATCACTTCAAGAAGAAATTTATCAATTACAGCGAATATTTTACAATACCTTAAGATGACTATAAAAAATATATTTTAGTTTTACAATACTTCAAACAATAAATATTTTAAAGTGTTTTACTTTTATGCTTTAATTTTTTTTATAGCTCTTCTATTAATTTACGTTTTAAAAAAAAAAATTTCTTAAATATTTAAAGATGAGTTAACTTTCAAATTTATCCTCACTTATTTAATGTCTTAGATATTCATTTATGAGTGAAGATAAGTTAACTTTTCATTTACACCTCACATGTAAACAACTAAGATAGGTAGACATTATATCTTCTATGTCATAAATTAATTTATATGATTTTAATTTTTAAAAATTAATTATATAATTTTCAATCAATTAATGGTTGATCAGCATAATTTTGTTTAAGGATTAAAACAAGCATAGTAAGAAAATTTATACTAGAAGCATCATACAAATTCTTTATCTACCATATTTGGCAGAATTTTACAAAACAATAAAAAGATAAAAAGTTTTTTTGAACTATCTTTTATGGAGATGTGCAAATATTAACTAATGATAAATTAAAATTAAAATTTTTTTAGTTTTTGAAAAAATTATTTTATATTTGCAATAAATTTTATAACAAATTTTACATAAAACAGATGTAAAAATACAAGATATAATAAATATTATGATTAAATAAAAAGTACACTAATGTTTTATAAATATTTTTGCAAGCTAAATTTATTTTACATAATATTTTTATTCGTTGAAAGATTTTATGTTCTACATGCATGAAGGATAAAATAAAAATTAAAAAAAAAAAAGAGAAAGTAAGATAAAGTAAAAAAAATGATATAAAATATGTTATTTAAATAAATAAAATAATTTTAATTTTTTCATTTATTTAGATTTTTTTTTCTATGCTAAAATTTCACCTTATTAAGAGAGAAATATGATAATGGCTCCCATATACCAATATTTTCACCTGATAAAATTATCCACATACTTAAATATATTGTTTCACAATTATATATCATAAAAAAGTTTGATAATTTTATTTATTTAATTTTATTTTTATAATATATTTTTAGTAAAAATTATAATTTTAAATAACATTAAAAGTACTTTTAATTTTTGTAAATAAATTATAAATAATATTTTCATAAAAAAATATTTATTTTATCTTTAAATTTTTATCAGAAAAATAAAATATTTTATAAATAGTTTAAATAAAATATTTAATAACTAAAGTAAATATTATAACATTAAATAAGGATAACAATTAATACTTATAACAAATGAAAATTTCTCAAAAATATATCATTAATGAATATGGAACTTTGACTTTAGACAACATGAAAAAAAAAAACATTAATGATGATTAGAACAGCTACTCTATCAAAGAGTTAAAAAAATTAAAAAAAAATCAATTAATTATATTATCTTTCATCTAATTAAAATATACTTTTAAACATACTTTTTATTAATTATATTTTATTATCTTTTAAAAAATTTAATAATTATAAAAAATATATAAAAATAATAATATATCTTTAAATTTATAAAATAATCTTATATTAAAAATATTAAATATGGTCAAATACCATTAATTAAAGGATAAATTTATAGAATAAAAAAGTTGTTATTTTTTAATATTTTTATATATTTTTTATTTTATAAAATATGCAATAAATGAAACTGTATATTTTTATCGTATTAAAATTTTTAATATTTATTTTTTCTATAATTAAAAAATTTGTAAACATAAAAAGTTTAGAATTGGATATAAACATTGTAAACAGTGAAGCTCGCAAAGAGCAATATCTCCTAAAGTTAGAGAAGGCTTCAGTTTTCTGCGGTGCTGAAAATGACACTAGCATTTCGCCAATTTTTTCTCATTTTAAAGACAACTTTCAATTTGGAAGAAAATGTTAACAAATAGTTGAAAAGCTACATCAAAAATAAAAATTGAAAAAATAGTTTAAAAATTAAAATATAATAAATTAGTAATTAAATTAAAAATATTAAACAAAATTAGCTATTTAACTAATAAATGAATATAAAATAATATTAAAATTTAATTAATTAATAGATTAAAATTTGATTAGTAACATATATTTTTTAAAAATATATATTAAAATTTAATTAAATAAATAAATATTTTAAAATTAAATATTTAATTTTAATTACTATATAATTAAATTTTAAAAAATTAATTATTTTTCTAATTGTAATATTTATGAAAATTCAATATTTTATTTTAAAAATAAAACAAATTATATGATAATTAAAATAAGCAGTATATATTTAAATAATCTTTTAAAATGTAATATTTATGATATAAAAATTAAAATTAATAATATTATTATGAAAAAATTAAATAATTTTAAGTTGATAAAAAATAAATAGATAAAAAATTAAATTATAAAAATATATTAAAGATAAAAAAAATTCAAGTAAATGTTAGAAAACTTAAAAATAATTTAAAATTACTCTTTTAAAAATGTTAATATCTAAAAATGGTAGTAGCTATTTTAAAATTTTATTTATTAAATAAAACTGAAATATCTTAACAAATTTCTTAGTTAGTAATTTTAACTCCCACCTCGTTAAAATGCATTGCTAAACATTTTTTTATAGATATAAATATTGTCTTAATAAATTAGCCGTTGGAGTCTATATATATTTATTAGATTCAATTAATATTTATTAAAATTAAAAACATAGGCCTATTAATGTGATAAAAAAATTGAATTCAAATTAACCTCAAAGTGGTCAATTGCCATTTAATGCATCTTTCAAAATGGCTAATCTAGTTTGAGAAATGTAGCTATTTTTCCTTTATATATAGTATCACAGGAACGCCTCTCTAACAGTGGAGGGAAACAGCAATATCATAGAAATTTAGAGATGGCTTCATCAAAGTTGGTGTATGTATGTTTGATGTTCGCTTTTGTTATGGCTTGCTTTGCTCGTGACATTCCCGCAGGTATATATATGTGGCAGTAATTTCATTTTGTTCTTTTTTCAGATTCTTTCATGTGCTTCTCTCTTCTATCTCTCCATGTTTAACAATACATTATAGCCTTTACATTTCGTTATAAATCTTTTAACTCTCTACTAACCAATTTTTTCTATATGTATTTTCTTGACCCAAAACCACCAGATGCCTACTTTGAGCATTATCCTCAATCGGATGAATACGCAGAGAGAGTCAAGTCTTCATTTTCTAAAGGTATACTTGGTGATGCCGTTTTAATTACTTTAGTATAAAAGAAGTTTTCAAATTATTAACTTAGAAAGAAAATAACAAAAGAATCAGTAAATACAAAGAATTAAAATTAAAATAAATTAGTAATTTTAAAATTAAATATACATACTATATATATATATATATATATATATATATATATACGTGTGTGTGTTTTCAATTTATAACCATTAGACCAATAGCTAACAAAATTAATTAAAAATTATAATTTTTATTTATTATAAATTGTTTGCGAGTTAAGGTATTATACATCTCTTAATTTAATTTGTTATCCATTATATTTATTATTCTTAAAATGTTTTTATTAAAATATTATTATTAGAAAAATTATGTGTATTATGAATTAATTAAATATTTAGAAAATATATCAATAACTAAGTATTTTTTTAAAAATAATTAAAGCATTTTGATATTTTTTTAATGTAATAAATACTTTGAAATAAAACCAAAATACTTAAAGTGATAGAAAATTTAGAATGGGGAGAGCAAATAATATTTTTTGAGTCATTCGTATCTCCCTCTCTCCACTTTAATTTAAAGAAAATTTGTATTCCTATTTATGTTTCCTTTTACAAGCCCCAAATAGAATTAATAATAATTATCTTTTCAATTGAATTTTTTATTTTATGTTCATACACAAAATATGGTAAAGCATTGTTACCAAAAATATATGAAAGCATTAAATATACATTATTAAATGCTTTAAACTACTTAAAAAACAAATATTACACTTTTTTTGTATTTTTCATAAAATAAATATTTTTTGATTACTTTTTCACCTTTTTAACATCCACTCATGAAAATATAATCAAAACTCTCTTTTTGGCTTATGCTCTATTTTTATCTAATTTTAAAAGATTTTGTAAATATTTATTATGAGAAAATAAAAATGAAAAATGAATTAAAAATTTGAAAGTAATTTTAACATAAATAAAAATATTAACTATATTTTTTAATTTGCATATTTTCTTTTAAAAGATGGTCATATAAAACTGAACGAAGTAAATGTTAATGGTGGAAGATATTAAATGCTTTCCACAAAGAAAATCGTATTAGTAAATGAGTTACTTTAAAATGTTATATTTATTCATCAAATATTAATTTTTTCTACGGTTTCGAGAGTTAAATACTATTTCTAAAATTTCTTTATGTTTTCAATATAGTGATTATTTGTTCATTAATACTATATATATGATTCTTATAAAATAATCAACACCTTAAACTCTTCAAAGAGTGTTTTTGTTTTAATAAGTCATTTTTCTTAAAGTATTTTTCATTTTTAGTCAATTTTTTGACATAATTTATTTGTTTTACAGTGAACTCAGAAAAGCTGTTTGCATATGTAGACTATGCACCTGTGCATACTCACCCATGCCCACCAGACCATCCATGCAACCCTCCTTCCAAGGAGTAAGGCTGCCATGCTGTAACTATTAATTTGCCAAAGATATGATGTTTAATCAGAATAAATTCAATTATCTTTATGAAAAAAATATATAATGAGAATAAATTCAATTATCTTTATGAAAAAAACATATCCTGTTATTGTGGATAATTGTCTCCGTTGCCAGTCATAATAGTCCAGCCGATAAGAATCTACATATTTATTTGAATTTTATTAAGGTTAATAAACAATATCCGTAATCATCAAAATGAAATGGGGACAACTTAAAATAAAAATTAAATAAGATTAATTTTATTTTATATTAAAAAAATTGAAAAAAAAATTATTTAAAACAAATAATAAAAATAGTTTAAAAAAAATAGGATAAGTTTAAAAGTCAATTTATACATAAAGAAGAGTAAAAATTTAATTGCACATCATCTCTACTACATCCATTTTAAATTGGTTACCTTAAAGCAAGTTATGCTAACAAGTGATAATTTTAAACTTTATTTATTTCATCCTTTAATAAATAAATAATTTATTTTAAAATAAATAAATAATTAATTAATCAAATAAATAAATAATTGAATAAATATAAAGTTGATGAATAAAAAATTTATTTAAATAATAATTAAAATTAAAATAAGTATAAATATTATATAAAAAAATAATTTTGGCAGGATTTAATTTTTACTTTTTACATATTCTTTAGTATAATGAAAAATTTAAAATTACATCATTCTTAGAAAAAATTATAAATTTAAAAGCACCGAGTGTTCTAAATTAAAAAAAAAATTATCAAGTTGTTGTTCTTCAAATATTTTTAATTAAAATATAAAATTAATAAAACATCTCATCTAAATTATTTCTTTTTATGAAAAGTTAAATCATCTATAAAAAATATTAAGTTGTAATTGATTTAAATATTTTTAAAATTAGATCTCTATCATTTATGATAAATTAAAAAATAAAAAATAAAAAAATAAACAATGAACATGGTAATAATAAAAATAACATTAATTAAAAATGATAAAAGATAATAATCATAGTGATAATGAAATATAAAATAAAATAAAATAAAATAAAATATAATAAAAAAATAATTAGCTAACTAAATAAATATAACTTACACTATCATATGGCAATAAATAAGTAAATATATAATAATAAATTAATAATAAAATTATTAAAATTAAACTTAATCAAAATACAATGGTATAACAATTAATTTTTAATAGTATAAAAAAATAAAAAAATATAATAATAATAAATAGTTAAATAAATAAAATAAAGGAAATGATATTTAAAATTACATAATGATGATAAATAAAAGAGATGATTAAATAAAAAATTAACAAATGTAAAACAATTTATAAAAATTATGACAAATTAATTGAAATAAAATTAACAATAAAAATGATAAATAATAAAATATATATCAACAACAACAGTAAATAATTAAACAAGTAAGTAAAGAAAGAAAGAAGGTTAAAAAAATATCAAAATAATATAGATTAATGAGGTAATTAAATAATAATAAATAAATAAATAATTAGATAACAATAATTAAAAAAATTATTTATAATAATTAGCAATTTAATTGAAATGAAATTAGAAACCAATAAAGAGAAATAATAAAAATAGGATAATAAATACTTGAGTAAGTAAATAAGAAAAAATAAGATAAAAAAAAGAATAACAAAATAATAAAAATTTTCAAGTAAATTAAATAATAAAAAAAAATAATAACACTTAAATTTTTTTTACTTAGATAAAATAAATTAGTAATTAATATTATCAAATAAAATATAAATGATGCTTTATAACAAATAATTAGTAAACATATAATAATAAAATTGAAACTAAAGGATGACCATAAAGTGTTATAATCAGTAAACATATAATAATAAAGTTGAAACTAAAGGATGACCATAAACAATTATAATAATAAAATTATTCTATTTGTTATTTTTTCATACATTCTATGTTAATAAAAAACTGATAGATTTGTAGTTCTATACATTTAAAAAAGATTAATGGGCATTTATTATCACATATTGGTGAAGTAAAAATTGTTTACCCTCTCTCATCAATCAACTAAAAAGCAAGGTGTAATCACACATGAAAATAGAGGATGAGTTCATTATCCATTAAGCATTGGTCTCGTAGTAAGAGAGGAATGGGACTAGATGTAGAAAATAGAGCAACAAAAGAGAATCAGGAAACAGATCAGCAGAACGACGGTAGGAGAAAGAAGACCACCGATTAACAGAAGATGAGTTGAGAATATATTTTTTTTATGATCCATTCCTTTTCCCTCTTTTATAAGTAAACTTAGCAAAAACAAATAAATAAACAAATGTAACAGGAAGAGTTATGACATTATTTATAATAATATTTACCATTTAGAAGATATATTCATGATTGATGCTTGGGATTTACGTGGATGATTGTATGTTTGTTGACTAATTACATTACATATAAATGCTTATATGCGAATTGCCTTTTCTTCTTAATTCCTGTTTCCTTGTTTTTCTCGTTTCTTTGTAGAACCGTTCTCTCTTCTCTCTTGCTGCCCTGTCTCTCTTTTTTTTTTTTTTTGTTCATCGTTAATCGTCAACGTATTTTTTTTTTTTATCAAAAAAATCTTCTTTCATCGTCAACGTATTTTTTTTTATCAAATAAATCTTCTTTCACCGTCAAACTTTTGGTTTATAAAATTATCTAACATATCAATTATTATTTTTTATTAAAATTATTTATTCTTTCAATTATTTAAAAATTATTTTTCTGTATAATCTTATTTTTGATATTTTTTTTCTAGTCACCAAATACTATCCCACAAGTTATGCTGCCATCCTGTTGAATAATTATGATATTTATCTTTTTTACAAATTTAAAATTATTATTATTATTTTTTAAAAAATAAAATAAAACAAAATTATCAATTAATTTTTCTTAAAAAAAGTTGATTTTCTATTTCTGGTTCTAACCCTTTCTTCCTGAAAAAAGATAAAGAATCATATAATTTTATTAATTATAAATTTTAAAAAATTAATATTTTATAATTTTTTCAAGCTAATTTTTTTTTGGATTTCACTTTTTTATACTTGATTCCGTTCACTTTAAAAACAAAATTGAGATAAATTAAAAATATAAATAAATAAATAAATGAATATTTAATAATAAATAAAAATTAACAATAAATAAATAATAATAAATAAAATAAAATCTCTGTTGAGTAAAAAAAATTAACATAAATCAAATGATAAATTAAATACCTATACAAATCATGATATTTATAATAGAAGGAATATAAAAAATTTTAAACAAAAATTAAGGACGGCTCGGACACATATATCCATCCACACATATTGCAACCATGTTGAAGCATTGTGAATGTACCAAAATGTTGGCTTTGTTTTTACTACATGGCCAATTTCATTGTTGGAGATGTTTTGATAAAAAGATAGACTAGGAAGGATAGTAAAACTAACTTATCAAATCAATAATTTGATATCAAACTATAGATATTTTAAAATTATAAGATAGTGCGAGCAAAGATATTAGTATTAATCTTACTATTGAGATTACAATGAGTGTTATTAGTTTCATGATATATGAATATGTTTTTGCGAAAATAATAAAGTGTGGTGCTGTGGAGTTAGTTTTATTGAAAATAAAGAAAGATAATAAATTTTTTTAAATATAGGGAGTGATGCCTTCAAGATAATTTTTTAAAAAATATGTATTGTAAAAAAAATTGATCACTTATTTTATTTGCTTGTTTTAATTTTTAAAGCTTGTTATGATATTAATTAACATGTATTCATACTTTATATAAATATAATTTTTATTTTAAAATTTACATTATGTAATTTTTGGTTTATATTTATGAATATTTTAATTATATTTTTACTAGTAGATACATCATGAATATTGAAAGAAAATAAAAAAGAAGAAAATATAAATTTTATTGGATTATATCATTATGTGAAACTGGTACAATGACTACATATTAGTATAAATATATTTTTCAAGAATTATATTTGACTTCATTTTAAATAAGAAAAAAATTGGATGAATAAGATGTCGAATGAACATTCTATTCAATATGTAAATATATTTAGAATGGAGGCAAATTTATTCACAAAATCATGTAAAGATCTACAATTAAAATATAAGTTACAATCAATTATGAGAACGACCGTTATAGAAAAAGTAAGCATCTTTATATATATTCTTGCATGCTTTTAATAGGGATGTTAGAAAGCAATTTCAACATTCTTGTAAGATTGTTAGTAAAGTATTTTATAAAGTTTTGCTTTTTGTTAAAGATAGAAGTGATGAGTACACAGATCTTACTAATGATATCATAAAATCAATGGATTTGATCTTTTAAATTTATATCATCCTAAATTACTAATAGTTAAAGATACATGTCTTATTTTAGAATAAACATAAAAATATTATTTTTTCTTTTGTTATACCATAATTTTTGGTTAATATCATTATCTTTATGTGTTATAACACCACAAAAAAATATCTTTTAGTGGCAATTTTAAATGATAGATAATAATGATTTTAACCTTTATTAGATTTTTTTCTAACAAAATTTTAGTTGTTAAAAATTATTCATCCAAAAAATACTTTAGTAACAGTTTAAATGGTTTAATAGTTAGAATTTAATATATTTTATATTAATTTAATATATTTTATATATGTTTATACAATCATTTACAAAATATTTGTCAAAAAAATCTATTTTTTTTAAGTATAAATGGATTGTGTTGGATATATTAATGATATCCATATAGTTTCATGTATTCCCAAGATAAATTAAATAATTTATAGGGGAAGAAAAGAAATCTTTATTTTCAATGTAATGGCTACATGTAACTTTGATGTATGTTTCATATTTGTTATGGTTGGATAGAAAGGATGAGCATATCTAATTAACATCTCAAAATTGAACTTTCAAAAATCATCATAAGATATTAATATTTTTTTTTCTTACAATAAAATTTTATATAAACTAATGTTATTTTTATAGGTAAATATTATCTAGTGTTTAAAGGATATCAAAATAAAAAAAAAATATTTTATACCTTATCTTAATCTAAGGTACCATCAATCTCAATTTGAACATGATCTACCAATCAATACTAAAGAAGCAGAAAATGATCTACCAATACTAAAGAAGCATTTAATCGTGTCGCATTCATCTCTTTGAATTTATATTAAATTTTATTTAGATGTTAAAAAAAAATAAAAAATATATAGTAAAATGTCATAATACATTGTAAAAATTCAATACATTTAACCAATCTTTTCTCACTTTAAAAACTACTTTCAATTTGGAAAAAAAAATGTTAACAAATAGTTAGAAAGCTGCATCAAACTAAAAAATTGAAAAATTAGTTTAAAAATAAAAATATGATCAATTAATAATAAATAAAATACTTAATAAAATTGGTAACTTAAGTAAATAATAAAGATTATTAATAATAAAAGTAATTAATTAATAAATTACAATTTGATATATATGATATATTTTTTATACTAATATTTATATACAAATATTTTCTATATTCAGTTACAACCGGATGTAGGCTGTTAGATCTTTATTTATTTATTTTTAAAACATTAAACCCTTACATCATAGATATAAGTAAACGTATGATATTTTTCACCATGTAGAATTATCATTTCTGCTTACTTGTTAAATAAAAATGTATTGATATTGAATAAAATAAATTTATTTCTTTTAAAAAATAATTATCATATTAAAAAAGTTTAAAAAATAATTATTGGATTTTTTTTATAAAAATTTTAAGATTTTATTTAAAAATAAAATAAATTATATAATAAGTAGATAATATCATACATTCAAATAATAATTTTAAAAATAATATTTTATAACATGAATTAAAATTATTAATATTATTATAAAAAAATTAAATAATATTATTTTATAAAAATATAAATATAAATAAAAAATAAATTATAAAAATATTTTTAAAAAATTTAACCTAAAGTTAAAAAAAATCACTCGAAATAATTTTTATAAATTTTTTGATAATTATTTAAAAATGATAATAGCTACTAAAAAAATTATTAGATAAAACTAAAATGATAATATACTAATTTAAATTTTAAGATAACTAAAATGTGTTGTTAAATATTATATATATATAAATATTTTTCTTAATTAATATTAACCGTTCCAGTATATATATTAAAATTAAAAACAGATCCAATTTAATGTGATAAGAAAATTTAATTGAAATAAACGTCAAAGCGGTGAATTACCCATTTAATGCATGCATCTTTGGAAACGGTTAATTTAGTATGAGAAATGTAGCTATTTTTCATTTATATATATATATAGTATGAACACCACTCTAACAGTAAAGGGAACTAACAATATCATAAAAATTTAGAGATGGCTTCTTCAAAGTTGGTGTATGTATGTTTGATGTTCGCTTTTGTTATGGCTTGCTTTGCTCGTGACATTCCCGCAGGTATATATATGTGCAGTAATTTCATTTTGTTCTTTTCAGATTCTTTCGTGTGCTTCTCTCTTCTATCTTCTATCTCTCTCCATGTTTAACAATACATTATAGCCTTTACATTTTGTTCTAACTCTTTTAACTCTCTACTAACCAATTTTTTCTATATGTATCTTTTTTGAACCAAAACCACCAGACGCCAACTTTGAGCATCATCCTCAATCATTGTCAAAACATGCAGAGACAGTTATGTCTTCATTTTCCAAAGGTATACTTGGTGATGCTGTTTTAAAATATACATTATTAGATGCTTTAAAATACTTTAAAAAGTATTACACGTTTTATTTTTATTTTTCATATAATTTCTTTTATCTTTAGTGAATATATAATCAAAACTCTCCTTTTTTTATGTTCTATTTTTATCGAATTTTAAAATATTTTGCATAATATTTACCATAAATGACAAAAATAAAAATAAAAAATAAATTAAAAATTGAAAGTAATTTTAACATAAATAAAAATATTAACTATATTTTTTAATCTGCATATATTCTATTAAAAATGGTCATAAAACTAAACGGAGGAAGTGTTAATGGCGGATGATACTACATGCTTTTGAAAAGAAAACCGTATTTGTAAATGAATAACATTGAAATATTATATTTATTCATTAAATAGTATTTTCTTTTTACGATTTTGAGATTTAAAGACTATTTTAAAAATTCTTTCAGCTTTTAATATAATGGTTATTTGTTCATTTATACTATATATATAATTATTATTTAAATAATCAAACCTTAAACTCTTTAAAAAGTGTTTTTGTTTTAATAAGTCATTTTCTTAATGTAGTTTTTATTTTTGTTCAACTTGTGACATAATTTATTTGTTTTACGGTGAAATCAGAACAGCTGCTTGCTGATATAGACTATACGCCTGCGCACAATCACCCATGCCCACCAGATCATCCATGCAACCCTCCTTACAAGGAGTAGCACTGCCATGTTGTAACTATTAGTCTTTCATAAATATGGTGTATAATGTGAATAAAACAAACTTATATTTATTAATAAATATTTCTTTTATTATGATTAATTTATCTCGATTGTCAGTCATGTGGTAATCCATACAAAAAGAATTTACATATTTCTTTGGATTTTATTAAGATTGTTCAAAGAACACATCTTTGTTCGAAAGCATGACTTAGAAAAAAAAAATTAAATATTTTTTATCTATTTTAAATTTTAAAATTTTAATTTTAATTTTTAATTTTTAATTTTTAAAATTTTTAACGTTCATTTCTATTTTTTTAATAAATTATTTTTAATCCTTCATTATTAACGTGTTAAATATTTATATGCACTACATGTTAAATATGAATTATTTTAAGAATTAAAATTAGTCTATTTTAAAAAATAAAAAATAATAATAATAATTTTTTTAATAACATACTAAATCTAAAATTTTAAAATTTTAGAAAAATAAAAAATATATTTATTTCAAAAATAAATTTTTTAAAAGAATGTGGATAAATTAGGTTTATTCGTCCTATTTGAATTCCTACAGTAAAACAATTATATTTAATAATTTTATAATTTCGTCATTCAGTGCTAAAACCATTGTCTAAGAACAATTTCCATAGTCTAATCTATGTGATTGGCGATAAGTTTTAATGTCGGTCTACTTTTATTGAGCTCAATATGCTATATATAGTATTTTATTTTATTTTTCGAGTTCAGTATGTTATATATCTTGAATTCTATTTTAGAGGCAAAATATAGTAGTTTTTTTCATGTCCATGCCCCGTAATGATGTTAAAGCGTGTTTATATTTAAACCTATAAATTTAGGACGCGTGCATCTTGTTTAAATTAATTTATAAATATTTATAGTTTTATTAAATTTTAATTAATTGAATATTTAGTTTAACCATTTTTAAAAAAAAGAACTTATTTTTTGGAATTTTTGAGAAAGTTTAAAAACCAAAAATTATATTTTTTTTATTTAAGGACTTCCGATCATAATATAAGTTTTTATAATTTCAAAACCATTAACTGAATTTTTACAATTTTAGGTAAAATTTTAAAGAGATCAATAGTGTTAATACTGTGTAAATAATATTTTCGACACAAAAAATTCTCAATAATCTAAAATAATTAAATTAGGAATTTGAAATTATATATATCTATATCAAACAATAAAAAGGATGAATTTTTTATTTAATTTTTTTATATTGACCGTTAAATGAATCAACTTACATAATACAATATAAAAAATATTATATGTTAAAATAAGATGAGTAGAAGGAACACAACCAAAGGTATTAATATCAATATTAGTAAATCTAATCCAAGACTGCAACTGTCTATTACCATATGGGTTTCTCTAACAAATTAAAAATTTATTGGCTATATTATAGAAATTATTGTTAAATAATTTTTTAATATTGTGAATACTAATTTTTTTAAACCTTTTTTTTTATTTTTTAGTATTTATTTATATGTTCGATTTATATTTTTATCTGTATGTTTTATTTAATTATAAAACAATATATAATCATATTTTAATAAATTCAAAATCAAATAAAAAATTAATGTTATCAATTAAAACCAATTAAAAGAAATCAGTGAAAGTAGACATTATTTTTGCAAATCTAAACTAGCAGAAAGTAAAAGTAAAGAAGAAAAGAAAGCAATGTTGGTGGTCGGCAAATAAAAAATAAAAATAATACAGACCATTTAATAAAATATTAGAATAATTTTTAAAAATATTTTTATTTAAAATTGACCGGTATTTAATTTATAATACAAGACTTTATAAATTTGAATTCGTATCAGATGTTTCAGCCATTCAATGTTTAATATGCCTAAATTTTTCACGCAAAACATAATTTGATCACGTGTAAATAGGTAAATAAAACAATTAATTATATCCGTTACCTTAAATCACATTAAATATATTATAAATATATAAGTTAATATTAAAAAATGCGAAGTTTACAAAATTTTAACATATAACATTTTTAAACAATATGAAGATATATACAGGATTATTTCTTTAGTTTTCTTAATAATTCTATTTTGAAATTTTACTAATTTTTATCAAATATGCAGATATATAGAAGATTATTTATTTATTTATTTTAATATTTTTTATATCAAATATATATTTATTTTTATTCCAAAGCTTGTAAAATCATTGGGGTTATAGCTAGCTTATCCTATGTTCATAGTGTACATGTCCAAACCAAATAAGGGTTATGAGGGTGTGTTTGTTATAACCAATGCTATCCTAACCCAATTCTGGTACACCAACAACACTCTCCAATAGAGGATGTGTTTGGTACCATACTTCATTTAGTAGGAAGATAAAATTGATAGCTGAAATTTTTGAAATTATTTCAATTATATATGGTGAGGTAATTAATATAACAAGGAGGAGCATTTTACGGAACGCTAGCAATTAGCATCAACTTTTTCAGTTAGGGGATGAAAGTAGCTTTTCAGCTATACCTATGTCGTTCTCTGTAAACCACATTCTACATATTATTCACGTGATGCCTTCCTTTAAAATTGTTCTTTAATGTTTCTTTCTTTCAAAACTTATTATTATGACATTCACGTCTCCACTGTCCCCTATAGATAAGTGATTTTTTTTTCTCAGTTTTTCATATTCATTTTTCCTTTATAGTGATGGTGAAAAGAGTCGGTCTTTGATATCATTTAGGTGCATAATTTAAATGTTATAAGCATACTTTTTCTCATTACTTATTTTATTAATGATTTTATCTTCATCTTTTATTAATTTTTTATCATGATAAAAAACTAATTAATTTATGATAATAAACTAAAATATTATAGAACATATCAAAAAACCACCAGTTAGTTAATTTATGATGATTTTCTTTTTCAAATTTTAATATAACACATCGTTGTGACGACATCCGGTTATAAGAGCTAGCATTCTTCTATTTTTAACATACATGTTTTGGTATTTTAGTATTCTGTAAAGTCAAAAAAAAAAAATTCTACTGCACTTTATTTTGCTTCGTTATATTTTGATGTCAATACCTTTGACTTTCAATTAGTTATCCACAACCTTTGCTTATTTATTAATTTTTTTTATTAATTTTATTATTTTTTGTTGTAAAAAACAAATAAAACATAACTACAAATTAATAATAATAAATCAAATTTTATTATTTGCATAAGTTATGGATAACTACAAATTAATAATAACAAATCATTCTTATCGTATGATTTTTTTTTCTTAAGCCTAGGATTCTCATTTCAATTTTATGGTGTAATTCTCAACTTTATATTTTTTTACTCGTGAATAAGATGATTAATCATATTATTATATTTTGACACATTGTATTAATGTTTTTAGTTAAAAATTTCTTTCTTTTAAACAATTTTTTGTTTCAGTACTAGTATGATAAGTAAATGATTTATTAAGTATTTATTTCAAATACATAGTAATTTACACGATAGAATGTGGTGGGAGATAAATAGATATAGTTTGAACAATATACTTTTCTAAAATTGGTTGAGATAGTGCTATCATTTGAAAGGAGAGAGGTTGTTGAGGTTGGCCGCTAGATTATTATAATAAATTATATTTTAATAATAATAATAATAATAAATTATTATATTAGTAACAAAAATTTTATTTATTAAAAATTAATTCATTACATTAATCATAAATATTTTATTCATTATATTTAAAACTTTATACTTCTTAATCAGACTATGCCAGAAAATTTATTTATTTGTGTTTTGAATAAAAATTATAGGTGTGTATTATTTTTCCATTTATTTCAATTGTTTTGGCTATGATAGAATTAACTTAATTGTTATGCGTGAATGCTTTCTTGACCAAATATTTTCACTTGAAACTTTACTATTTGGTGGCATGAACTAACTTTGTTTACAATAATTATTAGCCTTGTGAACCATACCTATTTTCTAACACTATTATAGATATTTTTTTCTATAAATTATTATTGGTTATGTTTACATGAAAAATAAAAATTAGTTAAAAATAATTAGATCAGTAAAATTTTAAATAGATTACTTTAAAATTTTTTCTACCATACAAATGAAATAAAAAATATAAGAACATTATCTTTCCAACTCAAATTTTTATCAAATTAGTAATACTATAAATTTAAAGGATAGAAATTAGTAGTATTTAAATTAAAAAAAAACATAGTCTAAATCTTATTATCTTAAAAAATATTAAGTCTTGTTTTGATAACAATTTTTTTTTAATATGTTATATTTGGATTGAATGTTTATTTTGTAGATAATCACATAAGTCAATATTTTTTAACTTTATTTATTATTTATATTTTAATTGATTTGTTTTTATAAATTGGTAGGATTGAATCAACTAATAATAATTCTGAAGAAGAGATAAATTTTAGATGGATAAATTAGTATGATAAGATTTTATGTGAACTTTGTATCAAGTTCAATAAAAATAATAATTGTATACCATTTAAATGGAATGAGGTTAATGATGAATTTGAAGTTATTATCAAGAGAAACTGTAGAAAAGTTCTTCAAAGAATAAATATGAATTTAAAAAGAAAAAATGATGTTTTTGAAAGTTTTTAAAATTTGGTGAGACTTGTTTAGGTTTGGCTTTTGATACTTGAAAGCTTAATCGTTCAAATAAGTGATGAAAAAAAATTTAAAGTTAGTTTGATTCTTTTACTGTTACACTTAATTTACAACAAAGTTGTTTATTATAAAATCTTACATTTATTACTTAAATATATTCTTTATTTTCTGTAGGAGGAACAAGACTACTAAGTTTTGTAAAAAATTGATTGATTGTTCTTTAAAGAAAATATGACTATTATAAAATCTTACATTTATTATTTAAATATATTCTTTATTTTCTGCAGGAGGAACCAAGATTATTAAGTTTTGTAAAAAAATTGATAGATTGTTCTTTAAAAAAAATATGACGTCAGTTCTTTGAAGATAATTATGCAATTTGCAAAATATGATTGCACTATCTATGAATCCTAATTATGTAAATTTTTCTCGCATAAATAATTTTATAAACGAAAAACATAGATATTTTTCTAATTTCATGAGTAGTTTAGGTAGACATATGCACCTATTTAAGGTGTCAAGGTTATCCAAGTATGTAATCAAGATGGTTGTATGGTCATACCTACCTAAACACAAAACATGTCGGACAAACCTATGAAAAGAAAATATAACAGGAGAGAATTAGGAACGACAATAAAACTAAGTTATCAAATCAATAGTTTGGTACCAAACTCAAGCATGGCAATTGAGATTTTGAAATTAGAGGGTAGTGTTAGCAAAGATCCTAGTGCTAATTTTATCATTGAGGCATTAATAAGTGTTATCAGTTGCATGATAGATGAATGTGCCTTGGAAAAGAATAATGAATTATGGTGTTTTGCAGTTATTTTTATTGATAATGAAGTAAAATGACAAAATTTTTTAAACATAGGAAATGATACTTTCAAGACAACTTATTAAGGTATATGCCAAGTAAAGAGAAATGATTGCTTACTTTATTTGTTTGTTTAAATTTTAAAAGCTTATTATGACATTAATTTAACATGTATTCATAAGTTATACAAATTTATTTTGAGATTCGCTTTATGTTATTTGGTTTATATTTATAAATTTTTTAATTGTAAAGTTTCACTAGTAGGTACATCATGGACACCGATACTCTGTTTGGACAAAGGAAAATAGGGGACACAAAGGAGAGAGAAGGAAAGTGACTTTCCCTATTTGATGTGTTTTGTTTTAGTGGAAGGAAAACTTTTTTATCTGCAGTACCCACATATCTTTATTTCCCTTCTTCAGCTATGAAAAGTGAGGGGGGAGTTTTTTTTTGTTTTTGTTTGATTTATTTTAAATTATTATTTATTTTTTAAAAAATAAAAAATAAATAATTAATAAATTATATTTATAAAAAAGATATAGTACAAAAGTAAAATATTTTAAAATTTTATATAAAATAAAATTTATACTACTAATATATTTCTTTCCTTTTTTTTTTCACTCATCCAAATGAAAAAAGAAATTTTTTTCCTTTTCTTTCCCTTTTATTTCTATTCATCTAAACAACTCACCCTTCCTTCTTATTTATACTCTCTTCCTTTCCTTTCCATTTCTTTCCTTCCTATTTCCTACGTGACCCAAACAGAGTTTTATTGGATTATATCATCATGTGCAACTGATGCAATAGCTATTTATTACTATAAATATATTTGCAAAGAGTCATGTTTAACTGTTTTTTAAAACAAAAGAGAATTGGATTAATGAAATATTGAATGAACATTCTATTTAATGTGTGAATGCAATTAGAATGAAGCCAAATTTATTCACATGTAAAGATGGCCAATTAAAATATAAGTTTCAATCAAGTATAAGAATGACAATTGTAAAAAAGGTAAGCATATTTGTATACATTCTTGCCATGAGTTCTTCTAATAGGGATTTTGGAGAGTAGTTCCAACATTCTGGTAAGATGGTCAATGGAGTATTTCATGAAATTTTGTATTCTATTAATGGTAGAACCAATTATTACATAGGTATTTCTAATGATAACATAAACCAATGGATTTTACCTTTAAATTTCTATCATCTAAAGTTGATAATGATGAAAGATACATGTTTTATGTTAAGATAAACATACAAATATTTTATTTTTTCATCATATCGTAATTTCTAGTTAACATCATTATTTTGATGTGTTATGATAGAATTGTGTTGGACATATTGATGGCATCTATATAGTAGCATATATTTGTAAGCTAAATCAAACACCTTACACAGGAAAAAAAGAAATCCTAATTTTCAACGTAATGGCTACTTATAACTTTAATATATATTTCACATTTGTCTTGGTTGAATGAGAAGAATGTAATGGCTAGTTATAACTTTAATATATATTTCACATTTGTCTTGGTTAAATGAGAAGGATGAATACAACACACATGTTTTTGTTTTTATATTTTTTTATGTCATCAATATTTTAGAATTGAACTTTTCGAAACTATCACAAGGTATTATATAAACTGATATTATTTTTATAAGTTAATATTATTTGGTATATAAAGAATATCTAAATTAAAAAAAATATATATTTGATATCTTATCCCAATATAAGGTAAACCTTTCACCAATATTTAAGAAGCATTTAAGTGTGCATATTTATTTCTTTGAAATTTTATTAAAAATTTATTTGAAATGTTAAAAAAAATATAAAAAATACTTAATAAAATATCATAATTTATTATAAAAAAATTAAATTGATATTATAATAGTTGCATTTGTGTTATATAAATATATTCAAATAAACTCTGAGATGACAGGATATTTATTATTAAGAAGCATCTAAATTAGATTTTTTATGACGAACTTTTCATATTAATAATAGATATATGATCAATAAAAATACATAAAAAAATTTATTAATATACATAAAAAATTTACCAAAGTAAAGAAGATTTACAACGATATTGTTAATTTTTTTATGAAATGCTTGTTAATTTTTTTATAATATATTACTTTTTATATTATTATTTAAAATTTAAATTTTAGCTTAATTATTAAATTAATTATAAATAAAATATTTAATATTTATTGATAATATTTAAATTATAAAGATATCTTTTATAAAATTTTGTAAACATTATTGATAAACATTTCAAATAAATAGTTTAAATTTAAAAATTATTTATTTAATAATTTTAATAGAAAATATTATAAATATTAAATAAAAATTAATAAAATTGTTAAACTCTCTTTTTTATAATATAAAAATATAAAAATAATTATAAATTTATAGATAAAGAATGCCCAAATATTACCTACAAAGCTGCAAGATTTTCGAGAAAAAATGTTTGGCTTAGGCAAAAACTTACATGTTCCATTTCTATTCAGAGGAGTCTTTTCTCGAGATGATGTTACGAGATCTTTTCATTAGCTTTTCCTTTCAAAAGTACTGTTTCACACTTAAACCAATTAAATGCAACTCCTTCATGAGAAGAAGTTTAATAAATTAAATAATATAATATTTATTTATTTTAAATAATAAAAAATTTTAATTTTAGTTAGTTATATAAAATTATATTTTAAAAAAATAATATGTAATAATAATATTTTAAAGTACTGCAAACTAAATTTTTAAAAATATGTATACAGGTTTAACTACATTCATTTTAAAATTATACATAACATTATCTTATTAATAAATATTAACTAAGATTTAATACCTTTAAATTTACAAAGATAACAACCAAATATTTATATATCTATATATATATATAATATAATTGTTTTCTTAATTAATATTAGCCGTTCGAGTATATATATTAAACCCAATTAATATATATTAAAATTAAAAACAGATCCAATTTAATGTGATAAGGAAATTTAATTCAAATTAACGTCAAAGTGGTGAATTACCCATTTAATGCATGCATCTTTGGAAACGGTTAATTTAGTATGAGAAATGTGGCTATTTTTCCTTTATATATAGTATCACATAGGAACGTCGCTGTAACAGTAGAGGGAAATAGCAATATCATAAAAATTTAGAGATGGCTTTTTCAAGGTTTTTGTATGTGTTTTTTATGTTAGCTTTTGTTATGGCTTGCTTTGCTCGTAACCTTCCCGCAGGTATATATATGTGGCAGTAATTTCATTTTGTTCTCTTCAGATTCTTTCATGTGCTTCTCTCTTCTATCTCTCTCCATGTTTAACAATACATTATAGCCTTTACATTTTGTTATAACTCTTTTAACTCTCTACTAACCAATCTTTTCTATATGTATCTTTTTTGAACCAAAACCACCAGACGCCAAGTTTGAGCATCATCCTCAATTATTGCCAAAACATGCAGAGACAGTCATGTCTTCATTTTCTAAAGGTATACTTGGTGATGCTGTTTTAGTTACTTTAGTATAATAGAAAATTTCAAATTATTAACTCAAAAGAAATAGCTAAAGAATCAGTAAATACAAAGAATTAAAGTAAAAATACATTAGTAGTTTTTAAATTATAGTTTATATAAATATGTTGTTTTTAATTTATTAACCAATATTAGAACTATAACTCACAAATGTAATTATAAATATAATTGTTATTTATTATAAATTTTTTGTGAGTTAAGGTGTTGTACATGTCTTAATTGAAATTGTATTCATTATATTAATTATTATTAAAAAAAATTCTTATTAGAAAAATTAGGCGTATGATGAATTAATCAAACATTTTGAAAATATATTAATAAATAATATAATTTTTCAAAATAATTAAATCATTTCGATATTTGATTGTAACGAATACTTTGAAATAAAACCAAAATACTGAAAATGATAGAAAATTTAAAATAGGGAGAGAAAATAATACTTTCTTGAGTTTTTTTGTTTTATATTCATAAACAAAATATATGAAATCATTGTAACCAAGAAATATGGAAACATTAAATATACATTATTATATGCTTTAAACTACTTAAAAATAGTATTACACGTTTTCTTTTTATTTTTCATATAATAATTTTTTTACCCTTTATAATGCACTCATGAATATATAATTAAAACTCTCCTTCTTATGCTCTATTTTTATCTAATTTTAAAATATTTTTCATAATATTTACCATAAATAAAAAATATATTAAAAAGTTGAAAGTAATTTTAACATAAATAAAAATATTAACTATATTTTTTAATATGCATATATTCTATTAAAAATGGTCGTATAAAACTGAACGGAGTAAGTGTTAATAGAAAAGATATTACATGCTTTCAAAAAGAAAACCGTATTAGTACATGAATAACTTTAAAATATTATATTTATTCATTAAATAGTAATTTACTTGACGTTTTTGAGATTTAAAGACTATTTTTAAAAATTCTTTCTGCTTTCGATATAGTGATTATTTGTTCATTAATACTATATATATTTCTTATTGAAATAATCAACACCTTAAGCTTTTTAAAAGTGCTTTTGTTTTAATAAGTCATTTTTTTAATGTATTTTTTACTTTTTTATTTTTTTGACATAATTTGTTTGTTTTACTGTGAATTCAGAAAAGATACTCGCAGATATAGACTATACACCTGTGCATAATCATCCATGCCCACCAGATCACCCATGCAATCCTCCTTACAAGGAGTAACATTCCCATGTTGTAACTACTGATCATTCAAAGTTATGGTGTATAATGTAAATAAAACAACCTTATCTTTATTAAGGAACATTTCTTATTATTATGGATAATTATCTCGATTGCATGGTAGTCCAACCAAAAGGAATCCACATGTTTATTTGAATTTTATTAAAGTTAACAAAGAACACATCCTTGTACTAAAACATGACCTACAGAAAAAATATATTATTTAAAACAATGGGATAAATTAAGTTAATTCTATTAGGAATAAAATATATATTTAAAATCTAACTTATCATATATTAAATAATTTATTTTATTATTACCATATTTATTATTTGATTATTTAATTATATATAATACGATCTTTAAATAAATTTAGAAATTTGATATTATGATGAAGATTATAATAATGAAAAATAATTTTTTTTATAATTTAATCTAAATTATTTTTGATTGTTAAATTATTATAAAATAATATTTAATATTTTAAATTATTTAATATATATATATATGCAATAGTCTTTCTTAAATAAAGATTAATATATTTTATTTATTAATTTTTATATATAATATAGAGATATGATGATTGAATTGATTCAACTAAAATTAAAACTCTTTAATAATTACAATTATTATTAACTTATTAATAGAATATTTTTATAAAGAATATGTTATTTGATTAAGAAAAAATCTATCAACTCACATTAATGAGTTTAAATTTTATTATTACAACAACCAATATTTTTGTTAGAAAAATTGAATGAATTAACAAATAAACTTATTTTAAATCATTGATGAATTAATTAATTAAAATTTAATAATTATATTATATGCTTTAAGATTAACTAAAAATTAGAAAAATGAACTGAATTATATTTAATTTTTCTATAGTTTTTAAAAATATAAGAATCTTACTTCATACTATCTAAGAGTCAAAAAATATTGTTAGATGTCAACCATAATTAATAAAATAATACAACTAATTTATTACGAATTTAATATTAAACGTGTAGAATCACATGCTAACGGATTTTTTAATCCTTTGAGAATAATTTAATTATTTTTTGGTAATTAAATTAGAGATTTTAATGTAATCAAATAAATAATTTTTAATTTAAGTAAAATATTATTATATTCTTCATTTGTGATGAGAATAAAATAAAATAATAGAATTAAAAAAAATTATTTTATTTTAAATAAAATTAAATTTTTTAATTTTTTAATTTTTTAATTTTAAATTTTAAATTTTCAATAAAGAGTATGTTACGTTATCTTAATAAGATTATTAGAAAAATAATAATAAGGTTGTTACATATTTTTTAATTAATTTTTTAAAATAAAGATAAACTTTTAACGTTTTTACGAGGAAATATGTATGTATAGTGAAACATATAAAATTTTAATTTATTGTTTTTTATATTTCTAAAACTTACTTTAGAATATTTGAGAGACATGTTTCAGGATACTTTTTTCATTCTATAAAATGTTATCCTAAAAACTTGATTTCAATGCAGATAACATATACTATCTAACAATTTTTTTTTAAATAACTACATTATATTGAAGTATACATATTTACATTATATTATTTTTAAATAAATTTTAAACACATAATAAATTAATAGAATTATTTTCTAATTTTATTATAATGTTTTAAATATATTGTATTCATTCAATAAGAACAATCCCTAACCAACATTCTAGCATAGACATACAAACCTAGCACCCATGGACTAAACTTTCCCACCCTATAGACGTTCCTCGAACCCCCTCTATAGCCCATATATTCCCTGCCTCTTGCCCCCTTTACTACGAACGTGGAACTCACCCAACAGCCACACTCAGCTTGAGCTCCGTTTGTTGACGATCTACGGCACCTATGGAGGCATGGGGCACCAACGTTGAGCTTTCTTGCAACTATATTCTTCCCTTTTTCCTAACTTTCTCACTCTGTTATCAGGTTCTTTCTCATAATCAAACATTATTTTTAACTTATTTATATTGCGTTATTGTCTTATAATATAGTAAAACTCATTTTTTTTTATCAAATTCAAGAGTACGAGTATCTTTTATATTTCAACAATTTCTATATACATTTTTATGTTTTAAATTTTAATTTTTTTTACTTCTGAATATGACAAATTTGAGGATCTATTAACTAACTATTTTTTTTTTATTTTCAGTAGCTATACAGAGAGAGGGAAAAATCTATAATGATATAAAATTTCTCATTTATTAATTGATATTTTTTAATATAAATTTTAATTACAGATAGAAAATTGATTGTATTTTTGAAATTGTAATGTGAAAGGTGATATTGAACATCTTTAATTATCATATATTTTGTAATTCAAGATTTTAAAATTTTAATTTAGATCCGTTTAGGTAGTTTTTAGTTTTTAGTTTTTAAAAATTTTAAATTTTAAAAGTAGTTTTTATTTTCAGTTTTTAATTTTAATTTTTAAATTTTAAAAATTGTTGCAAAAAATTAAGATATTCTATTATATTATTTTATTATATATTCACAAAAAAATATATAAATAAAAATATTAATTTAAAAAATTAAAATATATTAAAATAATATAAATTTTAAAATTTAAAAAATAATAAAATTAAATATTATTATTATGATAATTTATAAATTAAATATAATTTATATATCAAATAATAATATTTATTTTTTAATATATACAAATTAGATAAATAAAAATTTTAAAAATAATTATTTTAAAATATTATTATTATGATGATAATTATATTGATAGTGCTCGTTGTAATGATGATAGTAATTATAATATAAAAAATATTATATAATTATATAATTTTATATTTTAAATTTTTTTATATTTATTTTATATAAAAATAATATATATTATAATATTATATAATAAATAATTATATAATATAAATTATATTATAATATTATAAATTTAATATTATTTATATATTTATTATTATGTATTTTATTTTTATTATATAAAAATTAAATTAAAAAAATTTTAATTTTTTTTAAATATAAAAAAATATATTATTATTATTATAAGATGTAGAATTAGATAGATTTAAGAATGAAAATATTTTAAAATTAAAAAATAATAATTATAAATTATTTTAAAATTATTTTTACTAAATAAATTTTATTTTTAAAATTAATTAAAAATTAAAAACTAACAATCATCTAAACAAAATTTTAATTTTTTAAAATTAGATTATGTATTAAAATATTAATTACGAATATATATGTTTCATATTAACTTTTGAATTTAAATATTCAACATTGACATGAGTGATTTGGTTGAAGTGAATATTTAATACTTATTTATATGTTACAATTGGAGTTTAACTAAAAAATTTAAAAAAGTATAAATGTGACGTGTACAGAGATGAGCAACCCCAAAATTGACGCATGTATTCTACGCAACTTCAACTTGCTGGCCGTAATTTTCTGTAAATGCCTATTTCTTTAGATAAATAATAAGATCCTTTTATAAAATTTATTTTTATGTTTTTAGTTAGTGGAATGAAATTGAAAAAATACTTTAGTTAAATCCAATTATATTTTTTAAAATAAATATTACCTATTTTAATTTTTATGATATGTATATAATCCATACTTATATAATAAAATACATTTTTATTCTTAAAAATGAAATGATTTTATATTATATTTTATATACACTTTACTATAAAAAAATTATTTGTTTATGTTTTATAAAGAAACTATAAAATTAATTAATTTTTATTTTTATGTTAATACTTAATTTTCTCTATTGTCCGAATAATTTTTTTCGAATTTTTAGGTCAATTTTTTAACTTTTAAATATTATATATATATATTTGAATTAATTACTTAGATGTATTATATATTACATCAATATATATATATATATATATATATATATATATCTTTATAATGTCAGAATCTTAATCTGTTGGTGTATTTTTTTTCTTTAATAAAGATATATAAATCATTTTTAGTTCATTATAAATTTATTTTTATAATATTAAATAACAAATATGTTTACCTTTCAACATGTATATATTTTAAATAAATTAATTATACAATTTTAGAATTTGTAAAAATACCTTAATCTTAAACTTCTTTTATTTATACTTTAAATTTTTTATACATTTATAAAGTTCACATAATTGGATTAATTCATCTTTTGATTTAGTTTAATAAAGAAATTAAATTTAAGTTTTAGATAAAAAATTAAAATTATAAAAAATTTATCATTTATAATAATTATTTAATTTAAGTAAATTTATTTTTAATAAAAATATTTGTTTTAAAATAATAAAAAATTTATAATATATAAAATATTTACTAGTTATTATTTTAAAATAAAAGAAATAAATGTTGTGGACAATTGCTACTTCCAGTGACATGGATGATGTGCGACGATACCAGTCAAATTCTCAAAGTTGATTAACTAACCTTCTTTGGTGACAGGTAAGGCTGCATAGGATTAATTCCTCTAAAATCTTTGAAATTTCAATGGAAGTATTTAATTTTAATAAACTATATAGTGTGTGTGTGTGTGAATATTTTGCTTAGAATGCTGTTTTCTCACGGATAATTATAATATTGTTTTTAATAAAAAAAATGCCCACTCATGTTATAAAATGAATTTGGAATAGTAACAATAAAACAATAATGATAACTGCGTTAACAGTTCTTCATTCCACTTATGCTTAATTAAACTCATTTCACATATATCTATGATGCGTGCATCAAATATTATCAGATTATATCTATCCTTTATCGTTATGCTAGTTTTAGTGTTAAGTTAAAAAATAACTGAAAATTTAAAGATATCTAATTTATATAATCTTAAAAAGTAATTTAAAATTATTCAAGTAATAATAATTATATAAAAAGAATTATAATTCAATGTTTATTTATTTTATGATTAGTATTAAATTATAAGACTTGTTTTTAATTTTTTTTTTCTTATTAGACTATTCTTTGGCTATTTTTTGTACCTCATGCAAATTATGTGTTATGTGCACCTCATATCTCGCAGTGCTAGCGTGTTATACGAGTTTATTTTTTTGTATTATAGAATAAGTAGTTGCGTTACAGTATCTTCTCTGTATTATGAAATAAGTCATCGGCGTTACATTATAATTTGTCTCGTTTGCATTGTAACGAGAGGTTAGTGCATCTCTAACGTATATGCTTGTTTTTTTTCTATTTTTCTCTATATGACTACTAGTCGTCCCATTTTTTATGTAACCAAGACATAAATTATTTTACTTTTTGTTATATTTTTAAATAGCTTTTTAATAATTATACTCAATGTAGGGAATACAAAATGATGATTTTCATTAATAAGAATCAGGAACTTTTGAAATCACATTTCAGAGTCCTGTTAAAGAAGAAAATAAAGATAAACCTGTAATCAAAGTGAATATTTATATTTTGATTTCTCAAATATAAAATGTTTTTAGATATACTCTTTCATAAATAATTTTTATGTATATCGGTTTGTTTTTTAAAAAAATTAAAATATTTATCTTATAAATTATTTTATAAAAATATTTTAATTTTTAAAAAATAATCAATTAAAAATATGTATTATCCTCACAACACTGAGCAATCAAGAATTAATTAAATTAAGAAAGTTTTTAATCAAAGAATGTTAACACTTGGAAAATGTCCGGCCAACCAATAAAAAAGATGAGATGATATTGACCTTGACAACTGCCAACTACCAACCCCAAATAAGGAGGGCAGTGCTTAAGTCAAATAAGGGAAATAAATTTGTTTTTTTATTTTTATATTTTGATGCCGCTTCACAACGCAGTCATGCAAACCATCTTTAAAAATTATGTGCTAGAGTAGAGATTAATGGGTCATGCACAGCAACTCAGAGAGAAGGTTAAGGAAAATGACATCTTCATATTTTATTAGTTTTTGAAAATTTTGACACATTCTTACATTTTTATTATTAATTTTGCGTCTCTAATTATTGAATTATTTATTATAATAATTTAAATTTTCTTTTAAACTTCAAGCAAAGACATAAATATTTAACATTGGAGGATCATATCACATCCCTTGGTAAAAATAAAAGAAATAATTTAAAATTTTTCTACATTATCTTTCTGTTAATTTTCTTATTTGTTATATTTAAAATATTGAATATTTCTTTGTGTTTTAAGACATTAAATTAAATATTTAATTTTTTGTTTAAATTATTTATAAAATAAGAAAAATATTAATAACAAATATCATAAAATAATACAGCATTACTATTTGAAGAATAGAACTTGCTTAGCTTTTCAGTTTCTTGAAAGCTAGAAAATGTAATTGTAATTTTTTTTATCTATCACTTTAAATAAAAAAATATATATTTATACTTATTTATTATTTAAAAAAACTGTAAGATGGAATTAATTATTTTTTAATAAATAGTTTTGTAAAACAATAAAGAAAACTATTAATATATAAAACATTAAAATAATAAATAAATAAAAATTAAATATACTTAAAGTGTAATTTTTTAACAAAAACAAAGAAATTAATTAATTTTTGAATTTAAATAATATAAAATTTCATGATATATTTAATAATAAATAAAAAATATTTATAATTTTATACATAATCATTCACTTTCATAAAATAAATATTTTAATGTATAATCATGGATTTATATAAGTAAAATATATGAAAGAATGAACATAACGATACGTATTTTTTATTAATATTAAATAAATAACCTGTCTTGGCGACAAAGAGGAACTAGTCCTGTGTGGGTTACAATCATATTAGGTCAATTTTAATCGATATAAAACAGTCTAGTTCAAGCGGCTGTGCTCATTCCAAAATTCTAGAAACCGGCCACACAATTTGGAACTTCGTTATTTTTCCTTTTCCGTTTTAAGTGCCCAAAAAGATGTGGTCAAACATTTAAGAATTATTTGACCATGCCTCACTGTTATACAGTAAAAAAATTTTTTTAACATTTTTTAAATAATTAAAATAATTATTTAAAAGATATTACACAAATATTTAATTTTAAATAAAATATGAAGTTAAAATTTTTTATCTCTCATTCTTTTTATTATATTTATGATTTTTTTATTATCATAGCTTTATTATTTATTTTTACATTTTTTACTAATAGTTAAAATTAAAATTATTGTAATAAGAACTTTGATCCAGAATATTACTGGTATAAAAAACATAAAGATTAAAGAGGTCCCACTTTGACCCATAAGCATACACATATTCTTTCCTTGCTATAAATACCATCCACCTTTTTTCATTGAACAGCAGATTTTGAATACGAGTTAGATTAAGAAGAACCTAATTTTCAAAAATTGGATTAGTTTTGCAGCATGTCTTGTTCTGTGGCAGTTCCTAGTTCACCTGTGTTCTCTCTCTTCTACAACAACAATAACAACAAAAACTCTATCATCTCTTCCACACCCGAACCTCTCATGCTCTCTCTTCCTTCTACGACGCCGTCTTGTTCTTCACCCTCTCCACCTTCATCTCCTCTCTTGAAGAGGAAGAGGCCTGGCAAGCTTCACATTCCCGTTGCTTCTCTCACTTTTGGAGTCCCGCCGCCGGCAACCTCGCCGCCGACCGACTTCGTCGAGGTTGACGGAGATGGGTTTTCTGTGTACTGTAAGAGAGGGAGGAGGCACCACATGGAGGACCGTTACTCCGCCGCCGTTGATATTCACGGTGAACCAAAACAGGTAATTAAAAAAAAACAAAAAAAAACCTTTTTTTTTCTTGTTAGGACTTTTTCAACAACATTGGACTTTTTCACGGTGTACCAAAACAGGTAATTGAAAATAAAATAAAATGGACTCAATCCTTCAACAACATTTTGTAACTTCATCACAATCCTGTGTTGTTTAAAACTTGAAGATTTTAAAAAATTGAAGGATTGTAAATTTTATAACTTCATTTGGAATGTTCTAGTTAATTTATGTGGAATTTGAAGGTAAGTTTTTGGCTCGGAAACCAGTTTCCAGGAAGATTTTCAAATATATATGTTCTCATACCGTACATGTGATCATGAGTAGAAGTGGTAGTAAAGCCCTTTAAGTTCATTGGTTAAATAATAATTGTTTGAAGCTAAAAACTCATCTTGGTCTTGAATATGTGTATAGATCGCTAAAACTAATGAATTTAGAAAGATCATAAAAGTTTTAACTGTTTTTTAAAATATGCATTGTTGTGTTGTACCCAAAAAAAGAAACCAACAAATACTAAATTTTTATTAAAAACTGTTAACATTATTAAATCTTATAATTTTTAATAAAAATTCATTATATAATTCTAAACTCATATTAAATGGAAAATTTAAAGGTAAATTAAGACTTGCATAATCAGATTTTATTTCTTATTAATGACCAATGAGTAACAATCTTTATTATTATATATTTTAACTGTGTTTCTATTTTAATATCTTTTATTTTAACATTTTTCAATGAGCAAAATGGATGCTAATGCAACGAGTTCTAACATACATTTTTAATTTTTGTGATGAGCACAGGCGTTTTTTGGCATATTTGATGGGCATGGAGGCACAAAAGCTTCGGAGTTCGCTGCACATAACTTGGAAAAGAATGTGTTGGGTGAAGTGATTAGGAGAGATGAGAGTGAGATTGAGGAGGCAGTGAAGCATGGTTACCTCAACACAGATTCTGATTTCTTGAAAGAGAATCTTCATGGTGGCTCTTGTTGTGTAACAGCTTTGATTAGGAATGGCAATCTTGTTGTGTCCAATGTTGGTGATTGTCGTGCTGTCATTAGCAGAGGGTGTGTTGCTGAAGCTCTAACATCTGACCATAGACCTTCAAGGGAAGATGAAAGGGATAGAATTGAGACTCAGGTAATTAATTAATTAATTAAGCAACCATATATGTGATCCTGATATATATAGCAATTTCTCTTTTCTTTTGTATTTGATCATTGGAAACATGCATGTGTCTCTCTTTCATGTTCTTAATTTGACATATTTGTCGATTTTGTAGGGTGGCTATGTTGATATGTGCCGTGGTGTTTGGAGGATCCAGGGATCACTGGCTGTTTCTAGGGGAATTGGAGATAGACACCTTAAACAATGGGTGATAGCAGAACCTGAGACCAAAGTTCTCAGAATTGAACCTCAACATGACTTGTTAATCTTAGCTTCAGATGGATTATGGGAAAAGGTACAAACACACACACACATATATACATATAGGACTTCAGCAATTATTTAATTCCAATGTTAATGGAGTAGTTTATTTTAATTTGATATTTACTGCATAACCATCCATGATATTATTATTCAACTATAAACTGATTAAGTTTATTTTATTTTGAATCTTGTTTCAGGTTAGTAATCAGGAAGCAGTAGACATTGCTCATTCTTTGTGTGTAGGGAGCAATAGGCAACAACCATTGCTGGCTTGCAAAAAGCTAGTGGATTTATCTGTGTCACGAGGCTCTGTGGATGATATAAGCGTTATGATTATCAAATTGCAAAACTATATTTGAGGTCCCTTCAGCACTAGAGTCAGTCAGAAGATGGAATAACGTTATTATGGTTAAAGGAAAGAGGCTGGTTCCATGAAATTCGGAGTACCTAATTTTTTTAATTTGTATATATCCTACCTAATGTTATCACTAACTTAAGGTAGTTTTTTTGGTAGAAGGATTTTGATGTAATAAGCACTTTTTTTTGTGTAAAAAAAAAAAAAAGCACTGAGGGTTCAACTTACAAACTGTTTCATCAGTCTATTTGGCTAAGTGTTTAATTATTTTATGGATTCAAAAACTCTCTTTTACCAGATGTAACAGCTAAACCAAGTGATCCTGTTTGTTTATCTTGGTATAAATGAATAAATTCTTATTATCATACATTTTAATAGTATTTATATTATAATATTTTTAAATTTTTATTATCATATACCATTTTTTCATTTTTTATCAATTTCTTTCTAACCGTTACATGTTAAATGAGATTAATAAACAACATTTTGCTGAATGAAACTTTTACTGTAAGAGATTATATATTAGTTTTGTGTTTTCGTAAGTTGAATTAGTTCTAGTTGCTTCTAAATTCCATTACGGCTATCTCTCATAATTTTCTGAATACTTATAAGTCAAAACTAAATCTAGGGTGTGTTTTGGTATACTATCGAATAAGTTAGCTTAATATTAAAAAATTAGTTCAAAGTTAATACTGATCAGGTAAAAAATGTTTGATAAAATTAATTATTAAATTAATGTAAAAATAATATATATATATATATATAATTAAATAATAAATTAAAACATGATAAATATGTTATGTTTTTTAATAAAAAATATATTAAATTTTATTTTTTAAAATAAAAATATTTATTTTTAATTTTTACATAAATAGATTTTAAATAAAATTTATAATTTTAACTTTTTATCAAATAGTTTAATATTTTTAATAAATTAAAATAAATAGTATATACTAAAAAATTAATTTAAATTATAATATTTTATGATGATATAAAACTATCAAAATTAATAATATTAGTATGAAAAAATTAAATAATATTAAATTTATAAAATAAATAAATAAATAAAATATTAAATTATAAAATTATATTAAAAATAAAAATAAAAAAACATTTTAGATAGGATCTTAAAATATAAAAATTACTCAAAATAATTTTTTTATAAAATTCTAATAATCATTAAAAAATTAATAATTGTTAAAATAAATTATTTTATTAAATAAATCTAAAACTTTTAATAAATTTATATTTTAAATGATAATTTAAATTTTTAACTAACTGAAATATTTCACGAAACACATTTCTAATAAAAAGTTAGATACTATGATCCCCTTTACACATGTTATAACCAATTACATTTATGGTCACTGTTTTACATCTCAAGATAAACAATAAAGTTGAGTTATATATTCAAGCTTTATAGAGTAGTCTCTTCCACTATATTCTGATACTATGTTAGTTTATGCTGTTATGATCACTTCTTTCCGTATGAATTGGAGAGGAAACACTTTGAAAAGACAAGGCTGGATCAATTGAAAGAGATAAAATGGCATTAGATTTTATAATATATTCAGATTTTTAAAAGTACGACGAAATCAAATGTAACTTTTTATTCATTTCATTCATTATTCCGTTTTTTCTTTTCTAATTTGAGAGATAAATAGGGAATCAGTCTCTATTTTTATTATTATTATTATGCAATGTGCAAATAATGTAAAATGATAATATGATTTCATTTTGTTTCTTATTTTATTTATCATTAGGTATCCAATCATAGACTTAAAAGAACTTGTGACAATTTATATTTTTGAAATAAAATTAGCTCTTTAATAATTATATATAAATGTATTTTTATTGCAAATGAAGTTGGCGCAGGTTGATGGGATCAAACATTGACAAATAAATTTTTGGATTGTCGATTTTGTAGGTAGGTGTTGTACAAGTTTCACTTTATTTTGGCTGATATTTACAGCATGTTATGGCCTTAATCTTTTATGAAAAATAAAAAGTCAAATTTATTTAATAATTAAACAACGAGAGGCGACCGATACCTAGATAGTTCCAGAAAGTACGATTTGGAACATATCTTGGATTACAAAAATAATTTCATATCAACAAATTATTCTAAAGCGAAGTTGCTACATACAAAATATTTTTATATTAATTTTAGGTTGAAAGTGCGCCAAGTCTTCTCATGTTTTCGATCTGTTCATGAGAGTGAAATTGTGTGGGAATATCGCGAACGGTTTGCCAGCTTCTGACTTCTATTACAAGTGTTGACTCCGTAAAGCGTTGAAATATAAAACAATGGGAATATGGTTATCGTTTTGTTTTGGGTAGCTGAGATTAGGATAAGGTCAAACATGCATAAAGTTGATGAGGCTAAGGAAAAGAATTTTTCTTTAAAAAAATTATGAGAACTAGTGGGAACGCGATTATTAATTAAAACCATCATCATCATTTTAATTTGTAAAAGAATTGACCAAGTTTTGTGGCCATTGATTAGAAGCATAGACAATGTCCACTACGGACCACCGAATTAAGATCTAGAATCTCACACACACACACACACATATATATATATATATATATGTGTGTGTGTGCCGCACAGCGTGCACTCACTTCTTTTTACCGCAACCATGCTTGAATGTTGAATAATGAATCATCTTGTTTTTCACCGCAAAAATAATGTGGGGTTGTTGACTGCAAATCAAATGTCAACCATTTTTATTTTCTATAGCCTGTTGGATATATAGCATTCAAAACCAATTTGCATGATCAAAAGAAAACAATGAATAAGTAAGTCAATAACTCTTATTATGTGCTAGTGAATAGTGCTGGTTTTGATTTAAGCGAAATTTTTTAATTTTTTGTTTGAATAAAATTAAGTTAAGATATAAAAGAATTTTAAATCATATATGATATGTAAAAATATTTTTTATTTTTATTTTATTTATATATAATATTTTTACTTTAATCAATTGTGGATGATGGATAACATGGACAAATATGTTTATTCAATATTTATAAAATAAGAAGAAACATAGAATAAACAGAGGAGGATGAGGAAAAATGAAACTTTATTTTTTTGTCAGGTTCATAAATTGAAAAAAATAAAAGAACCAAAATTAAAAGTGTAAGAAATTAAATTTTTTTTAAAACTGAATAGATCGATTTTCAAATCAAAATTAATTAATTAATTGTTAATTCGGTAGTTATAAAATTTAATAAAATATTTTGATCTCCAACATTAATAGTTATCAACTCAATTATTATTAATAATTAAAATTATATAATCACAAAATTTAATTGCTAATATTTTTTTGTTGTGAATATCATTTTATTTTTATATTGTTTTTTATTTTTAAATTTTTGAATTAAAAATAATAAAAATAAAATAATTTTCTTTTTTTACTATTTTCAGTGAAAAGGTTAAAAATAGAAAATAAAAAAAATGATATTTTTATAAAAAAAAGTAAAAAAAAATATTTTTATAAATTAAACATCATCTACTTTGTCATTTAAATAACATTAATTTTTCAAAATTATTCCTTTTAATGGAAAATTCTTTCAAAATTTAAATTAAATCGATCCTTGCACATTTTTACTAAGTAAATAAATTTCATTGAATTTTTTAAAAAAACTAATGGGGTTTTACATTTAACTCACGTATGCAACTGTTAGTGCTCTATATTAATTTTGACATAAAAAATGAACCTTGTAAATATTTTACTAAAAAAATATTAACAACGTATTTTTCAAAACATTTTTCTATAAGAGATATGTGAATTGTATTAAATAAAAACAAAATTTGATAAATAGGGGGTGAAATATCCCACATCATTTAATAAAATATACATTAATTATATCTAATGTAGTAAAAAGTATCTTAATTTTAGCATTTGTTTTATATAAAAAGGGCCCACCTCTTACATGTAGGAAATAAAGTACGGGCTAAGGGGAAAAATGAATATGTGGACAATAATGAAGTGATGATGGGAATATGATATTTGATATAGTTTGACTTGAGATTGACTGAGGATGAATGGGGGTTTGTGGAACTTGACACACGTTATCACTCTGCGGCCACTTCCTTAGGCGCAACTTGTTTCTTTAAAGTTAAAACAGTTGTGCGCACCCAATTTTGTGTATGGTGATCCATAGAAATGGTATAATAGGAGAAAGCATATACATGCAACCAACACAAATATCCAATCGCAACCAACATTTGTGATATGCAGTGCATGTTACTCCTCACAAGGCGTATGTCTAATCTAAGCGTGCCCTCTCCTGAACTCATTTAGAGAAAGAACAAAAGAAAACAGTCATTGTCTAATCATATATGTTTTATATTTTTCATATACTTTCTAAAAAGATAGTAATTTAGCAAGCTATATTTTAAAGTATACTCTTAAAATATATATATATATATTGAGTTAATCATATTTAAAACAAAACATTCACAGTTTAATAAGATTAATTTTCACAGCAAAATTTCTTTTATACATAAAACTGAATCTAAATTTTCTTATAATTAAGTTATCTTGCAGAATAAATCACATTAAATTTTAATAAAGATGGTTAAATTTTAGAATAAATTATACTAATATTTTTTAAGTTTTAATATAACTATGATTGATATTTTTATTTTTTAAATTAATATAAAAATTTTTAATTGTATAAGGTTTGTTACATCTCTATTTATATAAATTTGATGATGTTAATGAAGGCAATCATAAATAAGATATATATTTATTAATAAAATATTATTTTAAAATATTTTTATCTTTAACATTAGAATAATCACTTTTTTTTTATCAATAACTTTCAAAAAATAGAAATGATAAGAGAACAGATCAAGAATAGGTTTTGTTCTCTATCCTCATCCCACTAAAAATTGAGACAGGTATAGATATGGGTGCGAATGCACGTTTATAAGAAGCGGAAATGAAATTTTAAAATTCAACATTGTTGAGTTTAGGTAAATTTGCAGAAAATTCATATATTTTATTTTAAATTTTTCATAATTTTGATTTATTTATTATATATTTTCAAATAAATAATATACCAAAATTTTAATTTAAATAATATATAAAATAAGTATTAAAAATTTAAATAAAATAAAAAATTTAAGAATAAGATTACATTTTTAACAAAATATAATAGTTTAATAGTTTTACTTGAATGATATTGTAATTATTATTGGAACAGAAGGAGGGCAGTACGAGAATCTATATTTCTAAACCCAATCTCGTATTTGAAAATCGATTACAAGTTGGTGCAAGTTTTCTTTAAATCCAATTAAAGCAAATTTTTGTTATCAAAGTCGAGATGGGTCGAACAGTATCCATAAATTTGAACTTGGTTGTTATGCCTATCAAAAAATTTGGATATGTATATTTTTTTTTTATAAATTTTCAATAAGGTTCATATAAGAGCAAAAAAGAAATGAATAATCAATAATAAATTTTTTGAAAATTAAAAAGATAAGTTTCATAAATTTTAAGAAACTTTTTTGATAACTTTAAGAATAAAAGAATTTATAGATCCATAACAAATTAAAAACTTGTAAAAATTGATAAATACTGGTTTGTGTAATAATTTTTAAAAAAATTCTAAATTCTACCAATATCTTTTTCAATTTTACATCATACAAACATCTTTTTTTAAAAATATATATATATATATATATATATTTATTTTATAACAAATATTTATAAAAGGTAACAAAAATAAAAAATAAAATTAATAAGATAATCATTAAATAACTGTATTTTTTTAAATATATTGATAAAAACTTAAACTTTGAATATGTATATGAAAAAAATTGTTAAAAAAAAATTTGTTTAAGTGATTTCTACATGTTAAAAAATAAATTTTTAACTACCATTTAAAAATATCTTTGCATATTCCAAAAAGAGTCATGATTCTTTTCAGCATGTAACTCTTTTGACAAAATCTATTCGGATCAAATCAGGGTAATGACCTTTACTCTTTTATACGTAATTATTAAAGTATATATACTAGCATTGCAAAATTCTACACTTATATGATAGTCAATTTGGTTGGAAGCTAAAGATGGCAGTTCTTGTTTGTAATTGATTGTAAGAATCTAAAATCAAAATTTGATGTTCAGTCCAACTTCTTTTTTCTATGAGGTGGACAAAAAATATCTAAATTAAAAATTTTAAAATATTTTGATCATCAATTATATATATATATATATATATATATATATATATAAAAGATTATTTGTCACGTCACATAATATGCAAGTCAAAGTCATGAAGCACTTTGCTAATTAACAACCACCTCATCTAAACCAAGTATATATACAACCGAGTAAAATGCACCACATCTATATATTCCATACTTTTACATGTTGCTGCTTCTTCTCCTTGGTGTCGTCATGTGAAAATGAACCAAATTGAAGTTACTAAGAAATCATTGCAAAATCGAGACTAGTCCCCACCACCCTGTGATGTCATTCATGGTAATTAACTTTGATGGTGGTAGGCACCCCCACCCTCCAAGTTGTTTCTACGCAAGCCAAGTGGCAAGGTGCAAGAAACTTAATTTGCTTCTACTAGTTGCCTTTTCGAGCTTTTCTTCAAGAATTAAGAAAACAAAATGAGGAATCATGTTGAATTGAATCTAAATTTCCTTTTCAAACTTTGTTTTTTCCTTCCACACATCTAGTTTTGTTCCAAAAGTCGTGTTATGTGGACGACCCCTCCCTTCTTTTCCCTTTCCCCCTGCGTAACGCTGCTGTGATGTTGTCCATTTTTTTAATCCCTTTTGGGTCAATTCCATTCCAATGTCCTTTGCAAACACTCACATGTTCACACGTGGTGCAATCACATTAGTTCTAAGCCCACTGAACTTGTGTTTGCATGCACGAAACCAATTGAAAGAAAAGAAAAATAAAAATAATAATAATAATGAAAGCGCATGCTGATCTTCTCCCCAATTAATTTTTTAATTTATGATAATTTGAAAAAAGGGAAAATAAAAAATTTGAGGGTTCCAAAGTGTAATAATAATAAAAATACATAAAAAGTTGTTAATATTTTTTTAAGTAAATACTTAAATTGAGTACCAAAGTTAAGAGTTTACTAATATTTTTATATTTAATTTATTTAGTTTTTTTGAATTTATTTTTTATTTTTAAAATAAAACAAATTATTTTTTATTTTTAAAATAAAACAAATTATTTTTTATTTTTAAAATATTATAAATTAATTTCTTTACATACTTAAAATAATATAAATTAATCTATTTATAAATAACACTAAAGATAAATTTAAAAGATGATAATAGAAATTAAAAATTAATAAAATACAAATTATTTAAAAATAAAATAAATCAGATATTAAAATATTAGTAAATTTTAAAAATTAGTATTTCAATAACATAGAGTCCAGGAGAAACAAAAAAGGATATCCTATAATGCATGCTTGGTTCAGATCTTCTAATAGATATGACTTACATTTGGGGACTTTACCCAAAAAATAAAGAATCACATGCAACAAAATTGTCAAAAATAGAAGAAAAAAAATTAAACAATTTTGGACAAAAATATCTAATGGATGCTGATGGTGCACGCCAAGAGGCTTGCACTCTAATTAACTAAAACGTTGTGCGGCTAAAAGCCACACACAAGCATCATGGGATGGGCATCTCCTCTACCAGCCTCTCTTACCCACTTCTATTTTACTGTGTTCTGTTTTCCTTAGCCAAAAATAACAACTACCTCAACCATAAAAGGCCACATTCCTCACTACAGCCACATGTTTTAAGTGATACTATTCCCTAGCAACAGCAAAAATTAACTAAAATTCTTATCCAGGATGGTGATAAAACCCAACCCGTAACTAATGTTTCATAAATTTCTTAATATGTGAGGGTTATTTTATGTTTAATTTATTTTTACAATAAAAATACTGCAGGAGATTTAGTTCAAAACTAATATATATTTTAATTCTATTAAAAATATAATAAGAGATAAACTAGATTTTTGTTCGCATAATTTATGTTGATATATTATTGACGATACAGCTCAAACTAAAAAAATTAAAATTATAAAAACTACAAAATCAAACCTTTAAAATATAAAAACCGAAATTAAAATTTAAAATAAAGTATAAAAATGCGTTTAAACCAAATAAACAAAAAATTTGTTCCATTAGGTGACTTTTTGTCAACTCTCCAAATATTATCCCTAGGTTCAGCTTCCTATTTTTTAAACATTTGCATTGAAGTTGACACTTTTATCACTTAGGAGTATTATATAAAGTTCAATGCATGTATCAAGGGATTGTTATTGGATCTAATTTTTCGTCTTATATACCATTAATGATAACGTAATTATTCTACTAAAAAGGTAAAATGGATAAAGTTACTCAAACTCCAAAAAAAAAAGAAAGGATATTGTACGAAAAATGGATAAGGATTAAAACACCAGCAAAGAAAGAAAAAGAAAGAAAAGAAAATCTATTCAGTCTTTCTTTATCATTTGCGTCAAGAACTCTGTCATTTCAATTTTAAGGATAGAATTAAAGATATTTTTGGAATTATTTTATAATTAAAATTAAAATTTTAATATGATAATCCGTAAAATAAAGATTAACATTAAAAATTGATATTAATTATTAAAATAAAATTAAAAATTAACATTTAGATTTTCTTCTTTTATTAATTATTCACTTTCATATATTCCACATTCAACCTGAAAAGCCGAAAAAAAAAAAGAACCGAAAAATTAGATGATCGAGTGAGACCAAACAGCAGATACTCATCCACTATATATAGTTACATCCCCGTTATTGAACCCTCAGGAAAAACACATTATTTGAACGTGTGAAGCTGAAGTAGAAGCCTGAAACTTTTCAATGGCTTCTTGGATAAGAGGCAAGTGTATAGGTAAAGGCGCGTTTGGTTCCGTCAGCATCGCGCTTCGTAAATTCGACGGTCGGGTATTCGCGGTGAAGTCCGTGGACCTTAAAACGGGTTTCCCGGGTCAACTCGAAGCATTAGAGAGCGAGATTCGGATCCTCCAGCGCATGTCTTCGCCGCACGTGGTGACTTTCCTCGGCGACGACGCCACGTGCGAGCACCGTAACCTTCACATGGAATACCTGCCAGGTGGCACACTCGCTGACCTGGATGATGACGTGGACGAGCGTTTAGTGAGACACTACACGTGGTGCCTGGTGAGCGCTCTCCAACACGTGCACTCAAACGGTGTCGTTCACTGCGACGTGAAAGGGAAGAACGTCCTCGTCGGAGCCATCGGCTGCAAGCTCGCCGACTTCGGATCGGCGGTGGAATTGTCAGGAAACGGATTCCCGGCCCGCGGTAGTCCTCTGTGGATGGCGCCGGAGGTGATTCGCCGGGAGTACCAGGGGCCAGAGTCCGACGTGTGGTCGTTGGGATGCACTGTTATCGAGATGCTCACCGGGAAACCGGCGTGGGAGGGAAACTCCATGGATGCACTGAGTCGAATCGGTTACTCCGGCGATTTGCCGGAGTTTCCGAGTCGGTTATCGGAACTAGGCCGGGATTTCCTCGATAAGTGTTTGAGGAGGGAACCGTGCCGGCGGTGGAGCTGCGATCAGCTGCTGCAGCATCCATTTTTGTTGCCTTGTTCCTCCAGTAATTTCGTGGAACCGTCGCCTCGGTGTGTTCTCGATCGAGTTGACTCAGAGTTTGCCGAGTTCGATGACGACGACAAAGAAAAAGAAGAAGAAATGAGAATCGAAACTGAAAATTCAGCGAGGGGTAGAATTGGTAAACTGGCGAAGAGTGTGAGGGCAAATTGGGAAACAAAGGATTGGGTAGCGGTGAGGGTGTTGGGTTCGGACGCCGAACAGACGGTGGCAGTTGACGGTTATGAGGACGTTAGAGATGGGACATTTAGGGAAAATTCTGAGACCATGAAGGTGGATCGGGAAATTCACGTGGGGACAGATTCGGAATATTTGGTTTCAGAAAACGAAAGGGTAAAATTGGAAATGTGGAATTCTGGTGAGAGTGAGTGCAGCTGCAAGGGGAGTGTAGTTGGTTGGAGCTGTCAGCAGGGGAGGGAAAATGTGGATCGGAAAAAAGGAATAATAAAAAAAAAACACTTACAGGCTTACAGCTTGTGCTGTAAATTATTGAAATCACGTTGTTTATTCTTGGATTATTTAAATATATATTCATGTTTTTGTGTTATTTATATTGATTATTTTTCATGGGCATGTGACAAAAACGTGTCTAGAGTTTTTGTTCACAATTGACCACACCACATACCACCAAGTATTGGTGAGATTTGATAGTGGATCGCATAGGTGGAAATGGAATTGGTTGCACCATCTACCCCACTTGTCCTGGTTGAAATCGGGCATGGGAGCATGGGACTACGAATTGGATGAGGTTGTAATCTTTGTGTTGGTGTGAAATAATGCACACCTGATGCTGATGCATTGATGTGGTCATGCTCTGGTTCTTGTTGGTGTCAATTGCACAGAATTATGGTTGTAGGATAAGAGGGATATATGCAGCACATGGCACTAGCAAGTGGTGTTTTTTCCTTGTTAAATTTATCACAAATTTGGACAAAAAGATACATTATCATGCGGTACAAGATGCGTGTCGCCGCCTCCTCCCCTTTTTGCTTTGTGTCAATGGATAGAGAAAACCCCAATAAGAGGAATAAACAAGGGGGAAAAGGATTTTTAGCCATGAATTGAGGTCAGTGCTGCATACTGACCCATCACTTCAAATGCAAGCTCATCCACACGCTAGCAACAAGATATACAAACACATCACGAAAAGATTAATTAATGACAAAGCAAGTGCAAGTGACGTTTACAAAAGTTCAAAATTTTTGCATTTATGTTCTAATCATACAGTTACAACTTTATAATGACTTTATACGGTAGATTATTAATTATACCTCTTCTTCCAAGTGGAAGAGAAAAATATTTAATTTTTTTTTTAAAATCATGAATCAACCTTCCTTAATAAATTCAAAATTGTTTGGCTTTCTAGAAAATAGTTACTAATTTATTACGTTGGTCTCTGACCTGCTGATACTAGAAAGTTCATATCATTTTTTAAGCATGGAGTTGGACAATTCGAGTATACCAACTGAATCTTTATTTGGATCAACGAATTACATTGTATCTAGATTGCTATATGGTATCACCCAAACGAGATGCGTGCGTGCTTTGAATTTGGATTTGAATATGAATATGGTATCACCCCAATGTAATATTTGTTCATATAGAAAAGTATGTTTAGACGCTAAAATTGAAACAAATAAATGGGACTTAAAATTGAACCATAGAAGTTGTGGTTTAAACCAAACACATTAAACCCATTTAATTTGACCAATTAAAAAAAAAGTCTTATTAAAAATCTCGGAGGTGACGTTGCTCTTAAAACATGGATAATCTGAATTGTGGTAATCTAGGGAATTCACCGGCGAATATGGGAATGGGTTAATAGATCAATCATGAGTGTGAGCATGCTTTCTGAATCAGAAAATAGATAATATACATGTTGATGTATATATATAAAACAATTATAAAAATATAAAAATAAAAATCATGATAAATAATATAACGAGAAAGAAGAAAGATAGAAAAAAAATGAATATATAATAGTAAGTTTTCTTCCAAATTAAAAATTAAATATGAAAAAAATATGGATAATATTCTCCCCAATCAAACGATTAATAAAATAAAATAAAATTAAAAATAATTATACTTAAATTGATACCATCTTTGTTTTGACAAATATCATTTTGCTTCAATCATACTTTTGTTTTGTCTATCATAACCACTAACTTTTATTCAAATTCAGTTTCCTAATATTTTAATTAATTTTTATAATTAAATTCTATAGGCCTTAATATTTTAATTTCTACATTAAAATCTTAAATTATTTCAGAATAAACTAATTTAATTTTTTTTCTATTTTTTATTTGTTATTTAAAATTAGAAGAAAATTAAATCAAATCAAAATAGACTTTAATCATTTAAATTTAACCTACTTTAAATTTTTAAGACATAAATCTACATATGGTATTTGTTATAAAAAAATTTTATTGTCAAATCCTATGATATATTTAAAGTTAATAATGTTTATAAACCCACTTAAAATTTTACAATATAAAAAAATTTAATATATATAAAATTTAAAATACCTACAATTATGCTTATTTATCATAATTTTTATATTATAAATTATAAACAGATTTATAGATATTTTTAATTATATATATATATATATATTTAATATATTAAAATAAATAATATATCTTATATATTAATGTATATATTATAATATTATTAAAATAAATTATAAAATTATAATAAATTTATATATTTAAATAATTTAAACAAAGTTAAATATTTTTTTTACAATTCTAACTATCCTGATTTGTTTATTTAATTAATCTAAATTTATCTATTTATTAAATAAATAAGATCAAATCAAATTTTAAACAAATTAAATTGTAAATTTTTTATTAAATGATCTAATTTATTTTTATCATTAATTTTTTTATTTTTAAAATTTATATAAAATATTTTTATTTTATAAATATATTATACTTAAATTTAATTTTTTATTTTTTTATATTAATAAAACTATCCTTATAACATATTTGACACATTTCACAAAATCTTTTCTATATATTGAACATTATATAGCTTTTTTATTTTTTAAATATACTAAAATTAAATATTAAAAAATTGAAATTATTAAATATTTACATATAAAAATTTAAAAATAAATAATCGCATGAATTTTTATTTGTATTTAGCTTTTGATTCTTAATTATTTTAATATTTTTATTCTATTTTTAAGTAATTGCATCTGTATTGATATTACAAAAATTTTAAACTAGTTTTTTAATATTTTTAAGATATTAATTTAATTTTTTAATTATTTTTACTTATTTTTATTAATATAATCTTAAAACTTTAACAAAAAATAATCTAATTTTGATGAAAAATATTTTCTTTAACCTAATTTAAGAAAATTCAATTCAAAACTTCATTTGTAAAAATAAAGTTAAGTTTAAAAATATAAATATTTGATATCATCTATATTTATCTTGAATACCATAATTATAATAACATTTAAATAATAATATTAGATTTTTATATTTTGTTAAAAAATATAACTATTTATGATTTTTATTTATCGTATAATTAACTTATAACTTTTGAGAGATTTCAATGTGAAGTACCTATAACTATTTTGAAAAAATATTTTTTTATAAGAAGAATGTCTCTACATATATTATAATAACAAACAAGTTTTTAATATAAACACACAAAATATTTTATTTAAAAGTAAAATTTTAATGCTTAGAAGCTACCTATGATACTTGTATATTTTACAATTGAATTTTTATTTTGTTCTTATTACAACTCTTCTAGCAACAATACATTTTAGATTATATATGATGTTTACTTTCTAACATTTTTGGTATTAGAACATGATTCTTCTTATCTTATTGAAAGAGTTGTGTTGTTGTATTACACGTGATATATGTTAACCTGATTCTACCTAAATGAATGGTTTTATATTTAAAAATATTTTACTTGTAAATGTATAATTTCTGTACTTAAATTATTGTTGTACTTATATGTATACTTTGGATATATTATCTATATAATTATGAGAATAATTATTTGGGTACATAACATTTAAATCTATTGTATATGGTAATTAGTAATAGATGATTTAATATCTAGTAATTAAAATAAATTTATTTAATTATAATTTAGTCACAACAGTCCTAATTAGATAAAATTATTTTTAGAATCATATAAAGAATTATAAATATTAAATAGTTTTATATATTTTAATGTCATGTGATGAATATAATTTTTAAATAATAGTCACAATATCTTTAATTTAGAAAAAGTTATATTTATGTCACTTATATTTAAAACATTAATTGCAATTATTTCACTTTATTATAATAAATTTATTCTATACGATTTTTATTATATTATGTTTGTGAAATAATTGAGATAAAATACTAAATTATATTTCTTAATTACTCATAAAAATTAAAAAATAGGAACATAATTTAATAGTTTTATTAATATAGATATATGAATTAAAAATTTATCCTACAAGTAATTTTTATGTTATGATTCATATTTATATATATGTTTTGCATTGGTAAAACATAATTAAGTTGTCTCATTTTTATAAGATAAAATAAGTTATTTTTTGTAATTTTTTAGTCTATGAATATATCTAATATAAAATATAAAATTTTTAAATTTAAGAATGATAATTATAAAATATAGAAGGAAAGAATTATTCTTTATTTAAATTAAATAAATATTAACTATATTATTTATAAAAATAAACTGCATCTAATTACAAAGATTAATGAGCAAAATAATATTAATTTTTATAAAAAATAAGAGCAATCTAATCATTTGTGTTATGTTCGTAAAAACTTCTATTAAAAGATAATTAATAAACAATTTACAATATCATATTAAGTTGTTGCTAGCATCATAATTATGAAATATATATATATATATATATATATATAATCAGCTTGTCCTGGAGCTATCCTAAAAAAATCTGAGCATTACAGTCTCTCTCAACTGTAAGGCCCAAGGCCCACGACTTTAACGGGCCACACCTGGGGTGGGCCAGCCCTGCATCTTCTGACGTGTAAAGAGCAAAAACATTTTTAGAAAGGAATAATGCTTCTTCCATTTCCACCTTGTTCTTCTTCGTGTTGTGTGTTTCTTTCTGTTCATTCCACACACTCTCCTCCTTCTTCTCCCCCTCTTTCTCTCTCACAGGCTTCGCTGCTTCAGATCTCGCAGCGTAACAGAGCCTCTCTCACCATTTGAATTTTCCTCTGATCCACGTCCACCATGGCCGCCAACGCCCCCGTCGCCATGAGAGAAGCCTTAACGGTCCATTTTCCCCTTCCTCTCTACATTTCCACTTCCATTACCGAATTCCGCGTTTTCCGAAATTCATTCTCTCTTTCAGATCCCGCATTGTCGTTTCCTCTGTCGTTTTCTGACACCACGATTATTTGGTGATTGTTTTTTGCAGTTAGGAAGCGTCGGAATCAACCCGCAATTCATCACATTCACGCACGTGACGATGGAATCGGATAGGTACATTTGCGTCAGGGAAACTGCTCCTCAGAACAGTGTTGTTATGATTGATATGAATATGCCCATGCAACCTCTCAGACGCCCTATCACTGCTGATTCTGCACTCATGAACCCTAACACCAGAATTCTCGCTCTTAAAGGTAAGTACTCTCTGCTCTGATTACGTTACGTTACGTTGCGTGATAGTTGTGGTTCGAATTCGATCACCATTAAGTGTTTGTCTCATCAATGTGGTGTTCTCCATGCAGCTCAAGTTCCCGGAAGTACTCAGGATCATTTGCAAGTATTTAACATTGAATCCAAAACTAAGATGAAATCGTATCAAATGAACCAACAGGTGCAAATTTATAAATAGTGTTGATTTTGATTTTGATGTATGTCATGTGTTGGGTTATGTCTGATTATTAATTGCCACGTGTTCCGTTTCCTTTAGGTTGTTTTTTGGAAGTGGATAACCCCAAAGACACTAGGCATAGTCACTCAGTCATCTGTTTATCATTGGTCAATTGAAGGTAAAGACATACAGTTCTATTGCCTTTTGGCAGCCGTAATTGTATCTAAATTTGACGGTGGATTTCTAAATTGTGAATTTAATATTTTTGCCATTAACTCATCTAGGTGATGGTGAGCCGGTTAAGATGTTTGACCGAACAGCTAATCTATCTAATAATCAGATAATCAATTATCGTTGTGATCCTACTGAAAAGTGGTTGGTTTTGATTGGAATTGCCCCTGGTTCTCCTGAGGTACGTGTTTCCTTTCCTGTAGCAACTATCTGGGCCTTGCACTTGGAAGTGTAAGCAATTCCTCTTATTTTATCGTTTTGTTTGTGTGTCTGCTGACTAATAAGCTGCAAATTGTGTCAATCTAATAGAATAGGTTGAATGTGACCATTTGAGGACATTAATGTAGTCTCTAGAAATCTTGTCAATTAATGCTATCCTTATTCATTCATAAGGGTATACATTCTACAAGATATGGGGTTGTAACCAGGGATGTAAAATGGACAATTTCGATGAATTTTAAATTGGAGTATAATGGATGAGTAAAAAGACAAACCATTAATCAATTTATGATCCTTCGAAAATGTATGTAAAATCCACTCCATCCATGACCCAATTAATAAAAATCATCCAATCCATCCATTAATTAATTTTTTAAAATATATTATATTATATTATACTATATTTCTAAATTTTTTATTTTAATTTTTCTCACCAATCTAAGAAAATTTTTCTTTCTTTAAAATTTTGTTTCCATCATTTGGAATTCCTTTTCTTTACCCCTTAAATTTTCTTGTTAATAAAGCTAATTTTCTTTTCTTCTTCAAGAATGGTACTTGTTACAAAAACTTCTAATGAAAACTTTTAACAAGATGCTAATATGAATTGGATGTGGCAAACACACTATATTTGTGTATACAGGACTCCAAAACGATAATTTGCACTTCTTGTGATTATTTATGCATCTCATTTGATTAGTTTATTTTTTTGTTTTAACATCATTTGAGTAATCATTGTTGCTTTGTTATGAGAGTAGGAATATGTTTATGATCAGAATCAATTTGACAAAGGATTAGGAATATATATATATATATATATATATTTCATATTTAATAAAGTGACACCTCTCGTAGTTTTTTTTATCAAAAGTGAATTTTGTCAATCCAACCATTGATTTACGTGATATTATGATGTTGTTCATGTATATAAAATTTGACACAATTTAGACATTCATAGATGTGTACCCAATAATAACTATTTACTTATTGTTAGAATCTCACATTATCTATAAATTTTTACATGGTATCAAAGTTTATCCTAGATCCATTATTGGGATGCTTGCAGATGTTCAGTCCTGTAGTTGGTCTACCCACAATTACCCACACTCAAATGTTCGGTCCTAAACGTGAAGCGGTGTGTTAGAGTATCATCAAACCTAATTTTCAACATGGTATCAAAGCCTATCCTAGATCCTTTATTGGGATATTCATAGATATTTATTCTTACAATTGGTCCTCCCATAGTTATCTATGCTCCCAATGTCCAGTCCTGAGCATGAGGAGGTGTGTTAGGGTTCCACATTAATTAGAGATATGACCAACCATGTAAATATAAGGTGAGGACAATCCTCACTTTAAGTTAGGTCCAAAATCCAAATTTTATCAGAGTCTACCTTAGATTTATTAATTGGCTACCTGTAGATATCCAATCTTGCAAACTTCACTTTCCAGATGTCTAGTTGTGAGCGTGAGAGGGTGTATTAGAAGTCTCACATCTTAGTGGTAAGACCAACTGTGAGTATATAATATGAAAACAAACCTCAATTTTTAGATTGAGTTAGACCCAAAATCTAAATTCTAACATGGTGTCAGACCCTATCCTAGATCCATTACTGGGATGTCTGCATATGTTCATTCCCACAATTGGTCCATCCACATATGTCCACACTCTATATGTCCAGTCCTGGATGTGAGAGATGTGTTAGAATCTCACATTATCTAAAGATATGGTGCACCAAGTAAATATCAGATGATGACAATCCTTATCTCATGAGTTAACCTTCGGGGTCGAGTTAGGTCCAAGCATAATGTTTTAACTAACATATATGTTTAAATAAAGAGAGGCAATGGAGTATTTTGTGTGAAATTTTGCAGATTTAATCTACTTTATGAAAACTTTAAAATTGACAATTAGACTGATTAAATTTACTTTTGATAAAAGTTATTAAAGTGTCATTTACTAATTTTGATGCATGAGGTTATTTGATTCTATTCCACACATATGCATGTGCACAAAAACATTGGGCACATTTAGTTGAATTTTTTTTTGAAAGATTTGAACAAATTTCTCAAATCTACTAAAAATAAACTAAAAAAATTGATAAATGGGTTGTGGCACAAGGCCAGAATTTACAGTATTTTACACAATACAATAGGTAATAGCATACAACTTGTGCTGAAATTCAACCTTTTTATTAGAAGAATGGAGGTGACAAGGAACAAACACCACTTGGTCATAGAGACATTGATACCAAAAGCTTCAGCTATTAAGTGAAGATACATGAATGGTTTTAATATTACATCATACATGTCTAACAAACCCAAACAATGGAAACAGAAGAATAAGGTATGAAAAGGGAGGAAAGTTACCAAAAACTGTATCTGTGGAGAGATACAAATAAGGTGGCCTGAACACCTTGTGACCAAATTGGTGGCAACTATGGTGTTATTTTTAATTACTTTTATTATTTTAATATACTGACCCAATGGGGGGTTCAAGAAATATGCCGGATGGGTGCATGGATTTGTAATGATAGAAGATAAGAACTTATTTGGTGGGTGAAGTTTCTGAAAAATATTTTAAAAAAAACAATGTCTATTTTTCAGTTTTTAAAATTAAAAGATCAAAACAACTTCAAGCTGTTTTGGTTTTCTATTTCAAGTTTTCTGTTATGTTTTTCTTATACTACTGTATCTTCTTTCTTCATAATTTTTAAAAACTAAAAACCAAAAGCTGATCAAACACCTCCAAAATTGCACATTGATTAAACTAGAGGAACCAAAAATGTAATTAAGCCTTAAGAATTTAAGATATTCAAATTTCAAAGTTTTTTTTTATAAAAATAAATATACTAGACCTTCCCTTTCTAATTATTCAATTGATGGTCAAATCTATACTTTCCTGAACTTTTTCATATTGTATTGTTTTTAATTAATATTGTATTTAGTTTGTACATTGCATATGGTTTTTTCCACTTTAAATTTTAGAAGGTTGTCCTTACTATGTGTTCTAAATACAAAGGTTTATGACTTAGGGATATGCTTGCTTTTCAAGCTGTTTTTCAAATGTTATCCTCCAACTTTTTTCCTTGCCTTACTAATAAAATTATTTTCTTATGTGTACTTATATTTCATAATTAAAAAATTCATCTTTTTAAGGGGGGGGGGGGGAGGTCATAGTTAAAAGTCCCTGAATGTTTCATCTTTTGACATGATTCAAATTGCAGAACATGATTATTAATTGTTGAGCTTGGTTGCAGAGGCCACAACTTGTAAAAGGAAACATGCAACTATTCTCCGTGGATCAACAGCGGAGCCAGGCTCTTGAAGCACATGCTGCCTCATTTGCCACATTTAGAGTAATTATGTCTACTTTATGATTTGTTAATATGGATTTTAGCTGCATGGCTTGTAGGTTGAATGCTGTTTGATATTTTAATTTTTGCAACGTTTAGGTTGCTGGCAATGATAAGGATTCAACTCTTATTTGTTTTGCATCAAAGAGTATCAATGCTGGACAGGTTACATCAAAGATGCATGTCATTGAACTTGGAGCCCAGCCTGGTATAAGCATGGCTCAATTATCCTTTATTAGCCAATTGGCATATTCCTACATGTTGGTATTAATTTATTTTAAAAAATAATATCTTCAAAGTACACATGATTTTTTAATTTTTTAGTATCAGTTAATTTAGTTAATAAAATATGAGATAATGGGACATAAAATGGTAGACGTTTAGAATCATCAAACTTCATAAATATACCTGTAACCTTTTCAAATCCAGTACAAATATTTTTGGAATAAATTAACACAAGATGTAATTATAAAACTTCCATCAAGTATCTATTATTAGTAGTGTATGTTCTTTCCTCCTACTCATGCTTTACTTGCCACCTTCTGGTATATTGTGGCATTTGTTATCAGGGAAGCCATCATTTTCAAAAAAACAAGCAGATCTGTTCTTCCCTCCAGACTTTGCTGATGATTTTCCTGTATCAATGCAGGTATAAGTGTAAACTTTAGGATTCTCAATTACCATTGGACATTATGTTGAATATTTGATTTGTTTTCGTTATGCAGATTTCAAATAAGTATGGCTTGATATATGTTATCACAAAACTTGGGCTTTTATTTGTCTATGATATGGAGACTGCCACTGCAATTTACAGAAATCGAATCAGTCCCGATCCTATATTCTTGACCACTGAAGCATCATCAGTAGGGGGGTTTTATGCTATAAATAGACGCGGTCAAGTGTTGCTTGCTACTGTGAATGAGACAACCATTGTACCTTTTGTTAGTGGCCAGGTATTTGATATGTTACACCTTGTTTTTGTCTAAATGGATGCCTTTTTTTGTATCTACTTCTAAATATTTGTTTGGGTCTTTTGCAGTTAAACAACTTGGAACTTGCTGTTAATCTTGCTAAAAGGGGAAACCTCCCTGGTGCAGAAGAATTGGTAACTAACTAGAACTGTATTGGATAATTTTGTATATCAGTTTTTTCAGACTTCGTAAACTGTGTATCAACTTCTAAATTGGCTGACTTTCTATTGAATCAAATGAATACTTGAATATGTATTGTTACATGCCTTTTGTCTCAATAGATTGTAATTGGCCTAAAAGCATTCTAAAATGATGAACAATAAATTATTTTTTTTGTGGCATCTGCTTGAGTAGATGGTTTTTTTTTGACAGAATTCTAAAATGTAAGCTTAAATTGCTTGAGGGGATCTGGATCAAAAAATTGTGCCAAGTATAATATTGGTGTAAAATATTTGCACAACAATTGTGATTTGTATACAGTTTTGATTCAAAGATCAATAAAATTTGTTTTGGCATAAAGTTCGCCAAAGCCTCCCTTTTTTTTTGCTTCCTAGTTGATTTGACCCATGGGAAGCATTGGTTTTCTTTATATTGTTACATTTGTTTTTATACCCATAATGATTGTCAAATTTCTGTCTTTTTTCTTAGGTTGTTAAGCGTTTTCAAGAATTATTTGCTCAGACCAAGTATAAGGAAGCTGCAGAGCTCGCGGCAGAATCGCCTCAAGGAATACTTCGAACCCCTGACACTGTTGCTAAATTTCAGGTATACTATTATTACACATGTTGATCCATTCACATTAATATGAGACCTTAATATGCTGTGTCAAGTTCTTGAATTGCCTTTCTTAAATTGCTTCAGAGTGTACCTGTGCAAGCTGGGCAAACACCACCACTGTTGCAATACTTTGGAACTCTGTTAACCAGGGGAAAACTCAATGCTTTTGAGTCGTTGGAACTGTCACGACTTGTAGTAAATCAGAACAAAAAGAATCTTTTGGAAAATTGGCTAGCAGAGGATAAGCTTGAATGCAGTGAGGAGCTTGGAGACCTTGTGAAGGTGCTGACAGAAACTAAAATTGTTTTTCTCTTTTTCATTTGGACATCATAAATTTTATTTTTTGATGGTTTAGGGAAGGAAAATCCAAACTGTCAATTCCTTTTGAGGGAACTCATTTGCTGTTCACTGATTTGTTTATCGCACTGCTTTCCTTTGTCTTCCCAATTGTAACGAGGCTTGAATATACGCAGACAGTGGATAATGACCTTGCATTGAAAATTTATATCAAAGCTAGAGCCACACCAAAAGTTGTTGCAGCATTTGCGGAGAGGAGGGAATTTGACAAGATCCTGGTCTATTCTAAGCAGGTAAGTTTTTATTTTATTAGGTTTAGTAGAATCTTAAAAATAGGTGTATTGAGATTTAAATCTTAGCTTATTGTCTCATTTATTACTTAGGTTTTTTTCCTCATGCTATCTTTCTGATGCATTCTTCTCTTTTACTTTACTGAAGGTTGGATACACACCTGACTATATGTTTCTTCTACAAACAATTTTACGGACTGACCCCCAGGTAAGCAGGTTTTTTTCTTAGCAAATGTTTGAATTTGATAATGCCTTACCTTCTGAATTGCTTCACTATTGTGATGCACTTATTTCTGTTCTAAAGTGTGGCCATAATTTCTTAAAATAGTATCATCCCATGAAAGGCAGTTAAATGGATCCAAATGGCAATGGTTTTTTCATGCTTATGATGTTTTCCTTTAACGATATTGATGTATTGCTAATCTACTATAAAATATGAATTGTTTATTTTTGAGCATCCATGTGACTTCTCTCTCCTCTTTTCCTTTGTGTTCAAAACTTGCTTGACTGCAGGGTGCTGTAAATTTTGCTCTGATGATGTCTCAAATGGAGGGAGGATGTCCCATTGATTACAACACTATAACTGATCTCTTTCTTCAGGTTTATTTGCAGTTTACGCTTGTTGTCTCAATGATACTTGGTTTATTGTGCTCTCCTTATCCTATCATTTATTATTTAGATGTAATTTAAAAGAGGCAGTATCATGTACAATCCTCTTTCTCTTATCTCCATTGCATTCCTTCTGTTCCTTGTTGAAAGTTTAAAAAGAAAAGCAATAATAATTATGTGAAACCAAACTTTTCATTTTTTAAAACTGGCTTTCGTAATACTTTTTGATAACTATGTTGCTTCTCTAATTTCAAATGAGAATTGTTTGTTAAAGTAAGAACCAAGTTTTCACTTTCTTTGTTATTTGTGTGCTGGAGCTTTTTTTTATATATATTCTTCTGTTACTTTTTAGAGGAATTTGATCCGTGAGGCAACAGCCTTTTTGTTGGATGTGCTGAAGCCAAACCTACCTGAACATGGATTTCTTCAAACAAAGGTTCCTTTATTCTATGTGCTGTTATCTCTGTCCCTGAACTGGATGGCATATTTATAATTTTTATAAAGATTACAATTTTTAATGTATTATTTTTAGGTTCTGGAAATTAATCTTGTGACCTTTCCAAATGTTGCTGATGCTATATTGGCCAATGGCATGTTCAGTCATTATGATCGCCCACGTGTTGCACAACTCTGTGAAAAGGCGGGCCTTTTCATACGGGCTCTGCAGGTTCTTTGCTTATTAAGTTCGGATGGCTGTGTAATGTTCTCTTGTCAGAATGATTTCTTGAACTTTGTCTGTGTCTTCTGCAGCATTATTCTGAGTTGCCTGATATCAAACGTGTCATTGTGAATACACATGCCATTGAACCACAGGTTTTGATCGCAATTGTTCAAATGACCCAATCTGTCATTTTTCTTTTATATTCTTACTATATGATGTATTTCAGGCTTTAGTTGAGTTCTTTGGAACCCTTTCTCAAGAATGGGCACTTGAGTGTATGAAAGATCTTTTACTGGTCAATCTTAGGGGCAATCTTCAAATAATTGTGCAGGTACTGTTTCTGGATAATATTCCGTAAGACTTCCCTGTCCCTTTTTCAGAATTCCATAACAGAATCTTACTAGTACATGATTTACAGACTGCCAAGGAATATTCTGAGCAGCTGGGTGTTGATGCATGCATAAAACTCTTTGAGCAATTTAAATCCTATGAAGGACTATACTTTTTCTTGGGTGCATACTTGAGCTCCAGGTATTTCTTATTGAAGAATGAACAAGAGTTCAGTTCACTAGTCAACCTGCTTCGCATTTCTAGTTTTCTTTCAAGTATTGTAATTTTTGATTTTTTGTTCTATCTTGTAAAGTGAGGATCCTGATCTTCACTTCAAGTACATCGAAGCTGCTGCTAAAACTGGACAAATTAAGGAGGTAGAGCGTGTAACTAGGGAATCAAACTTTTATGATGCAGAGAAGACAAAGAATTTCCTTATGGAGGCCAAGCTTCCAGATGCACGTCCATTGATTAATGTGTGTGATCGTTTTGGTTTTGTTCCGGATCTCACTCATTATCTTTATACTAACAACATGCTTCGTTATATTGAAGGTTATGTTCAAAAGGTAACTTGATTTCAGGGGTTATATTTGATTTTTGTGATTCTTAACATACAGGCTAGCTTTAAAGCTTCATTTTAAAACTGAGTCCTAAACATTATACTCCTTGGTCTTAGGTCAATCCTGGAAATGCCCCTCTAGTTGTAGGACAGTTGTTAGATGATGAATGCCCTGAAGATTTTATTAAAGGTCTTATACTTTCAGTTCGTTCTCTTCTTCCGGTTGAACCTTTAGTTGAAGAATGTGAGAAGAGGTGTGCTATTTTTCTCTTTACTTTTCATCTCCCGAATCAATGCCATATTGTTTCCTCATTTCACTTTTTATGCGTAGGAATCGTCTCCGCTTGCTTACTCAGTTCTTGGAGCATCTTGTAAGTGAAGGAAGCCAGGATGTACATGTACATAATGCCCTTGGTAAAATCATTATTGACAGCAACAACAATCCTGAGCATTTTCTCACAACCAACCCATACTATGATTCTCGTGTTGTTGGTAAATATTGTGAGAAGCGGGATCCTACTCTTGCTGTTGTTGCTTATCGGAGAGGGCAATGTGATGATGAGCTTGTTAATGTTACTAATAAAAATTCCTTGTTCAAACTCCAAGCAAGGTACGAACCGTCTTTCAAAAGGAAGATGTCTTTGTATTTCATGATGCTAGTCTGAGACACTCATGTTATATCCTAATGTTTATGCCAGATATGTTGTGGAAAGGATGGACTCCGACCTCTGGGAAAAAGTTCTCAATCCTGAGAATGAGTTTAGAAGGCAGTTGATTGATCAAGTGGTGTCCACGGCTTTGCCTGAAAGCAAGAGTCCTGAGCAAGTTTCAGCAGCAGTGAAAGCTTTTATGACTGCCGATCTTCCTCATGAGTTGATTGAGCTTCTTGAAAAGATTGTGCTACAAAATTCTGCTTTTAGTGGAAACTTTAATCTGCAAAATTTGTTGATCCTTACTGCAATCAAGGCTGATCCTTCTAGAGTTATGGATTACGTAAACAGGCTGGACAACTTTGATGGGCCTGCAGTAGGGGAGGTGGCAGTTGAAGCACAACTATATGAAGAAGCATTCACTATTTTCAAGAAATTTAATTTGAATGTTCAGGCTGTTAATGTCTTGCTAGATAACCTTCAGACTATTGATCGTGCTGTGGAGTTTGCTTTCAGGGTTGAAGAAGATGCTGTTTGGAGCCAGGTGGCTAAAGCGCAACTTAGAGAAGGCTTAGTGAGTGATGCTATTGAATCGTTCATTCGTGCAGATGATGCAACACATTTCTTAGAGGTTATAAAGGCTGCTGAAGATGCAGATGTATATCATGACTTGGTAAAATATCTTCTCATGGTTAGGCAGAATACCAAAGAGCCCAAGGTGGACAGTGAGCTCATTTATGCTTATGCTAAGATTGACCGGCTTGGAGAAATTGAAGAGTTTATACTGATGCCAAATGTTGCTAATTTACCAAATGTTGGAGACCGCTTGTATGATGAGGCTTTATATGAGGCTGCAAAAATTATATTTGCCTTTATATCTAACTGGGCTAAATTAGCAGTCACATTGGTGAAGCTTCAACAGTTCCAAGGTGCTGTCGATGCTGCCAGGAAAGCAAACAGTTCAAAAACTTGGAAAGAAGTTTGTTTTGCATGTGTTGATGCTGAGGAATTCCGCTTAGCTCAGATTTGTGGTCTCAATGTCATCATTCAGGTGGACATCCTTTTCTAGTATTTAAAATTTAACATTTGAAATTTCTATTGACAAGGATTGATTGTCCCCACCTTATTCTAAAACAGTTACACAAATTGTACTCCCATAATGGAAATCCTTTTAATGCATGGATGTAGCTACTAGTAAATTCTAAAAACAAATGGCAGCACAACTGTTGATTGCTTTGTCTTTCTTTCTGCTGTTGTCTGACTACTTACTATGTTATTATGAAGGTGGATGATTTGGAGGAGGTTAGCGAATTTTATCAGAACAGAGGCTGCTTCAATGAACTCATATCTCTAATGGAGAGTGGGTTAGGATTAGAGCGTGCACATATGGGTATCTTTACTGAGTTGGGAGTTCTTTATGCAAGATATCGTCATGAGAAGCTAATGGAACACATTAAGTTGTTCTCAACTCGGCTTAACATTCCAAAGCTTATTCGGGCATGTGATGAACAGCAGCACTGGAAAGAACTTACTTACCTATACATCCAATATGATGAATTTGATAATGCTGCAACCACTGTAATGAATCACTCTCCGGAAGCTTGGGACCACATGCAATTCAAAGATGTTATAGTTAAAGTTGCAAGTGTGGAGCTCTACTATAAGGCTGTTCACTTCTACTTGCAAGAACATCCCGAAATAATTAATGATCTTCTAAATGTGATTGCTCTCCGTGTAGACCATACTCGCGTAGTAGATATAATGCGGAAGGTCGGCAATTTTCATAACATATTGCCAAATGCTTACATTTTCAACATTGTTTGGTGCTATAACTAATCGATTTTAAATGTTATTCTGCAATAATATTGTTTGTTGCTTGGATTTTTGTTTTTTTAGGCTGGACACCTCAGATTAGTTAAACCGTACATGGTTGCAGTTCAAAGCAACAATGTGTCTGCTGTCAATGAAGCTTTGAATGAAATTTATGTTGAGGAGGAGGACTATGACAGACTTCGAGAATCAATAGATCTGCATGACAACTTTGATCAGATAGGTCTTGCACAGAAGGTGAATCCAGCCTATCTTATCTTATTTTGACAATTAACAAAATAGAGATTGGAATGTTTCTCAGGAATTTAAAATGTTTGAATTATTATTGACTGGCTTCAACAATACACATGAGCAGATTGAGAAGCATGAACTTCTTGAGATGAGGCGTGTTGCTGCATACATTTACAAGAAAGCAGGAAGATGGAAGCAATCTATTGCTTTGTCAAAGAAAGACAACCTTTACAAGGATTGTATGGAAACCTGCTCACAATCTGGTGACCGTGAACTCTCGGAAGATTTGCTTGTCTACTTTATTGAGAAGGTGTTTATTTCTTGTCCTTTTCTTTAAAATATCAAACTTTCGTCTTCATAGATTAGATACCAATTAGGTTAGGCCTTAGGCCCTTTTGGTGGACTGCAGTTTGACCACTGTTTCACTTCAAAATAATTTTGATTCTTTCTTTTACACCATTGTTTTCTTCCTCATGCTTCCAGCACTAGTTCTTTCTTTTTCCATAATCAACGAAGGGATATATTGATATATTTGCAGGGGAAGAAAGAGTGTTTTGCATCTTGCCTCTTTGTCTGTTATGATCTTATACGGCCAGATGTTGCTCTCGAGCTAGCTTGGATGAACAATATGATTGATTTTGCTTTCCCGTATCTCCTCCAGGTATGATTTTGTTGGGGCTCTATTAGTTTTATTCATTAACAGAGAAAATATATTCTTTTATTGTTAACCATTTAAATTTTTTTTTTGGAAGTTTATTCGAGAGTATACAAGCAAGTTAGATGAGCTTATCAAAGACAAAATTGAAGCTCAAAATGAGGAGAAAGCCAAGGAAAAGGAGGAGAAGGACGTAATTGCTCAGCAGGTACCTTTTTCAAATATCCCTTTTTTAGGACAGTTTTATTGTTTGTTTGATTATTGGATTAACAGTGTTTTCAATGATCCACAGAATATGTATGCCCAGTTGCTACCTCTTGCTTTGCCTGCACCTCCAATGCCAGGAATGGGGGGAGGTTTTACCCCTCCCCCACCTCAACAAGGACCACAATCTATGGGTGGAATGGGGATGCCACCAATGCCTCCTTTTGGCATGCCTCCAATGGGTTACTGATCTCCCGATCCACAACAAAGGAGAGAATTTTGCGATAATTTTTACTGGTGAAGCTAGATAGTTTAGAATCTCCCATTTTTCCATTCAAGGTGACCTTCCTAGGGTTAAAGAATTTGACATGGTGGCACCAAGCATCTGCCTTCTAGCCTGATACTACTTTCCAATGATGGCGGCTTTCTTCATTGAAAGTTGAGTTCTTATTCCTTTTGCTTTCTTACTTTCTTCGGGTTTTTTGATCATTTTCTTGATGCTGGGGTGGCAGAATGATCATGATTGTATCTTTTTGAGGCATTGGCTTGGTTGTGGCCTGTATAGTTATTTTCTCTAATTATTATTTCCCATAGTTGTGAAATCGTATAAATGTAATCTGATTAGGACTTCAAAATTTTGTTCATTTTTTGGTGTATAAACTTTCATATAATATTTAAAAGGGTCTATTACATTTTTTTTCTTTTAATTTCAAATATATAAGTTAGCTTTTATTATTATTATTATTGCTATCCGTTCCATAAGTCCTGAATCTTCCGAATTGTCTGCTAGTTTCAGCACTTCAAATTTGTAGTTGTATAAAGCCTTCAAATACCTTTGAAATACCAGACAGTTTGGTATAATGCAAAGGCTGAAGCTTTAGCCCTTCACTGCCTTGTACTTGACAATTCACCCTGAAGCAACGACGAGGGCCTATCTTTGGTCTTTTGCGCTTTGTTTGGATGACCGAAGAAAGAAAGAAAAGAAACGGGAGGATGACCGAAGAAAGAAAGGAAAGAAACAGGAGAAAGAGGAATAAAAGAAAATGTAGTAAAAAAGATGTTTGCATATAAGAAAGAAAGAAATAGGAAATTTTCTGTGTGAATACGGATTCTTGTACGAGAAACTTGTTCTCTTCAGCTGAAGGATGACAGCTAATTCATTAGTATAACAATAGTCGATTTACATACCATACGTGGCGTGGATGTCACTTATCACCGGAGAATGCAGATAATCTATCAACTTATGACATAATCAATTAATGATTAAAGATAGGTCAAGAGTTAGAGTACAAAAAATGTATTGAGATAGTTCTACCAAAAATTGTAGTTACTAGTTAGTGAATTGATTCAAATGATCTTCCAGACCCCAAAAACCAGTCCTGGTGTTTTAGAACTCGTACGCTTGCGCGAAGACACATGCTTACAATATTGCTTTGACACAGCATGGATTTACGTAACAATAATATAATATTTTGCATCTCAGTTTTTTTACCTTTTACTCTTATTTCTTTTTTTTTTATTATATCACATCACACTTTCACTTCTTTTTCTTCTTCTATCTGTCACTTAATGAATATATAATACTTGTTTTCCTTTATATAAACCCATCGAGTAATATTTGGAGCTGATATTTCAAATTTGTCCGAATGAAAAAACTACAAATTAAATGCATAGAATTAAAATTAAATAGTAAAAAAATTAAGCCGATAATCTAACAATATCCAAAAATTTAAATTAACTCATTCATTTTGCCTTGGGTCATGGGTCGGGTTGATCAGGTTTACTGAAGACATGAAGAAGCTTAATCAATTGCAATTATATGTTGGAATCAGTGGATTTTTTATTTTTTGTAACCTAGGTATTTCAAAATGGTGACTTATGTTGGGAGGTGAAACGGGATAAGATTCGAGGTAGGCAAGAATCATTGTTTAGAAAATGAGGGACAGAGGGTGAATGTAGGTTGTAAACGTCTAAATGCAGAAAAGCTGAAGTGGGAACAGCGGTTGGTGAATGCTGAAGGAGTATAGGGGGACAACAGGCTTGATCACATGATTATGTGAAGCAACGTTTTAACAATATTATAGACATTATAATTAACATTGCACAACTACATAATCACCTCCAAGCTATGGGACTGGGACATCAACTGCAAATCGTATTGGTTGACATTCACAAGCAGACTTTGCATCTATTTTGGTTATTTTGATTAACATATTGTTTGGTTCAAACTTTCTACAAAGTACGAAAGAGAAATGGAGTGAGTTAAAATTTCTCTAATTCAAGTTTAATTCTTCTAAAAAACGAAAGAATTTGGAAGAGAAATAATTTGGTTATTTAAAATGTCATTCTTCATATTTTGAAGTTCAAAATTATATTTTAAATAAAAAAATAATAAAAATTGAAAAAAAAATTCTCTTCCATTAAATCAAATAATACAAGAAATTTTTTTTTCCTCTTTCTTCTTGTGATTAAAATATAAGAATTAAAATTCTTTCTTTTTCTCCTCTCTTCTTTTACAATAAAGTAATAATCATATTTAAAATTAAAGCATTGATTATATATATATATATATATATATATATAAAAGTTCTGAACCTTAATTTATAATTCTTTTTTCCACAAAATCTGATTGATACATTTTTTGGATCAATACATAAACAACATTTAATGATTTGTGAGCTGGTTTAAAGTAGGTCAAACTATTTTAAAATTAAACTAAATTTAATCCATTTAAGGCTAAAATTTTGTTAGAATGTGTTTGATAAAATTAGTAGATAAATTAGTTAAAAGTTAAAATTTAGTATATAGTTGACAAATTATTTAAAAACTAAAAGTAGGAAAGAAAACATGCTGACTAAACTAAAAAATATTTAGTAAAATTAATTATTAAATTAATAGATAAATTAAAAATAAAGAATAAAGAGATAATTACTCGAATTTAATTTAAGTATTATAATTTTTTATTAATTATTAATTTTAATATTTTTATTATTAAATTAAAATTATTATAATAAAAATATTATATAAATAAATTTATAGTTATTTTGATGATCATATATTATAAAAAAAGAGTTTAATGATTTTATTTATAATGCATTTTTAAATAAATATATTTTTATTTTAAATTTTATAAAAATATTAATATTTTTATAAAAGAATATTTATTTTATTTATATAATTTTTAAACCAAAAATTAAATATTTTATTATAAATAATTTAAATAAAATATTAAATAAAAATTAAATATTATAATATAAAAATAATATTTTATAATAAACAAAATATTATCAAATATAAAAAAGATAAAAATAAAATAATTACTTTAACTGAAATGTAAGAACTACTGAAAATAACGTTCGGAGAAACACCACTTATTTAATTTCACTACTAAAATAATTACTATCATATCAAGCTGAAATTATCTTAAAAAAATTTTATAAAAAAAATCATACTAAATATACTTTTAGTTTAATATAATTTTATGCAAATTACAGTTAACATCAATATTTTAAAAATTGATTTTATTATTAAATTGATAAAGATACTTAGTTTATAGTTTAATAACTTAATCATGATGAAAACGTAAAAAATTAAATATATATTTTTAATGTTATATTATATTGTATAATATATAAACATAAAATATTAAAAAATTAAGAAAAACTAAATTTGAAATTAATATAAAAAATTAATTATACATTTTGTATGATAGAAAATCAATAATAAAAAGAATAAATGATAAAATTCATGTCTATGAATCTTTATTACTTGAGATTAAAGTTTTATTTTATTTACAAAATACATTTTAAAGCTAATTTTTAATAAAAAAATATGATCAATTCAAATCAATTTCACTATTAATTTCTAATCAGTTTTGGACCAGTTCTTGATCAATTCTCACCAGTTCTAAAATCAATATTTTTTTGGGTTAAACAGTATCGAATCAATTGTCAGTTCAATTGATTGATCATCCAATTTTTAAAAGAATAGGTAACACATGAGAACTCCTTTGAAAAAATAATTTTGTTGTTTTGGTTTTATAGATTAAAAATGAAAATACTACATTTTCAATTTTCTAAATCCAAATTCAATATTAAATCATTTTGTTATTTTTGCCCCAAATTCAAAGATTTAGCTTAAATTAAATAACTTAAATAAACAACAGTTAACAATTATCAAATCAATGAATTAATCCGACCCATTATAAGCCAATTCATTTCGTGCCAACAAAAATTCATCTTCGTTTCAGTTAAACCAAAATTAAATTGGGTTGATTTTTTTTTTTTAAATTAGTCTATTGGTTTTGGATATTTCTTTTCATATTTTTTTTCATCCCTTCCTTTAAAAAAATATGTTTCCAGAACTACTTCTACATAAATGTATTAAACATACATTTAAAAATGTCTAAAATATAACATTTCAAAAATTATTTTCAATAACATTATTTTTTACACACAACTTTTGAAATTTAGATGCACAGTCTTATCTAATGTCTAGGCTTAGTTGCACAATTTTCGCAAATTGCTTCGGTAAAGCAATTTAGTTGGACAACACTAAATTTTTTTCATTAGACACTGATAATTTTAAAATTTAAAATTAAAAAAAAATGAACCGATAAAAAATAGAGTTTAAATAGGATAAAAAAATGTGAGGTTTAGTTTTAAATTTTATTTTATTTTTTTAATAAAAAAGCTTGAAAATATAAATTAGAATAAAAATAATATGATATTTTTATAAATAAAAAAAAAAATAAAAAATATTTTTTAAAACCAAACACTTATCTTAAATTATTTGGATAAATAAAAATATGAAAGAAAGAAACTAAAATAATTTTATTTTGTTGTTTGAATAAGTAAAAATATACTGAAAATAAATATCAATAATATAAATTTTTAAAAAATAAAATTTAAATTAAAAATTTAATAGCTTTACTATATTTTTATTTTTTAAAAAATATTTAATAATTTTAAGAATTTAAATAAATAAAAAATAAAAAAAGTTTCTCTTTCCCATTTGCACAGCTAATAAGGGGGGAAATTTTTTCATGGATTCTGTAAATTTTAATTTTATTCTCTTTATATAAAACAAATGTAAACAAATAAAGATAGGGAAAAAAAATTATCTAATTTTATAAAATAAATTCTTTTTTTTTTCTTTTACTTCTTATCAAATAATGGATAAATTTTCCTATAAAACAATTTTAGGAAGTATGTATAAGAAAAATTTTTTTAAAAAAAATAATTTTTAAACATATATAAATAACGTTTTTAAAACTAATTTTAATATATATATAATATTTAAAAATTAATTTTTAGAAATATACTTTATATGTGGATGGATATAATCTTAAACATTAAATTTTAAAATAATAGAAGGGTATGAAGTATCTATTCGTTTATAACAAGCTAAACGACCTAATTATTGAATTTTATTCTTTTTGACAACTTTAATAGACATTAGTGGAAAATGAGGTTTTTACATTGTTGTTATGAACTTTTTACATCGATTATTTGGATAGTGTTGAAACGGACAATATAGAAAATAAGACTTTTTATATCGGTTCTGGAATCGAGGTAAAAAATGCATTTTCTACATCGGTTGGACATATAATCGATGTAAAAAGTACACTTTCTACATCGGTTATAGTCTTAACCGATGTATAAAGTTTATCTTTTTTTTTTTTTAATGTTCGTTTTATTTAGGCATATTATCGTATTATTTATTCACAATATCTGCATATACACAGAATCATCGTGCAAACAATACAGAATTCATATAATCTATATATTTAAACTAAATACATCGTTATTTATTATCAAATTTTAATTTACAAATGAAATAACTTAAAATTACATTAAACAAGTGTTGAAAGTTAAAAAAAAATATAGTAATCAACTATGTACTTGTTGAATACAATGAATGATTTACTTATTTAGTAATATACTTATTATATTCAACCTTGAACGGGAAACTAAAGGTATGGTCATATTTGAACTCAAGAAAAGAAACCAGCAAATTTAAACTCAAAATTAATACTATAACATACATATCACAGCAAGCTTTCACATCTGCAATGACAAAGTAGAGGTGCATAGAAGATACCTCACAGTCAACACAACAATAGTTGAGTGGTGGTCAAGCGGTTCCAAACGAAGGCACAATGATAGTCAAAACGATGGCACAACACAGTGGTAGTCATATAAGAAGCTTGAAAATTATAGAATACAGCTAAAATGAATATAAATTTCAACTATAATAATAGAATGAGATGCATAAATAATGACAAAGACGACTTCGAACCGTAGGTGCGTGACGACGATTTCGAACGGAGGAAATGGTTACGATCTCAACGACAACCACGAACATAAAGATGGAGTGTAATGACGAACAACAGGAATGATAACAATGACTAAGACAAGGAAAGACAGAGAGAATAAGCATAAACGAGAAATTAGAGTTTTAGATAATGAGGTTAAAGACGATAAGTGTACAAAATAAGTGATAAGGAAAGACATTCTACATCAATTGTTTCTCATATCCGATGTAGAAAGTATTTTCTACAGCGTTATTTTCATAACCGATGTAGAAAGTTAAAAAAAATTCACTTTCTACATCGGTTGTTATGTAACCGATGTAGAAAGTTTAAAAAAAAAATCTACTTTCTACATCAGTTCAAAAGAGCATCGATGTAAAAAATTTACATTTATTTACAAAAATACTACTATATTTTTATTTATATCGATTTCTGAATAATCAATATAAAATTTTGTTACAAAAATTTATTTTTACACTAATAAAATCCTAATATATTTTACAAAACATCTTATAGGAAACAAATCTCCGGAGGTATAGCCAAATACTAAAGCGAGGACTCCTCCCAACGGTGGATGTTTTGTTTTGTATGTATAAATCTCCAATTAAATCCAATAAATAATTAGGAAGTTTTTATTTTAAGATGAAATTTAATTTATGAAAATATTTTTAATTTTATTTATAAAAAATATATCTTATTTTTATTTTTAAAAATTGTAAAAATAAAAAATATTTTAAAATATTTATAAAAAATAAAATAAAATGATAATTTTATAAATAAAATAAAAAATATATTTCCATACATCAAACATGAGTTAAGCGCTCTTGGACATATACAAGTTGGCATCATCCCAAATATTGAACCACAGTTAACAAACAAAAATATAAAGCTATCAACAGCGAACTATGTTGAGAGATACAAACTACAATCTATTTTTCCTTTAACAAGAAAGGATTTGATCCTTTACAATTGAAATTTTCTAGAGTATCCGATTAAATTAATTATAATAGTTAAATCAATGTTAAATGGTTTAAACTTTAAATTAATATTTTTAATAATAAAAAATTTAAATAATCATAAAATTAGATCTTTATTTGATAACATTGTAATTTATTAAATTGAGTAATAGATAGAATTTTAAATGAAAAGAATTTATTTCCAACAAGAAAACTTAATGCATCAATTATATACAAATATATATATAAGGGATATAAGGGATATCGGTGTAAGTACGCAACAGCTATAAAGAAGGGATGCATGTGTGCAATAATTGAATAGGAAGTGATATTGACGTATTACAATGTGCAATGGAACTATGGCACCGGCACAAGAAGAATAAAAGTAAGCACTGTATATTGTTAACAAAATGATGAGAAGGGGCAACTCAATGCCCAACTACGCAATCTTCCAACTACAAGAGTAATTGGCAGTAATAATCCCAATCAATTTTGGTCGATTCCTTTCATTTCATATAGGGTCTTTGACTTGTATTAAGCCTCTCCTATAACTATAATTTTCTAGTCAATGGGAAGCTTGAGGCTTAGGATGAAGAAAAACTAGAACACAAATTAAGAGAAAAGTGAGAGAAAGAGAAAGTAGGACCAAGCGATAATTACCTCATGACAAGTTATCGATAATAATTTCAACATGACGTGATAATGTAAATCATAATTAATACTCAAATTAATGTTAAAAGTCTAATCTCAGTTCAACAATCAACAGATTGCCTTAAATTTTGAAATAAACTGAATTACATTATAAAAATTACAAAAACATTTCTAAATATAAGAACTACCATAATGTTATTAATCTCACTTGTTATTTGTTCAATTGCTCTATATTGGCGTGACTTGTTACACGCTTGTGTAGCTAGGGTATAGCGTTGTACTAGTTTTATTTTATTAGTTTAATTGAATCAAAGACAAATATTGAAAACTAAAGGGTATGGGCAAATCAAATAAGGGAAAGTGAAATGGAATCAGAATTTTGCTGGAGGATGACATAGAGGAGCAAATGCGCCACATTTTCTGCTCCATGAAAGCAACTAAAAGATAAGGTTCCATCTTCTGAGCCATTAATAGCTGATGTAGAAAGCGTACCAAATAGTTGTTTCTTGAAACTGTTTTCACTTGCCTATGATAAATGATTGGAGTTGAACAAAGGAGGGTGGTGATTAGATTTGTGTAACAATCACTACTCTTTTTTCTTCCAATTTGAAATCCTTTATTTCTCTTTAAATTAACATGCAATGTATGGGCAATCATAATTCATGTACGGTTGGATGCTAGTTATATTTCGTATAAAGAAAACAAAAAATGATTTGGTTGTTAAGGCGGATAACCTAAAGAATGATTGGATCAAAGTTGTTGACTAGTATTTTGCCCATAACAATATGTGATGCTCAAATCCTATGATTAATTGTTAGGAGAACCCAAGTGGGATCCGTTGTTAAATTTTTTTTTTTTTTTTTTTTTTTTGCTTTTTATAAACTTAAAAATATAAAAAATAAAAATTTAGTTAATTTTACATATGATATTATTTTTAATTTAAAATCATAGATCATCCTCCATATAAAGTAACTATGTTAGAATCAGGAATATTTACATGCAACATATAATAAGACTCTTTTAATGTTTTTTATTTTATTTTATTCATACATAAAACTTGAATTTATAACCTTACTTAACGAAAATTAAGCTGACAGATTGTATTATATTGTTTCTTTGCGTAGTTATAAATTCAAATTGGCGCCAGCGGTAAGGGATGAAAATTTACTCAATTTCGTCTTCATTTTCTTTATTTTTATATATTTCTTTTTCTTATAAATACTATAAAAAAATTTCAATAAATATTTTGTGAGAGTTGTATAAACTACACAACAAAATATATTAAATTAATATAAAATATATTAAATTTTGATAATTATATCATTTAAATCATCATTAAAATATCTTTTAATAAATAAAAATTTATAAATAAAAAATTTAATAAAAATTAAAATTATTACTATTTATTATTTAAAACTGTTACTAAAATTATTTTTTTTATAATGATATATATTATACATACAGAAATTTACATATACATTTTTTATTTTTATTTTTTTAAATAAATTTTTTCATTTATAAAAAAAATCTTATTCAACTGTTAATCTTAGAAAATTTTTATATAATATATATATATATATATTAAATTCTATCAATTCTTATATTAAAATATTATAAAATATATTAAATTTTTTATACAATATAAAATTATTTAATATTTTATTTATTATATTATTTTAATATATATTATATTAGTTAAAAGTTAGTTACATACTTTTGAAATAAGTATTGAATGCGTAATTTATTTAACATTTTTTATATAATATAAATTTAATTATTAAAAAATTGTATAATATTATCTCAATGATCAAATATTTCAAATTTTAGATAAATATAAAATATTTATAGATATATAATTTTATAATTTATACTTATATTTTACATAATATATTATATATTATATATTAAAAAGAATCAACTTATACCGAAGTGAATTATATTAAATATTATATTATCTATAATTTTATATAATTTTTTTTATAAATTTAACCATTGAATTATAAATAAATATTATGTTGATTATTTATATTGATTTTTTAAAATTAAAATACTATAAATATATAATAAAAAATTTATTATTTTTATACATTTCAAAAGTATATATTATGTTAATTTTTATGTACTTCAACAAGTATAAAATAATTTTGGATTAACTTAAATTTTACAAAAATGTCTATATATAACAAAAGTTTTTAATCTAATAATTAGTTTCAAAGTAAAATTGTCCAATGTAAAATTATTAAGTAATGTAATATATAACTCACATCAATATAATTCCTTTCCATATATATATATATATATATATATTAAAAATGGTTAATAAAATAATAATAATTTTAAATTATATAATTTTTTATAAATTTAATATAATCTTTCAATCTAATGGTGAAATTAATAAAATATAATGTTGATAAAGGTTATTACATTGAGTAAATTTAACAAGATATACTCTTGGAGGAATACAATTATTACAATGGCAAGATGAATTAATACCAGGTATAAGTCATGATGGAAGATACAAATCTCAGACTTTAACAAATCTATGGTTAAAAGATGATTCAGAGTGAAGGTTCCAATCTCAGAAAAAATACAACATATATTTTGGAATTATTAGAAGTGGTAGCACATAATAGATATAAGTAGGTAACATCAAGCACCGGAGGGATCAGAAAGGAGACTATAATGGAATATAAAAAGAGAGAGTCAGGCTACAATTTTTACTATCTAGTACGTAAAGACTATGCATATATAGGTTATGTTATAATAATATTGCCTGAGGAATTAATGAATAAAAATTTTAAATAAAAATTATAATATTATTATATTAGAATTATGATAGAATGTGTTGATAATGTTTATATATATTTTTTTAATTTTTTAACTAATATTTAAAGATACTTAACAATATTTCCATATATATATTACAAGCCACAAGAAATGTGTTTCTAGAAACCGAATTTGATGAACTAACATTAAAGTTATCATTGATTACATATTATTTGTAAATAAGCTATGCTGCCAATCTTATTGACAGTTTTATTAACATAAATTTTTAAAATTGAATTTGAGTATAACAATAATAAATTTTAATTAAAAAAAATGTTTATTACATTTTTTATATTTTTGATATGATGAATACATATTTTTTTAATAAACTCCTATTAACTTTTGAATATTTAAAATAAACTTTAAAAGTTAAAATTAACAACGAGTTATGTTTTAGAATTTCTGTTAAGGAAAAAAAATAAAAAATGGAAAAGTACCAAATAATTGGAATGGAGAGCGAGTTGTTTTGATTTGTTATAGCTTGCAAGTTGCAATCTCTAGTTTCATTCAAATGCGTTTTACATGAAAGTTGTTGTTTTCTTAATTCTGTATTAGGTATAGGGCATTTTCTTTATTGTTTTCTTAACCTACTTAGATGAAATAACATAACCGGTGATGGCTATTTGAAACGATGGTTTCTTGTTCCAATTTATTGTTTAATAATACTATGGATCCCACAGTATACTTAAACGTGAAATTCAGCAGGGGACCTATTATTAGGGTTTGAAGCATAATTTTTTGCTACTGCCACTCTCATGTTTTCAACTCAGTCTCTCCTCCTTATGTTTGGGGTTAGCTCTTTAGGACTTGGGGTCTCTTCCAGTTTTTATGTTTGGATTTTTTTAAATGGGTAAATTTTTTTTATTTTGTTTTATATTACTTTTTTATATTTCTTTGTTATATATATATATATATATATAAAAGGAGAGATTAAATTATTTTAAGAGTAATTTTACTTAAAATTATTCCGTTTAATAATTTTTATATACAATTATATTTTATTAATTTAATTATTAAATAAATAAATTATATTATATAAATCATTCTTATAAATTTTTATAAAATTTAAAAAATATTTAATATCTCAAAAAATAAATTTAAATTAATGAATAATATATTTCTTATATTATCTATTAATTTAAATTTAATAAAATATCAAATATTTTTTAAATTTTATAAAAATAATTTATATAATATAATTTATTTATTAAATAGTTAAATTAATAAAATATAATTATATATAAAAGTTATTAAATAAAATAATTTTAATATATATATATATATATATATATATATATATATATATATAATTTCCATCTTTCTCTTATACATACAAAATTTTACATCTACAATCTTTATCTCACTTTCTTTCCGAAATAGACCTGTCGAGTATCGAAAATATCTCTATCCTTTCTAAACTTCTAAACTTGATACTATCCAACCAATTCGATTGAAAATTACCTAAACCGTCATCCGAATAATTTAAGAACAATTTTGAATGGAATTAGATGACATTTTCAATAAACTTAAATTGTTACGGTTGTGTTATTCTACATCCAAATTCGACCATACCCAATGTTTATCCTCAGTAGGTATCTAAAACCTATCTATATAATTTTTAATAATATTATAAATATCACAGAAACTTCTAACAGCTATTTAGAACAAGATAATGGATATAATACTAATTTATCACTATTTAGACAAACATTACAAAAATAATGGTGAATAATAAAAAAAAATAGAATCTTTAATGGGAATAGTTCTACAAATAATACGATAAAAAAGGTTATTTAGCAATGACTGGGACATCTAAATAATTTTACGAATTTATTGATAAATTATAGTTAAAATCATACATGTGCAAAAACACATTTTATGATGACAAACATGAATGCATGACAACGTAAAAATAATAATAATAAATTAGGATTTTGTTTTAGTTTTGGTGTATCATATTTTAAATGTTATTACCCTTTTGGATTAACTTTTTTATTTTTCCATTGTATCTTAAAATTAGTTACAATATTTCTTTAATTACATTTTAGTTTATTTTATTATTTAGTTAAGATTATTACTAATAACAACAAAATAATCTTAAAAAATGATATGATAAGATATTTTTAAATATTTCTAAATATTTTAACAAATTCAAGTTTTTATTTATTTATTTAATGTATTACTATTTATTCAATAATGAAATGATATTTTCTAGTTCACCGTCAATGCACGCATTGTAGAATAAATCATAATCTCTGTATTTATACTTATTATATTATTCTTTTTAATTTTATAAATTACTATTTTTTAAATTTATGAAAAATACAAATAATTTTTAATTTTAAAAAATTATTTAATATTACAAAATATATTAAATAATTTATAATAAAAAACATTTGTTTCTTAAAAAACCACAAAGAAACGAACTTATACTTTCTATTTTAAAATATCTATCACTTTTTATTATTATTTAAGAAAATTAAAATATGTATTAGTTATTTTTTAATCTTACTTATATTGAAAATTATTTTAAAAATTAGATTGAACTGGTTTATTGGATTGATGGATTGAAAGTCGATCATCTCTAAGAAGTATTTAAACCATAAAATTTAACAAAAAATAAGTAATCAATAAAATCAATAAATTGATAAAATTGATCTATAAATAAAATATTATTTTAACAATTTTTTTAAAAATAAAATTATATTTTATTTTATTTTATTTTAAATGTATAAATTTAAAAATTTTAAATAATACATAATTTTTAATCATATAAAATTATAATATTAATAAATTATACCATTATATTTTATATTTTTAATATATTATATATTATAAATATTTTAAAAATAATATGTAATTAATACTAATTCATGCTTTAAACATAATTAAATTGTTAAATCTTAAATTAATATATGATTTAATCACAAGTATAATTTTAAAAAACTTTTCTCTTACTTTCAAAGTGAAACAAAGTATTATAATACAGCAACCGCACTTTTTTTAAATGAGTTACCAATAATAATAATCTTATCGTATTAAGTAAAATTATTTATATATTCTAACCGCATGTTGATAAAATTTTAGGTTAAGCCAAGTTTGTTAATTTATTTATAGGTTAAAATTTATTAGTTTAGTTTAACTTATGCAACTTGCAGGTCAAATGAATTAATTTATGGATAATTTTTTTTAAAATAATTTTTAACATCATTGTTTATTAAAATTAAAAAGAAAAATCGGTATTTTTAAGTTTAAAATCCAAATCCAAAGTATTGAACTAATTATATATTGTTAGCATTAAGTCAAATTCAAAGATCAACTCAAATAAATAAGGCCAACGAGATAATAGACAATTATTAATAATCATTTATAAAAAAAAACTGAAAATTGGACTCGTGGGCTTGCTTTATCTGTTATGAGTTAGTTCATCACATTAAGATTTCAAAGGAATTTTTTTTTTTGCACAATTCATTTCTATATTGTGTGCACCACCTTTTTTTTATACCATTTTCAAAATTTAATTAAGTAATAGTGTTTAGAAACACTTTAGGAAATGTATTAGACATACTTTCAGAATTAAATTTCTAACAATAATAAGAAAAGAGTGGTTGACCAATATAAATGGGTATTGCAAAAGTAATCTCTACCTTCTAAATTCATACTAAGTTGGATACGATCATACCAACTTAAATCAGATTAGATTTTTCAAACCCATTTCCATGTTTTTTGGCAGACCAGCTAAATGAGCAAATCCATTGAACTTGGTCCATTTGGACTGTTTTAAAACTATGTAAAATTTATTATGGATAATAAATCTTTTATTTACAAAATATTAAATAAAAGACAAAAAGATAAATATTTTTACCAAAAAGGAAAAATTAAATAAAAATGAATATTTATTAGGATTGAAATCATTAAAATATTCAATATTTTCAGACTTAAGCTACTAAAAAAGTATATGATAATAAGTAATAAATACTTCTTAAATCCTAATATAAAAACATTTATTAATAGAAGAAAAAAATTATGTTGTGGAATACATTAAAAAACTTTTTAAAATTGAATAAAAATAACTACTTTGAAATACGTCCTCTATTTATTTTATCTATCCATTTTGAAAAATAGTATTCAAGTTTAAAAATGTGATTAATATTTTTGTTTACATTAAAATTATATTTAATTTTTCAATATGTTTTCCACTATTATTTTTATTTTATTTATAACAAATATATAAATATTTAATAATTAATTAAAAATAAGGTATAATTGAAAAATAATAGTTGATTTTTTTAAAACACTTAAATATACACATAGATAAAAATTCTCCTCCAAAAATGGACACATAAGAACAAATAGATATAATATTCAATTAACCAAGGCATTGTCTATGATGTGTCCAAAACTACAGCCATGCAATAAGAGTTAAAAAAATAAACTATTAGAAATACAAAATTATTAAAAATACACAATTAAAAAACACATCAACAAAATTCACGAAATAAAAAACATCTTTGTAATTGTTTTTTTTAAAGCAATGATTTAGAAATTATTAAATTGAATATTTTCATAGAAAATTATATTAGAAATATTAACAACATTAAAATGACACTTTTCAATAAAATGAAAAATATTAACATTAAGTTTTGAAGTTTATTTTAATTATCTAAAACTATAAAATTTTATTAAAAAAATTATTATTATATCAAAAATACATTTAGATGTTATATTTTAATAAAAATTTACTATATTTAAATACTTAAATCAGGTCAAATATTGATATGAATAAAATTGATAAAAAAAATTGCACATTTATTTCTTGAAATATATTAAAATTAATCCTTAGAAATAACTTTAAATAATTGGAAATAAATATTTCAAGAATATTTATTATACTTTCAATATAATAAATATTTTATTTTCTATTAAAAACAAACTCTAAAAGTTAATATTAAAAGATGGTTTAACCATGATTCCAACAAAACGGAAGAAAAAAAAAATGATGAGGGTTAGGAAGGTAAGGGCACATGCAAAGGTCCTAAATAAATCAAACCCACAAAACCTGCGCTAACACAACATTGAATGCATTTCATAACTTCTTAGGACACACATGACACAACACTTGCCTTTCCACACTTCTACTACTCCCAACATTTTCTACTTTTTCTTTTCTTTTTCCCTTTATTTTATTTTTTTGCAAAGTTCCTTTAAAATGAAATTCATTTTTAAATTTCATTGCACGCTATCATATATTTTAAATTAAATTAAGGAAGAATCCTAACATAGATACCTTATATTATTACAAGTTTGCATTATATGTTGCTTACTTTATATATTCCATTTTCTCACCAACCAATCTGATATCTGGTTTCTCCTTCATACTCTCTCTCATATATCACCCATGATGAACACATATGAGCATTCTATGGAACAGGGAACATCTCAGCAGGTACCCTTTTTCTTGCACTCTAAACCAATGAGCTTTTTGTCACCCCTCAATGCTTGTATACCACTTGTCAACTCTGTGAATGTTTTGAGTACCCAAGTTCTCTTAACAAGATTACATTGTGAAAGTCTGAAACTTTGAGCAAAATGTGGTGTATGGTAATATTGATGATGATGACACTGGGGTATAGCCCCAAGGTGTATAAGAAGCGCATTTGTGGGTTCTGATGGGGATTGAAAAGGCATTTGTGTCCTTTTCAATTGGCTCAATCTTAATTGATTTTGGTAGTGATTTGTAGTATCTACACATTGTAGTATAACATGCTCTTCACTTTGCCACTGGAACCTTTCGGTAGAGCTGAATCATCTGATGGCCTGGTCTTGATGAACTGCTCCATTTGTTTAAAAATCTTATTTGTTCAGAGTTTGTTTATTCAGTTATAGGGTCATAAGTAATAACAGATTTTAATTGGAGAGATATCTTAATTCTGGAATTTGGCCCTTTTGATCTAAAATGACCTTGTACTTCAAAAATAGAATAAAATAAAATAAATAAAGTTTGATGCTGTTTGACCATATGGTCTTCTTGATACTTAGAAGGTGGTGAAATGCTTACTGCTGAATGATGAAATTGTGTAGAGATTTTCTTTGCTTTGTCACATAAGATTTGGCTAAATTTAATTGTATATATTCTTATGTTGGCTTCCTGTCTTAGAATTTCAAGAGGACTTCTTGCGCAACTGTGCTTACTCTAGCTTACCAAAGCCTTGGAGTAGTGTATGGTGACCTTAGTACTTCCCCTCTTTATGTTTACAAGACCACATTCTCAGGGAAATTGAACCTCAAAGAAGATGATGAAGAAATTTTTGGAGTGCTTTCATTTATCTTCTGGACATTTACCATTATTGCTCTCTTCAAGTACGTTTTCATCGTGATGTCTGCTGATGACAATGGGGAAGGTAGAACCTTGCAATATGATTCTGGTGTTTTAGATTACTATTGAGTGTGCCTATCCAGCCCTTTAAATCTTCAAGTTGCTATTTGGCACTTCCTTCCTATGAAGCCAAGAAAAGGATAACTATTTGGGAAGGATGCGCAATTTTGTAGTCACATTCTTTCCCAGGCTTTTCACTGCACTAACTTCTTGATATCTGTGTGGCATGCATGGCACATGGAATCACAGATTGAAAAAAGCATAGTATATAAATATGTTATTGCGAGCATTTGCTAATTTTGGATTGTTATAATTATGAATGTAGTTGTTTTCTCCTTTTTTTTTCATGACTGTCTTGTATAATTGTGTTATATATGCTAATTAGTTGGCTGGATAATATTTTCAGACTTAATTTACATATAGCTACTATTCTTTATTCTAACAATTAGAAGTTTCCTGTCAATGTACTGCCTCTTACTCTCTGGATTGAACAATAAGTCAGTGTACACAAGAGTTGCTATTATATCCCTTGTGATCAATGATTGGTATCTAAAATACCACATTTAGAAGAACAAAAAAAAGATAAACTGCTCAATTTTGTGCAGGGGGTACCTTTGCGTTATACTCGCTTCTCTGTCGAAATGCCAGACTAAGTATTTTACCTGATCAGCAACCCACAGATGAAAAATTATCTACTTATGGCACAGAAGATTCTGCAGATACGTGGCAGTCTTCTCTTTTGAAGTTATTCCTTGAAAGGCACCCGGGATTCCAGAAAGGACTGCTGATCTTTGTTCTGATAGGAACCTGTATGGCAATTGGTGATGGTGTGATTACTCCTGCAATATCAGGTAGTTGATCTTGGAGCAGCCCCTGAGCTTCTATAATGATGTTTACTTCATGGCTCATTGGCTCTTGTAAGCTATCACTTAAACTTCAACTACTTGGCATTACTTGTACAAGAAACAGGAACTTAGTAGTTAGCATGTAGTCTGAAAACACATCAAGTATGTGATCACTTATTGACTTCATTATAGATACATGAAATTCATCCCAGAAAAGGTGGTTACAGCTTCCTATAATTTAAATTTCAAATTACTGTTACATTCATGAAATAGCTTTAGCATATTTCACATTAAATATTTACACATTTTATAGAAAATGTTCTATTTGTGGATCTATTTTTCAAACTTATTCTGCTGCACACTAAACATATTTGACTAATTGTGCACTTCATTATGTAACATATCTAGCCAAAGAACTTGTTAGCTAGGAAATTAAAAATCAATCACTGAAGGCTAATTGATATTTTATATTTCTCTGGTATGTTCTCAAGTTAAATTGAAAGGGAAAGTATAAATATAATGCTTCTTTTAAGGATGACTTGTTCTGTGAAACATAATTTGTTTGGTGATTTCTTCCCAGTAGATCATCATATATATCTCAAATATCATGCTAATCTAGCACATCATCATGCTGGAGTGCAGTTCAATAACTAAAGAGGAAAGTTCATGGTCCCAGGGATTTGGTAAAGGATGGTTGTTACTAAACACATGTTTTTACTATGGATGTTACAGACCTGTGCATGTTTTACATAATGATTGAGGGCAGAAGACGCTGGCCTCAAAGCTGTAATTGAGAATTTTAAAGAAATTGAAGGGGAAAAGGATGAAAGAATCTCTTCTTGAATTTTACACTATTAGAGAAATTACCACTGCATTTTTTTCTTAGTCAAAGAGTTACAGTTAGATTGTGTTATGAATCTAATATTTTTTTATCAATTCATGTCATATTTAAAATTCTTGGATCAATATTTAGTTTTGTTTATTGTTTAGTGTGTATGACTTGTTAGCACAGGAGTTGGTATATGTAGACTTATGTATGTGCAACTCCTTTGTGTCTATTTTCCTTGTAGTTCTTGCTGCAGTTTCAGGTGTTAAAGTTAAAATCAATGAACTCCATGATGGTAAGTCCAGCATGCTTGTCTTGTTACTATATCTCATATATCTTCCATTCACAATCTATTAAAACTTCAGGTGATTTATCTTGCAGACCATGTTATTATAATCTCATGTGTCATTTTGGTGGGACTATTCTCCATTCAGCATCATGGCACGCATAGAGTTGCTTTCTTGTTTGCTCCAGTTGTTGCAGCATGGCTTTTGTGTATCAGTGGCATAGGTATATACAACATACTCCACTGGAACCCAAAAATATATTTTGCACTTTCTCCAATCTACATGTTGAATTTCATCAAAACAACTGGCATTGACGGATGGCGATCGTTAGGTGGAGTGGTGCTTTCACTCACAGGTACCTATTTATGGCTAAGCTATTTTATTAGCAGCCAGTTGGAGATCTGGAAGTAATTTTTCTGTGATACTCTCTCAGGTGTGGAGACCATGTTTGCTAACTTGGGTCATTTTTCTGCTCTCTCAATAAAGGTAAGTTGAAAATGTAATTTAACTAACTTGATGTCAACACATTGATCTGCCATACCAAATTAACCAAAACGAATAATGTCTTAACAGTACTACTTTAATATCAGATAGCTTTCATGTGTCTAGTATATCCCTGCCTCATTCTGGCATATATGGGTGAGGCTGCATTCCTCTCTAAGCATCATGAGGACATTGAAAGAAGTTTCTACAAAGCCATACCAGGCAAGAATTTATTTTAATAACCCCAAAACTGTCAATATTATTTTTGGCCTCCTATCTAATGTAACTAACTGTCAATATTTTGTCTGCAGAAGCTGTGTTTTGGCCAGTGTTCATAGTGGCCACTTTTGCAGCCATTTTAAGAAGTCAAGCAGTAATTTCTGCTACCTTTTCCATCATAAGCCAGTGCTGTGCATTAAATTGTTTTCCCTCGGTGAAGATTATTCATACTTCAAGCAGAATATATGGGCAGATATACATCCCAGAGGTCAATTGGATATTAATGTGCTTGAGTTTAGTTGTCACAATTGGCCTAAGGGATATTAACATGATAGGGCATGCATATGGTAATTTCCTTTCCATTATGATTATGATGTTTGAAGTATTGACAAGTAAATTTAACTATTTTGCTGGATCTGTAGGGCTGGCTGTCACCACTGCTATGTTTGTGACAACATGCTTGATGGCACTAGTAATTGTGATTGTTTGGAAGCAAGGGATAATAAAAGCCATTACATGTTTACTATTGTTTGGATCAATTGAACTTCTTTACATCTCGGCTTGTACCTACATGCTCCTTGAAGGAGGATGGATCTCACTTGTCCTATGCTTTATCTTTATGTGTATAATGTACACATGGAACTATGGAACAATGAAGAAACACCAATTTGATGTAGAAAACAAGATTTCAATAAACAGGATATTATCAATGGGACCTAGCCTGGGTATGGTTCGTGTCCCTGGAGTGGGACTAATGTACACTAACCTGGCTTCTGGTTTCCCTGCTACGTTTGGTCACTTTGTTACAAACTTGCCAGCATTCCATCAGGTGCTAGTTTTTGTCTGTGTCAAATATATTCAAGTCCCTCATGTCAGTGAAAATGAACGGTTGGTCATCACTAGGGTTAGTTCAAAGGAACATGGCGTGTTTCGTTGCTTTGTCAGGTATGGTTATAAGGACATGCAACATGATAAATATAATTTTGAGAACAAATTGATATCTGCTATAGTACAATTTATAGAATCAGAGGAGGAGAGCATTGAAGAATCAACACATGAAATGGCTACAAATGATGGAAACTCAAATGTGGAAGACCTTGGTGTTTCACTTTCACAGATTACATTTAATAAGTCATGTTATGAACAGAACTTGTTCCCTTCTTCATGTGTTTTCCAGCTAATGATGAATGGTGGTGACACTGACCGTCTTGAAAAGTGTCTCTACAAAGATGAGTCTCTGCAGATTTTGAAAGCTAAAGAGCATGGTGTTACCTATATACTAGGTCATTCTGTTGCAAAGGCAAAGAACTCATCTTCCATCCTAAAGAAATTTGCTATAGATGCCGTTTTTGCATTTCTAAGCAAGAATTTCAGAGATTCTGATTTTCTGAATGTACCCTATACTTCTTTGCTAGAGGTTGGTATGACTTACTATGTGTAGTGTAGTTTTTTAGAAGCATTTTCTCAGAAGAGAATAGTCAGGGTTTAATCAATGTATATTTTTCATCATTCATCTCTAGGTGTCCATTGTTCTATATCAAATAATGCAATTAAAAAAAAAAGTTTCATACAAGAATAGAATACACTGCAAATTTGCTTATAAAAATTTGCATATTCTACCAGCATGACAACCTAATTTCCACTTCTAGTTCCTTTTACTTTGTGGAAGGAGGTTTGGTGATATACAGGCGGTGCAGTCCTTACTGGTTTATTTTATATGAAAAGGAATGTTAGCAACACTTCATTTTAACATATTTTATTATTAGGTGAAATTTCAGAGTCTTGAAAAAGTTGTGCTAAATTTTTTAGAGAGATCGGCATAAAATTTCAAATTAGAAGAGAGTGATAATGACTGGTGCTGGTTGTAATTTTCTTGAACAAGTTTGGTTAATTAGATTAAAAAGGCAGTTTATCATTAACCTTTCTCTTCTTTCCATTTAAGCACTAGGTGATGAGGTCTGACACCCTTGGATTTTTATCACATCCATTGATCAATCAATCATCCATGTCACAGTTTTATTTGGGACAAAAATGTTGCATTGGACTTAGAGGTGTAATTATGGTATGGGCCCTAACCGAGATTGGAGAAGGAAGAATAATTAGACAATAAGCATGCATAGTGGTATGATTGTTCATGTTCACACTGTAGTAACACTTTTGAGATCTTACTCTTTTAAGTAGTTAGACAAGAAATGGATGTATATATTGTACCAACTTCACTGCTTCAACTGCACAATAAATATCTATAGCTGTCTGTTGAAGAAACTTCATTAAAAAAAATCTCCAAAGTTTCCCTGAGGTGTAGACTATTTCCCTCATTCATATCAAAGGAATATGGATGAAAGAATTTATTATTTCTTTCATGTTAATATATTTCAAACATAGTGTCTTTTCTCTATACTTCCTTTCTTTCTCGGGTACAAGTAAAAGTCAAAAGAAAAGGCAAGCCACCTACTACTCCTGCGGAGGAAATAACTAATTATTGTTTCTACTTTCTACCAATTGAATTTGGGTGTTACCCTCAAATTTTTAATTAAAAAAAAATTATATGCAGAGACTTTTTCAACATGGATCAGACAAAAATCAAGAGAAAAGTGATGATGGTAGAGGGAAATAAAATAAAACAATGAATGATAAGAATGAAATTTATGTGAATTGTGTTGGAAAAAAAAAACAAAGAATTTACTCTTTCAGTAATATATAGGACCTTGGATTTATTTGGGGTGGGGAGGTTAACTTCTCAACACTTGCATTTATTCTCATGTTAGAGCCTAGTCAATTCTTAAGCCTATTAGCAACTCCATTAATAACTCAACTAAGTTAAAAAAATTTAATCGTCTTATAAATGAGGTTGAACTTAAGTTTTTGTAGATTTAATTTTTTAACTCATGATTCTGAATATATTCATATATGAACTTTTTTAATAATAATAATAATAATAATAATTATTATTATTATTTAGTTTAATATAAGTAAGTATTTAATCAAATTTGAATTTGATTTAACTCGAACTTATATCACTATATCCGCTCTTTTTTTATGAGTGTATATAATAAAATAAATTAATTTAAAAATTAAAATTTTATATAAATTATCCTAACTTTTTAATATTAGTTTGATCATAATAGTTATATTTACATTTTTTTACTTTATTTAACTATTATCCATCATTCAAACTTACATCTTATTTTATTTTAAACAAATGAAATTTTTGTCAAATTTCATTGTTAAAATATAAAAAAAAAATTATCTTCCAAAACATTTTTTTATTAAAAATTTGAAGTTCATTCTTAAGATCGAGTGCATGTTTTATTTTTTCTTAATTTTACAATTTTTTTCCATAAGTTCTTTTAAAAAGTTAATAAAAGTAATCATTTCATTAAAATAAACTAAATTAAATACATTCTAAAATCTCAAGATTTATTTTAAAATTACAAACTTAATTCTTATATTTTTCAATAAAAATGTTAGTTAGATTATTTTGCCATAAAATCTATTTGCATAAATAATTTTTTAATGTATATTTAAAAGTACATAATAAGAACTTATATAATAAATTTTCAATCAAAGTTACAAAAATCAATGTATGAATAATATTATATGATATAACTTTAAATAAAAATATTATTTATTAATTTTTTATTGTATAGATGCAGATTAAAAAATTGATGTACAAAAAATAAAGGTAGGTTAGCACAATTTCGGAGGCTCTTTAATGTGTGTGGGTTTTCAAAAGAAAAATATTAACTTTTTAATAGCATAGGTGTGAAGATGGAAATAAAGACCATAAATCTTGTTCAATAGTTCAAATCAATCTTAACAAACTTCAAACCAAACAACTGCTTTGTAAACTTAGCTAGCTAATAGAAAGGGTACAAGTATGTAATGGCATAACTTTTTGTTTGTAGTTTTGAACAAACATTGTGAAGGACTTTGAAAGCTTTTTTGTGTCTGACTGCTTTCTCATTCCTCACCCAAATGATTAAAGTCAGAGAAGCTTAGCCTCACTCAACCGCCACAGAAAACCAATCTCAATCACTTCACACTCTTTTGGTAGCAAAGAGGGGAGAAGGGAAGTAGGGAGGTTGTAGTCTATGGTAGGAGTAGGAAGAAAGAAAAGGAGGTAAAGGAGTTCACAAGGGACATTGAACAACATAATAAATTGAAAAAAACAAAAAAAAAAGAAGAAGAAGAAGAAGGAAAAGGATATAAAAGGGATCTTATTTGGTATGCTGTAGTAATCAACCACTTCCCTTTCCTAGTGAAAACTTTTTCACTTCACGGAACCTCACTATGGTACTCTTTTTTCCTACCCTCCTTTGTCCTTTCCTCTCATTGCTTAACAAACAAAGAATAACCAAATGGCATTTAAAATTACAACAAGGGCACTGACTCAAAAGATGAAAGGCAACCATCACAATGAAGAGATATTGACCCAATGATTCCAATACTTTCATTCCAAATATATTACACTTGGGCTAGAGATATTTGCCAAGAAAGTTCCATATAGGGATGTTAGGACTTTGTAATTTGTAATCAGTTGTGTAGTCACCAATCACCATTTCACAGCACGTGTAGAATAATAAATATGAAGCTCCAAATCAAATTACATTTGAACAAGGGAAGTTAGGACTCAGACTAGAAACATAACAAGCATGCATTCACTATAAAAGGATACAAGGCCAAATGACCTCTCTAAAGAAATTTCTACAGTGTACATGTATGTGCCACTAACCCCCAAACATATGACATTGTAACAGCTTAAAAGATCAAACCAAAAAAGAGGAAAAAAAAAATTGACCAAAATAATTTAAGGTTGCACCTAACATAACATTAAAAAGGCAGCTATCAGATAATAGTGACTTCCAACAAGCCCAAGTAATCTCTCATCTACGATAATATTTGCTACAAAGGCATCATAATGAGTCCTTATAGCATAGAGCATTGGAGTTGTGAAATGTCCAAACCATCCTTATTGAGATTAAGTTACTCAGCGTGTCCATAAGGCCATTGCAACCTTCCTCTGGGGCAATCTTTCATATTTAACTCCAGTCCTAAACACACCAACCTTACTTCAAGAGCAAAACCAATTACAAATGGAAAAGGACACAACCATACAGATGCTAATTAATTTTATAACACACATTATAGCCATCCTTCTAAGGAGGGGAGAAGAAGGGAAAATGTCACTAGAGCATGAGTCTGAGATCACCTCCATCAAGAAAAATCTTGAAGTCCAAATGGCAAGGAATGAGTCATTGGAGAAAGAAAACAAGGATCTCAGACAAGAAGTGGCACGTTTGAAATCACAGATAATTTCACTGAAAGCACACAATATAGAGAGAAAATCCATACTCTGGAAGAAGATACAGAAATCAATGGATGGCAACAATTCAGATGGACTTCAGCATAAAGCAGCAGTTCAGGTAATGTCTGAAAAGAGTCCAACAAATGAAAATGTGCATACAACAAATTCAGATTTGCAAGAAGCAGAAGCAGCCAGAATTAAGGACAGATCAGCAAAAGTACCAACACCTCCACCAAGACCTGCTTCCAACCCTCTTCTTCCTTCACACAAAAATGAAAAAGGAATGAAAGTGCAGCCATTGCCATTGCCAACAACAGCACCACCACCACCTCCAACACCCCCAAAATCACTTGTTGGGTTGAAAGCAGTGCGGCGTGTGCCAGAAGTAATAGAACTGTATCGTTCTCTGACAAGAAAAGATGCCAACAAGGATAACAAAATAAATACCAATGGAACTCCTGCTGTTGCATTCACCAGAAACATGATTGAGGAAATTGAAAATCGATCAACTTTTCTCTCAGCTGTAAGTTTAGTTGCTAGCTACTCATTTTTTTCAAATTTTGATAAATATTTACATATCAAACAGCACTACCATTGATATCCCAGGAATAACATATACTAAGCTTGTGTATTTAGTTCAACTTATGTACAAAAAATAATGGTTTATTTTTGTCAACCATCAAAGACAACTCTTGAAAAATAAACAATTATTTCTTCAAAAATAATTGTTTCAAAACATGCATTAAATGGTAATTTATGTCTTGTTGTGCTGTATCTGATTGTACATATATTTATATATGTTAGACACCGCATGGACACGTTGATGCTAGTATTTTCACTTTTATTTTTTAAACCATTATACTAATTAAGATGAAGATAGGAATATACAATAATCAGATACATACATAATAACAACATTATGTTTCCAAAGATTTAAGCCTATTTTCAAACATCAATTTTCACTTTTGCTAAAAGATCGGCACTTTATGTCAAATTTAAATTTTATACTTTGTATTATAGCCAAATCATGCATAATGATTTTTAAAAAAAATCGTATTGCTATGTCCATGTTATGTGATATATGTGTCTCATGTGCTTCCCTTTATACCTTGGATACTCATGAAGCAGATAAAATCAGATGTTCAAAGACAAGGGGAGTTTATCAGTTTGTTGATAAAAGAGGTAGAGTCTGCTTCCTATTCAGACATTTCAGAGGTGGAATCATTTGTGAAATGGTTAGATGGAGAGCTATCATCACTGGTGGATGAACGTTCAGTGCTGAAGCATTTTCCACATTGGCCAGAACAAAAAGCAGATGCACTTAGAGAAGCTTCTTGCAACTACCGTGATCTGAAGAACCTTGAATCAGAAGTGTCATCATTTGAGGACAATCCAAAAGAGCCATTGGCTCAGGCTTTGAAAAGGATGCAAGCACTTCAGGACAGGCGAGCATGTACAAAAAAACAAGAATGTTGAGTAGCTTAGAGTGTTTGTGCAGTGCTTTTGTGTAATTCAAAGATCCACTTTTTCAATGTGCAGATTGGAGAGAAGTGTAAACAGTGCAGAGAGGACAAGAGAGAGTGCAAGCAAAAGATATAGGAATTTCCATATCCCTTGGGAGTGGATGCTGGACACAGGCCTCATTGGTCAGGTACCAAATACATTGCTTATTTCTGCAATAATCTTTATAAACCTTGCTTGTTTTAACTGGTTAATCAAGATTATGATTATCATACATTTAATGATATTTCCAATACATTTTATTTTTATTATATCATTCTTTCAAATCATGTATTATATCACAATATTTTTCTTTTGATATCTTTTTTCTTATCTCATCCCACTTATTTTCAAATATGTAAATTAATAATGTACTTTTTTTTTTTTTACTAAGATCACAATACTATTTTATTGATTAAATATTGACATGTTTGCAAATCAAGTACACTAAAAAGTAAGAGAACTTTTGTTCTAAACAAAGCAAGCACTTAAGTAAATAAGATATGTTGGTTACTTAGTTAATGGGTAAGAAATAATTTATTTATTTATTTATACTTTAATCTTCGCAATGCGACTTGGCTGGCAAAGTGATAAGGTTGTTGCTGTCTTGTAAGTTGACGACGGTTGCTATTAAGGTTTCATCCAGATCCCTTACTCATCTATCTGGTGATTTGTTTGGATAAATTAAAAAAAGAAAAAAAAATGAAAAGGTAAAAAATAAAATGAAAAATTAAGTTATTTAAATAAATAAAGTTAGGAAAGAAAAAAGAAAAAATAATTTTTTTTATTATTTGAATAGATGAAAAAAAAAATTAGTGATATAAATTTTAAAAATTTTAATTTTTTTATTAATATTCAATTTTAAAAAAATATTTAATAATTTTAAAATTTTCAAATAAATAAATAAACAAAAAAAAATACCCTCCCCTATTTTCATAGTTTTGGAAGGAAAAAAACATTTTTCATAAATTCTACAAAATTTAATTTCATCTTTCTGTACAAAATAAATAGAGACAACAAAAATAAAAGAATATAAATTTATTCAACTTTAGAAATAAATTCTTTCTTCCTGATTTTCTTTTCTTCTAACCAAGTGAGTTTGAAAATTTGGTCATCTATTTTTTTTTTATTTATAAACTAAATATAAATTAATAAACTGTTGTATACATCTAATATAGTTTTGTACCATACAATAATTTTTCGCTTCCAAGGTCATTGATTTTTTATTTTTATTTTTTGTCATTTTCAATTCCGGGTGTTTGATGTATCAGAAGGGTGACCAACATGCTGAATAATTCAAACGGATCAGGATCATGCATGATTTGTATGAGAATACTTTAACGAAGCCAAGTTAAATACACTACTAGGTCAATTCATTATTGACACGTTATTAGTGAATAATTAACTACCGTGATTAATGAATAATTAGCAAACGATATTTATGATATGTTTATATTATATGATTCGAGATTATTACATATTTATAATTCGGATTAAATTTTATGCGACATGATTAAATTTTACTAATTTTTCTTTTTTGTAAATTGAAAATACAACCACATATTATGTAAACTGGAATTAAAAGATAATTTTGAATTGTATAATAATTTCTCCTTCAAAACATTAAAACTTTTTAAGATATACATTATTTAGAATTATCTAGAATTAATGAAACGAAGTGTTAATACACTTTATCACATTGATTGAATGATTTCAGATGAAGCTAAGTTCATTGAGGCTAGCAAGGGAATTCATGAAACGAATAACCAAGGAATTGGATGAAGGATTGCGAGAAGATAACCTGCTAGTACAAGGAGTTAGGTTTGCATTCAGAGTACACCAGGTAGAGTTGCACTACCTTTTTCCTCATATTTTCACAATGATAACATTTCCATTTGTTCATCTCATCAATCACAAAGATCACATTCAGTTTGCAGGTGGGTTTGATACAGAGACCATACAAGCATTTCAAGAATTGAAGAAGATTGGTAGTGCTTGTGACATGCTATAGGAACTTGATCTTACCCTCAAGAAATCTGTATCCTAAATTCTCTTCCCATAACTGCTTGATGTTCATACATCACAAGGGGAATTCACAAGCATGTATATGCTTCCATATTTATATACTATCTTCATGTTTTGCCTGTTTTTTACTAGTAGCTTATGCTTTCTTCATTATGCAATTATATATATCTCAAGAGCTAAATTAACCCACTTTAGAATTTTTGTGTTTCATAAAGCAAACCATATTAATAATAATAGTAATAACAATAACAATAATATTTTTTTACAATAATAATAATAATATTAAATGTTATACTTTAATAATCTACGATTATAAGAAAGCATGATCAACAAGAAAAAAAAAACAGTTATAAATAAAAGAAAATATAAACAAAATTAATAAAATGACAATGTACTAAACCTAAAGCTTCTGTTTGTTTACCCGTTTGAATGTACTAAACCTAAAATAATGTTTTTTTTATACATTTTAGAAAATTCATCTTTAAGAATGAAACGGCCGGTTAACCAATTAACCCATATATAAGATATTTGTAAGGTGATTTAGAATTATTTGATTAAATGATTGAAAAATAAGCTTAAAATAGTATAAAGCATTAATAGCACTAAAACATAAAAAACTGTACACCTAATAATGAATTGAGAATGAGTTGTTTTTCGATCTTTTTCATTTGACCATGTATCCATTTCTAATCGGTGAAATTGATTTTATATAAAAAATGTTAGAAGCATCAAACTTACTCTTTCGACGTATTTTTATTATTAGTTTATTTTCTAAAATTTAATGCATTTTTTTAAAAATAGTCTATTTATGAAACATAATTTATACCAAAATAAAAAATTGAGCTAGGTATTATTTTATGCTTTATTTATTCTATTACGTACGTAGTTTGTAGTCCTTCCAATCCAGGAATATATATATAAATATAAAGAACACCGTTAATACACTTCTTATTATGAGTAATACTTTTGGTATAATAATTTTAGGAAATTATTTATTGCGTCTATACCTTTTGTGAAATGTTTTTTGAAATGTGTATATATAAAAAGATAAAATTAATTAAAAATAAAGATGAATATATATATATATATATATATGAAGTTAAAATTTAATGTTCAAATAAATTATTTATTTATTAATTTATTCTTTTAAAGGTCGCATACTTTTTAAAAATATGACTTGTTCATAAATTAATTAAACTGGCTTTTGAAATTTTAAATTAGTAGTAAGAAAACATGTTAAAAAATTAATTTGTATTAAGATCCTTCTTTTGTAAAATAATTTTTAATAAAAAATTAATTTTTAATATATTATCGGTGTAATATTTATACTTATATTTTCAATTAACATGTATACCTATGCAAAAATGTCAAGAAATGATAAATTTTCATTGTGTTGCAATAAATGTTTAAAATGTATGCTATTCTATGAAATGTATGGAGTGATTTAAATAAACATTTATATTTGTAAATTTTAAAAATGGCGAATTTTCTTGATAATTATGTAAGTTTGCAATATAATTTTTTATAGATAAGATGCAATGATGTATTCCAAATGATCAGTTGCTCACAGTATCGATAAAAATGTACGTTTATGGTAATATTAATATTACTGATATTGGTTTGGGATTAGTTTCATTAATAATATTTGTGATGACTTGGGATGTTAGTTATATTGCAATACTTGTTATTTCATCAATTGTTTATTTAGAGATAATTATACGTTAATATATAAAAATATTTTTTAATACTTTTTTAAACTAAGAGGTAGAAAATTTTGACCGTTTAATCTTATTTAATATAATTAACATTAAATGCTTATTTATATCTTTTTCTAATAAATTTTTATAATTATAATTTTTTTTTGCATATAGGTCTCTTTTAATAATTAATCAATATTTAAATATTTTAATTTTTTGAAATTTTATTTTTCATAATATTTTTAATAAATTTATTTTGTTAACTTTTAGGGTATTGTAATGATTTATTTTTTATTTTTCTTAACTTTATTTTTTATTTTAAATATTTAAATATATTAGTATTTTTATACACTTTTATTTAAATTTTAATTTAGTCGTACAATATATAAGTAATATATTTTTATCATAATTATGATTTTTATTTTTGTTTAGTTTATTCTTAATTTAAAAAATTTAAATACATTAAATATATTTATTAAAAATTCTAAAAATAGTTATTATTATTTTTAAATTATATTTATAGATGTAATTACATTTAAATTTAGCTATAAATATATAAGTAATATTTTTTTCATAATTTTTATGATTTATTTTTATTTAATTTATTGATTAATTTTTAAAATTTAATATATTAAATATATTTATTATTATTATTATAAATTATTCATTAAAACTATTTATTATAATTTTTGAATTTTATTTATAAATTTTAATTACATTTAAAATTAGTCATACAATATATAAGCAATATATATTTTTATCATAATTTTAATGATTTTATTTTATTTTAAATATTTGAATATATAAAATGTCTTTATTAATATTATATTATTTATTAAAAATTCTGAAATAGGTATCTACGGGTAGGGCATGGTTGGTTTAGAAACGACGACAATGGCTCCAGAAGTTAACGATCGAAATATTTATTATTATTATTATTATTGCTTTAATTATATTTGTAATGATTTATTTTTATTATAATTATAATTAACAAATGTTTAAACTAATTTACTAAAAATAAATTAAAAAATAAAATTTTGTAAAATTAAAAATAAAACTAACCAGTAAAAATAAATTATAAAAGAGATCTTTGTTTAAAAAATATTATTGTAAATTCTTATTAGTAAAAGACATATATAAAAAATGAGTATTGATAATATTAAAAATGTGTATTTTATTTAAATAAAAAATAAAATAACTAGTTGATTTGTTTCAAATTATATCATCATTACATGTCACAAAAATAATGGTTAGAATTTTCTACCTTTTAATTTAAAAAAATATTAAAAAATACCTAATATAAATAATTTTATTTTATTTCATAAATACATTCCTATAATTCGGCGTTCATAAAGGATTGAATTGTTTTCTTTTAATAGGGGAGATGATTTTTTTGTACTGATTTTGTAGTTAAATCGAATGTTTCTCAACCTAAGGCTCTGAAGCATTCTCCCCTAGAACCGAGTGTTAGTATCTAAATACTCGCAAATTTGTTTACGGTCTTCTTTATTTTTTTATAAATAAAAAATAAAATACATTTTAGATATGATTTTTAATTTAGCTGTCACAAAAATTAATAATTTTTAATAACATATGAATTTATGATTAATTAATAATATACAAATTCTTTACGCTATTGATGTATTTTAATTAAATTCTAATGACAAAACAAGCATTAAAAAATTTTAAGAAATATTTTTCAAACTAAAATCATATCCAAAATAGTAAATAAAAAAGTAAAATATATACAAAAATTAACAAGAATCATTTTTCTACTATGAATCTGTGTGATTAAACTTTTTAAAAAGATAATCTTAAAAATATACAAAAAATATTTTTATTTTAAAACAATTTTATTTACAATTTTTTAAAACCATCATTAAAAATAATAAAAAATCTGATTTTTCTAGATTTTTATTTTTTTAAAATTAAATCAAACTAGAAAAATAAGTAGAATGCGATTGTTTTGTAAAATAATTTTAAACAAATGGAATGTATATTTAGTGCGATATCCAAAGGAACAGTGGATGCAAAGAGAAAGCAGAATCATGCAGTTTCAGATTCAGAACACGTGCGTGCAAATTGTGTTTAAGATAAGAAGAGGTTAAGATAATGCACTTAAGCAAGAGTGAAAGTGGTGTACAAAAGTGAACACCACACCAACGAGAGAGAGGTATAAAGGGTCCAATGAAGAGCAATGGTCACTACTCATTCACCAACCTCACCCTCCTCTGCCTTCCTTGTCTCACTCTCTTGTATTTTCAACTCAATTTTGAATTCCCAAATTCTTTATCCATAAATCCAAACAGATTCACACCAGAAAAGTAACGCCACACCTCTCTCTCTCTCAATCTTCCTATCCATTATCATCTTTATCCACACACTGTAATTCACACACCTTCAGAAAACTCTGAAAAGAGAGAGTGATGGGAACCGGTGCATCGAAGGACGCGGGTGAAGGAAGCAAGGAAGAGCGTGACAGGCTTGAGCAAGCGGGTGGACAACTCTATGTGTCTCTCAAGATGGAGAATTGCAAGCTCACTGGGGACCTCGTTCCTCACGTTTATGGTTCTGTCCCTCTCGTGGGTTCTTGGGATCCTTCTAAAGCTGTAATTTTGATCCCTGCCCTTTTCTTCTTTTAATGCCTCCATTAATGGGTCCTTCTTCTTTTTCCTTGTTATTCATTCCATTTTCATGATTGATTGTTGCTGTTAGCTTCCCATGGAACGGGAATCGGTGTCAATGTGGGAGCTTGGCTTTGTGGTTCCACCTAATCACGGTAATAGTGCTTTTTCCTTTCCTTGATTTGTTTAATTTGGCCTCTTTTGTGTTTCATCTGTTTCCCAGTTAAAAATAATTATAATAAATTCAGAAGTTGCAATTTTTAATTATTTGTTCTTGCTTTTTCCTTGTCTCATTGACTTGACAAAAGTATGTTCAATAAAACTGCTGTATATAATGTTTTGAGATTCCAAGGTTATGGGAACACAAAAGGAAAGAAAGTGTTACTCTTAGCAATAGCTTTGTTGCCATATCCATGATCAGAGAGACCGGTATTAAGGGGCCTTGGCGTTTTTGTAAAATGATTAAAATGAATGTATTTCGGTTATGAAAGTGTCTTCTGCCTAATTGTAGCACTAAAGACATTGAAGGGGTATTTGGTTTTTGAATTATGTGTGAGGTTTTCAGAAACTTTGGATTTCAAATTCCTGTTGAAGCCTAAGCACAGCAATGCGCCTTGTTTTGTTGAGGAGGGTCCAAGCCGCCTGCTAGTTGGGGGAGCATTACAGGAGGATGCCAGGCTTGCGTTGTTCAGGCTTGATAGCGGCGAAGTTCTCGAGTATCAAGTATTTGTTAAAGCAGACAGGGTTTCTCCCTTTGACCTTGCAGCTAGTTGGAGGGCTTATCAGGATAATTTTCGTCCTTCATCTGTGCGATGGATTCCTGATGTCAGCATAAATTCAGCACCACAGACAGGTGGTGAGGTAAGACCAAAATAAAATGCCTCCTCTTGGCCACCTTCATTTTACTTTTGTAATTCACTGTTGCCTTGTTATCTTTACAACAGAGTGTTAATCTGGTTCTAAGTCTTGAGATTGTGTGTACATGCAGTTTGATAGTCTAGTTAATTTTTCTTTTTATTGTTCTGGCTGGTAATATGATGTAACCAGGAGTTTTTTTTAATCTCATCTACTTTTGCTGTCTTCTCTCTATGGAGCTATAGTTTGTGACCTTGTTTTATAGTATTTTTCTAATCCAAGAGGGATGTTATTTTTATATGAAATGGATATCATCAAGGTTCAAGTGATTTAAGGTTTACTTTTTTTTGGTTCAGAATGGTTGTTCTGCGGGTTTGGAACTTGATCTTGAGCATTATGTTGTCCCAACTCCCTCAACTTCTGCAAATTCAACCCATGTATATGCAGCTAACTTGACAGAGAATCCAAGGTCACTAATTAGTGCCTCTGGCAGCAGTACATATCCAGTCAAGGTTTTGCTTTCAGATTCACATTTTAAAATTATGATTATACTTTCTAAATAGACTATTAATTCTTTACAGTTTATTGTTGCAAGGATAATTGACTGATTAAAACCTTGAATTGGTCCAAGGATATTTTAATAAATTCTCTATGCCTATTTTTAACTTGTTCATTTTTTTAATCATGACCTGTTACTTTTTTTTTGTAATGGATTTATGTATTTACTTAAGACTTTAATAGGTTTAAGATTGGACACATCTTCCATGCTTCTTAATTTTGACTATCAGACCAATGCTTGATATTACAATGGGCAAATTTGGTGCTCTCTCATGAACTTTATTTTTTCTGTATTTGTAATGGATCTGTACCCATATTTACATAAGACTAGTTGTTTCAAGATTGACAATGAAATGTCTTCTGTTTGTCAATATTTGTGCCTAACAGGCAGATACTTGATTCTACAAAGTGCTAATTTGACTCTCTCACTTCTCCTCTCACCCTTTGATGTGTTACTATATCTTTTTATAAGTAACAAATAACAGTATATAGGATGTTGAAAATGCAAAATGCACTTCTTGATTCTAAGAGGAGATATGTAAGAAAGCAAGCTAATAGGTTATACTAGCACTTGATCCTGCAATATGTAACATATCACGGATAATAATGTTAATGTTCTAATCAGGAGATGGAGGTTATTGTGCCAGATCCATCTAAGATGTTTCAAAGTTCTGGAATGGTTGAATCCAAGTCAGTTGGAACTTTTTCGCCTCTGCAAAGGCAAGAGAATCAGAGGGGACTTTTTGTTGATAGAGGTGTTGGATCTCCTAGACTTGTAAAATCTTCTAGTTCAAGTATTTTCTCCACTGATCTGAATTTGGATCATGATACCAAGGTTTGTATTAATGATTTCCATTTCTTGTTTATTATTAAATTTGTTGCATGTCAGCTAACTTATATTGTGTTGTGAGGTTGTTCACAAATAATTGTTTCTGTCCCTTGCTTTTCTATTAATAGAATTCAATGCCAGCTGCTGCTGGCGCAGTTGCTGCTGCTGCTATTGCTGATCAGATGCTGGGTCCCAAGGAAGATAGACATTTGGCAATTATCCTGGTATTATTCTGGCCTAATAAGTAGTTACTCAATATTTTTCATAGTTTTAGTAAATCTCTTAATCACTTTTTTGTTGCTTCCAATTGGAGTTCTAGTTGAAAATTTGATGAGATTTGAAATTAAGAATATATACTGAAAGCTAGCATTTGGAAATTCCTGACAAAAATTGTCATATTTAAAATTTATAAAAATAAATTGTTCTAATTTTTAACTAATTCTTCTATGTAGGTGGGTCTTCCAGCCCGAGGTAAAACCTTCACTGCAGCTAAACTTACACGATACCTTCGTTGGTTAGGTCATAACACCAAACACTTCAATGTTGGGAAGGTTGTTTATGTTCTTAACATCATTCATATGTTTAATCAATATACTTTGACCTAGTGCAAAATTGGAAATGTCAAGTATGAAGATTAACACACTTATTTTTGGATGTCACAGTATCGTCGCCTTAAGCATGGAGCTAATCAGGTAAACTTTATTATATGAATCTGTGAAATAGATGATGCCTTCTTATTGAATCATTATCTGTATAATTACATTATATATTTAATAGCACAAAAGTTCTGATGATTACTGAAATTATTGTCTCATTATAACTACATTATATATTGAATCATATATATATTTAGTGCTTTATTTTTGCTTTTATTTTTGAATCTCTCAACCTTAGAGCTGATTTTAAGCATCCAAAAGTAGTACGTTTTTATTGGAAATATAAGTATTTATTACATAGAAACCACAAAACTGTAATGAATGTTTTCTTTCCCAATAAAAACCTATCATTTTTTAATGTTCAAAATCAGCCCTAAGGGTTGAGGTTAGTAAAACCATTAGTTATTCCCTTATTGCATGATATATTGTATACTGATGTCTGATCCTGACTGTCATAAGAATTTATGTGGTTCATGATAGAGTGGAAGGTGTAGCAGATGAAAATAATTCCAAGGCAATGTTCTTAAAATTCTTTATCTAACATTTTTACTCAACCATTTACTTCTCTAATTTCTAAAGTTCAATTAACATTTACGGATGGACTCATACAAATATGATGACACAATAGGCTTGGAGTTTAGAAACAAAAAAAGAAGACAGTTTAGAGTAGATGATTTGCTAAAAGTTTTGACAGTCGGTAATTGTGTCTTTTTACAAGAGTAATGCCCCATACACATACACCCCTCATCAATGACTAAATAGTAATATCTTGTAAGGGTCATAAAGGTTTCATCATTGCCACATCATGAGATCATCGTGAGGCAGTGGACAGATGATTCCATTTCTAAATGTTAGTTTTATTCTTGAAATCTAGATGTTTTACTAGCCTGTCATGCTTTCTTAGGTAGTCTTAAATTGTGTCATCTTCTTCTTTACAGTCAGCTGATTTCTTTCGAGCTGACAATCCTGAAGGCGTGGAGGCACGCAATGAGGTAGTTTTCATCCTTTTTTTTTTAATTATTTAATTTGAGTACATTAATTGAGTATGTGACAACTAACATGGTAAAATCTATAGCCTGCACACTAGGCCATAATTGTTTATGATTATTTTAGATTTTTGTGATGGTTTTGCTACTATAATTTGTTATCTTATTCCATTGGATTATTGTTTTAAAAAAAAAAAAATCTTGTTTGCTTAACAAGTTATTTCATTGTTGTGCCTTTCAAGAAAACTGTACTAACTGTTTTGATTCTCAATCATCTAGTTAACTATTTCTTGAATAAAACTAATATTATTCAAATTTGAATATTCTGTGATTGCTAAGTACAGCATTGTGCAAGAACTCAAAACAGAAGACACTGAGAATCAGCGGGTTGACAATTGACATAGTTTAATCCTTTTGCCTCTGTACAAGGATTGATGTTATAATGCGAAATGAATTGGATAATATCAATTATAGAAAGGCAACACCATCTTGACCCCCTAAAAGTAGGAGAAAAAATCCCAACAGAAAATTCATATTGGCTTTCATTGCCTTGTTAGAACAGTGTACTATTCAAACATGCTACCACTGCAATTTGGTTTATTTTGAATCAGTCTGTTAGTATAAGTAACACCCAGCAAATTTAGAATAAATAAACAAGAAAAATTCATATTGGCAGATGTTGTCCTATTTAGACTTGTTATCCTTTAACATAATGCTACTTTTAATATTTGGTTTATAATGGATGATTCTCATAATGTTGACCCTTTCTCTGTGTACATAGTTTTAATATATCACGTGCCACTAGGTAGCAGCATTGGCATTTGAAGATATGATATCTTGGATGCAAGAAGGTGGCCAGGTAAGTTCATTCTTGTTGGATATTTTTGTTAATTTAATGCATTCTTTCACGTTATTTTGCATAAGTTTTAATTTCAATTTAGGTTGGGATATTTGATGCCACAAATAGTAACAAGAAACGAAGAAACATGCTGATGAAATTGGCTGAAGGAAGATGCAAGGTAGTCAAAGATGGCACTGAAATACGTATATGATATGAGAATGATATATTTAATTTTGAGCTCCTCTGATCCATGTTTGTGTTTTCATTGCAGATTATCTTCCTGGAAACAATATGCAATGATGTAAACATAATTGAAAGGAATATTCGTCTTAAAATTCAGCAAAGTCCTGATTATGCAGAAGAGTAATGTTTCATTCCAAACCAGTTGCTGTATATCTTGATGGCTATGTGGATGCATATAAATTAACTTTCTTTTGCAGGCCAGATTTTGAGGCTGGGTTGCAAGACTTTAAAACTCGTCTAGCCAACTATGAGAAGGCAAGTCTATACAATGTACTTTTAACGATTGTCCTAGCTGAGCTTTTTCTTTAAATAATTTCAATTCCTTGCACCAGGTTTATGAGACAGTAAAAGAAGGATCTTACATAAAAATGATTGATATGGTCAGTGGACATGGTGGACAAATACAAGTAAGTTTAATGTTTATTTCATTGTTTCATTAAATGTAATCTTTTTACATAGTTCCTTATCTGGTTAGTTAGTGTAAGAGATTGCATATGGATGTTTATTGTCCATATGGTAGCTGCAGTTTGTTAGTTGAAAGGTGATGGAAGTAATATCGAACAAGGAACCCATGATAGGATTAGCATAAAATGAGTTGATAATTGTAGATGGTGCAAAAATGTTAAAATTTTAGTAGTTCAGCATACTGAACATGCCATTTCCCTTCCCTTGGTGTTCTTCATGTGATGGGACATAATTCAAGAACCAGTTCTGTTAAGTTAGTGGCTTAGTTCAGATCAGTAAATTTTTACTACACTCTAATAGAAACTAAATATAAAATGTAGTTGCAGCATCATCTTAATTATGGTATCTGGGAAATTGAAATGGTTTAGTTTCACATCTAACTTAATAGTTATAGTGCTCTTGATTTCCCTTTATCTGTGTCTTAATTATTTATTCCATATGTTGAAATATCTCAATATTAATATTATATCTTAAAATTATTTAGAGTATCCAATAATATCTAGAATATTTTCGGGCATCTTAGAGATCATCTCTTAGGACCAGTTTCCTTATTTTCTTAGTTTCCATGTTTTCTAATATCTCATAATTTGTTCCCTTATTTAGTTAGGATTATGATAGTATAAATAATGGATTTGTTGTTAATAACTTCTATCTTTTGGTCTAGGTGAACAATATTGGTGGCTACCTTCCTGGGCGAATTGTCTTTTTCTTGGTAAGCTTTTTGAAGGATGTAGTTAAACATCAAAATAACTGTCCAAGATTCACACTCAGACAGAACAATCGGTTGATTCTTATGCTTTCTGACCCAATATTGGCATAATTAATGTAAATGAGCTATCACTTCAACTTTATCCTTTGAAGATAACCAACCCACATATTGCATCATGTAAATAATTGGGTTGCGCTTGTATGGTGAAAATGAATAATTGAACTTTTGTACTTGGCCTCATGGAAAGACACGTCTCCTAGCACATTTAGGAAGCAGAAAATGTTACAAATCTTACTGCCTTGAGTTTGGCGAACAGTCTTAATCTTCTAAAAAGCAAGAAAATATTTTTATGATACTATAAATCCTCAAATGGAAAGCTCCATTAGCCGAACTCAAATCCTGATTTACTATTCTCGATCTGAAACAACAAAGTGGGTTTTGTAGACTATGGCCTAGAGAGATAGCTATTACTTATAAACAGATTGAGTTTCTTAAATTTGCATTTTAGGAATAATGGTGATGGCATGATGCAGGATGGCAAAATACTAAATTTAATATGGTGCGGTTAGGATTTCTTGAACCATTGTATGTTTATGTAAGGGAGATTTGCAAGAATTAATAGGTAGTTAATGCTACTTCTGCTAGTGTCTGAGCCAACTTATGTTAGGGCTAATTTTGTAGGAACAGGAAATATACAAAACCCATGGATACTGGAACTAAATTAGTTAACTAGTTTTTTCTTTTCATTCATAAATGCATGTCAGTATCCCACAAAAATGTTGCTGGAGATTTTGTACTGCTCAGTCCAAATTTGACATAAACTACTTAACATGGACGCGCTTTTCTTGGAATCATGACTCAAGGTTATAAAATAAAAATGGTTGTTATAGAATATTAATGATGGTTGAAAATATTATATATTTTATAAAACTAATATTCTACAAAGTTATGCATAGACTTTGTATCACTGTTAATGTTCTTATGAATAACTAGAAATTTTCTTCTATTTTGTTTTCATGCATTTATATAAACCACAATTTATGTTCTTCAGGTAAATACACATCTTACCCCACGCCCAATATTACTTACTCGACATGGGGAAAGTCAGGATAATGTGAGAGGCAGAATTGGAGGGGATACTGCAATAAGGTATATCCTTATTTTGGGTCTTTTCAATTGCTATTCAACGTAAGGTTAAAACTGAGGATGATATAGGATGTAGAAAAAGGAAGAGATATGAATGTAAACGAACAATCTGGTTACTGTTTTTATTAACTAATAATTACTCTGGAAATTGGGGGTTTTATTATTGGGACCTTTAAACTTCCGTCTTCTTTCTCTTCAATTTCTCTCCCCTCAATTGTAGAAACACCGTCATCTACTTCTAGAGTGCTGGCACAATTGGTTTCTGAGGGAAGGCAAAAGGGTTGTGAGATATAAATTTAGGTTGAAATAGTGAAATAGTTCTAACTCATCTATCTTTTAATTCTTGCTTCATTGCTCTCTTTTTTTATGACATCTGCTATTTCTAGCATCACTTTCAATATTTGGCTGACTACCTAGAACACTGCAATTTTTTTTTAAAGTGAGGCTGGACAACTTTATGCAAAGAAGCTTGCCAACTTTGTTGGAAAGCGTCTCAAATCAGAACGGGCTGCTTCTGTAAGCTTTATCAATTGTATAGATTCAATCTCTGCCTTTTCCCTTGTAACTCAATGCTCATACAAAGTTGATGCTTGAAAACTGTTATCCTTCTACACTTGTGGCTAGACCGTTGTCTACTAAATCTGCATATAACATTTATGTAGAAAATTATGATCTAGTGTGTATCACTTAATTATTGTGAATCTGCTAAACAACACTCAGAAATAGGATCAGTTTTATGTCAATCACTGATTGACATCATTCATCAGTTGCTTTTGTTGAGTTAGTTAGAGGCCGAGGACTAAAACTAAGGGAGTATGCAATTTTTTTTTTCATTCCTGATAATTAATTATATTTCCTAGGAATTATAGTTGCCCAAATGTTATAAATGTGTTTGATATGTTTAAAAGATTTCTGAAAATGTTATCTTGAGTATGATTAATTAAAACTTTCCTATTTTTATGGGAATCAAAGATTCTCACTCCCTCCCATAAGAATATTTTATTGGAAAGAAACTTTGTTAAAAAAATATTTTTGGGAATTTTAGTTTTCTGGGAATATTTTTTAAAATATCTATACCAAGTACAGGAATCTAACATTCCCAATTTAAGATTCTTGGAAAACTCAAGAATTTCTGTACCAAACACCACTTAAGTGAAATCATTAGAAAGAACTTAGATTTAAATAGCCTCTCTAATGACCTAGTTTTTGTCATTAAATGGTGTTGTTTGATCCATGCAGTTGATGCCCACCTGATGAAAAAAGGCTTTTGTTGTTGGAGTCATTATTTTTGGGAAGAGGGTGGGGATGGGGGGTTCTGACTGTGTAGCCATTAAAGTTAAAATGGGGTACTGTTCATGTGGGAAATTTCATTTTATGGCCCTCTTGTAAGACAGTTGTTGGGAGAGAGAGAGAGAGAGAGATACATATGCTGAAAACCAGTCACAACTACTGCATGGACTCTATTTATATAATAAATACAAAAAAACAACTTCATAAGTACTATACTTACATAGTATATTGAAGCTAGACATAATGATACACCTTTCTGACAATGGTAATTCAAGGAGAGTTGCCAAACTTGCCATGCATTTGTAAGTAAGCAGATGTTTAGGATAAGTCCAGAGAAGTTAGCTATACTGGGGTACTGTCACAGGAATGTAAAAAAGAAGATAGATCTTAGGTTTTATTCCTTCCTGGATGTAATGCACAAGACTCAATTATTTAATCTAAATATCAACTATTAAATTCTAAAGCACATCTTTGTGCTGATGACAATTGAGATGATGTTTATATTCAGTAAGAGTGGAGAGCGAAGGAAAAGGATCCTATCCAGGTTTGAACCTCAGGTAGCATCATAAAGGTGCAGGTTCCATACCGAGCAATTTAAATCACTAACACTTTGTTTGGATAAATTGAAAATAGGAAGAAAAAAACAAGAGGGTAAGAAATGGAGTAGAAATAGGAGAAAAAAAAAGAAAAAAATTCTTTTACATTGTTTGGATGAGATGAAAAGAGAGTGCAAAGAAATAATAGTAGTAGTATAAATTTTCATTTTTATAAATATTTAAAAAATAAAATTTATTTTTAAAAAATTTAATAATTTTACTATATTTTTTATTAATATAATATTTATTTTTAAAAAAAATATTTAATAATTTTAGGAATTTAAAATTAAAAAAAAATTCTCTCCTATTTTCATAGTTAACAAGAGGAGAAAACTTTTCTGAACATTGCGTGAATTTTAATTCTATCTCTCCATACAAGACAAGTACAAATAAACAGAGACAAGGAAATAAAATTCATCAAACTTTAGGAAATAAATTCTTTCTTTCCTTTTTTCCTTCTTACCAAACAACGGGGTAGGTTTCATGAATTGCTAATTGCCACTACAGTGATGTTATTTTTACAATAAGGCTTTGTTGAAGTTAACAATTCAATGCTGAACAACCAGTTCTCATATCTGCTGAGTGCATACACAAATATTGAAGTGATGAATGATTTGTGATATTTTTAACTGGTTGTCTAGATATGGACCAGTACACTACAGCGAACAATTCTGACGGCAAGTCCAATTGTTGGATTTCCCAAGGTTAGTGTCATACTTAAGCTTATGGTGTCTGCAGTCATGTGATTTGTTTCTGGAGGAAAAAGGTTGGCAAATTTACACATTATGGCTTATATCTTTATGTTTGTTAGATACAATGGCGTGCACTTGATGAGATAAATGCTGGGGTTTGTGATGGTATGACATACGAAGAAATCAAGAAAAACATGCCAGAGGAGTATGAGTATGTCACAGATTTATAATTTCTCTCTTATTTGCAAGTTGAATGCAACTGGTATATCAGATAACAAAGAAGCACAATGGGAGATCCTATTTAGATGGTGTGGTTATTTTTCCTCCTCTTTTCTTATTGCAGATCCCGCAAGAAGGACAAGCTTAGGTATCGTTATCCTCGTGGGGAGTCATACTTGGATGTTATTCAAAGGTTGATACATTTTTTCATATAAACATTATTTATCTACTAAGTTCAACTTGTTTGATATTAAATAACTCCATTTTAAATTTTATAAAATACAGGTTAGAACCTGTAATTATAGAGCTTGAGCGACAAAGAGCTCCTGTTGTTGTGATATCTCACCAGGTTGCACACAAAACCTTAAGCTAAATTCATGTTTGTAAAGACTTTATGGTTGACTAGTTCTAATCTGCAAGGTTCTACCATATTTTTCTCATTGCAGGCTGTTTTGAGGGCACTCTATGCTTATTTTGCTGATAGGCCTTTGAAAGAAATTCCACATATAGAGGTAACTTGTGAATTCATATTTACCTGAACTCACATTTGTTCTTACTAGATGGGTGCATGTGAAACATGGTGTTGATGCTTTGGCCTGATTGACTTGGTTGGAAATATTTATGACTTGTTTGGTGGTTACGATAGGATATGAGAATTGAATAAGAACTGGTTAGGATTAGAGTAAGATAGGTTCTTATTGTATCCTATGTTTGATGTACATTAAATTAACAAATTTGATACCATTATATTATCTTGTCTTTGTCAATTTCTTACCTAGATCTCATAGGATAAAATTTACCCCAGAGATGGATAGAATAAACTAATAAGATAGATTTACCATATCCTGTTGGTTAAATAAATACTGAAAATAAGGATAGAAATCGTTACCATGTTTTCTTATCCTGGCTACCAAATTGGTTAAAGAAAAAATGAGTGAAGCCTCACTTTATTCCTAATATTGAAAAACATTATCCATATTAGTCTTCAACATTAGTGGAAAACGAGGAATGCAAAGATGGTTTTCTCATCAGAGACTAAAGCAAAGTTTTAGGGAAGTTAGGAACTAAAATGATTGACACATATAATATCAAGGACTAAACTAAGGTTATAATTGTTTGTGGTTATATTAATGGAACGGATATTGGCTTACTTTGCCATCCTTATATGTTGTTGCTGTTTACAATTATTTGATGGAGTTCATCATGTCATGAGTTTTGATGAATGATGATGAATATGGTGAAGATATGTAACGTGAAATTTGACATTTCCAGGTTCCTCTTCATACTATAATAGAGATACAAATGGGAGTTACGGGTGTCCAAGAGAAAAGATATAAACTAATGGACTGAGAGAAACTGAAGAAATTAAACTTCTCTTGCTAATATTATGGCCAACAAACCAATTATCCATTCTTCCAATTTCAATTTATTAGCAAAATGTTAATATTCCCATGAATGGACTATATTGTTTAAAATTACCATAATGAAGGGAACTTATGCTCTTCAAATTCAATATTATTTCATTTCATGTGTAAATGATGTCTCTTTCGGAAATATTATATTTCATCCTTAGCTAATATCCATTCCATAATATTATAAGTTTAAGCTCTTGATTGGAATTGAGAAAAGAATACTTAATATTATGGTAAATATTATGTAATTGTTCTTTTAATTTTGTAATTATTACCGAGGAGTTCATACAATATACTAAAATGTAAAATGTTAGCTCTTCCCGTTATAAGAATATGTATTCAGGAGTTTAATATTTATTTTATCATTCTCTCCTCATTTGGTATTACATTTTCTTAGAGATGTTCAAATTGGGATTAATATATTTTTGTATCTCAGTATAAATGAACTTTTTATGGATAATTTTTCATTTTAACATTATCAACGGATCGTTTTAAATCTTTATGATTAATTTTAAAATTTTAGTTTAGATTAAATGAAAATTTTTCATGAAATATCAAAGTTGCAAGGGTGTATAAAATTTCATTTGATTTTCGGTCCTTCTATGGTAGAAACTGTACCACTTTAGTTCCCTATCAACTTTTCCCTTGAATTTAATATTTTTGTTGTTTTTAACTATTTTAATTTAATATCGTCACTTAATTTCTTTACCTTAAATTTTTAATGTTTATTTTTACAAATTGAACTAATTAAAGTGTTTTAAACTCCTTAACTCAAACCTACCCATCAAAGAATAATTTACTCGATTAAAAAGCCTTTTATAGTAGCAAATTAGATTTAGAGGTTCAAATAAAATAATAAAGCAACTAAAACAAGATTAATGAAGTCAATTTGACAAAAATTATTATAAAACAAAAATTGTATACCAATTATAATAAATGAATAAAAAATGAAATGAATTTTCTTTATTTTGAAGTCCTAAAATAATAATGGTGTGTTCAAAATAATGATTGAAAATATTAAAAGTTATAAAAAATTGCTTTAAAAACTCATTTATGATTGTTTACTATCATAAAAGTGTTCATGTATAGAATCTAACACAAGTTTAAGTTAGCTTAGATATCAATCTCACATAGGATAATGCTTTTGGAAAGTTCATCAGATTCTTTTACATCTTCGCAATTTTTGGATGGTTGAATTTGAATTACTAGAGCCAACTTAGGTCATAGTTGTGACTCACTTACACCTAAACTCAATATAGGGGATGCTCTATATTGCTCAAAGTATACACACTTATCTATCCTTACTTCATTTCAATTAATATTAATTTGAGTATTAGAGTGTTTTTATAGGTGTTTATCTCCTTCACATGTTTATTGCAAGCTTTGTTAGAAATAGATATCATCACTGCAAGAGGAGAGTGTGGCCATCTACTCATATCTTGACTCATACATTTGGTGTTGTTTATAGGAAATGGTAAACTCATTCTTCTTCCACTATACTTATCATTAGTAGACAATATGCCTAACCTCATTAAAACAAAGACCTCCCTTTTTTGTCACCTTATTTTCAACCACTTAATGCCAAATATCTTCTTAAAAAGTGTTCAAACTCAATAAAAATCACCTTCAAAATAAAAAATAAAAAATGGGAAGAAATATGAAGTTCAAGTGGAAAAAGTATATAAACAAGACTTCTCAGCATTTTGGACAATCTCTTCGCTGCGCGTGGATCATGGCTAAAAATGCATTTGGATAAAGGAATTAAGTAAATATTTATTTAATAAATTCATATTACATAAGAGTTTTGTGCTAGAAATTTGATCATAAAATTAAGCTAAAAGAAGTTAGTGAAAATTATAAATTTTTTTATAAACTCTTTAAATTATCTTTTAACTTATTTCATTGGCAACAAGACCCTCTTCATCTAATGGCAAAATGATCCCTGACATCATTATAATTTATTTTCATTATTTAAATGAAAAATATAAAATATATTTAAATTAGTTTATTTAATATAATGCTAATTGATTCAAATGATAAGGAATTTAGTTTCTCTTAAATAAGATTATGACATTTAAGTTCAAATCTTATGAATAAAAAAATAGAAGACAAAAGACAACGGGATAGTTTTATCGTCCACCTAATTTAACTTAAATTAGTTAAAATTGAATGTAATTTCTAAATAACAAAGGCCTTAAATGAAGACAAAATAGATGTATTTTATAATTAGAACAACTTATAATAAAGATTATATGGAAAATACTTAATTTTTCCCCTGTTCAATGAAGAATAAGAGGAAAGGACCATGTCCAACTTGACAATGTGGATAAGAAGCTCGGATATGCCATGAGAGGCCTAGACTGCTAGATTTTTTATCTCACCATTGGCAGGTCATATTTAACGACAAACAACAATAAATACCATTCACATTTCAATACAAATTCCCAATCACAACTTGCATACAAAAGTTTAAACACATTTAAATAAATGAGTTTAAAATGGAATGTTATATTTTGTTTTACAAAATTCGTCTGATTGATTTGCTAGAGTGATCAAATAACAATTATTCCATCTATTTTAAAATAATTGTCATTTTAACAAAACTATTTTTTTTTTCAAAATGATTATCAGCCATTTTAAGATTTCAATTAATGTCATGTTATTTTTTTTCAATTCTACCCTTAACTTTTTTTAAAGTAGTAAAATTTATTAATAAGGATAATTTAATAAATTTGTTCCACTTATCAACTTATTTATTATTCTTTTGAAAATCATTGTAAGAAAATCTTAAATAACATAGAGTAATTGATTAGCTAGAGTGATAAAAATAACTAAAAAAATTGAGTTTTTTATTTTTTTTTTAAAAAGTACAACTAATTTTCAACTGTATTGGAATAGGCCTCTTTGCCTTATTAGATCCCTCTTTACATGAAATAATTATTATATGGTGGCAGTTTAGGGTACGTCAGAGTTCACGAGCCTATACCATTCAGCATGCCATGTCCTCTCTAAAAAGGAATTGATCCATCGCCGGAAGCATGCAGCAAAAAAATGGTGGAATCTATGCAAATATTACACTATTCCTATTGCCATTTAGCTGCGGTTGTAGGGTGATCAAGTTCAAGGTGTCACAAAATAAAGAGAAACAAAAGAAAGAAAGAAAAAAAAAAGAAAAAAAGAGGGTCTGATCCTGACTGGTTCCATTCACATGGGACCCCTGAACATCCATTGCTACTTTTTAAAACAATAATGGGACCAAAGATTATATTCGTACATCTGTATATTAATTTATATCTTTATATATTTTAAATTTAATTTAATAATTATATATATTTTATTTTTTTAAAAGAAAATTCATTCAACCATTCATAAAATAGATCTGAATATAAAAATTATTATACATATGTAAACTAAATATTTTTGAATGGAGACCCCATTCCCAACCCACTTCTAGCCCAAACAAAATATCACCCTTATGTTGACAAAGTTTAAGTAAATAATAACTAAACAAAAATGGGTTGAAAGAAGCTTCCCTTTTCTTGGTTTACTTTGGCTTTGATGCAATATTTTGCTAAAATCTTGACTTGGAATTATGTAGCATAGCCTTGGGATTCCCCTACTCAAATTCACCACATTAGATAAATTATTGAGGAAGAACGGTCCATTAATTTATACGATCTCTTAAATGCTTAAATTATTATTCAATAAATGTTTAAAATAGACAAATTTTTATCATGACTCGATAGCTTTTTTATACTTGTAAAATAATAATTAATTGAGGGTCTATAATAATGATACATTGAAAATTACTCCACCGAAACTATAGTATACAAAAAAGTATAAATAAAAAGACTACACTGCTCCACATGAATATAATAAAACTCAACTACCCCTCTTCTGCTGCCGTCGCCTTCACGAGTCCTTCATTTCTGCTCCTTTTTCTTATCACATCACCCTCCCATGCATAAGTCCCCATTTGCCTCCTTGGATAAAGGGATTCTCCTTTGACTTCAACTCCACCCTTCATTCTCAAAATTTTTGTTACTCCTTATTAATTATAACATAATTTGCAAAATTTACAAGTATTTACAATTTTTTTTATATTTATCCTTTGTATTAAACTTTTCTGAAATTTCTTATAAGTAATATAAAATGGAGGTTTTTTTTTACACAATGGAGTTTGACTTTAAATAAAAATAAATTTGTAATATTATAATTTTTAAAATTTAATACATTAATATCTATATAATTTTTACTTATAAATAAGATCTAAAATAGTAATGTAAAAAAAGAAGAAGATATATTTTTTATTAAATTTAATTAATATTAGTGGATCTTATAATTGAATTATGAGAGTTGATATTCGATAAAATAATTGATGTTCTTTATGTTTTCAATATGACTATAATAACAATAGGATCCCAAATTCACTCCCTTTGCACTAATAGAATACATATATTTAATGCATGAGAAACACAAACTTGTTGCTATTGCTAACCATCATACGCAAATGTATGATAAACAAGAGGCAACACGCCCCTAATTTATTCCCTCATCAAAAACTAACTTCACTTTCACGTAATCACTTTCACATAACACAAAAAGGGCAAGTGAGCAACCACACCACCAAGATTCTGATCCACTGCACCACTCTGAAGTCTGAACCACACACCCTCCTAATAAAACCCTTCCAAGTCCAAACCTTTATGCAAAATCCAAACACCCTTTTGGCCATTCTTCATAATGCCAACCCAATCTGATTCCCCCAACAAGCCTACAACAAACACATTAACTGAAATTTTTCAGAACATTTTCTCAGACAACAGTAACATCATGCTTGCAGCTATCATCTCTCTGCTTCTAGTTATCCTCTTTGTTCTTCTTCTCCATCTCTATGCCAAATGGTTCTTGGCTCAGGCACAGGCTCAGGCACACGCCCGCCGGCGTCGGCGCCGGCGAACGACTGTGACCGTCTCCGATGTCCTTGGCCCTCCAAGGTTCCACCACTTCCACAGCTTCAACATTGAAGACTCACCTATTTCTAGTTCCAACACCAAAGGCCTTGACTCTGCTATCATTAGAGCAATTCCACTCTTCATTTATGAAACACAAGAAGGTGAATATGATGATGAGAGGGGAAACCAAAACAAGGTTGAAGAGGAACTTGAATGTGTGATTTGTTTGAGTGCTTTTGAGTATGGTGAAATGGGAAGGTGTTTGCCAAAGTGTGGCCATGGTTTTCATGTGGAATGCATTGACATGTGGTTGAGTTCACATTCCAATTGCCCAATTTGTAGAGCTCCCATTGTGGTTAGTGTTGTTGACAATGATTCTCCAAATGATAGGGATGAATATCATGATTCTGATTTGGTTGAGATTGTGATTGATGATGCTTCAAATTCTGAGGTTAGAGAGAATGAGCATGGGAATGATCTTGGAGGGGTAAGTGATTCTGTGAATGAAACTTCATCCTCTCTTTTTGGATGCTCTTTGGAGAGAATGCTTAGCAAAGTTTTCCCACCTAATGTAAATGAATTTCATACTTGAAGATATATAATATATATTATATTGTCAGTGTCTACTATCTACACAATTCAACTATAATTCTGCACAGGTTTCTCTGTTGGCTTGTTGATTCACTGGTTCTTCATTCTTCTGTCAAATTGTTCTTGGCATTGGATCTGTCAAAAATTTCTCTATTTGTTTTTTTTTTTTGTCTCTTCATTTCATTTTGCCTTTCCCCCCTAGTTTTCACTATTGGCCAATTCTTGTCACTGTGTTAATGCTTATGTTTTTTTCTTTGATTAGTATTATTCCGAATTGTTTTTACAAGCTGTCACACACATTTTATGTAGAATGTGAAGCTGAAATTAATTTAGACTCATATTTGAATTGCATTCAGTGAGTTTAAAATTAAATTCATCAAATTCAATAAAAGGATTAGTTGAGTGGGCTAGTAAGTGGCTGGTGCTACCTGCTCACATAACACCCCTGCTGATTTCTACTGTTTCAAAAATCTTTGCTTTAGACCAAATCTATAACAATTTATGAGCATCCTTCTATATTGGATTGCATTTATGTTAAGGGCAATGCAGCTAGCTATAGCAACCACTCTATTGCTTATTTTGAACATAGTAGGAAAGTAGCAAATGCTAACACTAGAGGTGGCTACCTAAACCCAAAGGAAAAGACAAAATTCAATACTTATTTGGATACCACTTAGGCACTTACCAGTATTGTATTATTAGTCGCTCATATTTCATCAAACACTTTTTAACAGCAATTGATTGTTTTCTAGAGTTGTTTTGTTTACTGTCACAATCAAAAATAGCCCAAAAAATGGGTTGCTATGTTGCAGGTAAGGAATAGAGTGGAGTCCAGTCCTATAAATATATTCAATAATTTAATCTGAATTAGTTTCAGATAGTTAGTTTATTTTGAATTTAATTAGATATTTTTTTGGGTCTTGTTAAATAAGTTAAAAAAATTAATATAGAACTTTTTTTATTGAAATTCATGATGTTATATTGGAAATCACAAGATGTGTTGATAACACTTGTATAATTTTTTTCATTTTTTATTTCTTAATTAGTGCTTTAAAAATATTTGTAAGCATTTATTCATTTTTTACCATATTTATTCTTTGCGATATTCTTACATAGATTTCTAAACATTATCAAGTGTCTTTAATCTTGTTTATTAACTGGTCATCACATTTTAAGTAAAGAATTGGATGAATAATATATAGTTGTAAACAGTAATAAATATTAATGAAATATTATACTAACGTTTGAAATGATTTGATTGCCACTTTTAATTATGAAATAACAAGAAATCGGTATTTCATCTTAAAATAATAAAATTTCAAATTTCAAATAATAGAAATAATTATGCTGAGCCCACGTCCAGTTAGTGGTAATTACATCTTGATTTACTTAGATTCCAAAATTACACTTATATGCATATTTTATCTTATTATTTTTAAAGGTACAATGGTACTAGATAAAAATAAGAAAATACAAAAATATTTAAAATAATAGATGCCATTGTACAAGAATAATATACAAAATAAAATGTGTAATTTTTCAATAAAAAAACTAAATATAATTATCAGTAACCTCAGGAAATATACTGTAATTAAGTAAAAAAAATGTCTATATAACAATTTGAAATTTTATTTTAACTTAACCATCCAAGACTTATAAATTCAAACTCAACTACTTATGTTAAAAATTTAAAAAGAGAATTTTGTTATTTACAGTAATCCTATCTATTTTGAATAAGATTAAATTGATCCAATTTAACCAATAAAATATATGAATTTTAGGCAAAAAAAAAACTCAAATAAGTTGTCTAAACTTAAACAGTGTAAGATTTTAAAAAATAAAAATGAACTTAATTTAAATTTATGGCTCCAAAAACTGAGCAGTAAACAGAAAGTCAGCGGACAAATTAAAGTGGATACAACATTCAGTGATTTGTGGTCAATGTTTTTGAATTTTTGGGCATAAGCATAAAACTCAAGTGGGTCAAAGAAACTGCAGCAAGTGAGCCCAACAGAAATTATGATTACTTCACTGTATTTATTGTACACCTAGGCCTGACCCAGGGAACTTGTTTAGTCAAATACCACACAGAAACAGAGGACATAGCTAATTTATATTCATATGTTTAGTCAATACTATGGACAATTGGATTGTTATTCCCATACAAAATTTCATTTGATATCAACACGTTTTCCTTATTTTTAATATATTTTTATTATTAATTAAATTTTATATGAAGACACATTTTTAAAAAAATAATATACACCACTGTAAATTTAAATAAGAAATTTTATCATTCATAATAACCTTACCTAATTTAAATAAGATTTTGCTTTGTATTTGTGGTCTAAATTAAATATACAATTATTTCGATATGGTTGTCATAAAACTATTAGCAATGGAAAATGAAGACTTATACGATGAAATTTACAAATTATTCCTTTTTATTTATCCATATTTAAGAAGATAATCTTAAAATTTTAAAATATAATTAATATTTACATTTATATATTATAATTATTTTTAAACTTCTTGATACCTCTTTCACTATTATTCTTTTTACTTATAATAAACATAAAATGTTTAAAAAATGATCATAAGTACTAATTATATTGTTTTATAATTCTAAATATATTTAAAAAAAATAGATTACAAGAAAAAAATATATTTGAGGTGAAAGAAAGACAAAAGAGAGATATTTTCATTGAATTGAAGAATCATTTAATATGTAAGCTATAATCGACATATTGTAAGACTTTGAATGGTACAAATTTGAGGTACACAAAAAATTGTGCCTTTTACTGGTTAATTATAAATACACTTCAAATACGAAACTAAAACAATTTTTTGTGTTTTACTTTTGGTGATTTTATTAAGAGAAATGTATGGAAGGCATAAGTGGAATTCACATGAAAATAATCTTTACACGGATGCAAGGATTCAGGAGATAAGTGAAAAAACAATTTCCAACTTTACCATATTAACCTCATTTGTAAAATGGAAGAAAATTCATTTATTAATTATATAGACAAAAAAATATATAATAAGATAATAGTAAAAACTTTTCATTTTTTTTATCTTGTCAATTTCTTTTTACCCATGGTTTCTTAATTTTTTCCTTACTTCTTTCCAATATTTTAGCATAGCATAAATGCTACATATTCTTTAATATAGTGCATTTGACAAAACAACTTAGGGTAACTTAAAATAATAAAAAAAATAAAAAATTTCATTTTTAATTTTTTAAAAATAATTATATTTTAATTTTTGTTTTAATTTAAAAATATTTAATTGAAGTTCTTAATTTTTAAAATACCTTACTTATAACATCTGAGATTAATTTAAATAAAATTACATCAAGTTAAATTAATTACTATTACAAAAATTTTAATCATTTTATAAAATATTTTAATTATAATCCTTTCATTATAATTAATTTATTTAAATTTAATATAATTTAGATTATATCACCAATCATAATTAATATATTTTAAAAAATAAAAAATTTTAATTTTTAAAAAACTAATATTTAATTATTTTAAAGGATTAAAAATATATTTAATCAAAAAATAATAACAAATCCACTAAACTATCTTAACATGTATAATGAACTTAAATTTATTGAACTTTAACAATATTAAAAAACATTTAAATTTATGCACAGTTTATGATTATATTTTTATACATTTTAACTTATTTTATAAATTTTATATAAATTATTAACTAGAAATATAGATAACTAAAAAAATAATCAATAATATATATATATAACTCTTCACCTATATTATTCTACATAACTTTTCATTAAGAATTCAACATAAGTGACTAAGAAAATAATATATTTCCGTAAAAAAAAATAAATGATTGTGGAAAAAAAAAGATAAAATATATTAAAATAATTAAATTATAACAATGTTATTATGTCAATATTTATTTATAAAAATTTAATTAAAATTTTAAAACTATAAAAAATTGATAAAATTACAAGAAGTAATAGATTGATTTAATTTTTTTCTCATTAAATATTTTCAGTTTTTGTTTCAGTAGATATTTAAAGTTATTAATTTGTATTGTCCTTTATTCCATTTAAATTTTAATAATTAAATATTTTTTGGTGAAAATATTTAAATATATTTTATTCCTTATATTTTCATAAGTTTTTAACTTTAATCTTTCTAAAATTTTTTGTATGATTTTGATGTTTATAATTTTGATTATTAATATAGTTATATAAATAATTAATATGTAACATTATTTTTATTAATTATGCCATTATTTAATAGTCATTAAGAATAAAACTATTAATTTAAAAAAATAAAACTTAAGCTTAAAAAATTAAAAGATTATAATAAAAAACTTGTAAAATAAAGGGTTACTTAAAACATGCATCTAATATTTTATAAAATCTTAGCTCAGTCGTTCGTGCACTAACTGCAAATATTTATACAAAACTCCCTAAATATCTTAAATTTCATTAAATTCTTTATAGTTCACAAATGTATTAAAAGTAAATATTTTTATGGTGAAAACTTAAAATTATTACTTACTTAGACAAGAAAAAAATTTAAACTATATGAAAATAATATGAAAGAATAAGCACCGAAACAAGTTATCAAGTTTTCAAATTGATGAGAAGGACTTTAAAATTGCTGCGGAACAAATTTACACTAGGAAAAAAACTAACATTTACTAACAATTTTCAAATGTTAAAAACGTTATTATTGACATAAACTTTGGAAAGCTAATATGTTAATAAATAATATTTAATATTTTGATAATATATGTTATTATACACTAATAAAATTATTTGTTAGCACAGTATATCAAATTATTAATATATATATATATATATATAAGTTTGTAAGGTCTATATTAATAATTTTTTATTAAAAAAATATACAAACGAAAATTAATCCAATACAAAATTGTTGAACAACGATTTGTTTGTAGTGTTTAGAAGTACTTGATCATAGAACTGTTATTACATGCTAAGAGGAAAGATTAAATGTAATTTATTGATTAATTTCTAAAGAATGAAATAATAAAGATAAACAGTAAATTCCTCAAGAAATTATTATTTGAGTTTTTTATTTAATAAATTTTTATAGTTCTTATCATAAAAAATGATTGTATTAAATTAATTTTGATCAATCTTATGTGATAACAATTCATACAAATCAATATTTATTAAATTTTCATTATAAAAATTTTAAAGTATTTTATCTTCATCTTGAAAATATGAAACTGTAATTTATTCATTCTATTGTCATTTTAATTAATGTTATTTTAAAATTTTTGTAGTGAAAATATATTATAATTCAATATCTAAACTTTAACAAAGTTTATATACGCAGAATATATATATATATATATATGATTTAATATAAAATATAATAAAAATAGATTAATTTGTGTAATAAGTCAAAATTTGTATCTGATAAAAGTAATTTTGACAATTTTAAAAAAATTGGCCATTGATCTATATTAAGAAAATCGAATTAAATTGACCAACTGAATTAAAAATTAATTTTTGTTTGAACTAACTGAACTACAAATTATTTTAGTAAAAATCATTGGTAAATTGATAAATTAAAAAAATAGTAAAAAATCAATTTAATATTATTTTAATATTTTAAAATAAAATAAAATATGTTATATTTTATTTAATTTTGTATATATATATATATATTAATTCAAAAAATATTTTTTAAATTTTTAATCATTTTAAATTATGATATTAATGTATTTTATTATTATATATAATTTTATATTTTTAATATAATATATATTATAAATATTTTTTAAAAAATATTTAATAATTTTAATTTAATTATTATTAAATTTTAAATTAATATTTTAATTAATTTAATGATCGATCCAATTTTAAAATTTTGTTTCGTAAAGTATATCGTAAAAATTAAATTTCAATTAAATATATTTATATAATTTATAAAATTTTATTTTATTTAAAATACAAGATTCTTTTAAAAATATAAAATAAATAATATATAGGTTACACTAACTTATTTTAAATTAAATAATAAAGTAGCATTCTAATAAAATAATATACATTCATAAGCAATTAGTATTTAATAATAAATTTATATCTAATAAAAATAGTTATAAATTGATGCCTAAAAGTTATGTCTTAAAAAAATTTAATACCACATAATATTAATTGCGATGTTATTTGGACTAATAAAAAATTTTAAGTAGTCTCATATGAATTTATTTTTAAACGTTTTTTATAGTGTGTAACAATAAAAAAATTATATACAATAATTTTTTATTAAAAATTATAAGATTCAATGTATTAATAATATTAAAATTAAATATGATCTTTTTATTAAAAATTATTATTTATTAATTATTTATTAAAAAATATTTTTATTATAAAAAAATTTAAATCTGCTAATTTTTGGAGTCTTGTAAACAGCAAGGTTTAAATTATTTTTTTAAAGTCAATATTTTAAAACCATTTGTACAGAATTATTTTTGGTTAAAATAGTTGCTGATTTTCTTCACAATCTTAAATCATTTTTCAAGATCCCAAAAGTATTAATTCCTTTATTTTTCTGATTTTATAATAGTTTCCCATTTTCAGCTGTAATTCCTGCTCTTTTCTGTATATTATTACCAAAAAAATCACTATTTTTTAATGGAATTCATTTTTTGTCGTTCGATTCTTTAATCCGTTATATGTTGTTGTTCTTTGTCTTGTGCATTTAATGGTGGTAGATGAGAGGATGTGACAGGGCACATGAGCATTTAATCATGGTAGTTCCCAAAATATTTTATATTCTCTTGCTTCTTCTTCCATGGATGGCTTTAAATAACCTTAGAAGATATATGTACAAGCCAGTATACTATTATTATGTAAACATATGTTACACAAAAAAGGAACGGTGAGAATTTAAAAAAAAAAAATCTTTCCATGTTCACGTTTTTAACTTTATTTAGATATTGGTAAAGTATTTATTGAAATGATATATTACAAATAAAACTTATTTACATAAAAGTTCTAATCTACCAATTGAATCATATTTCTTCATTGGAAGATTAGAATATACATGCAATTTTAGTTTTTCTCCGTTTCTGCAATAAACTTGAGTGATAGATAAAGAGTTAATATGCATGTGAACGTTGAGACGAGAAAAGATGAGTACCTGTTTAAAAACACATCTTTTTAGTAAAAAAATAGTAACTTTTTTAGAATCTGTTTGAATAGAGAGGTTTGGAGGAAAAAGAAATAAAATTAGAGGTAATAATTGATCATATTTCTTAAAAGAATAGGAAGAAAATAGCGCGTAAAAAAATAAGAAAAATATATTCTGATTCATATAGTTACACTACTTGTTACTTTTATCCATTTTTTATTCATAATTAATCAATTCTTTCAAGAAAAAAAATCTTGAAAACACTAATTGACGAAGGAATTGATACTACTTAGTGCCAAAACAACAGTATATATATATATATATATATATATATATATATATATATACACGATGCAGGGAGTGAAATAATGGGAGATATATATTCATCGAATAACAAAAGGACGCATCATCGTCCCTTGTTGTCAGAGTATTAAATTAAATGTGTATGACTCATCACTCTCAAAGATGTCAAAATAATGGCCATGCTATGGTGGATTATGAGCAGTGCTAGTGAACAATTTTTAAGAGACGTTGGATGGATCCAAAAAAATAAGCACAAAGAAATTGCATTGATACTGTACATCAAGTACTTACGATCAACAATGTATTTACGTTGTTCAAACTAAGCAGCAAAGTACACATTTTATGAATCAGTAGAATCCTTAACTATTGAATAATTTAAAACTTTGAATGCCAATGACTTGAACTTTGGATGCTGGCTCCATGTATGAAGGCACATGAAGTTAATTTGCCTTCGTAGCTGCAAACGTGATTTTGGATCTCAATTAAAAGTAGACCCAAATGCTTAGTTGATGGCGATGATAAAAAGATGCACAAATATAAATTGGGTCTAAATTCAATTGGTCTAGCTAGACCTAGAACAAGAGTCTTCCAATTTGATGCATTGAGCTTGGAACATGTGTAAAGTTATAAGGAATAGTGCTTGTGTTGTTCAAGGATCTAAAATGATCCTGGTGATTTGTGTTTGAGTTCTTTTAAACTTGATTCGAGAGACTTTCAAATTAAGATCCGAGACCGCTCTTCATATTCTACCTAAGGATATACTTGTTGATCAAGACCTTTATATTCTTTTTAAAAAATAAAAAATTATAACTCATTGAATTTAAAATATAAATAGATGTAGATAATTTTGATATACCAGACAATCATGATTCCTTTCTATGTGGACACACGTTATAGTAATGCAAGAGTTGAGACTTCATGAATTTAACACGTGCTTTAAAGATTTTATGTAATTCTTGAAAGACATCAAAATGATTTAGTTTAAAAACCAAGTTTAATAGATCTCCTATTAATGATGAGAGCTAAGAAATCATTTTGACTAATGGTTGAAGGTTTGGTGGATTTAACATGTGCCTCAAAAAATTGAGAAATTAGTCATCAAGAAGGCATTACAGGTAAAAGCAAAATAAAGTCATCAAGAAGTCAAGAAGGCTTTTACCTTTTGACTATTGTTGAAATAATATTGAGATGTGAGAATTCTTAACTTATTCTCTTCTTTTCGTATCACTATTTTTTCTTTTATAATATCTTATGAGATGAATTAGGAAGTTCACGAGTCAAGAAAATTAATGATATAAACAAAATTATTTTTATTTATCTTTTTTATATATTGTTTCAATGGGATGGATGAAAATTATCAAAAGAGATAAATATATGCAACAATTTCATTTATGATCTTAAATTGTAATTCATAACAAATTTAGTGACTATTTTTTTATCATTGACCGCGCATGCATGCTAAATATCTTGAAAGTGTTAGTTTGGAGTGTATAACAATAAAACTAATAAAATTTAAATTTAGATCTTATATTAGCTTCCGATTCTTTTACAATTAAATTAATCTTAATAAATTAAAAACAAAACAAAAATTATTTAGATAAAAAAATTGATATTTTTTATTTAATAAAAAAATATTTCTATTAGTGATGGAATTGTGCAACAACTAGTAGTCCAATTAAAAGTCATGTACTTTTACTACAATTTGTAATTGAAATGGAAATTGTGATATTTTTATATTTTATTTTTCAATGTATAAAACATTAAAAATGAAAGAAATAAAATATATATAATATAAAAAAAGAAAAAATATAAAATATAAAATATAAAAAATATTTAAATATAAATATTATTAATATATATATATATGAGTTAAAATTTATTAATATTATGTATTAAATTTTAATATTTACATCAATTTAATAATTTTATATAAAATAAAAAATTTATTAATTCAACTACTGATTTATGTTATAATATTTTTATCATTATATATATTAAATTTAAAAAAAATTAAAAATATATAAGTATATTATTTAATTATTAATATATGTATATTTATTTAAATAACATATAAACCATTAAAATAATGCTATGATATGAAATATTTATTAATTTTTATTTTATATAAAAATTTATATATATAATCTGTTTTATAAGCTTTTAAATTTAATATTTGAATTGATAAATTTTATATTTTATATTAAATTATTAAATTGATGTAAGTATTAAAGTTTGATATTTAATATTAACCAATCATATATATAATTTTAGATAAAGTTATTTTATTTAATAACTCTTATATATAATTAAATTTTATTAATTCAATCGTTATATTAATAAATTAAATTATATAGATTATATTTATAAAATTTTAAAAAAATAATATTTTATTAAATAAATTTAAGTTAATTGATATTATAAAAATATATTATCTGTTAATTTAAATTTATTTTTTAAAATATTAATTTTTTAAAAATTTTATAAAAATATAATATAATTTATTAATTTAATAATTAAAATTATAAAATTTAATTATTTATAAAAATTATTAAACAAATAATTTTAATTAAAATTATTTTTTAAAATAATTTGATATGATATATATATATATATATAATAATAATAATAATAATAATTTTTTTTAAAATATTCTAGCATAATCTTGTTTTGATGTGTGTCTAAGTGCTTTTAATGTATCTAGGTGATAAGCTCTAGGTATCTACATAAGTAGCCTTCATGTTTTCTTGTTATCTTGTTAAGCCACATGTAAAGACATTTGCGTTGAGTAAAACATGATTCGAATTTTTATAAAATTCAACAATTGATTTTTAATTAATATAAAATTAATTTATTTAGTTTTTAATATTAAATTATATAATAAATTATATTAATATCTTTTAAAATTCAATAAAAAAATATTATATATTTCTTTTATTTTTAATTCTACATAATTTTTTTAATTTCTTATAATTTATATTTATAAAAAATTAAAAATAATAAAAAATAAAAATATATCAAATATTTATTAATAAATTTTACAAGATATTAATGTAATTTATCTTAAATTATATATAAATGTTAAGTTTTATAAATTTTATGTATTAAATATTCAATTTTAAATGTGAGAAAATATGTTAAAATATCATGAAAATATGACAGCTAGACAATTCTGCGAGCAAATTTCTGAAAATGAATTTGGTCATATTTTTAGCATATCAACTGAGCCCCTATTTTGTTTTTGTTCCCACACAGTGCTTTCTGTTTCAACAAATAGTGCACTCTAAGCATCATGATATTCATTAACTTATTTCATGAAGTTAATGATTACATCTTATGTAAATCAATAAAGTATTATTTTTATAAGATTAAATAAAAAATGAGGGTATTCTCAATCCCATTACTATTTTATATAAAAATAATAAAGGACGGCGACAAGGAAAGCTTTGTTTTTTCATTAAGATCACACCGCATGCTCAAACATTCTTAACTTTATCTTGATAATCATAAATTATATGTTTTTATTTATACATTACAAATAATATTAGTTTACACAAAACTAATTAATATGTCAATTGAATCATATTTCGTAATTAGAAGATTAGAATACCAGCAAGTTTATATATGCGTTCGTTTTAGCGTTAATTAATTTTGCACACATTTCTTCTTTCGAAGTTAGAGAACTCAGTTATGCTAGGTTTACACCACAAATACAAACATGCTCTGCATTAATTTGTGTGTGAGAAATGATTTTAATAAAAAAATAATTTTGTATTAAAATTAAAATAAGAAAATATTATTATTTATTTAAAAACGTTTAAATCATAAAAACTAATTATCTTTGGAAAACCCTTAAAAAAATAATTAATTTTTAAAATAAATCAATATAAACACTCATTTAGTGGATAGATTTGTGTGAGCAACAAAATATCTAGATAAAAATATCAACCTCTAATTTTTAACATTTAAAATAATGTTTTTATGATATTTTTATACAATAAATATTTACATTTTCAATAAAATTATGTTATTTTAAACACTTAAATTATAAATTTAAAATTAATAAAATCGATGTAATATATTAAAGTTCGTAAAATAAATTAATTTGTTTGATTGAGAAAAAGAAAAAGATGCAAAGCGAAAGAAAAAAATTTATAATTTTTTTTTTGTTTGTTTGTTGATGTATGAAAATAAGAAAAAATAAACTAATTTTTACGGCTGGTATCAGGTTTTTGTTCGCTTTTAGATTAGTGAGAAAATTGGAGCAAGAAATTTGTATTTTTTTTTAAATTATTATATATTTCTTAAAATATAAACAAAAATTATATTAATAAATTTTAATTTTAATTTATTAAATTTTATATTATTAATATATTTTTTTTCTTTTTTATCTATCCATACAAAAATAATATTTTTCTTTTTTTCTATTTTAAATAATTCAAACAATTTTTATTTTATTTTATTTTTTTTCCTATTTTTTTCCTATAACCCATCAAAGCATAAAAAATGGTTCAATAATGTTATATTTTCTCTTTTTTTTTTTCTTCTTGATCAAGTAATATGATGATATTCAAATAGTCATGTAACATGATTGGACCTTCCTATTAATTGGGGTGAAACTGCATGGAACGGAAAACCGTGAATAACAATTCAATTTGTTGGCCTGTTTTAATGGAATGGGGAATGCCTTCGGCTTCTCATTAAAGGGCTTTACTTTTTCGCATCTCCGATTTTTTCTTTTTATACTCGCACTTTTTTTTAAACATTTGAATATTTTCATTTTATTCTTTATATTTTTTAATATACAATCCGTAAACTAGTTTATAAAATGTATTTTACATTCCGCAAATTAATTTACGGAATATATTTTATGAAATGTATTTTTACATTCCGCAAACTAATTTGTGGGATGTAAATTTTTACATTCCGCAAATTAATTTATGAAATATAAAAATATACATTCCGCAAACTAGTCTACGGAATGTAAAAATACATTCTGCAAATTAGTTTATAGAAACCGCAAATTAATTTACGAAATATATTTGTTAAAGAATATAATTAAAAAAAATTACAAAAAATGAAGGAAGGTACAAAAAGAAAAAACGGGATGCAAAAAGCAATCCCTCTCATTAAAACTGACACCGTTTGCTGTGTCCAAATAGCCTACCAAGTACCAATGAGCTAATTTTTGTTTGTTTATTTATATAAAATAATATTATTATACTAACAAAACAATTGGATATTAAGATTATTTTTATTAGTTTAATCTTAATTTGATAAAAAACTTATACTAACAGTAAAATATATGCATTATATTAATGATATGACAACCGATAATATATGTTAATATTATATATATATATATTAATGATTTTTTTTTCACATGTTCCTCTATATTATTAGTATAATTCATAATATTTATCCTAATATTTTAATTTTATTAAATAAAAACTGTACTAAGTGACCTTTTATATTTCTACTTGACTTTCTTTTTCTTATACTTCATCAGCATATTCTTTGCGGATTTTATGTATATATCCATTATATGACGTTTTATTTTGTAGCTAGTGTTTATTTATTTATTTTTACATAAAAAGTAGTGGAAGAAAAAGGTATGTTGAATGATAATATCTATATATTTTGACCTTATTTGTATGTTGGAAGGTTTTTCTTTAAACTTAGTGGACGAATCTCATCGTTATCTTTAAAATTTAATTTTTTGATAATATTAATTTTTAGCCATCTTATTTTTATATGACTTCCAAACTATCCTGGATACAAGAGAAAGAGCAAGAACAAGCCAGAGAAAGAGAAAAAATGTATAAAGATTAGAAGTGTGACATCCTGGATTATGTACGATAACAACTCTTTTTCTACTTTTTTTTTTTTTTTCTGTTCTGTTTTATCTACATACCATTAATTATTCAATACGTCGTGCAGAGAAGTTTATTTGGTTTGAAATTCATTTCATTTTCAGTCCTTGTTATTTTATTTTAATTAGGGAAATGTTTTGTGAAAAAAATAAAATAAAAATAGATGACAATAAATTGTCTTTTGAAGTATGATTATAAGATGGTATTTGCTCTAAAATTAATTTTTTATTAAACTTATTTTGTTTATTAACTTTTTAAAAAGAAAATATTTAATTAATTTAGATGTTAAATTAAAAAAATTTATGATATAAATTAAATTTATAATATTTTTTAAATATTTAATATTTTATTAAATAAAATTAATTTAATGTATATTAGTATATTATAAGAGATATATTATTCGTTAAATTGATTTATTTAATAAGGTATTAAATAAGTTTATATTTTTATAAAATATTATAAATTTAATATATATTATTAAATTATTTAATTTAATAATTAGATTAATAAAATTTATATATTTTTAAAAATTCTTAAAAAAATAATTTTAATTAAAATTATTTTTGAAATAAATTGATCTTCATTCAATATTAACTTTTGATAAAATTATTTTATTTAATAATTTTTTAAAAATATTAAATTTTATCAATTTAACTGTAAAATTTTATAAAATTAAATAAATATTTATTATTTAACATATACTAGCATAAATATATCATATATAGAATTAAAATTATATAATAAAATATCAAAATTTTTAAATTTTATAAACTTAATATGCATAATGAAAATTTTTAATTTAATGATTGAATTAATAAAATTTAATATTCTTAAAAAATATTAAGTAAAATAATTTGAGTAAGAATAATTTTTAAAATAATTTAATCTCACTCATTAATTTATATTTTTTAAAAGCATCACATTGTGATTATAACTATTTAACTTGAAAGGATAGTAATCATCAGTTATAGTTATTTACTTATTGGTTTGTGAATGAATAAGAATATTGAGTATGATATTGTGTTGTCAAATTTAAATTTCTTATCGATTATTATTCATACATCAGAGCTCAATGGTATTTGACAAATATTTCCTTAACCTTTAAGATATTTAGTGAAATAGTCATGGCCATGGCCGTCTAAAAAATGAAGCTACAATTTTTTGTATGAATTTAATGTTTATAATGGATACAGATGTACAGATAGTGAATACTACAATAAAGATTGTGCAAGTCACGTTATTCTTACTTTTGAAACTACTATATTTAGTGTGTTCATACATTTTTGTTTATTACTTTTAGAAAAAGCCTATTTCATATACCTTTTATATAAGAGTGATAATTATCGTAAATATAATTTTTAATTTTTATCGGTTAAAATTATCATAAATAATTAACAAAAATTAAATATTCAGAAACATACAATTATGATAAAAATTATCAGAAAATTTAAAAAATAGAATAGATATAAATAAACACTGTGCACTTATCTATCAATAATCATGAGAAATAAATGCAATGCAATTGATGAGGGTGGCAAAGTGTAAAGTACGGTAATGGAAATTGAATAATGGACCCAATGCCATAGCTATGAGATCTATCAACTTTCTTTCTCCAATCCTATCTGTAATTCCTGAGAAATCAGGTTACTGGATCTTACTTAACTCACTTTTAAAAAATTATCAAAATTTTATTTTAAATAAATTGAATCATATATTTAATTAATTAATATATTAACATCCCTTTTTACTCCCAAAATTAGACATTAAATAAGTAAAATTTGCAGGTATAGATAATTAAAAAACATATGTAATTGATGAAAAAACTGAATACTATGAATGACAATGATATGATCTATGGTTTCAACATTAACAAGATCAAAGCTAGAAATAAATTAAATAACAGATTTCTCGAGAGAATTACTAACATGGAGGGAGGCTCTGCAAAGAGGGCAACTAGGATGTGCAGAAAACCACATATCCAAGCACTCAGAATGGTAGGCATGTTGACATTCTGTTAACACCTTCAATTTTTCATTTTCTTGGAAAAGACTCAAACATATGCAACATTCATTCTTGTCAAAACCTGCACCAACCATGTTAATTCCATTATTGGTAGTTGAAGATGGAAGCATGGTGTGGTTTGTGAAGTCAACTTTAACCCATTGATTATGAGGGAGGGGAGACATCACTGTGGTGGGTATGTATGTTTGTTGTTGTGAGAAGCAACGGCGACATAAATGGATGCACAAGAACAATGAAGGAACAAAGATGAGAATGGCAATAAACCATAGGAATAGGAATAGGCCTTGGCTGTAAGAGTGGAAATTTGAGTCATTTAGCTTGTTGAAGTGCCACTGAATAAAATGGTAGTTACGCTCAGAGGCCATTTTTGATGGTGGTATATGCAAGAGATTGGATTCAAGGTCACAATGAAGTATGTGTAGAGACTTTGGTTAAAAAGTTAGATTGGAAATTAATAGTATAAGATAAATATATGGTCATAGTGTCATAGCTGCAAGAGGTAGTTGTTCTTAGAACGTAGCTTCGTGAATCCTGTGTGGGGTGGTTGAAAGCATTTGTTGTCACCTCCTTTTTATCATGCATTTTAATATATTTTTTAATTCTTTCTATTTTTATTTTATTTTATTTTTTTTACCAATTTTACTTATTTTAAGATTTACAACAAACCTTTTCATATAAAAATCGGATGAGTCTATTTCAACTCTAACACAAGAAAACAAGGTTAGTCTGCTGTGATAAAAATATAGGAATTTACTTATGATGAATTGATATATAAAAAAATGTATACAATTATCTCATCATTATTTGTCGCATCATTAAAAATTATTAACTTTTATAGTAATTTTTTAAAAAATTATATATATTATAATTTTTAATTAATTAAAATATAAAAATTTTACACTTATAATATATAAAATTAAATTCAAAAATTAATTAATTTTATTTTTTATGTTAAAAGATATTACTTTATGAATCTCGTTAATCTTAATTTTTAAAAATTTAATCCTTTAAGAAATTTATTTGTATACACCTAATACAATGATGAAAAGAGATTAATTTTAACAAAAAATTGTTATAGAAATTTTTACATTATGAAATAATTAAAAATTATGCTAAATATAATTTTTCAAGTGATTGTTTATAAAATTACATTATAATATTATATTTTAAATAAGTAAAAATTCCTACGTCCAAATAAACTAATGGTTTATTTATAAATATATATATATATATATTAGCAGATTAAAAATTTTAAAAGAAATAAATATATAATTTTAAAATATTATATTAAAATTTTAATAATAATAATAATATTTATATTTATTTAAAAAGATTATTTATTTGGGTTAAAAGATTTTTTAAATAACCTGATATATGATATTTGTAATTACACAGATTTAAAAATAATAATTTAATTTATTTATTAAATATGTCTAATTTGATATAAGCCTAATATAAATTAAATTATAAGTTATCAATGAAAAATTTAACCTATTTTCCCTCTTGAGTATACATTATTATTAAATAATAATTATTTATTTTTGAAGAATTATATTTTTGTAAAAATAAATTTAATATACTGATAATACAACAATTTTTTATATTTTTTATCTAATTATATATTTTCATTCAATAAAAAATTATTGAATGTTGTAATAATCTTTCTAAAAATTATATTAACCATACTTTTAAATAATTATGAATATAATTTTTACATTAATAATATATTAAAATTAAACTCAAAACATTAAATATATTAATTCTTTTTATATGTTTCTCTAAATTTAACATTATTGTAGAATAATATATTAATACCTCATTAAAACATTTAAAATTAATTTAAAAATATACCACTGGATGATGTCATAAAATAATTACATTGATGAGAGCCTTATCCACTATTATATTATGTATGGGCTAGGCTATTGACAATTTGGTCAATTGATAAGAGATGGGAATTAATTTGGTATGGTTGGACTGCCGAACTACTTGTTATTAAGTATTTACTCTTATCCATTTTATAAAATTCTTTTAAATTATTTAATAGTTCTAATTTAAAAATTTTGTAAAACTTTAGAAATATTTTTTTGTTTTTTATATTTATTGATATTTCATGGTATTAACAATTTTAAAATATTATATTAATATACAATAAAAATTTATTTTAAATGAAAATAATTTTAAAATGTTATATTAAATTTAAAAAATAAATATATTAATTATTATCCTTATATATACTTTAATATGTATAATTTGATAAAAAAAATTATAAAAATATTAAATGTTATATTTATAGATGAATATTATTAATTTTTTAATTCTATTAAATATTAATATTTTTTAAATGTTTTTTGAAAGGCAAGTAACTGAAATATCATTAAAAAAAGACAAGAGCTAAAACACATCAAAAAGTCTAACATATTTTTAAGGTTCATATATTACTTTTTTATTATTATTATTATTATTATTATTATTTTGTAAGCTTACACATTCATGGGATTCTATTAATATCAATCTGATGGTAAAACAATTTAAATAATTTATTAGAAATTTTAAATTTAAATTTGATGTTTTATTATATAAAAAAGTCATAAATATATATATATTTAGTGTAATGGAAATTTTCTATCCTAAAGTAAGGATATACAGCCATGTGATTTAATTTTTAGCAAGAAAAATAAAATATATATTATATATATTTTAACATTTTTTAAGAAAAAAATAAAAAATCAAGAAAATAATGAAGAAATATATGCAAGATTCTGATAGACATGTATTATAGATAATACAATCAAAATTATATTCTATTAGAAAATATTATAATATTTAATAGTTTAATATCTAATATTATATTTATTAAAAAATACTGTATTATTCAGTACTTTAATATTCAACGGATAAAAAATAATTATTGAACAACTAATAAATACATAATAATCATACACTTAAACAATAATAATATAATGGCTAAAAAAATAAAAATTAATTAAAATTATAGTTAATCACTGTATAATATAAAATAAATTATTGTTATAGTTTGTATTAATGTTTTGAAAATTGAGTTAGTAGCTAACACTTTGAATTAAGATAACAAATTTGTTTAATAAGTGAATTATTTTTTATTTTTAACTAGATTGAAATTTCCACTTCATCACATTATTATAATACAGAGAATTTACATTGAATTAATATCATTCTTAAATTACCTTAAATGTTTTATCAAAAAATTTTATAAAAATTATTTGGACACATGTGTCTCATAAGCACTTTCATTAAGTCACTGTGAATTATATATCACTCTCAAAAGTATTAAGTATACATAATTGCCTCTTGAAGTGTTGTATATCTAATTCAAATGAGCATTGTTTCATGTCACATGAATAGAATCCTAACATGAAAAAATTAATTAAATGGTTTAGTTTCATTAACAATGGGATATTTACTGTACTTTTATGTTCAAGACTTAAAATTTATCCTCTTTATAATCCAAAATCATTATCATTCGAAAGGATTAGTAATTTTTTTTTTACTTTTTACACATCAAAATTAATTACACCGTGTAATCAACCACTTGTTTTGCATTGTTTTCAACTACTTTAAATGCGGCTCTTAAATCATAATAAAATGATGATGGTGTATATATATTTTCTACATAGATATGTCTGTAAGTTTATATTTGTATCTATCAAAGAAATAATATCTTCATCTTTAAGTAAAAATATATTTATAGATAGATTGACCTCATTATTGTTCTAAATTCAGTTATCGTTTCAAAATCTTTTAAAGACAAAAACCTAAAAAAAAGTGCAAAATCTAATTCAAAATAATTTTTAATTATTTACATGTACAATACAAAGTATCTCAAACTCATCATTGAAATTATAAATATAACAACACAACACTATTAGTAATTTTTATATATTCAAATTCATATATACTCATATTATTAATTTTTTTTTCGTTATATACATTTTTAATTTGCAAATCTGTTTTAGAAATTTCAATAAAGTTTACTCAGGTTAGAGAGAAATTATTTTATGTTTTACTTATTTTTATTTTTAAAATTACTTCAACTTCTCTTAAATATTTTTTTTTCAAATTTAAAATATAAAAATAATTTTATTTTATTTATTACATTCAAACTAATTTCAAATATCAAAATATTATATATATATTATGCTTTATCAAATAAAAAAAATTATCATTTTATTAATTTAATTAATCATGTAAGATAATAAATCAAATAAATTATTTATCCATTATATTTCATATACAATAAAAAACATAGAATTCAACTATCTTATCATGTTCGTTTATTTATTTATTTATTTTTTAATTAAAATTTTCAAACGATACATCTATTTAGTTACTATTTAAAATAAGTATTTTAATTTTAAATACACAAAAATCTTATATAAATAAAAATTTAAAATAATAAAATATATCAAATTATTTTATTATAAAATAAATATATATAATTCTTTAATCAAATATATAATACCTTCATTTTTTATTATCAAATAGACTAGTATAAATCATGATATAACATAATTATATTATATTATTTAATAGTTTGTTATCATACCTCTACGTTAAGTTAATAATAATAAAATTAATATATATATATATATATATTTAAAATAAATATTATAATAATATTACTATAATTTATAAAAAATTTAATCTCATATTGTATTATATAATATTTTAGCAAAATAATAAATAAGAACAAATTTTAATAATAATATATAAAATAAAGTAATAATTTTTTATTTTATTTTATTTTTTAATTTTTTCATTATTAACATAAAATAAATTATATAAAATTACAATTATTTTTATTATAAAATATTTTTTAAATTATATTTTATTTTATTCCATAATATTAAAACTAATAATTTAATATATCATATGAATTAGACAATGAAAATAAATTATAATAACTAAATTATACTTAATATATATTATGAACAAAAATAAATATAAATATACATATATCATGAAAAAAAATTACATATAAACTTGTAGATAATAATATTATCAATTAATTTTATTTAACTGAACTGGTAAATGTAACTTTTTACTTAGAATACTAATACTCTGACCAAATTAATTATGTGATGCAATTAATTATGTAATATATTAACATCAATATGAAGGATTATTTTATTTTTATAAATATGTAACAACTTTTGGTTTGCTAAAATAAAAAATATATAAAATAAATATTAAAAAATAAAAAATAAATATTAAAAAATGTGAAAATTTTATTTTACACAAAATAAAAAATAAATATATTTTCAATCCTTTTTAACATTGCAATTTCATTCAATATATTAGTGCTCTAAACAATTTAAAAACTTTTTATTTATAAGTTTAATGTTCTAACCAACTTAAAAATTGAAAATTTTTTATACTTTTTACATATCAATGTAATGCTCTTTTCAACTTAATTATATGATCCAATTAACTGTTTAACCGTTTAACATGAACCTTCTTTATAATTTTTTAACTAATATCCAATATTATTTTGTTTTTATAAATGTGCTATGATACATAGAAAGAAATAAATATTAAATAAAAATTAAAATTAAACTAAATATTTAAGAAGGTAAAAATTTATTTTAAATAATTTAAAAATTGAAACTTTTCTATATATAAGTCTAATATTATTATCAATTTATTCATATGATTCAATTAATTATTTAATTGTTTAACATAAATATTTTTATAATTTTTTAATTAATGTTTGTGATTATTTTATTTTTATAAATGTGTAACAATTTACATGTGTGAAAAACAATATTGAACAAAAATAAAACTAAAAAATAAATATTAAAAAAGATGAAACATTTATTTTAATCAATTTAAAAATTGAAACTTTTTAAATACAAGTCTAAAGTTTAATATTACATGATCCAATTAATTATTTAACAGTTAACACGAACATTTTTTACAACTTTTTGACTAATGTTTATGATTATTTTATTTTTATAAATGTGCGACAATTTTAATAATAAAAAAATATTAAATAATAAATAAAATTAAGTAATAAATGTTAGAAAAAATAAAAAATTTATTTTAACCAACTTAAAAATTAAATTTTTTTATATATGTCTAATGTTTTTAAGAAGATAAAAGATTATTCTAAACAATTTAGAAATTTAAAATTTTTAAATATAAGTTTAATGCTCTTATCAAATAGTCATATGATCCAATTAATTACTCAACTGTTTAATATGAACATTTTTATAATTTTTTAACTAATATTTATAATTATTTTATTTTTATAAATGTGCAACAATTTTGATATGTAAAATGAAAATATTAAATAATAAATAAAATTAAATAATAAATGTTAAAAAAAGTGAAAGATTTATTTTAACCAACTTAAAAAATAAATTTTTTATATATAAGTCTAAGAAGATAAAAATTTATTTTAAACAATTTGAAAATTAAAACCTTTTAAATATAAGTTTAATACGAAGTCATATGATTTAATTAATTATTTAAATGTTTAATATAAAAATTTTTATAATTTTTTAAGTAATGTTTATAATTATTTTATTTTTATAAATGTGAGACAATTTTAGTATGTGAAAAGAAAAATATTAAATAAAAAATAAAATTAAACAAGAAATATTAAAAAAAATGAAAGGTTTATATTAACCAACTTAAAAATTAAAACCAATCTAACAAAATTTTTTATATAGTAGCTAATTTTGTTATTAATTTAATCATACGATCCAATTAATTATTTAAATATTTAATATGAACTTTTTTATAATTTTTAGCTAATATTCATAATTATTATTTTTTTTATAAATGTGAGACAATTTTAGTATATGAAAAGAAAATATTAAATAAAAAATAAAATTAAACAAGAAATATTAAAGAAAATGAAAGATTTATATTAACCAACTTAAAAATTAAAACCAACCTAACAATTGAAACTTTTTATATATAAGCTAATGTTCTTATTAATTTAATCACATGATCCAATTAATTATTTATATATTTAATATGAACATTTTTATAATTTTTTAATTAATATTTTTAATTATTTTATTTTTATAATTGTGCGACAATTTTAATATGTGTAAATAAAAAATATTAAATAAAAATAAAATTAAATAATAATTATTAAAGAAAGTAAAAAAAAATTATGTTAATAAACTTTTGTAAGTTAAATATATATTTTTTATATAAAAATATTAAATAAAAAATAAAATTAAACAAGAAATATTAAAGAAAATGAAAGATTTATATTAACCAACTTAAAAATTAAAATAACCTAACAATTGAAACTTTTTATATATAAGTTAATGTTCTTATTAATTTAATCACATGATCCAATTAATTATTTTATTTTTATAATTGTGCGACAATTTTAATATGTGTAAATAAAAAATATTAAATAAAAATAAAATTAAATAATAATTATTAAAAAAGGTAAAAAAATTATGTTAATCAACTTTTGTAAGTTAAATATATATTTTTTATATAAAAATAATGATCCAGGTGAGGCTTGAACTCACGACCTTCGGCTCATAAGACCAACGCTCTAACCAACTGAGCTACAAGATCACTTTATTTATAAATTTAATATGTTAGAAAATTGTTTTATAATATTGGTCTATTTAATATCTTTCAGCACAAATTTTACATTTTCTGGCAAGTACGTTCTTCTATTTTTAGAGATGTTAACTATTTCTTTCAAAAATTGTAATTAATATTAACTTTTCACTTATAAAACTAATAAAATTAAACAATAAAAAAAACAGAAGATTTATTTTTTAATAAATAAAAATATAATAAAAGTGAAGTTTCAACTCACAACCTTCGACTCGTAATATATTATAAAATTGATCTATATAATGGTTTTTATAAATAATTTTCATAACTTTTAACTAGTACATCATTTTATTTTTAAAAATGTATTGTCTTTTTTAAAAATTGTGATTAATGAAAACTTTTAAACATTAAATATTAAAAAGATAAAATATAAAATTACAATTAATAGTAATTTTAACTTCTAAGACTAGTAAAAGCTTAAATTAAACATTAAATATTAAATATTAATAAACCAAAATATAAAATTATGATTAATGATAACTTTTTATTTATAAGACTAATAAAAACTTAAATTAAACATTAAATATTAAAAAGATAAAATATTTATTTTTTTAAAATATTAAAAAAATAAAATATAAAATTGTGATTAATGGTAAATTTTCATTTATAAGACTAATAAAATATAAATTAAATATTAAATATTAAAAAAATAAAATATAGAATTGTGATTAATGGTAATTTTTCATTTATAAGACTAAAAAAAATTTATTTATAAGACTAAAAAACTTTTTTTATAAGACTAATAAAAATTTAAATTAAACATTAAATAATAAAAAGATAAAATATTTATTTTTAAAAACATAAAATTACTATTAATGGTAGCTTTTCACTTATAAGATTAATAAAAACCTAAATTAAACATTTAATATTGAACTTTTTTTTATAAGATTAATAAAAATATATATTTAACATTAAATAATAAAAGATAAGAGATTTATTTTTTAATAATTAAAAAATACGGTTTAATAAAAACATAATTTAAACATTGACTAATAAACTTTTCAAAATTGCTATTTATGTTAACTTTTAAACATTAAATATTAAAAGAATAAAATATAAAATTATGATTAATGATAACTTTTAATTTATAAGATTAATAAAAATCTAAATTAAACATTAAATATTGATAAGACAAAGTATAAAATTATCATTAATGGTATAAGACTAATAAAAATCTAAATTAAACATTAAATATTGAAAAGATAAAATATAAATTATGATTAATGGTAAATTTTTTTTATTAATCTTTTATAAGATTAATAAAAATATAAGTTAAACATTAAATAATAAAAAGATCACAAATTTATTTCTTAATAATAAAAAATATGGTTTAATAAAAACCTAAATTAAACATGGACTAATAAACTTTTCACAATTACTATTTATGGTAACTTTTAATTTATAAAACTAATAAAAACCTAAATTGAACATTAAATATTGATAAGATATATGGTCCAGGTGAGGCTCAAACTCACGACCTTCGGCTCATAAGACCAACGCTCTAACCAACTGAGCTACAAGACCTGTATATTTTTATTTTTTACAGGTTATTTATTAACTTATAAAATTTAATTATTTAATTAAAGTCCTGTTACAAAATTTTCAACTATTAGTGATGAGTAACAATTTTATTTTAATTTTACAATTTTTCAGTAATAATACTAATGTTATAACAAACTTATTTAAATGATCCAATTATTTAATAGTTTCACATTAATTTTTTTCAAAATATTTTAATAATGTTAAGAATTATTTTATTTTTATATATATGCGACAATATTTTTTTAACATTACAAGAACGTAATTTTATATATTTATTTTTTTTAAGTTAAAAATATAAAAAATAAAAACTTTTAATTTATAAGAGAAAAATTTTAAGTAACTGAATTGATTTATAAAACTAAAATGGTTAAAAAATAGTTTGAGATGTGTTGAACATGAAAAAATATTTTCATAGCATTAAAACTTAATTTAAGCGAATTGTGTTTACATATGTGTATTTTGTCTTTTTAGAAAAATAAAATAAAATAATCAGAAACGTAAATATTAAAAAAATGAAAAATCTAGTCTGTACAAAATATAGGAAAATACTGTACCAATTTTTTCTTTAAAATATTTTTTATTATTATTAAAAATGTAAAAATTTATTTTTTATTTTCACATATAAAATAGCATGAAAATATATTTTTATTTAAATATTTAATTAATTAAAAATTGTAATCTTTAATTCATAAATTTAATTGAAAAAACTATTTGAAAATATTTTTTTCAGTTACTTAAATACAAATATACACATAAATAAGTTGTATACATCTTATTATTTAATAAAATTGTAAAAAATATAAAAAAATTACAATGGATAAAAAATTTATTTTACACATGAAAAATCTCTTAATTCATCATACAAAGCTAGTTATCTTAATTTTTTTTAATATTAAAAGTAATTCGTTTCATATTTTTATATTTGATTAATTAAAATATATGTAAGATAAAATTTATTTTCCTTTAAATTATTAAAATAATAACTAACTTAACTCAAAAAATTCAATTCATGGAGCAATAACATACATCTAAGTTATCTAATCATTCGTTCCTACGTGGTGTTTTGAGAATGTTTGCAGTGTCTAATATTCTAATAAAAAAATTAATATAATTTTATATTATAGTTTAAAAATTATATTTAATCTTAGTTTAAATTTAAGAATTAACTTAAAAAATAAAATTTATTTTATATTATATTATATATTTTTTTAATTAATTATACTTTTAAATTAAGGTATAATCCTAATAAATTTTAATTTCAAACAAAATAAGATATTACTCATAAAATTAATATTTTACCTCATCAATAAAATTTAATTTTTTAATATTAATTTATTATAATTTTTAAATTTTAGAATTATTTTATTAAGATTTTTTATATCTTATTTCAATGTAGAAAATTATTTTATAATTAATTTATTTCTAATACTAGTAAAATAGGAAAATATGCATATAATTTACATTTTTCTTAAAAATGTATTCCAAAAAGAATTTTTCACATCTTGATGTTCATGGTATAAATCTGGATGAAAAATATAAAATTAAGTTAAAAGTAATTTGAGACATGTTGAATGTTGTCCTAAAAAATTTAATATCTCTTTTTAATATCATAATTTATGTGTTGTTCTTACTTTTTTTATATAGGATTTAGTTAAAATTTGTAAAATAAAAAAATTAATAATAAATATTAAAAGTGTGTAAGGTATATTTTGTACTAATTACTAATGTAAAAAAAATAATCTTGAACACTTTACAAAATCATGTAAACAATATGAAATTGAATTAACTTAAATAGATGAATTATCACATACCATTTATTTATACTGAACTTTTTTTTATAAAAGAAAAAAATAAGATTTATTTTTTAATTTCATGTAAAATAAAAACAATATAAAATTGAATTAATTTAAAGAGATGAATTATCCCATACAATTTATTTATACTGAATTTTTTTTATAAAAGAAACATTAAGATTTATTTTCTAATTTCACATTTAATTGATTAGTATATAATTGAGATAATTTTTTATTTAAATTTTAAAAATATAATTATTAATTTTACGATTAAATATTTTTCTAATCTCATGTAATTTTAAAAATTTTAATTTTAGTCATTCACTTTTAAAATTATTATTTTTTATTCACTATTTTTAATCATATAATCAAAACTAAAAATATTAAAAAATAGCAACTAAAATTAAAATTTTAAAATTTATAAAAACTAAAAATATATTTAATATTTAATTTTATATCAAACTAAATATTCTTTCAATAAATTTTTTGAGATAATCCTTTTTTTAATTTTTTAATAAATATTACATGTTATTAATTTTTTTTACATCTGATTTCAGTGGAAAAAATTAAAGAAATTTTTTTTTTAAAGTTAGTAAAATAAAAAGGTATAGGTATATACTTTATAATTTTATAACAAATTTTAACTATTAGTGGAGTAAATTTTGTTGGCAAATATAAAGTTACAATAAAAAAAAATATTATGAAAATGGTTTGAAACTACACTCTACATTATTAATTAAAAAAATTTATTTATGTATGTACGGGTTGGGTTAACCAAATTCAAGGCTATAAATTGCAAAGAGTGGGAGATGTTAGAGAGGATTTTGATATAAAAAAAAAAAAAAAAAAGTTTTTTTCTCTCAAATCGTTTTGATTCTTGCCAATTACCGATTGGTCATTAATTCTATTGGACAAGCACACTGCACTCAACCTTGGATTCGTCTAACAGAGTTGCAGAAATATAGTGCCGCTACAGCTAGCATCTTCGGTAAGAAGAATGCAGAAAGACCCTAGACATTTCACGAGCATCTTCAATAAGATTCTCAAGTTAGCTTGCATCCATACATTTGTCGTTAACATAAGTTTATTGAAGCAAAGTTATTCTTCAACCATAACCTATGCAGTTAGTGGCATATCGAAATATGTATAGTAAGTGCATACTTCAATTAAACCAAAATGCCTAATACTTTACCTTCCAAACATAGTAAAATTTTTGAAGATAATATAGAAAAAGGGAGAAGAAACAAATATTTTATTTTAAATTAATTTATTTTAATTTAATAATTTTTTAAAATAAAAATATAAAATAATATATTAATATAAAAATATAATATATTATTTATTATAATAAATATTATATAATTTTAAGCATAATAACAAAATGAATTGAAAATAAGTTTTATATTTTTCATCCATATCTCCCATTAAGATTAAGAAAATTCATTTTATATCCATTTCATTTTTTTACATTTTATATATTATAATTATTAAATTATTTTATTTTTAAACTTTATAAAATTTATTAGTTTTATTAATTTTATATAATATATCTACAATAATAATATTTTAATAATTTAATAGATACGAACGATTTGAAAATATCAACTCAATTTTTTTTTATCAAAATCGGACAATTTATATGTATATAAATTCATTTTTACAAACTTGAATTCATGAAAATTAATAAGGTGAAACTATTAAAAATTTTATAAAAAAAAGAAGAAAAACAAATATTTTATTTTAATTTGATAATTTTTTAAAATAAAAATATAAAATAATATATTAATATAAATCTAATATATTATTTATTGTTATAAATAATATATAATTTTACGCATAGCAACAAAACGAATTGAAAATAAATTTTATATTTTTCCTTTATATTTATCCGTTAAGGTTAAGAAAATTTATTTTATATTCATTTTATTTTTATATTTTATAATTATCAAATTATTTCATTTTTTAAATTTTATATAATTTATTATTTTTATTAATATTTTATTATATTTCTATAATAATAATATTTTAACAATTTAATACATAGGAACGAGTTTAAAAACAAAGATATGTATCAATTTAAATTTTTTTTATCAAAATCGTACAATTTATAATAAATTTATCCTTACAAACTTGAATACATTAACATTAACAAGGTGAAACTTTTGAAAATTTTATAGAATAAGAAAGAAGAAACAATACTTTACTATAAATAAATATATTTTAATTTGATAATTTTTTAAAATAAAATTATAAAATAATATATTAATATAAATCTAATATATTATTTATTATTATAAATAATATATAATTTTAAGTATAGCAACAAAATGAATTGAAATAGATTTTACATCTTTCATCCATATCATCGATTAAGGTTAAGAAAATTTATTATATATCCATTTCATTTTTTATATTTTATAATTATTAAATTATTTTAATTTTTAAATTTTATATAATTTATTATTTTTATAAATTTTTTATAATAATAATATTTTAATAATTTAATACATAGTAACAAGTTTAAAAATAAAGATATGTATCAATTTAAATTTTTTTTATCAAAATCGGACAATTTATGTGGTGATAAATTTATCTATACAAACTTGAATTCATAGACAATAATAAGGTGAAACTTTTGAAAATTTTATAAAAAAAAAGAAGAAACAAATATTTTATTTTAAATAAATTTATTTTAATTTGATAATTTTTTAAAATAAAAATATAAAATAATACTGAATTGAAAATAGGTTTTACATCTTTCATCCATATCAATGATTAAGGTTAAGAAAATTTATTTCATATCAATTTTATTTTTTTATATTTTATAATTATTAAATGATTTAAATTTTTAAATTTTATTTAATTTAATGTTTTTATAAATTTTGTATATTATTTCTATAATAATAATATTTTAATAATTTAATACATAAGAAGGAGTTCAAAAATAAAGATTTAAACTTTTTTCATCAAAATCGGATAATCTATGTGCATATAAATTCATTTTTACAAACTTGAATTCATGGACATTAACAAGGTGTAACTTTTGAAAATTTTATACCAAAAGAAGAAGAAACAAATACTTTATTTTAAATAAATTTAATTTAATTTGATAATTTTTTAAGATAAAAATATAAAATAATATATTAATATAAATCTAATATATTATTTATTATATTAAATAATATATAACTTTAAGCATGATAACAAAATGAATTGAAAATAGGTTTTACATCTTTCATCCATATCACTGGTTAAGGTTAAGAAAATTTATTTTATATCCGTTTCATTTTTTTATATTTTATAATTATTAAATTATTTCATTTTTTAAATTTTTACATTTTTTATAATATTATTATAATAATAATATTTTTATAATTTAAAACATAGGAACGAGTTCAAAAATAAAGATTTAAACTTTTTTCATTAAAATCGGACCATTTATTTATATATAAATTCATCTTTACAAACTTGAATTCAAGGATATTAATAAGATAAAACTTTTGAAAATTTTATAGAAAAAGGTAGAAGAAACAAATACTTTATTTTAAATAAATTTATTTTAATTTGATAATTTTTTAAAATAAAAATATAAAATATAATATTAATATAAATCTAATATATTATTTATTATTATAAATAATATATAATTTTAAGCATAGCAACAAAATGAATTAAAAATAAGTTTTACATTTGTAATCCATATCTCTCATTAAGGTTAAGAGAATTTATTTTATATCCATTTTATTTTTTTATATTTTATAATTATTAAATTATTTGTTTTTTAAATTTTATATAATTTATTATTTTTATTAATTTTTTATTATATTTCTATAATAATAAGATTTTAATAATTTAATACATAGGAAAGAGTTCAAAAATATCAATTCAAAATTTTCTCATCAAAGTCCGACAATTTATGTTCAGGTAAATTCATTTTTACAAACTTAAATTCATTGACCTTAATAAGGTGAAATTTTTGAAAATTCTATAGAAAAAGGAAGAAGAAACAAATACTTTATTTTAAATAAATTTATTTTAATTTTAAAATAAAAATATAAAATAGTATATTAGTATAAATCTAATATATTATTTATTTTTATAAATAATATATAATTTTAAGCATAGCAACAAAATAATTGAAAATAGCTTTTACATTTGTCATCCATCTCTTTCATTAAGATTAAGAAAATTTATTTTATATCCATTTAATTTTTTAATTTTTAATTTTTTATAATTATTAAATTATTTCATTTTTTAAATTTTATATAATTTATTATTTTTATTAATTTTATATAATATTTCTATAATAATAATATTTTAATAATTTAATACATAGGAACGAGTTTAAAAATGAAGATATGTATCAATTTTAATTTTTTTTATCAAAATCAGACAATTTATGTGGTGATAATTTTATCCTTACAAATTTGAATTCATGGTATGAAAATTTTATAGAATAAGGAATAAGAAACAAATACTTTATTTTAAATAAATTTATTTTAATTTGATAATTTTTTATACTAAAAATATAAAATATTATATTAATGTAAATCTAATATATTATTTATTATTATAAATAATATATAATTTTAAGCATAGCAACAAAATGAATTGAAAATAGGTTTTACAATTTTCATCGATATCTAGAATTTATTTTATATCCATTTCATATTTTATATTTTTATATTTTATAATTAATAAATTATTTCATTTTTTAAATTTTATATAATTTATTATTTATATTAATTTTATATTATATTCTATAATAATAATATTTTAATAATTTAATACATAGGAATGAGTTCAAAAATAAATATATGTGTCAATTTAAATTTTTTTCATCAAAATCGGACAATCATATAAATTCATCTTTACAAACTTGAATTTATGGACATTAACAAGATTAAAACTTTTGAAAATTTTATAGAGAAAGGAAGAGCAAATACTTTATTTTAATTTGATAATTTTTTAAAATAAAAATATAAAACATTATATTAATATAAATCTAATATATTATTTATTATTATAAATAATATATAATTTTAAGCATAGCAACAAAATAAATTGAAAATAGGTTTTACATTTTTCGTCCATATCTTTCATTAAGATAAAAAAAATTATTTTATATCCATTTTATTTTTTTATATTTTATAATTATTAAACTATTTCATTTTTTAATTTTATATAATTTATCATTTTTATATAATATTTTTATAATAATAATATTTTAATAATTTAATACATAGGAATAAGTTCAAAAATAAAGATATGTATCAATTAAATTTTTTTTTTATCAAAATCGAACAATTTTCTTAATTCTTCTCTCCAAACATTCTTTAAATTTTGGAATAAAAATTGGATCAAATTTATTTTACATAATTGCAATTGTTACAAATACTTTCATTGGTGTAAACATTAGATTGAATCATGAGTTTATTGATTAATAAAGAGGGAATCAAACAATAATTTCAAATGCATACAATAAAATCAGGAATCTAGCAACATACTTTCAATAAAGTTCTAAAAGAATAGAGTTAAATATGTTTTTAGTTCTTTTAAAATGTTTAAATTTTGATTTTGATATTTTAAATTTTAAATTTTTGATTTAGATTCTTCATTTTTTAAAATAAATTAATTATAATATCTATATTAACTTAAATTATATTTAATTAAAATATATTAATCATGAATAGAGGATATGATCAAGACATTCTATAAAATAATTAAAATTTTCTTCAATAATAATTGATCTAACTTAATTTAATGTAATTTAATTAATATCAAAGATTATAATTATGATATTTTAGAAAATAAAAGATTTAAATCAAAAATTTTAAAATTAAGAAATCAAAATTAAACTTTAAATATTTTAAAAAAACTAAAAACGTATTTAAAAAAAATTGCAAAATAAAAAAACTTAATTTAATGTAATTTAATTAATATCAAAGATTATAATTATAATATTTTAGAAAATAAAAGATTTAAATCAAAAATTTTAAAATTAAGGAATCAAAACTAAACTTTAAATATTTTAAAAAAACTAAAAACGCATTTAAAAAAAAAATTGCAAAATGAAAAAAGGTTCGGATACAATAGAATGACACTTCAAAATTTCAATGACAAAAATGGCACAGACACTACTCCATTCTCTACTAGATAGGATGAAGTGACACAACCTTTTCCACTGTTTCTTACAATAGTTAGTGCGATCACTTTTTACCTTTACGTTTTTTTTTTTTTTTTTTTTTTCTTAATTAAAATAACGTAATTGGGAAAGTGACTTAGGGAAGCAGAATGTTCTCACCTTGTAATGCCTTGTTTGGTACTGTATTAAAACTCGCATAAAAAAAATTGCTTTCAACTAATGCTACGGTAAAGGTAAAATATTTAATATTTACTTATTTAAATGGTTATAAATATTTAATATTTACTAACTAATATCTTTATTTACAAATTTTAAAAACAAAACAGCATTAAATAAAGCTGAGATTTTAAACAAACTTATAAAAAAAAGATTTTAAACAAAATTGTGGGGCTGTAACTCGAGGATCTAATCTAATGTAATTGAGGAAGTGCGTTGTTGTTAAGCTGATTAATGGGTGTCACATGATCTAAAATACCTTAAGGCATTTGGATTTGAGCATCCTTTGATTATATACCTATTTTGCTTTCTTAGTTATGTTTGAGGTGAGACTTTAATTTAGGTAGTTCCAACATTGTCCCTCAAGTTCATGGACTTGTCTAGTGGAACTAGTTGTGCTTGGACTTTTATTTAAGCATCATGCTATAGGTCTTAACTTTTATGTAGTGTCAGCATGTGCTTGTGCAGATTTATTTTATTAAAAATAAAAAAATTGGACATTGGTAATCGATTATAAAATCGAATAGTCGATTGCATATCTAGAATGAGTTTTTTTTAATAGTTTTATCTTACACTTATGATGATTTTAAATAGTCAATAAATAAATACATGATTCGTTAAAGAAAATTATTAGATATTATTTGTAATATATGTAAAATCTGAACTTTGATAATCAATTACAAAATTTAGTAATACGATTCTTAAATATCAGAAATCATATTTTTAGCCATTATGATTTCTTGTAGTGATTAAAAACAATAACTTGTAAGTAGATGTAATTTGTTACATAAAATGGTGAATAGTTTATGTATTAATATATTTACTATGATATTATTGTCTCCAATTTTACTAGCTATCTGATTACATTGCACTTGAAAGTCTTCCAATTTTTCCATCATTTTAATTATAAATCTTTATTACTCATAAACAAATGGAAACATATGTAAATTATTAATCTTTTATCCAATTTTAAAACTAACACACTAAATATGAACAAAAGTCTCAGAAATAAAGTATAATTAATTATCACCAGCAAATTCTTTTACTAATTAATAACGTTTGTATTTACTCCTAGCACATTATAACAGAAAACAAAATGTTCAAGCCCAAAGCGCTAGAAGGGACATTGCAGCAGAGCCAAGAGTTAATGCAATAAAAGACACCTTTTTCAACAACAAATTGGAGTTCATAAGCTTGTTATGAAAAAAATCAAGTGCTATGAGGTCAACAAGAGCCATGTAAATTAGTATCCCCGAAGAAACAGAACCTAGTAACCCTTCCATGATTAAAGCATTGGGGTTACTATCATCATAACCAGTCACTGAGAATAACACCATCCCCAAAATTATCCCCATTGGTGTTGTCACAGAGAACATGAAGCACATATATGCCGTTGTTCCAAAGCTAAACCCGGCCTGCAATTGTGATCATATAAAGACACCCCTTAATATCTTTTCTCTCCAAACATAAATCAAGTTATTAATTACAAACAAATGAATCCTCAAAAACAGTAGTTCATATATAAATGCACTTGGTATTTTAGTTTATGGAAATTTGATGGAGCCAGAAATATTGTTTGTTGGATAAGTCAAATTCATGAAATCAAACTACTTACTCATCCTTAAATACAGGAGTCAATATGTAATAATGTCAGCTTATATGGCGGATAAACATGTAAAATAACTATCTAGAGGGTGCTTGGAATTACCTAGTTTTTAAAACAATTTACTTCCCCTGTTTCTAAGTGTTTCACATTTAATTTACATTTTTGTTTTGTTCAGTTTTAATTATGATTTTATATAATTGATAAATCATTAATGATTTTCTTCCAGTTTTACTCTTAATAATTTATTGAATATTTTGTCAAATAATATGTTGAATTATTAATAGAATAAAAGGCATAATAGATAATTAAATAACATTTTTCTTGTAAACTAGGATATTAATAATTTTTTAAACTTTATATGCATAATCTTAAATGTCAAATAAAAAAATAGAGAAAATGTTTTTTTTTTCAAAACTCTTTTGTTTTGATTAAAATTTATACCGAGTAGAAAATATACAAATATCTTCTTAGATAGTTTACCTCATGATATTAATGTCTGATCAAATATATAAATCAAATAATCAAAACATGCACCAAGAAACATAATTAACTATGGTGGTTATAAACAATTTTCTCTGCAATAAAATAGTTAATAAAATAATAATTAATCCAAACCCAAATAAACCAAATATTTTCCTAACTAATTTATTTCATGATATTGTAATAATTAATTTTGATCAATTAATATACTTCTAATTAAAGGGCGTTTAAAAGAACTTATATAGGAAAAACTTATGAAAATATAATTTATATATAATTTCATTTTTTAAACTTATTTTAATATTTATATTAAAATATTTTAAATTTTATTTTAATTAATTTATAATCAAAGTTATAACAAATTTTTTTATAAAGACTTATTTAATAAATTAGTACTTAATTAAATTGTTTACCTCAACAAATCGTTATTATACTAAAACAAAAACTAATAAAATAAGAAAACAATAAAATACTCTATTTCATCACTTTTATAAGTATGAAATAAAAATTTTATCTTAATTTTTATAAAATTCAATCTACTATATTTATTGGATTAATTTTTTTTGTAAAAATAGTTTTATTAAATGAAGAGAAATTATATTAAACAAAAGTATAATAGTTAATTAGACAGTAGAAATTAAAAAAATATATTTCATTAATCTTAAGAGTTAATTTAAAAAAAAATATATAAATAAATAAATTTAATACTATTAATTAAATTAAATAAATTTCTTAATTGTTGTGGATTAGTTAAATAGATGTTATATAGAGAAGGAGAGGGAGTAGTTTCATGAACAAGTGTATATTTTTAATTAGTTTACAATATTTATTTTTACCAAACCTTACACTATAACCATAGATCATACATTAAGCAATAGATGTGCGAAAAGGAACCTGGGCAATGCAGCCACCAAGACCCATGCCTTCAAAAATCTGATGAAAGGCCAAAGCAGCAACGAGTGGCCGAATGGTACAAACATTCTGAGACATCCCCATAGTCACTCCTATGATGACTGAGTGAAAGATTATCCCAATCTCCAACACTTGTGATACCAACCTCTGTTTCAACCTCACCAACTCTTCAACCCTCTCTCCTTCACCACCAACCATTTCCATTCTCCATTCTCCGCCACCCTCCTCCTTCTCCTCTGTCTCCACCGCCACGTACTGCGTCTGCTCCACGTGGGAGCTTGCAACAGTGTCCACCAGCAGCGCCATTAGAACCCCACCCAGGGTCACCTGTTAGTAACACAAATTTAACTATTTGAAATAACAATCTAATTAATTAAATTAAAATGAAAAATATATTTTTGCTTTTTATAAATATATTTTTAATCTATTAATTTATTACTTTGTATTAATTAAAAGGAAAAATATATATAATATTATTCAAATAGAAAGAAATTACCGCACTATTAACATCATGACATTTCTATAACTTTAACTAAACTGTACATAATACATAATCAAATTCAATCATCGTGTAAAGATGGAGAAAAATGATAAACACGTGAGATCTCAAATGATGCGATAATTTCTCCAAATTAAAGTAGAAGTTTAATATTACCAGGCCAGCAAAGGGGAAGTCCTTCCAAGGGTGCCGTGACGCCACGTGGCAGTCAGAGAGCGCAGCAAAGGCATCAGGCAACACGTGGACCAATGAGGTGGCGAGAATGACACCAGCGGCGAAGCATTTGATAACCAAAATAGCCATGTCGTAGAGAGATTTTCCTTGAAAGTATCGTGCCAACATGACGGGCAACGACACGCCACCCATGCTTGTTACGAAGATTGTAAAGATGGATAATACTTTCAGGTGTGCCGCTGCTGCACCGTCTCGGCATGCTGCGGCACGAGCCATGTCCGTCACGCACACCGTCATCGTGCGGATGAAGAGGTTGAAGAGAGATGAAAAGATGCCCAGTGGTATGAGTTTTTGGGCTTTGTATCTTTTGAGGACAGTGAATAGGTCCCATCCCTGCACACGTGTCCATCAAAGCTGTTTTCTATTCATACTTGCTTTGGTGCGCTGTGTCTGAAATCCATCAACCTTTATGCTAAGTGTATGCATTAATTTCATGAAATGTTCACTACTTCAACTTTCGTCATGCATTCTAAATTTTAAAATTTATGATCAATTTTGGAAAGATCATTTTAAATTTATTTAAACTTATTTTATAATATAATCATTTTTAAAAACATTTATGAATTTTATAAAAAAATTGATTTTTATTATGCTTTTCAAATTTTTATTAATTTAATTTTTATATTAATTAATAATTTTAAAAATAAAAAGTATAATGAATAAGAATAATAAATATCATTTTTAAAAATGATATCAGATAACAAAACAAAAGAAATAAATGCTAGTTACGGCGCACTTGTGTTATGTGCTGTTGTGATGTTTTGTAATTGAAAAATGCTTTTTCTTTTCCACGTCCTTGGAGGGCATATATTTTGAGCGAAATGAGAGACAAAATAAACGGAAGGAAAAAAAAAAAAGTGTGAAAAGAAAATTCAGAGTTGATTCTGATTCTCACTTTAAGAAAGATTAATCAATCACTTAAGATTGTGGTATTGAATTAGTGGATGTTTTCTAATTAAATGTTGCGGTGTTGAATTAAAACATGTGTCAAATGGCGCTTTTTTCTTTTACCGACTCTTTATTTAATAGTTGTTTGATAATAATAAAGAAATAAATAGTAATTTTTTATCAAAATTAATAAAAATTGTTATATATAAATTTATATATCCTTAAATATATGTTAAAAAATTTGTTACTTTCATTTTTTAAAATAAAAATCTTTATACAGAATCATTACGAACTTAATGAAGTAACTTTGACTGATTACACGAAAAACGTTTATTAAGAATGATTAATGAATCAAGATAATAAAATGAGGTGTCAAACATAAATAAATAAATTTAAACATATATAATTAATTATATGAATAAATATAAGATTATAACTTTGCTTTTGTAAAATATACATAAATATAATCTAGAAATTTAATTAAATAATATTAATTTTCAATTTTATTCAAATAATAATTTTAATAATTTTTACCAAAAAATAATTTTATTCAAATCATTGAATATATTTTCATATAATAAATTAATAATTTTATTTAAAATTAATTAATATTTTATTATCTTTCTTTATTTTAATATATAATATATTATTTAAAATATAAATAACTATTATTATATTATATTTATAATATTTAAATTGTATATATTTATATATAAAATTATTATAATAAATAATATGAGTCAATAGTTTAACTAGTCAAATTATTTTTTACAAAAAGTTATTTTACAAAATTTATTACTTCATCATTTTATTATAATCCTATATTTATTATTTCATCATTTTATTATAATCCTATATACGTATTTATATACATATGTTAAGAAGCAAGGGTGGGGTGAGCAAAAACAAAATATAACTCGTCTGAATCCCATAAAATTATAAGTACAAAATGATCACACAATCCAGGTGGATCAAAAATCAAATAAGCAGATCAATTTAATTAAGACAAATAGTCAAGATGGGTCGGATTCGGTTTAGAGAATCACTAACTAAACTAACATGTTCATACCCGACTAAAATATATAAAATATATTTTTATGTTATTATGGACTTCGCTGTCGCTCGCGTCCTTGTATCTCACTCATGCTAGCCCAATAGATTTTAGGTTACATACAATACACACTTTAAAAAGTACGGTTAGGTAGCTTAACATTTTAGCTCTTTGCCTTGGTCTTTTGCATTGCACTTTTACAGGTCGCAATCTCAGTCTCCTAGTGTCACATTTTCTCTCGACTTAAGTCTCAGCATCTTGCCTTTGAGTTTTCTCTTTATCTTTAACCTTTATTTTCTTCTCAAATTTAAGTTAAGATTATCCTTAAATTACATCCGATCTCTATAAATTTTTATGTTCTTCCTCATCTTCTTTTAAAATTTCTGTTAGAATTTGATGCATGTTTCATATTTCTTTCTTCTTCTCCTCCTTATAGAGTGTAGTTTTATAGGTTAGATTTCAATTTTAGTATTCTCCTACTCAAAACATAAAGGTAATATATATTTATTATACTTTGGGTTTATTATTTGGGAATTCATTTTAGAATTTTATTGACACTGATTTATTTCTCTTTTGTATTCTCTATGTTGATTCAAGGATGATTTATGCGATTGAATATTGAAAAATAGTTTAAACATCTTCTACCCATAGTTCAAATGTCTTCTGTTATAACCGTAATTAACTATGGCTACTCTGTTATGGTTATTTTAATTATTTTTATGCACAAATTTTTTTTATTATAATATGTTAGTATTTTTTGTGATATGTTCCTTTAATTTGAAAGTGATTTAAATTTTTTATAAAATTTTTATATTTAAAGTTGATATTTATTAAGTTTGTGCTTTCTAATTTTTGCTCTAATACTCTCTAACAAATATATAAAAAAAATTTGTTAGTATGATTTTGAATTATCTATTTATCTATTCTAATATGTGTATTGACTAAAATATTTGAGGTTCTCAAATATTTTTAATGTTGTCTATTTGTTTATTTAACTTTATGTATTTGTTGTTTTATATTATGCATTTACTATGCATATAAAATTTTATTTATAGGTTAGTGCATTCGTTGGTATAGAAAGAAGTGTTAAAAATTTTCAATATCGTTGCCACATAGACTATTTAAAAAATTATTAAAAGAATAATTAAATCCTAACAAAAATAAAAAATTTAAAGACAAAAGAATACAAGTTTAAATTCAATTATGAAAACATGTTGAACTTTATTTTCCTTTATAACTTTACTCAGTTTCACTTCAATTTTCTTATAAATGATTGAAAATGAATTGCTAACTATCCGTTATCATTCTATTACTATCCAATAATCATGTAATAGCAATATTCTTTCCCTTAAGTTACTACCCGTAATGATCATGTCAGGTATATAATTAAGAGAAACACGAAGAACATTCAAAGTTGTTAAATTAATAATTGATTAGAAATCAAGAATTTCAATTAATCCTTCAAAACTCTTAGATTCAATTTACCTTATAATTTCGCTAATTAGGCAATGATACGATTATCTCCTAGTTAACTTAAAAATTAATAAGAGTATCTAATTCTCACCAATTAATTAAGTACAATAATAAAAACATAATTAAATAGAAACATATAATCATTCATAAAAGAAAAAAAATGTTCAATTGGTTACATCATAAGTTTCGGCAAGCCTCATGATTTAGGAATTAGTTACGCATAGAGAGATAAGACAAATAAGAGTATATTAATGCAATAAAATAATCCATAATCTTAATTTTAGAAAAAAAAAATGACAAAACCATAGTATTGACAAAGTTGGCAATAGGACGTTGCAATTTACGATCTTCTAGAGAATGAAATGGATAATAGAATGGTATGTCTCCACGGTAATGAGAGGCTTGTCCCCAGATAGTGTTGTGATCTTTGAGGTCTAGAGTGGTGTGTTGAACGATGTGGCAGAACCTCCATTTTATAGACATGAATTAGGATTTCACTGTTGTGGACTAGGCATGACCTAACCACTTCCTTAGCTATTGCAACCATTTTAAGTCATCTTATAATATCAGAGGGCTAACTAGGATGCTTCCTGCGTTATTAGGGCTGACATGACATTGTCGTACTAAATTTCTTGTCTTTTTATACTCATTTTATCTTCTTTTTTACTTAAAACTTGCCTATTTTTGGATTCTCTACTTTCATGACCATTCCTACAAAACAAGGAAAATTAAGTGGAACTACAGTCAAATAATCATATATTATATTGTAATTATAATTAATTTTTTGCAGATAAATCAACATAATGGTAGTTTATCACATTAAAATTTTGTTTATAACCCTTAAGATATTGCTAAGATTGATCTCTAATATTTGATGTGTTATGTTTAATTTTTTTTAATTTTTTGTGTCCCTTTGTTTTCATTAATGTATATGTTGTGTTTGTTGTATAATTATTAATCCTCCCACATTCTATTTGTGTCTGTGTAGGTGAAGTTATTGGTTGAGGTGTTGAGTTGAAGGAGCTGAGAAGAGGATAAGGTTGCTAACTTGCATTTGAAGGTTGACTTGTTCAAGGGTTATAACTAGGCTCTCTATCAAGTTTCTTTTTGATTTTCTTATGATGCTATTTTATTTTATTTTTTTTATAAATATGACTCATTGTTGTTGTCTTTATTGATATTGACTTGATTGAGATGAAACATATACTCTTGAGATACATGTTGTTCATATGCATGTTTCTATGATGTCTATTTCATTAAGATATTCCGGTAATATTTTCCTCCTGTCCTTTTATTTTGTATGTCTATCAACATAATCTGTTCTTTCTATGATAATTTATTTATGAGAATTTTATAATTATATTTCTTCCTTCTTCTCTAATATGCACAATGTATATACATGATTATGTAATTTTAAGGATGATTGATGCTGAGATATTTTATCCTTAAATATGCTCTAGTTGTGATGATACTTTTTTGATAATTTTTTAAAAATGTATTCCCTCTATTCTTCTTGAATATGCACAATGTATAGGCATGATTATGTGTAAACACTCAATTATGTCCGAGGCCCCCAATCGTTAAAATTAACCAAAAATTAAGTTAATTAGAAATTTGAAAAGATATAAAACAGAAAGCAGAAAATACAGAAAAGAGAAAGCAAAAAAGAAAAGAATAAAAAAAAGAGAGAAGAGGAAAAAGAAAAAGAGAAAAAAATAAGAAAAGAAAAAAGAAGAGGAAAGAAAAAAGGAAAAATTCTCTTATGTGGGAAAGAAGTCCCACATTGGATAAGAAGAGATTCTTCAATCTCTCCTCCTTTTATATAAGGAGAGATCCTTCACCAAAATGGGGAGGAGCACTTGAGGAGGGAATATTTTTTCAGAATTTTTGAAGGGAGGACCTAGGAGACTCTCTACCTCTGCCTTCAAACCAGTTCTTCATCACCTTCCAATCAAGGTTAGATCCTACTTTTATTCTGCTCAAGTTTCTTGCTTCTTTTCGGATTTCCGAGTTTATTTTCGTCTCTGGTTTTCGTTTTCATTTTTGATCGGTCAAATGATCTCCGATTTTGATGATTTTTGTTGCGTTCTCTTCGTATTTCTCTCTAGTTTCTGGAATGATATTGTATGTCCAATTTGGATCTGAAATGAAATTTTAATCGCCTGATTACCGAAGCATGTTCATCCCAATGCACAAGTGAACCTATCTTATTTGATTTGTGCATAACTTGCTCATTTCTGATTGGATTTGTGTCAAACTTGTTTTGCTTGATTCCTATAATCCATATATTTCAATTGATTGGTTTTTATTTTTCAGATCTACCAAAAAATATTTTTTAAAAATTCTGAGATTTGAATTCAAATTTTGGCGCCAAAATCTTGTGTGTTCTTGGGGTTGATCTTCATCTCTGTTTTTCATTTTCGTTTTTGATTGGTCAAATGATCTCTGATTTTGGTGATTTTAGTTCTGTTCTATTTGTATTTCTCTCTAGTTTCTGTAATGATATTATTTATCTAATTTGGATTTGAAATGAAATTTCTATCACTTGATTACTAAAGCATGTTCGCAATTCTTTTCCTTAATTTCAAATCAAGTCAAGTTTATTTCAAATTAAGCCCAATTCAAGCCCAAAATTCAAATCAAGTTTATTTTATTTTAAATCAAGTCCAATTTTATTTCATTAAATTCAAATCAAGTTCATTTTGTTTTAAATCAAGTCCCATTTTGCATTCCTTAATCTCACGCAATGGGCCCTAAAAACGAACTGGTAGCTTTTTCTGCTGTTCGTTATTTAGAGGTTCGTATGGGTCCAAGTGCAGCCCTAGTTGTCTTGGGCCCTGTGCATATGTGGATTGGGGATTGCGTTTCCTTTTTTTTCAATCAAATAAAAATCATTTCGCATTCCTTAATCTCACGCAACAAGCCCTAAAAACGAACTGGTAGCTTTTTCTGCTGTTCGTTGTTTAGAGGTCCGTATGGGTCCAAGTGCAGCCGTAGTTGTTTTGGGCCCTGTGCATATGTGGATTGAGGATTGGCTTTCCTTTTTTTTGATCAAATAAATGTCGTTTTGCATTCCTTAATCTCACGCGACGAACTCTAAAAACGAACTGGTAGCTTTTTCTGCTGTTCGCTGTTTAGAGGTCCGTATGGGTCCAAGTGCAGCCGTAATTGTCTTGGGCCCTGTGCATAGGTGGATTGGGATCGCACCCGTAAAATGTTTTCAAAAAAGGCAAAAATGCATTTTCTTTTAAATTCAAACTCCGAAGGTCAAGCCTTCAACTCACACCAGAACTACGTAAGCCTTGAGTTTCCCATTGCACCGGGGAATACGTAGGAGCAGGATCAAGTCCTGTCAGGCTAACCTCCATCAAGCTATTTATTTTTACGTTAACTAAGGGATCAAACAATTTTCAGAAATCACACACTCGGTTTAAGGGTACCGTTCTTCGGAACGGGCGAGTGGGGTGCCTAACACCTTCCCCACTCGTAACCGACTCCCGAACTTAGAATCTCATCTTCAAGTTAGGGTTTTTCCAAATCTTTTTCCCTTAAATAAAAATTTGGTGGCGACTCCACACATAACCAATAAAATCCATTTCAACAAATTTTAGCGAGTCCGTCGTCTCGTCGGAATTACGGTTGCGACATTATGCAATATCAAAGATGTTTGGTATTGAGATATGTTTGCGATTAAATCTACTCTTGATATGATGATTTATTTCTAATAATTTTTTCAAAATATGCTCCGTCTCTTCTTTTCTTATATCTATGATGTATATGCATGAATATGTAATGTTAAGGATACTAGGTGCTGAGATATTTTTATCCTCAAATTTTTCATGTTATGATGATTCTTTTTTGAATTTTTTTAAGAAAATTTTCTCACTCTCTTCTTCTCTAATATGCACAATATATGTGCATGATCATTGATAAGCATAAATTTCATAAACAATTATCTTTCACTTTTAGCTCATTAAGACTTCTTATATGTTCAATTAAGTAGTCTTTGTCATATTTTATGAGTTTGGATTCATATGAAGTTTAATTGAATTTCTTTGCTTACCCGATTAAAATGACACTATTATAGTATTTTGAGCATAATAGGAGTTTTAAACATCCAAAAATCATGAAATCTATCTTGAATGAAAGTTTAAAGAATTGTCCACAGTTACAAAGGAAGATCAAACTCTAAATAGGATGTTTAGGACTCCGAAATTATCTCAAAAGATGAGATAGTGTTGTTGTCGCGGAACTTGAACAGTGTGCAAAGATCTGGCCATATCTTGAGATACAGAAGTCATATTGAGATGAAATCAGATCCATTGGAAAGCTAAGATCCAGGGCTACAACTTTTGTTCAGATATAAAGCTCTAATTCGGACACGTGGATATCCGAAATTGCACTGAAATCAACATCAAAATTGTTGTGCTGATTGGTGACAAAAATTTAAAAGTGTTTTGCATTTTCAACAAAACCCATGTGAAAGCAATAAAAGGATGGAAAAGTAAAAAAGCTGGTTGGTGACCTTCTGAAGATGATGCCTCAAAAATCCTCTATAAATAGAAGGGTTTACAAGGGGAGAAAGACACCCTTGGATATTAATTCCAATACCATTTTTCATCTTTCTTTCTTTAATGTTAGGTTGCCTCCTTCATGGAACTAAGTTTTTCTTCGTTGTTAGTTGCCTACTTCATGGAATGCTAAGTTTTTATTTGTTGTTAGTTTTCCTCCTTCATGAAAGGCTAAGTTTATAATTTCAATTCAAGGATTCAAGCTATTTTCATTTTAAATTTGAGGTCTTGATCTTTATTCACATGCTTATTAAGTGGTTTCTACTCTGCTTCACTATATTCTTCAATTTTATTCTTTTAATCAAAGTTTGTTCGGTTGACGTATTTTGATTAATGCATAATTGATTTATAATTAGTTTTTGATTGGTTAATCATTTTCCAAAAGTTTGAAGAGTAGAAATTAAGTAATTGAATTGAAAGTTTTCATTTTATTACTTACTTCAACTGAATTCTAATTATGAAATTGGTTTAGATGAAAGATTAAGTGGTTACTAAATCTTGTTGATCATAATCAATTGAATTCTGAGAGTTTTCTCAGTAGAGAATTCAATGATCATTTTAAAGGTTCCAGATGATCCTGGGTTGATAAACATAATACATGATTTTAGTGATCAATGATTAGTTAAGAAAATAGCTTCTGAATTCCTTGAGTTGATAATCAGTAAGTCAAATTAATTTCATTCTATATTTTGTATTTAGCACTTAATATCACATCTTTACAAAATTCTCTTGTTCTAACTTTCTCCTAATTTGCTTGAGAATCTAAAATGATTTTTGGAAGATGACCTAAGTTGCACCTTATACTATACCAATAGTTTGGGAAAATCTAGAAATTATTTTTATACGTTTACGACGAGCGTGTCAATTATGCAATGTCAAGGATGCTTGATGTTAAGATATTTTTGTCCTTAAATTTTTTTACTGTTATGATGATATTTTTTTGGAATTTTTTAAAATACATTTTTTTTCTTCTTTCATATGCACAAGGTATGTTCATGATTATATAATGTTAAAGATGTTTGAAATATTTTTTTTTTAAATTTTTCCATGTTATAATCATGTTTTTTTGAATTTTTTTTAAATGTATTCCCTCTCTTCTTCTCTCATATGCCCTATTAATGTGCATAATTATGTAATGTGTAAGGATGCTTAGTACTAAAATATTTTTATCCTCAAATTTAGCCCTATTATAATGATGCATTTCTATTAATTTTTTTGAAATATACTCCCTTATTTCTTCTTTTACATGCACAATGTATATGAAATTTATTTTTAAATTTTGCTAATTATTTTGATGGTATATATTTTTGGAATCTAATTAGACTAAATACATTTTTTTTAATTTACATTCTTTTAATGTCTTATTAAGTTAATTTTTTAAAAATTTATTATTAACTTATTGATTTAACATTATACTTTTATTAAAAATAAAATATTCAAATACTATTTATATTTAAATAAATAATCATTCTTCATCAACATCTGTTTATCAAGTAATTTCCACTCTCTGTATCAAATAATTTCCATTCTCTAGTAAGTTCTCAACTCCGCATATAGTTCAATGTTTATGGTTTCATATCCATGTTCTTTTTATCTCATTGGTATTTTATTCTTCTCCTTCTATTTATTTTACACGGTATTCAAGTGTGTTGCTTGCTGGAAATTCAAATGCTTGTAGTTATTAGAGTATTGGTTTTTTTCATCGCTCACTGTCTATATAATTTTGAGAATTGGAGGGTGCTTGTTGTTATTTATATCTTTGTTTAGAATCATTAAAGATGCATATGTATCTTGCTTAAATATTATGCAATTAATTAGGACTATAATTCTTATATATTTTATAATTTATTACAACTATGATTATATGTTTTGTAATTTCTTAGAAGTATGCTTTGTAAGTTTCCAGTTTGATTTTATTATTAGTTAGTAGAGACACAGTTGACTCACTAATTTTATTTTATTTTGAAAGTTGATGAATTATTAAAGTTAGGAGGTTTACATTGTAATTCATGAATATGCTTTAATTTGTAATTTACTTCAGAAAAGATTCATTTCAATGTCTTAATCATTTAGTCAATTTTTAATATACTTTCTAATTTGATTTTTTAAATTAATAATTTTACTTTTTTTTTATTTTCTTTTAATATTCTTGTAGATGAAACTGTTAAAAATACGGAGAACAGAATAAAAGCCTACAATTTTATTATAATAAGTAAAAAATAGTCTATATATATGGTGCAAACCCGATTAGATCCATGGAGAGAAACAAAATCATAATTTAAAGTCACGGATTGCAGCAGGATTCAGCCCAGTTAACTGAACCTGAACGTTCAGGGCCCCTATTTAAAAGGTAGAAAAGGAAATCTATCCTTTTTTTCCTTATATATTTGTCCTCTCGTATGTATATTAGAACATTTAAATTTTTATTTATTAATAATTTACTTTCTTAATCTTTTTATTATTTTTCTAAGAAAATTTACTTTATAGAAAAGATTTGTAATTTGTAAAAAAATATTTATTTTATTTTTTATCTATCACCTTTCTAAAAATATTTAATCCAATTTATATATTAGTTTTGAAAACTTCATATAATATTATTTATTTTGTACTAATTATAGTCTCAGTTTAAAATAAAGAACAATATTTCATAGATAAGAGAGAAAAATAGTATAAAAATATCATATTGTAATTTTAATATAAATATTAAATCCAGTCCTTATTTTATGTTAAAATTTTAAGGTTACAAATAAAAGGAATAGATGAAATGTTTATTAATATCCGGCAGGTTAGTGGTCACTCATTGCTTCTAGATCGAAATTGGTTGAATTATGAAATTTCATACTTTTACTAATACACTTAACAATTCCCGAAAAGAAAACAACATAATTCACCAGATTAACAGAATAAAGTTTAAATATGTTTTTATCTTGATATTTTTATTTCAATTTTTTATTTTTTATTTGATTTCTAAAATTTTCAGAATCAGCCTTTTTATCTTTCATAACTAGTAAATAATGATATAGTTAGTAGAAAGGCATCGTATGTTGATTATTTATATGATGACATAATTAAGAGGAATCAAAGTATCTAAATTGTATATAAGGACCAATATTAAAAAATTACAAATCCATAAAAATGTAGAAAGTAAAAGTATATTTAAACCAAATGATAAAATATAGTTTCAATAGGTTTTGAATAAATGAGAAGTGTTTAACTTCTATCGTTACCTGCATTAAAGTTTATAATATCTTCATTTCAGAGAATATATTTAAGCCATGCATTTAAAAGTGTCAATCTAAAAGTATTAGTTTTAGGAAGTATGTATTTAATTTTTCTTAAACAAAGTTTCGGATTTAAATTTTATGTATAAAAAAATTGTTAGAAGAACTAACTCCATTACATCACCATAATATGAATGTTCTTGGTTTGAATAAGCTTATTTTCTAGAGAAGATAGCAGTTCTCTCTGAGACACAGAGACATGACATAGTCAAAAGCTTAGAAAGATAATAACTATTATTTATATTGCAGAGTATTCTAGTATTTAAATTGCTTCTCGGAGAGCAATACTCCCATGCTTTTGACCATTTTCCTTCTTTTAAGGTTTTACATCTCCTTCCTTTATGTAATTTTTTTTAATATATAATTTTATAAATTAATTTATAAAATATATTTAAATTACCATGAATAAAGTCGTTTATACCGAGCATATGTAGTTTATAAACTAATTTATTTATGGAGTATATTTTAATTAAAAAAAACAGAATTATTTTTATCTTTTCGGGATGTGAAAAGCAGTTAAGGGGTGTAATAAGCAAGTGCCTCATTTGTTTAACAGGTTCGAAGCCTGATCGACTTTTTAACCAGAAAAATAAACCCTGTTTGACTTTTCAATAATCTACCTTAAAAATGGGCTCCATCAAGCTTTACCAATACATGGAAACGACCCAATTGTTAACTAAAAAAAACCACCATACAGATCCTAACTTTTAGTTAAAATTAATTTTTTTTACAAATTTTCAGTTTTTAGTTTACAAATAATTTTAAAAATAAAATACAAAAATATTTTTAAATATATTTTACTTAAATTTTAAAATAAAAATAAAAAATTTATTAAATACTAATTTTAATTTTAAAATTTTTTTATTTTTAAATTTATCAAACCTTATCATCCCTATTATTATCACTATTATAATTATTATTATTATTATCTATGATTATAATAATAATTTATTTTATATTTTTATTATTTTAACATAATTTAATTTTTTATTTATCTAATTTTTATATATTAAAAATAAAAATAAATAATATTATTTAATAAATTATATTAAATTTATAATATAATATTATAACATATATTATTTTATATTAAATAAATATTAAATAACAGAAAAAATTAATTATTAAATAAGATAAGTTATGAATTAAAAATAAAAATAATTTTATATATATTATTATTATAATATTTAAAATAATAATTATGATGATGTGATGATTATAATATAATAAATATTATATAATTATATAAATTTAAATTTTATATATTATTTGATTCTTAATATTTAAGATAAATAATTTTATATATATTATTATTATATTTATTTTATATAAAAATAATATATATTAAAAAATTATAAATTAAATATAATTTTTATATTAAATAATATTATATACTTTTTAAAATATAAAAGTTAAAGAAATAAATAATTAAAAATAAATTCTTTTAAAATAATAAATAATTATTATTATAGAAATAATAATAATTATATTGGTGTTATAATATAAAAAATATTATTTAATCATATAATTCTATATTTTAGATATTATTTAATAATTAATATGCAAAATAAATAATTTTATATATTATTATACATATTTTAATTATTAATATTTTTAAATATATTATACAATAAAAAGAATGTATGCAATTATGAATTAAAAATATTTAAATTTTTAAGTACTTTACATTTGCTTTCACGTTTAGGGGAGAGCCGTGAACTTTCTTTACCTTGTACCTAAAGGTCCATTTTTGTTCACTTAACCGCACAAGTTGTTAATTTTAAGACTACATCAAAAGAAAAAGATTAATTTTAGATAATTAAAAATATTAATTTGACACAATAAATACTTTTTTATTTTTTTTATTTTTAGTTGTTCAAAAAAATTGAATCTTGACAGAACCCCCCAAAAAAAAATGTTTCTGTTCATTCCTCTTTGTGAGCTGACAAAAATGGTGGTAGCAGCTAGTCAGATACATCATATGTCAATCAACCCTGACTTCTTATGTCATCTACAACTCAGCAAGGAGAGTTCAAGAGTTGTACTATCCTACCCTATCACATAAAAGCAAATTTCCTTTATGTATGTAATTTTATAAAAGTTTATACAAAATTTGAGAAAATCAGAGAAAGATCTTCTAACTAGGAAGGGTATTTTGTAAGAAAAGTTTATTTATTAAAAAAATATCAGATAAAATTTTATTTCATCTTGAGAGTTGAGTGTAATTTAGCCACATGAATATATGATCTCTCTTAAGCATTGTTTGATAGGATTGCGTTGCATCCGATTACATCTCAATAATTAATTAATCATGTTTATAATCAATTAATCACAGTTATAATAATTAATCAATTTTGCTTACATGATTAAGCACATACATTATCAATTAATTATGCAAATAATTAATTAATCATATTTCATTGATTTCTTAACAATTACATTCTCGGTTCATCACTTATATTAACTAGTTGTCGACGTTCGATAATTAATTTCACAACTATTAATTAATTAATGAAATATTGTTTGTTGAGCGTTGAAGTGGAAAGAAAGAATATCGTTTCTGCAGTTGTTATCAAATTATTATAAATTCTGTGCAAGCTCAGTGATTTAATCATTAAACATAGAATAATAGAAGTAAACATAAGCACGCTTCCAAGTTAAACATCTGGAATAATAGAAATAAACATGTTAATCAAGTACAGCATTAAACATATGGAATAATAGAAATAAACATAAACAGGCTTAAAACTTGAAAACAAACAAACATGTTAACCAAGTACACCAGATCGATTCAAACTAGACAAGACTGATCTAATTTAACTAATTTTTTTTCTAATGGTCCGTAACTCCATATGCATACACATTAACATCAGCATTAGTAACTAGATAGCATACGTACTAATTCTAACCCATAATTTCAAGGTGAGACAGAAGTCATTATCACTACTACGATTCAAAAACCACATTCCTGCAAAGAGCAAAAAAACCAATGATGTTAGCCAAACAAGAAATCACTACTAGATCTGTTTTATTAAATAGAGAATAACTCTAAATGAAATAAATGGCAGAGTAATTGTTTATCTTTATGATATAAGAAAGTAATGTGTCTAAATTAAACAAAAAAATAAGAGTAGCAGCACTTCATCTGTTAAAGAATCACAAAAAAAAGAAAAAAAAATCACATAAAAGTTCCTCACCTTAAATTAACCGTAGATCTTAACCGCTATCACTCTTCCAGCAACCATGATCACATACAAAGTCATGTTCATATCCATCATCACCATAGCCATATTCATAGTCACTTTTGTGGTCATGACCAAGCTCATCACCATGATGATTCTCAAGTAATTCGTTGTACTCACTGTTCTTATTGATACCATCATCATTCTCACTAGCTTCACCCTTTCGATGAATAGCATTTCTAATAGCCTGGCAACTAGTTTCATAAGCACGCTCATGACCAATCTCATAACCATGTTCATAACCATCTCCATAGCCATGATTATACCCTTTTTCATAGCCCTTGTGATATCCATGTCCAAAGCATTTGTCTGGCTGTTTCTGGTTGTTATTACCATTATGGTTCAACAATGCCTTGTGCTCCTCATTGTTCTTACCCTTCTGTTCCTCATGGCTCTTATCCTTGTGATTACCCTCATGCTGAGATCCTCCCCCAAGATCATCATCATCCCACCGTGGACATGACATCGTTTCAGGGTTTCTGAATGATTTTATCAATAATACAAAAGAGAATGGGAATGATGCCTAAGATGGAGGCATATGGCTGAATATAAAATACTAGTATCCAACATTTTGGAATAAAATTACGAAACTACCAAGGCACATTTATCAGTAAAAGATATAAATGTTATGTGCACATAAATACAAAAATTGTCATTTCACGTCACTTTCTTTTACTTCTCTTACACTTGCTACGTCATAAAATGTTCAGTGATAAGAAAAGAACAGAGAAAGAGTAAAGGAAAATCATCTTCAGCCAGTGTAAAAAGATACGCAGAAAAGAAAAGGTGATGTGAAGTAATTGGGTTTGTATTTATTTTAAGAAGATTGATTGTGTATATTTTGAGAAAAAAAAGGAAAAATATAAATATATATAGTAGATAATATGATATGATATACAAAATATAAAATAATAAATAAATATTAATATTATTGGATGTATATAAATTAATTTTTTATCAAAAAGTATTTTATAGATTAATAACATACTATTTTTATGTTCAAATAGTATTTTATGTTCACCAAGTCCCAAATAAAATCAAACTAAACTCAAAGCTATCCATAATGCTCAATGCTATTTTTAAAGATCTTAGTCAGGGAAGTGGGAACAAACTGTTGGAAAGAGAATCCTATTTGGTATTGTCATCAATACCAAATCTTCCAACCTCTAAGTTTAACAGCTATATAGATAACTCAAATATTAGAAATTTTCAAACAAATACCTACCGAGAAAAGTTGTAATCTTCATAGATATAAGCTTTGTTCATTCCCCTCTTGACATTCAAATGGGAGCTGTTCAAAGTAAATGATACAAACGTTTATGTAGTTTGGACAAGGAGCTTCTAAACATTATTTTTTACAAGATTTATGTTTTTAAATTGAGTTTATTTAGAGGAAGTTATTTTATATTATATTGTAGATCTTATGATGATTATATATTTAACTTTTTGGAGCTTAAAATTCCTTTGCAAACGTTGTCTACTCTTTGAATTTTAATCAAATCGTTCCTGATAAAAAAATTTTAAAAATATATTGTTCTTGGGCCTATAGCCCTATATATGTCACCAAAAAAACAGAAAGAGTATCTACCGCTGAACTTAAACCGCATAAGGATTTGTTTTCCTAGATTTGTTCCCTTTGTGTTCTAATTAATTGTTTATGATTTACGCATCTAAGTAAGATACAGTGGCATGCATGTTTGGGCCAATTTTGGTTTTTTTTTTACAGTGATGTAATGCTTTGGGCTCTTCGTTCGGCCTTTTTTTATTTGCCGTTTTGGGCAACTTTATTCGTGAGACCAAAATAAAACAAACACACGTAGGATGCAATTCATTTGAAGGATGTGTTGGAAAAATTTTATCATTAGTACAAATGTACAAATAGTAATATATATTTATTTGTATTTGATATAAATTATTGAATTTATTTTATTTTTAAATAAATATATTAATTACTAAATTAAAGATATAAATAAATAGATGATACTGATTATATGTTAAAAAATCATTATTTGGAAATGTTTAGATAAATAGTTTAATTAAATATTTATTAAATAAACTTTTATTATATAAGGATTTATATTATAAATTGATTATAAAATTTATTGAATAAGTTAGAAGAGCTTTTTCTTTACTTAAATAACATCTGTTTTTAGTTAAGATAATTCTACGCGAGTCGCTATGATCAATATGGATGATTTTTTATTTTTATTTTAGTTTTTAATACAGTTACATATTCAGAATTGAAACCTGAAACTTGTGATTAAGTCGGATAAAGTTTTTTTCGATTGATTCTTGTATATAATAGTTAAAAAAAAAAACTTATTTTGACCTACCAATAGGCTTATTCAAATAACTTACAAAAATTATCGAAATCATAAATTATTTTCACAAAATTCTTATAAATTTTTCCAAAGGACACCCCTAAATCATAGATGGTCCACATTCAATAATCTTACCTTAACGTGTATGACATATAATATACTTTTAACATGTATGACATATAATATACTTTTTTTAACGTCATGAATTTTCCTATTGCACAACATTTCTTTCTTCAAAATTTTATAAAAATAGATCGTAAAATTAAGAATAAACCAAAAAATTTTGTGCATTAAAATACATAAGTGTGAGCACCAATTTTTGTCCGGATATAAATCTCCCTTAATTAATCAAAATAACTTAAAAAATGAGAGCTCAAATGGTTAAAAGAAAGGAGAAGAAAATTCAGTTAGGTTAGTTAGGAGTTAGTTATAGAGTTAGTTAGGCTAGGGTTAGAAACTAACTTCCATAGAGTTAAGAGACCATGGTTAAGTTAGGGGTATAAAGGGAATTTGGAGGGAAAAGAAAGGAGGAGGTTCGATTTTCGAAATTTTTGGCTCTCTGGAATTTTGTTGGTTTGTACTCTGATACTCCAAGTTCTCTCTCTGGTCTTGGAAAATCCCTCTTAGCTCACTGAATTTCCCGGGGAGGATCCTTTCCCAATTGCTCTATACTCTTCCGGATTGCCTCCATCTACGAAGGAGGATTCAACTTCCGCTCTCTGCCTTCCTCAGCTTCTCCCTGATTCTCTTAGCAGAATTACAGAAGTCTCCTCTATTCTCTATTCAACGCTTCCAGGTTAGGCTCGTATTTCTCATTTCCCGTTTCTCTCATATCTGTGCAATTTTATTCTTCTGTCCTCTCTACATTATGCTTAAGCCTTGAGTGTGTGGAATCTGTAAGGAATAAAATGTCTAAATGATTGCAATGTCTATTTTAATCTTCGATTCAGAATTGTTAGTTAAATTGCATGTGTTAATTAGGGCCTCTATGTTGGAATAAGGTCAAAGTTCTTGAAAAATCAATGAAAATTGCTTTGTGCATTTAAATTGCTGTGGTTTCTTTTTTGACTTAAAAGATTCAGCTCCTGAAATACATCAGGAAGCTTCTTATCTCTGCAAAAATCTTGGAATTAATCTGCTTGTATAGCCAATAATTGTTCAATAGTCAGATGTAGTTTGACTTTAGGAAATGAGAACCTTATTTTCATGGTGCTGTAACCGATCTCAGACCAAGCATTGAGTCATCCATGAGATTTTTGTTATATCAGCAGTTTATACTTGTAAGATCAAGTGTATATCAGCCTAGGAGCCTGAGTTAAGCTAGGCCAAAGAAAGCCAAAGCTTGGTTAATAGATACCTGATATGTTAAGCAAAGAAATTAGATTCGTAGAAACAAGGCCTTCTACTCTTGCTGCAGAAATTTCAGCTAAGATACAGACCCTGTGTCGAATCATTTAGGTGTGGGTCAGCTGGGTTGACTAACCAGGTTCTGATCCAGTTAGGCACAGATCCAAACTCATGATCCTTGTCCAAGTCTAGGACAGCAAGCCACTAAGGTTCCAACCTTGAGTCACTGAAACCAAACCAGGTCAGGTATCTGATACAGGTTTAGAAACCTTTTCCTTGATTATCATAAGGTGCCTACACTTTTGATTCCAAATTGGAGGTATGGTTCAGGTCTGAGAATGTTCTTGGGATTTATCACCTTATGGCATGAATTAACATCAGTACCGCAGAAAACAGAACCAGGACTTAAGAACCTGGCCTTGGCAGTCTGGCCAAATCAATGAAGAACAACTGTCAAGGAATCCTAAACAATGTTTGATTATCCACAAAACATGGCCATAGTCCATAAGCAGCCAATTCCCTATAGTTTCCAAAGCAGATGCATTAGGAAAGTCTAGGAGCTTGAGGTGAGCTAGGCCAAGAAGAGTCAACGGTTATGACAGGATATTAGTTTAAATCGACAATCAGGTTCACAGGGATAAGGCCTGTTGTGCATACTGCAGGATTTCTATTCCTGTCAGGTCCTGTGGGATTACTTAGGTATGTCAGGATAGATAGTTCTAACTGGACTTGAAAACCTGGAGTCTATCTTGATAAGGAACCTACTAAGCATATGATCAGAAGTCCAAGATTTCATAAAGCAGATTGAAGTCTAACATCATCTTGGCTAACCAATCAAATTTCGGTTTAGAAATAAACTGGTTCTTATTTAGCATGCCAGTCCTTAAATTGATGTTTAGAACCAACCGGGTGTACACTTTGCTGGTTCTGATCCATGAAACTTTCAGCCAAATCTGTTTATGTAACCTGCCATGGCAGCCATGTGCTCTGACCTGAAAATATAGACACTTCATTAGGCTACTGATGTTACACTTGGAGTCTGTAAGAACACAATCCATCCATCTTCATGCTTTGACTCTCAGATTCTGATCTGAAGCATGTTATTGGTGATGTGTAGCTTAGGAAAATAAAATGTAGTGACCTTGCATCAAGAAGTTCAGTTGTTCACTTGAAATTCTAAGTAACTACCTAAAACTTTGACACATTGGATCAATCAGAATCTGCAGCCGAAGTTTTCTTGACAGTTAGTAAGCTAACTGAGTAAGAAGCATAAATTGTCAAAGCACTATTGTAGACCAGAGTCAAAAGACTCAACCAATCTGAAAATAGAGTTAGGTTGTTGCTTCTTGAGCCTGAGGCATAGTTCTTGGTCTGCTTACCACACTCCCCAATCCAAAGCATAGAATTGAGATCTTAATAAGCAAAATGGTTACTATCCTTTGAACCTGCTAAGGTGGCATGCTCCACCATAGGATAGGTGTACTAGTAGCAGGTAGGGAGACCTGTAACGCCCAAAAATCTGTTTATGCAGATTCTGTGCCCAGTTAGCCAAGACAGAACGTAGGTACACACTAAAGGTAATGTTTAACTTGCCCTGTATGCCTATGATTGTTAAAATTTGGATTGGTTTAAATAGGTCAGGACAAAGATGCCACAGATAGGTGTTAAAACTCTGTGGATGTGATGGCAATTCTAGCCATAGAAGGGGGGTATATTAGCCTTTCCAATTGACAAATCCAGTAGGTTAATGGCTCAGATCTCAGGGTATCATAAGGCCAAGAGTAGCTCATTCATTTGAGTTTAGGCTATGTCTGAGTTAGAACCCAAGAAAACAGGAATTGAATCAAAAGAAAATTATGGTCCCCCAATAACCATAGGCTGAGCCTAGCCTTAGCAGTAGATAGGACAAACTGGTTCTATAGTAGGAGACCTTTAAGGAACCTGAAATTGAACCTGTAAAAGACCAAGAGGGAAACACTGGCTCAGGTGCAAATTAAAGGCCTCTGAGTAAAGTCTGGTCTATAGGACAAGGTCTAGCAGGCTTGATAAGTAGGGCTAGATCACAGCCACCTCAAATGTTATGAAGATCATTGAAATTAGGAGTCAATTAGGCATGTGATCAGGAGTCTAAGTAATGTCCTATTTCAACTGAGCACTGATTTGAATCTGGAATCTTGTGATATAACTTTGGTCTCTGCCTCTCAGGATTAACATAGCAATAAAAGCCCTCCTAGACTTTGTGGCTAAACATTAGTCTCCAAAATTATAACAGCATAATCTTGCACCGAGCTTGGGAAATCTGACCAAGCCACATAATCATATCAAAGTCAGTAATCAGGTTCAGGTTGTGATTTAGTTTCACCAATCATAGATCAAGTTCTGGTTTTCTTTTCCTTTTTAATTTTGAATCTCAAATGTGATACATAGGAGTAATTCAAATGCAGAATTAACAGGTAGCCTAGGAGTTGAGAATAGGCAATCTTAAGAGTATATTAGGGGTATCAAACACACCAGGTCATGAATGAAGTTCTACCTATGGACACTATATTGGAATGGATTCTGGTTCCCTGCATTGAAACCTACCAGTATTAGCTCTTAATCCTAGAAATGCTCTGAACCTGATTCAGAATATGAATGCTATCAGGCATAACTTAAACATTCCTTATCACAGCTGTAGGACGTAGTTTGCTCCTTGTTTAGTCATATCAGGTGGTGCATCCTAGGATCCCTAAACCAAGAAGGAAATAAGTAACCTAAAGAAGCTGAGAAGTGCAGATTCAGGAAGCCTGTACTGATGTACCGGAATATAAATAGATGTCTGGTTCATATGCCTAAGATAGCCACCACAGTGGGCTCTGCACCTTATTTTGCTTATTAGCCAAATGGATAAGAGGTTAACTCAGAAAGGGAATGAAAAGAGGAGCTCCAAGATTGATCTGAATATGTCACTACACAAATTCTGAAAAATCAGAGTTAGTTTTAGTCCACACAGGACATAGCAGCAAATTTAATTTCAGGTTCTGCATTTTATAGTCCTTTAGGCTGAATAGGATATAAGCTAGCCTGGTAAGCGCAAGGGCAGGAACTGCAAGTTGTTTTGTTCAATAGGCAGTTGAGTCAAATTCTGAAAATTAAGAGAGTATATGGAAACAGCTCCAGTTATATCAGGTGAGCCTTAGCACCTGCAAAATCTGAACCTGAATTAGCTTTTAAGACTAGGGTGTATTACACTATGTAAGGATAAACAGGTGCCCATACTACAGACCATGTAGGTGATATCTTTGTGCTAGCTTAAGCTCACTCCTGCAGGATATTATTAGCAAATACAGCTGCACCAGTAATGATTAGTGTGGTTTCCTAATATATCCTCCCCTTAGTTATGAGTACTCTTGGTTAGCTAGTATAGGAGTTGGTCCTTCACTAAAATTTGAGGCATTGAGTCATAAGATTGTGGCCACCAACCTGCCTTGCGTTCTTACATGGTGCAAACCTGTAACTAGAGATTAAGAATCAGAACTCATTTTAGAAAGAGTCTCAGTCTTGGAAGTTAGGTTGTAAGATTTGTGTCTCCTTAGTTTCCAAACTGGTAAATCTGTCTGCTGAAACTAGAATATGCTATGAGGGTTATAGTAAGCAGGATTAAAGTCAGCTGACATAAAAATCCTTAGTCACATATTAACCAAGAACCAATCAACTAGGATGAGGTGAAGAGCAATGGGTTGGTGTGTGGGTTCCCATATCCCTGGTGCATGAATTGTAAATCTGAATACTGTAAGTCTTGGGCCATGAGTGACATAAAGTCCTGGTTGAGCTGGAGCCGATACAAGAGAGGCTTTAGGTAAATCAACAGAAATGTTCCTGATGCAGTGGGAAAACAGTACCAGCATGAGTTCCGAGACATATAAAGGGCATGTAGGCACCTGAATCATGCTTCATAAGTCTGTCATAATAGTAATGAAGTTCCAGGGTTTACATCATAGGGCTAAAAGGGATCAGAATGGGAGAAAGCACATCAGCACTCCTAATTGGACTCTAAGCTAGGCAACTTACGCTATAAACTTGTCATCAACAGGGGTTATCAGCTAGATCTTCAGGTTTGGCATAATGCTTTAGATTGCACAGATTGCCAATATTAAGGTTTGATATCCAGACATGACATAGGGAGTCTGAGATTCAACATTCCTTAAAAAGGCCCTTATCCCTGCAAAAGGCTAGATATAGACTTAATCTTGAGCAAAGTGACTACCGTATAGGCTGTAGAAGAGTAACAGCAGGTTTAAATATCATGATTGCGGGTACAAATGGTGTCCTAGATAAATTTGGAAGGCTAACAGAGCCACGGACCTATACAAAACAAATGATAAAAATTATTATTGTTTCACTTCAGTTTTATTATTTTGTTTTTGATTGCATATCCAGGTACTGGTTTTCACTAAACATTGACCTCCCCTGGAATTTTGTGAACTATCCCAATGTCTGTTTTTCCTAAAATTCGTTTTTTTTTCAAAATGTCTGTTTTCTGTTTTTCCTCAGATTGTGCAAACGGATTCTAATACGAGCAAGTAGCATTCTCTACTGTTGCGTATTTCAATTCGTGCTAATTCAAATACGGCTTAGGACGATTTGGATTATGCAAGCACGTCTGTTTTTTCTAAAAATTCTTCTGTTTTCCAAAATGTCTGTTTTTATTTTATTTTTCTCAGATTGTGCAAACGGGTTCTAATACGGGCAAGTAGCATTTTCTACTGTTGCGTATTTCAATTCGTGCTAATTCAAATACGGCTTACGACGATTTGGATTATGCAAGCACGTCTATTTTTTTTCTAAAATTCTTCTGTTTCCCAAAACGTCTGTTTTTATTTTATTTTTCTCAGATTGTGCAAACGGGTTCTAATACGGGCAAGTAGCATTCTCTACTGTTGCGTATTTCAATTCGTGCTTATTCAAATACGGCTTACGACGATTTGGATTATGCAAGCACGTCTGTTTTTTCTAAAATTCTTCTGTTTCCAAAACATCTGTTTTTTATTCTTTTTCGGATTGTGCAAACGGGTTATAATACGGGCAAGTAGCATTCTCTACTGTTACGTATTTTAATTCGTGCGAATTCAAATACGGCTTACGACGATTTGGATTATGCAAGCACGTCTGTTTTTTCTAAAATTCTTCTGTTTCCCAAAACGTCTGTTTTTATTTTATTTTTCTCAGATTGTGCAAACGGGTTCTAATACGAGCAAGTAGCATTCTCTACTGTTGCGTATTTCAATTCGTGCTAATTCAAATACGGCTTATGACGATTTGGATTATGCAAGCACGTCTGTTTTTTCTAAAATTCTTCTGTTTCCAAAACATCTGTTTTTTATTCTTTTTCGGATTGTGCAAACGGGTTATAATACGGGCAAGTAGCATTCTCTACTGTTACGTATTTTAATTCGTGCGAACTCAAATACGGCCTACGACGATTTGGATTATGCAAGCACGTCTGTTTTTTCTAAAATTCTTCTGTTTCCCAAAACGTCTGTTTTTATTTTATTTTTCTCAGATTGTGCAAACGGGTTCTAATACGAGCAAGTAGCATTCTCTACTGTTGCGTATTTCAATTCGTGCTAATTCAAATACGGCTTACGACGATTTGGATTATGCAAGCACGTCTGTTTTTTCTAAAATTCTTCTGTTTCCAAAACATCTGTTTTTTATTCTTTTTCGGATTGTGAAAACGGGTTATAATACGGGCAAGTAGCATTCTCTACTGTTACGTATTTTAATTCGTGCGAATTCAAATACGGCTTACGACAATTTGAATTACGCAAGCACGTCTGTTTCCCTGAATTCTGTATTTTCTTAAGAAAAATTGCTTTAAAGCTCTTACCTATGATTACTCTTTTCTTCTCTAAGAGATCAAGTCTCTTAACCAGAACTACGTAGCCTTGAGTTTCCCATTGCACCCGGGAATACGTAGGAGCAGGATCAAGTCCTGTCAGGCTAACCTCCCTCAACCTATTTATTTCCAAATTAATTAAGGGATCAAACTATTTTCAAATAATCACACACTCAATTTAAGGGTACTGTTCCTTGGAACAGGCGAGTGGGGTGCCTAACACCTTCCCTACTCGTAACTGACTCCCGAACTTCGAATCTCATCCTTGAGTTAGGGTTTTTCCAAATGTTTTCCCTCAAAAATAAAATTTGGTGGCGGCTCCACAATCAAATTAAAATTCAGTTCAAAATTTAGTGAGTCCTTCATCTCGTCGTAATTACGGTTATGACAGATGGCGACTCCACTGGGGAAATTTTTAGAGAGTCAAGCCCGTTTATGTTTGAGTGTGTATGCTATATTGATCCTTGTGCTATTTATTTGTTCCTGTATTTATTTGATTATTTGTCATCCCACCATAGGATAGATGACTTTTAATTGCTATATATACCTGTTGCAAGTTCCCCAATTGCAGGTAAATCAAAACCACCAACAGTTATAAGAGGTTTGCATGCCCTCCGCACACACCGCATATATGCATATGAACATGAGAGGGGCCCTACGCCCGGGTCCGAGAGCAACTCAGGAATAGAGGGATCTAGTGGTGTCACTTGGGATGCACGTCCCGTTTGGCTATCACGAAAATCCCAGCTAGAGTGCGTCCTTTCCTAGTACCCCTTAACCAGTAGCATTCTCTACGGTTGCAGTAAGTACTAAGAATTGGAACTTGGCTCTAGTGACCTTTATCCCATAGGCTTATGGCTAACCCTTGGTGAGAAACAAATTAGATATCCTAGATCCATAGGACAGGTAACCTCAAAATAGGACCTGCGGAGGGCACTTTCCTGTTATAATGTTGCTAATTGATTTATGAAAATATTGTTTAGAACGTGCTTTAAGAAAGCAAGTATGAAAAAAAAAAAAGAAAACAAAAAGAGAAGAAAAAGTAAGGAAAAACGAAGGAAAAAGAATAAAAGTCCACAAAAGGAAGAGAGAGAAAGAAAAGAGAATAGGAGAGAAGGAAGATGAGAAAAACAAAATAAAAATATTAAAAAAGGGATCTAGGGAGAGAAGAGGGGTCGGCGCTAAGCTTTTAAAGACCAAAAGTATGAAACAAGATAAAACTTCCAAGGGAACAACATTCCTTCAATTATTTTTGGTATCATGCATCATTTGTTTCTTTATCATGCATAGGTTTATTTATTCATATAACTGACTCGTTTTATTTGTTGTTTTTTTTCTTTCTTTCTGTTTTTTTTTTAAAAAAAAAAGGGGGATCAGATTCTGGTTAAATATCCAAAGAGGGTGAAATGGAAATTAATGCAGGATCAGAATTGAGGAAGAAAAGAAGGATTGGGGCCAAGATGACTGATTTGTCCAGTATAGATTCTTTTGTCAGGAAGCTACAAACAGTACAAAAGATGGCCTTTGTTAGGAGGTACGGGAACATACTGAAGTTGCTAGAGGTGAAAGTACAAGAGGAAGCTATCACGGCTATGGTACAATATTATGACCCTCCCCTGAGGTGCTTTACGTTTGCAGATTTTCAGTTGGCTCCGATGTTGGAAGAATACGAACAGATCATAGGTTTGCCCTTGGAAGGAAGTAAGCCATACAACCACTTGGAGCACAGCCCTTCCTTCAAGACGGTAGCCCAATCTATAGGGTTGCTAGAAAATCACTTCATTTCTGATTTCCAAGAAAGAAACCATACTAGGGGTTTTACAAGGGACTTCTTGGAGAACTATCTGCAGTACCTGGTAGATAATAATAGCTGGGATATCTTCATGGATGTGCTTGCCTTGGGCATTTATGGCTTAGTATTGTTTCCTCAAGTTGAGGACTTCATTGACATGCCGGCCATTAGTGCTTTCTTATCTCGGAAAAACAGGTTTGAGAATCCGGTTACCGCTCTGCTAGCAGACACCTACTGTGCTCTAGACTTTTGTCATGAAAAGAAAAAAAGGAAGATAACATGTTGCTTACCAATACTGTATATCTGGATCACTGCACATGTGTTCAAAAGGGAAGTTAAGATCCAGTGTCCAATCTCAGATTTACTGTGTTACCAGATTAGAAGCATGACAGGCAGGGAATGGGCGGAACATTTGGCTGGTCTGACAGAGGGAAAGATTAGATCGCAGCCGACTTGGCAACAAAGGACAACCATTGTTTATCATTGCAAGGGTTTCCCCAATGTCCCCCTGATAGGAATAAGGGGCTGTATCAGTTATAACCCCATACTGGGGCAACGCAAATTAGCCTATCCTATTCGAAGTCCTCCAGCCCAAGAGCTATTGACTCCTGTCACTATATATTATGAAGGGAACTTCGCAGAACCTCTTCGAAAGGTGCGAGAAGCTTGGGAGGTGGTAACACGAAAAGGAAAAGAGTTAGGAGTCAGAAGCTGTGCAGCAAAGGAAGAATACCGACAATGGGTAAGGGAACGGGTGCAACAAATCAAGTTACCCTTCAAACCACAAGCTGCAGCTTCAGGAAGTCAACCATTGCCTGAAACATTCGAAGATGAGGCTGTCAAAGAATTAAAAGCAAAGTTGGAGGGCATGACTGTCAAAAACAACAGGTTGGAAGGAGAGTTGTTAAAGGCCCAACAGGAAATTGCCGCGCTTAAGAGAGATGGCCAAGAGAAAGATACCGCTTTGGAGAGAATTCGTCAACAGCAAAAGTCCGAGCGAGAGCACGCAGCTAGGGTCCACATGAGCCTTCAAGCTGCTAATAAGGAGCTCGGATTGAGAGCACAAGAAAGAGATGCGGCCCTCCAAGAAAATCAGGGAATGAGGGATGCTATTGAACAAATGAGAAGCCAAATTCGCCAAATCAGACGAGAGAAAGGTCAAGCCCTGGGAGAAAGGGATAGAGAGTTGGCAGAGAAAAATCAACTGATTGACGAAAGGAATGAGTTACGACAATGGGTAGAGGAGTTAAAGCAACAAATAGAGAACTTGTTAGTGGCATGCGAAAATGAAGTGAACGAAGAAAAATGGAAGGTCATTGAAGTCATTAGGATGCAACAAAAGGGGATAAGTGATCTGCAAGATGAAATGAAATGGTATCAAGACACAGCGGATTATTGGACTAGATGTTTTGGAAGGTTAGCTAGCTTGGCTAACACTGCTATCGCCGAAGTACCTCAGTTGCTCAAAAGAGCGGAAGCTTCACTGCATCCACTCCATACGCCGGCTGAAGTTGAAGAATTTATCAACTTTTGTAAAGAGTTAGTCATGAGAATGAATCGATATGTTGCTCTAGTTGAAAAAGAAGAAAAGGATGTACCGTGAATATTATGAATAAAGAATCTACTTCTTTCTACAGTTCTTGATGTCGCATTAATTTCCGTTTCACACTTCGTCTCACAAGCACGTTCATCCAATCACAAATTTATCGAGATATCTGATCCCCGATATTTAATTTATGATTTAAAATTTGAGATTGTTTTTCTTTAATACTAATTAATAAATATTGAATTTCCAGAAAACAAAATAGCGGATTCACGCATTCCTCAGCATTCCTATAGCACACGTTCAAAAACCAGAATGATGAATGAGCTAGAAGCACAAAATGAAGAGCTGAGAAATGAGGTTGCTGATCTGAGAGATCAGCTAGCAAAAGTCATGAAGCTGCTGGAGAAGAATGCAGAGGGACCCTCTGGGGCAGAGACAGCAGCTGTGACCGACACATCAGGCCCTGTACAGGTGGTAATCGATCGTGAGTGGCCTCCTTACGGGATACCACCTGGGTTTGCACCTTCAGCACAGGGTGTTCCCACAAATCCTGCTGAGAATCCTCTCACTCACACCCAATACCCAAATCATCCTACTACCTACCCACCACATATAAATCAACCAGCCACTTACCATACAAATCATACTACCTACCCACCACATATAAATCCGCCAACCACCTATAACACAAATCCTACTGCTTATCCTCCACATACGGGACCTTCAACTAACACTAATCCCAACTATATATACATGAACACTACTACCTTCGAGAATCCTACCAATTCCATCCCCATGACTACCTACCCATTAAACCAACAACAGCCACCTTTACCTTTACCAAACACCTATGGCCAGACCATCCGACCTACTGGGCCAGCAGTGAATGAACAGTGGTCAAATACCTCTGGTCAGGAGACACCTCTCAGTGGTAGGTGGCAACACCTGGAAGAAAGAGTCAAGGCCATTGAGGGTAGCGGTTATGGACTAGTAGATGCTTCTGATTTGTGTCTAGTCCCTGACGTAATAATCCCGCCCAAATTCAAAATGCCCGAGTTTGAAAAATATAAAGGAACGGGGTGCCCCCGAAGTCATCTGACGATGTTCTGTAGAAAGATGGCTTCACACGCACATGATGATAAGCTCCTGATCCACTGTTTTCAAGATAGTCTCACGGGAGCTGCAGCCAACTGGTATACTCAGTTGGAACGCACCCACATCCGATCCTGGAAGGATTTGGCAGATGCCTTTCTTAGGCAATACAAATATAATATAGAGATGGCACCAGATCGGTCTCAGTTGCAAAATATGATCAAGAGGGAAGATGAGACCTTTAAAGAATATGCTCAACGATGGAGGGAACTGGCAGCTCAAGTTCAACCTCCTCTGTTTGAAAGGGAGATGATAGGGATGTTTATGGACACTCTCCCTGCACCATTTTATGATAAGATGGTAGGCAGCGTTTCGGCCAATTTCTCCGATATGGTATTAATCGGAGAACGAATTGAAAGCGGCCTGCGTCGCGGAAGGATTGTGCATAATACGGTTGGCAATGTAAATGTGAAGAAGCGAACCAATAATTCCTGGAAAAAGAGGGAAGGGGAAACCCACCATGTCACGTATGATCCAAATCGCTCCACACCTACACCACCTAATTACCAAACACCTTACCACCCTCAGTATGTACCATACCCTCAGATGGTGGCCGCCTCCCAACCTAACTACCAACCACCTTACACACCCCCCATAGCTTTCCAGCAAACAACCCCGCTCATGACACAACCACAACCAACCATACCCCAACCTCCGCAAAAAGCCTGAATTCAAAACCCTGGCCCAAACACTAACCAAACTCAAAGAAGGCCAAATAATGAAACAAGAGTTATACACTTTGACCCTATCCCTATGACCTATACTGAGCTTTTACCCCGCCTAATACAGAACTCTTTAATCGCACCATGTCCTATGAAGCCATTGGAACCACCATTTCCCAAATGGTACGACCCGGCTGCTAAATGTGATTACCATGCCGGGGCTGTAGGACACTCCACTGAAAATTGTCAAGGATTAAAGCATAAAGTCCAGAACTTGATAAACGCCAAGTGGTTAAATTTTGAGAAGGATGCTCCTAATGTAGGAAATAATCCTCTGCCAAATCATGGGGGGCCAACGGTGAACTGCTTGGAGGTGGAGTTTGAGGTGAATATGCTTAATGAGGCCTTCCCCGGTTGTCCAAGGCCTTTAGTTATTAGATATTCCGAAGAGCCGGCTGTCCCAACACCGAACGGCTTGAGACCGATTACTATAAAGGTGCCGGGGCCATTCCCATATAAAAGCAACAAGGAGGTACCTTGGAAGTATGACGCTGAGGTATCTGGAGGCAAGATAGAAGAAGAGAGAACCAAAGTCACCACCAGTGCAACTACTGATGTGGTGAATATAGCTGGAGTCGGGGGTATGACCCGGAGCGGTCGCATTTATTCCCCTATAGAAGAGAGGAGAGGAAGGCCCTGCGGGGAAGCAATTTTGGCTAGTCCTGAGCCAGAAGCAAATAAAGAAGAAGAAGGAAAGGAATTGAAAAGGCCTGTTTCTGAAGAAGATGCCTGTGAATTTCTAAGGATGATCAGGCAAAGCGAATATGCTATAATTGAACAATTGAACCGTATGCCAGCGAAAATTTCCCTATTGGCACTAATGATGAATTCTGAACCTCATCGAAAGGTGCTGTTGAAAATACTCAACGAGGCACATGTGGTGCACAACCTTTCGGTAGAGAAGTTTGAAGGGATTGCGAATAATATAACCGTCAATAACTTCCTCACCTTCACCGACAGCGAAATCCCTGAAGAAGGGGCTGGGCATAATAAAGCATTACACATATCAGTGAAGTGTAGGGACCATATCTTAGCCCGGGTCTTGATAGACAATGGTTCCTCATTAAATGTAATGCCTAAAATGACCCTGTCAAAGTTACCCTATGAAGCATCCCACTTGAGGCCAAGTTCAATAGTGGTTAGGGCCTTTGATGGATCACGAAGGGAAGTTATTGGAGAGATTGATCTGCCAATACAGATTGGCCCGGTTATTTTTGAGGTGACTTTCCAGGTGATGGACATCTTGCCTGCATATAGTTGTCTCCTGGGAATGCCATGGATTCATTCTGCTAGAGCGGTGCCATCCACTCTTCACCAAAGATTGAAATTTATTGTAGATGATAGACTGATAATTATCTCTGCTGAAGAGGATTTTCTGGTCAGTAAACCCACCAATACCCCCTACATCGAGGCTGCTGAGGAAGCCCTGGAAACTCATTTCCAAGCGCTAGAAATTGCTAATGTTACTACTGTTAAGGAGGGAGAGGTGGTGGACCAGCATCGGCCCCCGAGAGCCCTGTTAATGATGGCTAAAATAATGTTGAAAAATGGATTCCAGCCCGGAGACAAACTGGGGCAAAACAATGGAGGATTAACTCAGCCTTTGCAGTTGATTAAGAACAAGCACAGGTTTGGGTTAGGGTACAAACCCACCGAGGAGGAAAGGAGAAGAATTAAGGAAGAAATGGAAGAAAAGAAACGGGCTAGATTGGAAAAGCGAAAGCCCCAGATAAAGAGGGTCCCTTTGTCCCATATTTCAGAAAGTTTTTGGAGTGTTGGGTTCGAGACTCCAGATATGATAGCGGCAGTTGATAAAGAAGAGCCGCTCAACATGGATGACTTGGTGATAGCTTGTCCACCAGGACATGAGCTAAAAAATTGGGAAACCATCGAGCTTCCCGTGATTTTAAATTCAGTCTACATGTAATTTGTAATTGCTGTAAAATTTTGTGAATAAACAATATTTTGTACATATGATTGATCAATGAATACCACTGATTTCTTTCAGAAATATTCTCGTCCTTCCTCCAATACATCCATATATCTTATTCTTTTCACATATTTGCAGATCCGAAAACAACTTGCCTAATGACGATCACGCTAGTATTGTATTGAATAATTTTGACTGTCTTGTTAATCAAGCGGATGAGGAAACAGAATTTGAATATGAACCATCTGGGGAATTATTAAGGCTGGTTGAGCAAGAATCTAGATTGATACAGCCTCACCAAGAGTCTGTCGAATTGATAAATCTGGGGACTGAGGAGGATAAAAAAGAAGTAAAAATAGGCGCGTTCAAAAATCGCTCTCGATTAGTGTCACTATTACAGGAATATAGCGACATTTTCGCTTGGTCATATCAAGATATGCCAGGATTAGACACGTCGATTGTGGAACATAAATTGCCTTTAAAACCTGACTGCCCACCGGTGAAACAGAAGTTGAGAAGAATGAAGTCTGAAATGTCCTTAAAAATCCGAGAAGAAGTAAAAAAGCAGTTCGATGCAGGTTTCCTGGCCGTAGCAAAATACCCGGAGTGGGTCGCAAATATAGTACCAGTCCCCAAGAAAGATGGAAAGGTACGAATGTGTGTAGATTTCAGGGACCTAAATAGGGCCAGTCCAAAGGACGACTTTCCTTTGCCTCATATCGACGTATTGGTTGACAATACTGCCCAGTTCTCTTACTTTTCGTTCATGGACGGTTTCTCTGGATATAATCAGATCAAGATGGCTGAAGAAGATATGGAAAAAACCACCTTTATTACGGCTTGGGGAACTTTTTGTTACAAAGTCATGCCGTTTGGGTTGAAGAACGCTGGGGCAACATATCAGAGAGCTATGGTGACATTATTTCATGACATGATCCACAAGGAGATCGAAGTATATGTGGATGATATGATCGCCAAGTCGAGAACTGAGGAGGATCACCTCGATAACCTGCAAAAACTATTCGAACGCCTTCGAAGGTTCAAGTTGAGAATGAACCCAGCTAAATGCACTTTCGGTGTGAAGTCAGGAAAGCTGCTAGGCTTCATTGTTAGTGAAAGGGGAATTGAGGTTGACCCTGATAAGGTCCGTGCAATCTTGGAAATGCCAGCCCCAAAAACAGAGAAGGAAGTGCGAGGGTTTCTTGGAAGGCTAAACTACATCGCTAGGTTTATTTTACAGTTGACAGCTACATGTGAACCGATTTTCAAACTCTTGCGCAAAAATCAGCCCATCAGTTGGAATGAGGATTGCCAAGAAGCCTTTGAAAAGATTAAGCTCTACTTACAAGACCCTCCAGTTTTAGTTCCCCCAGTCCCAGGGAGGCCATTAATTCTATACTTGACAGTGACGGGTAACGCCATGGGATGTATGCTCAGTCAACAAGATGTAACTGGAAAGAAAGAACATGCCATTTACTATTTGAGCAAAAAATTTACCGATTATGAGGCAAGATATTCCTTGTTAGAACAAACCTGTTGCGCATTGGCATGGGCCGCTCATCGTTTGAGACAGTACATGTTGAGCCATACCACTTGGTTGATCTCTAGGATGGATCCAATTAAGTACATCTTCGAAAAGCCCGCTTTGTCTGGACGGATTGCCAGGTGGCAAGTTTTGCTATCAGAATATGATATCATGTATGTTACACAAAAGGCAATTAAAGGTAGTGCGCTGGCAGATTACTTGGCTCAACAGCCTCTAAGTGATTATCAGCCGATGAGACAAGGGTTTCCGGATGAAGATCTAATGGCAGTATTTAGTGAGCCGGTACAGGAAGTAAAAGAAAAGTGGACGATGTTGTTTGATGGGGCGTCCAACATGATAGGTCATGGCATAGGAGCCATATTAATCTCCCCAGAAGGACAGTATGTACCTATCACAGCCAGGTTAGGTTTTGATTGTACTAATAATGTGGCTGAATACGAAGCTTGCATCATGGGAATACAAGCAGCAATTGATGCTAATGTCAAGAACTTGGAGGTTTATGGCGATTCAGCTCTAGTTATCCATCAGGTTAAAGGCGAATGGGAAACTCGAGATGCAAAGTTGATCCCATACCAAGCTTATATTAAGGAATTATTGGAGCACTTTGAGGAGGTCACTTTTTCACATATACCTCGAGAGGACAATCAATTGGCTGACACCCTAGCCACCCTCTCGTCCATGTTTAAAATAAGTAAAGAGGAGGATATGCCCCTTATCCAGATTCAACGTCGAGATCGACAAGCCTTTTGCCAATCAGTTGAAGAGGAACAAGATGGGCAACCCTGGTATCATGATATCCGGCGCTTTCTGAAAGACAAGGAGTATCCCAATCATGCCTCGGAAAATGACAAAAGAACGTTAAGGAGATTGGCTGCCAATTTCTTTTTCGATGGGGAAGTCTTATATAAAAGAAATCATGATATGGTCCTGCTCAGGTGTGTAGATGCGGCTGAGGCTAGAAAAATTGTGAAAGAAGTCCATGAGGGATCTTTTGGTGCCCATGCTAACGGACACGCGATGGCAAGAAAAATCCTCAGAGCAGGATACTACTGGTCGACTATGGAGACTGATTGCTATAAGTATGTTAAGACTTGTCATAAATGCCAGGTGTACGCTGACAACATCCACGTGCCGCCTACGTCCTTGAATGTATTATCTTCACCATGGCCATTCGCTATGTGGGGAATGGACGTCATTGGACCGATTGAGCCTAAAGCATCTAACGGGCATCGTTTCATATTGGTTGCCATTGACTATTTCACCAAGTGGGTCGAGGCTGCCTCCTACGTCAGCGTAACTCGGAGTGTGGTCATAAAATTTGTAAAGAGAGAGTTGATTTGCCGGTATGGTTTGCCCAACAAAATCATCACAGATAACGGTACCAATCTTAACAACAAAATGATGAAAGAATTGTGTGACCAGTTCAAGATCCAGCATCATAATTCCTCCCCATACAGACCAAAGATGAATGGAGCGGTGGAGGCAGCCAATAAAAACATTAAGAAAATTGTCCAAAAGATGGTGCACACATATAAAGAGTGGCATGAGATGCTCCCCTACGCCCTCCACGCATATCGTACTTCAGTTCGTACCTCTACTGGAGCAACTCCATTCTCGCTTGTTTATGGAATGGAGGTCGTCCTTCCTATCGAAGTAGAGATCCCCTCATTAAGGGTGTTAATGGACGCAAAGTTGGAAGAGGCAGAGTGGGTTCAAGCCCGGGTTGATCAGTTAAATTTGGTTGATGAAAAAAGATTGGTAGCGTTGTGTCACGGACAGCTATATCAGAAAAGAATGAGGAAAGTATTCGAAAAGAAAGTCCGTCCCCGAGCATTTCAAGAAGGAGATTTGGTTCTCAAAAAGTTATTACCTATGCAAAAAGCGCTACAAGGGAAGTGGGCCCCAAATTATCATGGGTCATATGTAGTCAAGAAGGCTTTCTCGGGAGGAGCGTTGATTTTAACTGATATGGATGGGAATGACCTGGCAAATCCAACCAACGCTGATGCTGTAAAGAAATATTATGCGTAATAAAAGCCCGCTAGGTCGAAAACCCGCAAGGGCGACCTAGGCAAAAGTTAGGGCATCCAAAAAGCCCGCTAGGTCGAAAACCCGTAAGGGCGATCTAGGCAAAAGTTAGGGTATCCAAAAAGCCCGCTAGGTCGAAAACCCGCAAGGGCGATCTAGGCAAAAATTAGGGCATCCAAAAAAGCCTGCTAGGTCGAAAACCCGCAAGGGCGATCTAGGCAAAAGTTAGGGCATCCAAAAGCCCGCTAGGTCAAAAACCCGTAAGGGCGATCTAGGCAAAAGTTAGGGTATCCAAAAAGCCCGCTAGGTCGAAAACTCGCAAGGGCGATCTAGGCAAAAATTAGGGCATCCAAAAAAGCCCGCTAGGTCGAAAACCCGCAAGGGCGATCTAGGCAAAAGTTAGGGCATCCAAGAGGCCCGCTAGGTCGAAAACCCGCAAGGGCGATCTAGGCAAAATTTAGGGCATCCAAAAAGCCCGCTAGGTCGAAAACCCATAAGGGCGATCTAGACAAAAGTTAGGGCATCCAAAAAGATGCGCTAGGTTGAAAACCCACAAGGGCGACCTAGACAAAAGTGAGGAAAATTCATATCGTCGTAAGATGACCCTCAAGAATAGGTGGGAACAAGAATGTGATACTGGGGCAAAGGATAAAAAGCAGATTGATTCAAAAACAGTCAGGCCAGTATTGGGAAAATACGGGAGCAGATTGATGAAAGGACAGGGAGTGGATAAAAGTGAAATAGGCCAATATTGAAATCAGTTTGGAGCTTATCAGAATAAGACTGGGCTAATACTGGGGCAAAATTTTGTTTCCTAATAAGCATGGGTGATAAGACAGGAAAGGTTATGGAAATACAATACTAGCATTGATCGTCTCGAAGGCACAAGACCATCCAAAATTCCATCCCCAAATACATACTCCTCTGATTCCTCGTTCTGTTTACTATTCAGACATTTTATTGATTCAATTGTATTCGTTGATCAAGCATATGTATCGAATTAAGTATACTACAACAATTATTAAATACTAAGACTGTTTGAATCATGGTTAGAACGAGAATCTCGCAATTGATAGTCATTTAATAACATTGAATGATTCTTCTCTCCGCAGAATAAGCAGTGTGATGCATAAAGTTAGCCAACAAAATCAGAAAGTGAAGGCGAGTCGCAGGCTCTAGCTCATTCTAAAGGTCATAAGAATCGTGCTATAGGGAAGCTGTGAATTCGAAGTCCGCTAAATAAATAAAGATTAAAATCTCTCCAAATCAAGTCTTCTTGCATTTTAATTTCCTGCATTTTGGCCTATCACATCAGGCCCCTCATGTTTAAATTTCTGTTCCGAGCCTATCACATCAGGCACTGCATTTTAATTTCCTGCATTTTGGCCTATCACATCAGGCCCCTCATGTTTAAATTTCTGTCCAAGCCTATCACATCAGGCGCTGCATTTTAATTTCCTGCATTTTGGCCTATCACATCAGGCCCCTCATGTTTAAATTTCTGTTCCAAGCCTATCACATCAGGCGCTGCATTTTAATTTCCTGCATTTTGGCCTATCACATCAGGCCCCTCATGTTTAAATTTCTGTTTCAAGCCTATCACATCAGGCACTGCATTTTAATTTCCTGCATTTTGGCCTATCACATCAGGCCCCTCATGTTTAAATTTATGTTCAAGCCTATCACATCAGGCACTGCATTTTAATTTCCTGCATTTTGGCCTATCACATCAGGCCCCTCATGTTTAAATTTCTGTTCCAAGCCTATCGCATCAGGCGCTGCATTTTAATTTCCTGTATTTTTGGCCTATCACATCAGGCCCCTCATGTTTAAATTTCTGTTCCAAGCCTATCACATCAGGCGCTGCATTTTAATTTCCTGCATTTTGGCCTATCACATCAGGCCCCTCATGCTTAAATTTCTGTTCCAAGCCTATCGCATCAGGCGCTGCATTTTAATTTTCTGCATTTTGGCCTATCACATCAGGCCCCTCATGCTTAAATTTCTGTTCTAAGCCTATCACATCAGGCGCTGCATTTTAATTTCCTGCATTTTGGCCTATCACATCAGGCCCCTCATGTTTAAATTTCTGTTCAAGCCTATCACATCAGGCACTGCATTTTAATTTCCTGCATTTTGGCCTATCACATCAGGCCCCTCATGTTTAAATTTCTGTTCCAAGCCTATCGCATCAGGCGCTGCATTTTAATTTCCTGCATTTTGGCCTATCACATCAGGCCCCTCATGTTTAAATTTCTGTTCCAAGCCTATCACATCAGGCGCTGCATTTTAATTTCCTGCATTTTGGCCTATCACACCTCATGTTTAAATTTCTGTTCAAGCCTATCACATCAGGCACTGCATTTTAATTTCCTGCATTTTGGCCTATCACATCAGGCTCCTCATGTTTAAATTTCTGTTCAAGCCTATCACATCAGGCGCTGCATTTTATTTTCCTGCATTTTGGCCTATCACATCAGGCCCCTCATGTTTAAATCTCTGTTCAAGCCTATCACATCAGGCGCTGCATTTTACTTTCCTGCATTTTGGCCTATCACATAGGGCCCTGTATGTTTATCCACAGGTCTTGATTTCCTTTTATTTACTAAGGCCGGACAAAATTGGCTCACGTCTTTACCCATTTCTTACTTCGATAATACAAGAAGCATTCTCGCATTATCTAGTAAAAACTTGGTAAAGAGGGGCAAACTGTGAGCATCAATTTTTGTCCGGATATAAATCTCCCTTAATTAATCAAAATAACTTAAAAAATGAGAGCTCAAATGGTTAAAAGAAAGGAGAAGAAGTTGCAAAATTAAATAAGTAAGCAAGTAGATAATAGATAAAGAGAGTTGAAGAAAATAAACAAAATTCAGTTAGGTTAGTTAGGAGTTAGTTATAGAGTTAGTTAGGCTAGGGTTAGAAACTAACTTCCATAGAGTTAAGAGACCATGGTTAAGTTAGGGGTATAAAGGGAATTTGGAGGGAAAAGGAAGGAGGAGGTTCGATTTTCGAAATTTTTGGCTCTCTGGAATTTTGTTGGTTTGTACTCTGATACTCCAAGTTCTCTCTCTGGTCTTGGAAAATCCCTCTTAGCTCACTGAATTTCCCGGGGAGGATCCTTTCCCAATTGCTCTATACTCTTCCGGATTGCCTCCACCTGCGAAGGAGGATTCAACTTCCGCTCTCTGCCTTCCTCAGCTCCTCCCTGATTCTCTTAGCAGAATTACAGAAGTCTCCTCTATTCTCTATTCAATGCTTCTAGGTTAGGCTCGTATTTCTCATTTCCCGTTTCTCTCATATCTGTGCAATTTTATTCTTCTGTCCTCTCTACATTATGCTTAAGCCTTGAGTGTGTGGAATCTGTAAGGAATAAAATGTCTAAATGATTGCAATGTCTATTTTAATCTTCGATTTAGAATTGTTAGTTAAATTGCATGTGTTAATTAGGGCCTCTATGTTGGAATAAGGTCAAAGTTCTTGAAAAATCAATGAAAATTGCTTTGTGCATTTAAATTGTTGTGGTTTCTTTTTTGACTTAAAAGATTCAGCTCCTGAAATACATCAGGAAGCTTCTTATCTCTGCAAAAATCTTGGAATTAATCTGCTTGTATAGCCAATAATTGTTCAATAGTCAGATGTAGTTCGACTTTAGGAAATGAGAACCTTATTTTCATGGTGCTGTAACCGATCTCAGACCAAGCATTGAGTCATCCATGAGATTTTTGTTATATCAGCAGTTTATACTTGTAAGATCAAGTGTATATCAGCCTAGGAGCCTGAGTTAAGCTGGGCCAAAGAAAGCCAAAGCTTGGTTAATAGATACCTGATATGTTAAGCAAAGAAATTAGATTCGTAGAAACAAGGCCTTCTACTCTTGCTGTAGAAATTTCAGCTAAGATACAGACCCTGTGTCGAATCATTTAGGTGCGGGTCAGCTGGGTTGACTAACCAGGTTCTGATCCAGTTAGGCACAGATCCAAACTCATGATCCTTGTCCAAGTCTAGGACAGCAAGCCACTAAGGTTCCAACCTTGAGTCACTGAAACCAAACCAGGTCAGGTATCTGATACAGGTTTCGAAACCTTTTCCTTGATTATCATAAGGTGCCTACACTTTTGATTCCAAATTGGAGGTATGGTTCAGGTCTGAGAATGTTCTTGGGATTTATCACCTTATGGCATGAATTAACATCAGTACCGCAGAAAACAGAACCAGGACTTAAGAACCTAGCCTTGACAGTCTGGCCAAATCAATGAAGAACAACTGTCAAGGAATCCTAAACAATGTTTGATTATCCACAAAACATGGCTGTCATAACCGTAATTACGACGAGACGACGGACTCGCTAAATTTTGAAATGAATTAATTTGATTGTGGAGCCGCCACCAAATTTTATTTTTAAGGGAAACTATTTGGAAAAAACCCTAACTTGAGGAAGAAAATCTAGGTTCGGGAGTCGGTTACGAGTAAGGAAGGTATTAGGCACCTTACTCGCCGGTTCCTCGGAACGGTACCCTTAAACTGAGTGTGTGATATTTTGAAAACTATTTGATCCCTTAAAATAGAATAGAAAATAGAAAATGAATAGGTTCATGGAAAATAGCCTGACAGGACTTGATCCTGCTCCTACGTATTCCCGGGTGCAATAGGAAACTCAAGGCTACGTAGTTCTGGTTAAGAGACTTGATCTCTTGGAGAAGAAAAGGGTGATCTTAGGTAAAACAAAAATTAATGTTTCTTAAGAAAATACAGGATTTAGGGAAGCAGACATGCTTGCATAATCCAAATCGTCGTAAGCCGTATTTGAATTAGCACGAATTAAAATACGTAACAGTAGAGAATGCTACTTGCCCGTATCAGAACCCGTTTGCACAATCTGAGAAAAAAAGAAAAACAGATGTTTTGGAAACAGAAGAATTTTTAGAAAAACAGACGTGCTTGCATAATCTAAATCGTCGTAAGCCGTATTTGAATTAGCACGAATTAAAATACGTAACAGTAGAGAATGCTACTTGCCCGTATTAGAACCCGTTTGCACAATCTGAGAAAAATAAAAAAAAACAGACGTTTTAAAAAAAGGACGAATTTTAGAAAAAACATATGTGCTTGCATAATCCAAATCGTCGTAAGCCGTATTTGAATTAGCACGAATTAAAATACGTAACAGTAGAGAATGCTACTTGCCCGTATTAGAACCCGTTTGCACAATCTGAGAAAAATAAGACAAAAACAGACGTTTTGAAAAAAAGGACGAATTTTAGAAAAACAGACGTGCTTGCATAATCCAAATCGTCGTAAGCCGTATTTGAATTAGCACGAATTAAAATACGTAACAGTAGAGAATGCTACTTGCCCGTATTAGAACCCGTTTGTACAATCTAAGAAGAAATTGAAAATAGAGATGAAGATGAACTCGAAAATCCAAGGAGAACCAATAAAATTAAGCGGAATAAAAGGTTGGACTGAACCTCCATTGATGTTCCTTGTTCAATTGTCTCCAATCCAGCTTAGGTCATAAGGTCCACAGGTAAGAATTAAGTTTTTTTTATTTTGATTCAAGCAAACACTTAACTCTTTAGGTTCAATGACTTAATCATGCATGACTTAAGCTAGACTTAGCATATAGGATGCATGTATATGGTCATGCACTCTTAGGAATTTTTTTCAAAGGGGGACATACAAACACAAACAAATCAGAAGGAAATACATATAGAAGGATCAACACATGAAAAATAATACCTAAACAAGGTTAAAAGAACAAGATCTACTAAAGAACTTCAAAGACACAAGAGATTTTGGCGCCAAAATTTAAATTCAAATCTCAAAATTTTTCAAAAAATATTTTTCCAGAGATCTAAAAAATTAAAACCAAAACATTGAAAGATATAGATCATAGGAATCAAACAAAACAAATTTGACAAAAAAAAGACAAGAAATGAGCAAGTTATGCACAAACCAAACAACATAGGTTCATTTTCGCACCAAGACAAACATACCTCAGTAATTCGGCCATAAAAACTTCATTTAAGATCCAAATTAGACAAATAATACCATTCCAGAAACTAGAGAGAAAGCCGAAGAGAACGCAATAAAAAGCACCAAAATCAGAGATCGTTTGACCGATCAAAAATTAAAACGAAAAACAGACACGAAAATGAACCTCAAGAACACACAAGTTTTTGGCGCCAAAATTTGAATTCAAATCTCAGAATTTTTAGAAAATATTTTTGGTAGATCTGAAAAATAAAAACCGATCAATTGAAATACATGGATCATAGGAATCAAAAAAAACAAGTTTGACATCAATCCAATCAGAAATGAGCAAGATATGCACAAATCAAACAACATAGGTTCATTTTCGCACCAGGACAAACATACCTCAGTAATTCGGCCATAAAAACTTCATTTAAGATCCAAATTAGACAAATAATACCATTCCAAAAACTAGAGAGAAATACGAAGAGAGCGCAACAAAAAGCACCAAAATCGGAGATCGTTTGACTGATAAAAAATTAAAACGAAAAACAGACACGAAAATGAACCTCAAGAACACACAAGTTTTTGGCGCCAAAATTTGAATTCAAATCTCAGAATTTTTAGAAAATATTTTTGGTAGATCTGAAAAATAAAAACCGATCAATTGAAATATATGGATCATAGGAATCAAACAAAACAAGTTTGACATCAATCCAATCAGAAATGAGCAAGATATGCACAAATCAAACAAGCTAGATCAATTCGCGCACCAGGATGAACATGCTTCGGTAATCAAGTGATAAAGATTTCATTTCAGATCCAAATTGGACAAATAATATCATTCCAGAAACTAGAGAGAAAGACAAAGAAAACGAAACAAAAATCACCAAAATCGGAGATCATTTGACCGATTAAAAATTAAAACGAAAACAGACACAAAAATGAACTCAGAAATCCGAGAAGAAGCAAGAAACTTAAGAAGGATAAAATTCGGACCTAACCTCCATTGGAAGGTGATGAAGAGCTGATTCTATGGAGGTCAAGGGCTGAATTGAATATCAGAGAGTCTCCTAGGTCCTCCCTTCAAAGGTTCTGAAAACCCCTCTTCTAAGACTCCAAGTTCTCCTCCTCCCAAGAATTTCCAAAAAATGAGAAAAAGCCCCTTTTCCTTTCTTGTTTGTAGGAATATATAGACACATCCCTTCTTGGCAAGGGTGAAGCTCTTTCAAAGAGCCAAAAGCCAGCTTCCTCTCTCTTAGCAAGGGTCAAGTCCTTTCCCAGGGCCAAAAGCCACCCCCTCTCTGAGAGCCAAAAGCCAACCCCTTTGATTTCAAAATTTTTGTTCCCTATTTTGATTTTTTAGCTTTTTCTTTTTTTCAATTTTCATTTTTTTACCTTTTTTTTGTTTTTTTTTTAGTTTTATTTTTTTCTATTTATCATTTTTACTTATTCTTTAATTTTCTTTTTATTATTATTTATTTTTTTTATTTTATTTTTTTTTGCTTTCTGTTTTCTGTATTTTCTGCTCTCTGTTCTTTCTGTTTTTCAGTTTTACATCTTTTCAAATTTTTAATTAAATTAAATTTTGGTTAATTTTAATGATTGGGGGCCTCGGACATAATTGAGTGTTTACAGTTTGCCCCTCTTTACTCATTTTCCTACCAGATAATATGAGAAATGATTCTCTGAATTATCGTAATAGGAAATGAGTAAAGATGTGAACACATTATGTCCGAGGCAGGCCTTGAAGGAGTCCGGCAAACAGAAGGAGCCTTGAGCTAGAAATTGAACCTCATGGATGCCTGGAGAATGATGATTGAATGACCTTATCGACTTCATGTATCGATAGGGTTTAAATATGCGAGGCTTAGCTGTATAGCTTGACTTAAGCTAAGTGGAATGAATAAATGCCTGTTAGGACTGGCGTGGAATTCAATGGAATGGCTTGTTAGGACAAGCAAAATGAAATGAAAATGGCCTGTTAAAAACAGGAAAAGCAGAAGAGAAATGGCCCGTTACGACGGGCTCAGTAGAGTGAAAACGACCTATTTTAAGACAGGAAAGCATGCAAGAACTAAAATGTAAGATATGTACAAGGTGGCCTGACAGCATAGGCCGAGGTATTTATCTGAGTTGGAGGCCTGACATCATAGGCCCAGCTGTGGAAAAACGAACTTGGCGAGGCCTGACATCGTAGGCCCAAAAGCAGAAAAGTAAACCTGAGGAGGCCTGACAACATAGGCCAAGGATGTAGAAAAGTAAACTTGATGAGGCCTGACAACATAGGCCAAGGTGCAGAAAAGCAAACTTGAGGAGGGCCTAAATAGGCCAGGATGCAGAAAGTAAATATGAGGGCATCCCGTTGTTGACGGGAAGGAATGTAGAAAGGGGGTCCCGTTGTTGCCGGGAAAAAATGCAGGAAAATTAAACATGCTTGATATCCCGTTGTTGACGGGAAAATGCAAGAAATTAAACATGCTTGGTATCCCGTTGTTGCCGGGATAAATGCAAATGAGGTCCTGCTGTTGCCGCAAGAAATTAAACATGCTTGATGTCCTGTTGTTGACAGAAGAATGCAAATGAAGTCCCGTTGTTGCCGGGAAGATGCAAATGATGACATCCTGCTGTTGCCAGGATAAATGCAAACCTGATTGACAGGTGACAGAAAAATAGACATGCTTGAAGTCCTGTTGTTGACAGGAGAATGCAAATGAAGTCCCGCTGTTGCCGGGAAGATGCAAATGATGACATCCTGTTGTTGCCAGGATAAATGCAAACCTGCTTGACAGGTGACAGAAAAATAGACATGCTTGAAGTCCTGTTGTTGACAGGAGAATGCAAATGAAGTCCCGCTGTTGCTGGGAAGATGCAAATGATGACATCCTGCTGTTGCCAGGATAAATGCAAACCTGCTTGACAGGTGACAGAAAAATAGACATGTTTGAAGTCCTGTTGTTGACAGGAGAATGCAAATGAAGTCCCGCTGTTGCCGGGAAGATGCAAATGATGACATCCTGCTGTTGCCAGGATAAATGCAAACCTGCTTGACAGGTGGGCAGAAAATTAAACATGCTTGAAGTCCTGTTGTTGACAGGAGAATGCAAATGGGGTCCCGCTGTTACCGGGAAGAATGCAAATGAAATCCTGCTGTTGCCAGGATAAATGCAAACCTGCTTGATAGGTGGGCAGAAAATTAAACATGCTTGAAGTCCTGTTGTTGACAGGAGAATGAAAATGGGGTCCCGCTGTTGCCGGGAAGTATGCAGAATTAAACATGAAGTCCTGCTTGACAGGATGAGTGCAGAAGTTAATACTTGACATCCTGCTTGACAGGATGGGTGCAGATGAAATCCTGCTTGACAGGATGTATGCATAATTAAACCTGAAGTCCTGCTTGACAGGATGTATACGGAGAAAAGACGAGGCCTGACAACATAGGCCGTGACGCAGAAAATTAAAAGTTGATGATGACTATTTGGATGGCAAAAAGGACTTGTAAAGACAAGTGAATTTGAGGTGGGAGGGTCCTATACTACTTGAGTGAAAGGTGATCTATACTAACTTGAAAGGATGGCCTGTTAGGGCAGGCGAAGCATGAACGGCCTGTTAAGACAGGCAAATGGAAAATGGCAAGAATCAATTAGGACGGGTATCGAAGAAAAGCCCTGTTGTTGACAGGAAATAAGTGATCCTGTTAAGACAGGAAGGAATCATGTAGAGGTCCTGTTGTTGACAGGGTGGAATGAAGATAGATACTTGATAATTATTTTCTTGAAAATACTTAATCAACCATTTTGCCCCAGTTTAGAGGATTCTTGATAATTGATGGATGTCTTAATTTGAAGGGAGTTTAGGCAAGTGTTTGCCCCAGTTTAAGCCTCGATGAGATTGAAGATGAGCTTGACTTGAGTTTTTCTGGGCAACTTTGCCCTATTGAACTTGATTGGAGTTGAGGAATTGAGGATTGCCTCAACTTGGATTTTCTTGGGAAAATGTTTGCCCCAGTTTGAAATTGACTAAAATTTTAAGGATGACCTCAGTTTGAAATTTGGTGGGCCAGTGTTTGCCCTTGTTTGAACTTGATTCAAAATTTTTCGACTGTCTCGATTTGAATTATCTGGGCGAATGTCTCCCTCTGTTATGAAATTTTTGGAATTGAGGATCGCCTCAACTTGAATTTCTAGGCAAAAGCTTGCCCTAACTTTGTTCTTCAGTTCAAATCTTTCTTGGAAAAATGTTTGCCCCAGTTTGGACTTGATCCAGAATATGAGGATAACCTCAAATTGAAATTTTTGTGGGCAAGCGTATGCCCTAATTTGAACTTGATTCAGTTTTAATTATGACTGATTTGGGAAATTTTACCTAGGTCTTACTTTTGAAAAATGGGTCATGCGATGCTTGAATAAAAAGATGCTTATGTGCTGTTTGAATGAGTGAAAAGAATGCAGTGTTAATGATGCTTGAATAAATGCAGAAACGATGTGGGGTTCTTATTTTGTTGCTTGAAATAATTATTTGATTAGACATATGCTATTGAATGCAAACCATGAAATGGTGTAAAATTTTGTTTCTCTTGAATTTTTGTTTTTTCTGACGCCTCCTTCCTCGACAACCCCATAGTTGGTGTGAAAGGGATCAAGAATCAAGGCGAGCTGGATCGACTCAATCTTTTGGCTTATTGGTCAATTTTGAAATCTTCTTTTCGAGATTTTTGAAACCCAGCGGTGGTCAGTATTATTGAGTAAGACACACTCCTTCTTTGGTGGCATCCTGGTTGGTAAGAAGATGAATCCTTGGGAAACAATCCTGTCGCATTGCAATGGTCGAGGATTTATCCGACTTGTCTTGACTTTTCAAAATTAATCCCTTTTTAATTCTTTTTACATTTTTCATGTTTCCTTGTGGCACGTGCATTTTGAGGTGTGCAAAGTGATGTTGGATGGTCAGAAGAAGGAGATAGAGAATTTTGAGGTTGTATGTTTTAAGGTGGTGTACTTGAAAGGAAAAGGATGATGAAAGGGGTGGGTTCGATTGCCCAAATGGCATCTTTTGATGAAAAATGCCAATGCTGCTTTTCATAATCTTGATTGTCAAATTAGCCAAACTTTTGAGAAATGGCAAAATTTTTCCCCAGTTTTAAGAAGATATAAGGTGCAGAATATCATGTTGTCTTGGAATTCCTAGTTTGACCTTAATTTTTCAACCCAGCAGGTCTTTTGTGTTGCCCTAACTTTTGCCTAGGTTGCCCTTACGGGTTTTCGACCTAGCGGGCTCTTGATTGTGCCCTAACTTTTGCCTAGGTCGTTCTTGAGGATTGTCGACCTAGCGGGCTTCTGTTTGATTGTGCCCTAACTTTTGCCTAGGCCGCCCTTTGAGGGTTTTCAACCTAGCGGGCCTTCTGCTTGATTGTGCCCGAACTTTTGCCTGGGTCTTCTTTGATGGTTGACCTAGCGGGCTTCTGTTTGATTGTGCCCTAACTTTTGCCTAGGTATTCTTTGATGGTTGACCTAGCGGGCTTCTGTTTGATTGTGCCCTAACTTTTGCCTAGGTTGTTCTTTTATTGTTGACCTAGCGAGCTATTATATGATCCTGATTTTTGCCTGAATTGCTTTTGGAACCCAGCAAGACCTTTTCTGATCATGAATTTGTCGATCATTATTTTGGACTTTAACCCTACTTTTGCCTGGATTATTTTTGGCTTTTAACCCGGCGGGCTTCTCTTCTTCTTGAATTTTATGTTTTGACCTTGATTTTGCCTGGATTATTTAAGGCTTCCAATTCAGCGAATCTTTTCTTGGATCCCTAATTTTTCCTGGATTTAAACTTGGTTCCAGCGGGATATTTTTACTTTTGAGTGGCGATGTAGAATCCCTGGTTGTTTATTCTGCTTCCTTATTGGGTTTTTCTCTTTTAACTTGATTAATTCGACGTTCAAGATTACTTATTACAGCGCTGGCATCCTCACCAATTGGTATTTATTGTTTTGGTGTAGGAATAAGAAATAGGTTGAGAGATGAAAAGGATGATAAATTTTAGAAGTAAAGTCAAAATGTAAAGCACGTGCTCAAGTAATATGAAAAATGTAACTTTTGCATTATTTATTGAGATTTATTTACAAAAGATTAACTTTGAAAAGTACGACAATTTTGGATGAGTATCCTCGATAGCTTGATTTGTACAATGCAACTTGCCGTGCTTCTCCCATCTTTTCAGCTGGTCGATGGGCTCTCGTGATTTGGCAACGGATTGTTTTCTGTATTAGGAGCAAGCCTCCCAAAATCCAGCCACTTTGCATCGATTAAGCTTTGTACTTTTCGTTTCAAAGCTAGGCAATCCTTAGTAGAATGACCAATAAATCCTGCATGGTAATCGCATCTGGCGTTAGGATTGTACCAATTAGGATATGGTGGCTCTTGAGGCTTTAGAGGATAAGGCGCAACCAGGGAGCTTTGAATCAGCCAAGGTAGCAAATCAGTATAGGAGATTGGAATAGGGTCAAATTGGACCGGCTTCTTCTCCTTTTTCTGGCTTTAGTTAGGATTCTGGCTTATGGCTTGTGTTTGGGCCGTGTATGGTGTTGGTGGCCGGACTTGTGTCGGGTAATTGTAAGTAGGAGGGTATGGTGTTTGGTAGGTGGTAGCGATGTATGGATATGGTATGTAAGGTGTGTATGGTGTATATGGTGTGTATGGTGGTGGTCGGAAGCCAACTGGACCATAAGGCGCCATCTGTGGAGTATATTGGCCTTGACCTGAAGCCATGTTGCAGGTCTCGCCTGTTTTCTTCCCTGATCCACTGGAAATGCTGACTACGCCTGCAGACTTTTGCATGATCTTTCCACGGCGCATGCCACCTTCAATCCTTTCTCCAATGATGACGACATCAGAGAAGCTAGAAGTCACACTTCCAATCATCTTGTCATAGAAAGGATTTTGGAGTGTGTCCACGAACATGCTGACCATCTCTTTTTCGGATAAAGGAGGTTGTACCTGAGCAGCTAACTCCCTCCATCTTTGAGCGTATTGCTTGAAGGTTTCTTCTTCTTTCTTGGCCATATTCTGGAGCTGAGTCCGATCAGGGGCCATCTCCGTATTGTACTGATACTGCTTTGTGAAAGCCTCGGCAAGGTCTCTCCATGAACAAATGCGTGTCCGCTCCAGTTGAGTGTACCAGTTTGCAGTGGCCCCTGTTAAGCTGTCTTGAAAGAAATGGATGAGTAGCTTCTCATCGTAGGTACATGCAGACATCTTCCTGCAGTACATAGTCAGGTGTTTCTTTGGACAGCTGGTTCCTTGATATTTCTCGAATTCAGGAACCTTAAATTTTGGAGGGATGACCACGTCTAGAACCAGGCACAGATCAGCTGCATTTTTGGCTTCATAAGCGCTTCCCTCGATCGCCCGGATTCTATCTTCTAGGATTCTCCACTTTTCAGTATCCTCATTTGAAGGATGGATTGGATGTTCCTCTAGCATATGGTGAGCTTGAGAAAATGGTATGTACATATGGTGAGGCCCTTGGGTGAACATAGGATTCGTTCCCCCAACAGCCATTTGGTATGCTTGTGGAATGGTGTTTGGCGGTAGGTTATGTGTTTAGGTTTGTGTTTGAGCTTGTGTTTGGGGTAGTGTATGTGTATGGTGGTGAGGAGACCCATAATAAACCCCTTCGGTTGGTGGAGGTATGGTTAATGTTGAAGGGTTTTGTGGAGTGAACCCTGGAAGATATGATGGGTCGTTTGGTTCTCCTGGTAGAGATTCCCTTGCCTCTTTTTGTTTGGATGATTGGATGGCCTCCATCAGCTTGGCCATCTGTTGCTTTAGAGATTTGACCTCATTTTTCAGTTCCTCGTTTTGTCTCTCCAACTCATCCATGATTCTTGATCTGGAACGGGTTCTATAAGGATGCTGAGAAAGTTGTCTGTCTTCAATTTTTAATCTTTCTGTTAAATTAAAAATTAATTTTTGAGAAACAAAGTGAATGCCAAAATCAATGAATGATAAAAACGTTAATGCTTTAGTGAATTTTAAAATAAGAGCGGTGGGGATAATTTTCAAAATTGATGATAAACTTGTTTAACAAATGGATGAATGCAATGTTGGATGCACAAATAATTAGAGGTTTGAAAGTTGATTATTTTGAATGATTTGTTTCTTTATTTATTTTGGCTTCTTTTTGGATTTTTAGTAGTTTTAGTATTATATTTTTTTTGTTTTGCTAAAAAAAACATTTTGGTTTTGCTAAAATTTCCCTAAATTTCCTTTCAAACTTAAAATCATTTTTGGGTTTGTATATGTTTATTTTCCAAAATCTTAATTTGAATTGGTTTAGGCAAAAATTTGCCCCAGTTTAAATTATTAGTATAAAAAATTATTTTTTGAATTTTCTTTATTTTTATGATTTCATTTGCCAAATCTGTTTATTTTCTTCTTTTTTAGTTTCTAATTTTCTTTGGCTTTTTTTTTAATCTAAATCAATTTCAAATCTTAATATTTTGTGTTTTTTCCCAAAATAAATATGTTTTTGCCCTTTTTTTTTTGTCATATGTGAGGTGATGTGACACAGATCTAAGGTCTTTCTAATATATGCTTCTCACACAGGATAGTTTGTAATCCTGGAGGTTATGATGGTCACTAGAGCCAAGTTCTAATTCCTAGTGCTTGCTACAACCGTAGAGAAGGCTACCAGTTGTAGGGCACTAAGAAAAAGACGCACTCTAGTTGGAGTTTTCGTGATAGTCAAACGGGACGTGCATCCCAAGTGACACCACTAAACCCCTCTAGTCCTAGGTTTTCACTCGGACCCGGGTGTAGGGCCCCACTCATGTTATGCATGTAGGACTACAATGTGTGGAATAACCTGCAATTTAAACACAATGGATATATATATGTCTTCTACCTTAGGGTGAGAAACATACAAACTTGAATAATCATGAATATCAGAAATAAATAACAACATGTGAATAAATAGAAAAAGGGATCAACATGCATTTATACACTCAATTTGAAACAGGACTTGACTCTCTAAAAGTCCCCAGTGGAGTCGCCATCTGTCATAACCGTAATTACGACGAGACGACGGACTCGCTAAATTTTGAAATGAATTAATTTGATTGTGGAGCCGCCACCAAATTTTATTTTTAAGGGAAACTATTTGGAAAAAACCCTAACTTGAGGAAGAAAATCTAGGTTCGGGAGTCGGTTACGAGTAAGGAAGGTATTAGGCACCTTACTCGCCGGTTCCTCGGAACGGTACCCTTAAACTGAGTGTGTGATATTTTGAAAACTATTTGATCCCTTAAAATAGAATAGAAAATAGAAAATGAATAGGTTCATGGAAAATAGCCTGACAGGACTTGATCCTGCTCCTACGTATTCCCGGGTGCAATAGGAAACTCAAGGCTACGTAGTTCTGGTTAAGAGACTTGATCTCTTGGAGAAGAAAAGGGTGATCTTAGGTAAAACAAAAATTAATGTTTCTTAAGAAAATACAGGATTTAGGGAAGCAGACATGCTTGCATAATCCAAATCGTCGTAAGCCGTATTTGAATTAGCACGAATTAAAATACGTAACAGTAGAGAATGCTACTTGCCCGTATCAGAACCCGTTTGCACAATCTGAGAAAAAAAGAAAAACAGATGTTTTGGAAACAGAAGAATTTTTAGAAAAACAGACGTGCTTGCATAATCCAAATCGTCGTAAGCCGTATTTGAATTAGCACGAATTAAAATACGTAACAGTAGAGAATGCTACTTGCCCGTATTAGAACCCGTTTGCACAATCTAAGAAGAAATTGAAAATAGAGATGAAGATGAACTCGAAAATCCAAGGAGAACCAATAAAATTAAGCGGAATAAAAGGTTGGACTGAACCTCCATTGATGTTCCTTGTTCAATTGTCTCCAATCCAGCTTAGGTCATAAGGTCCACAGGTAAGAATTAAGTTTTTTTTATTTTGATTCAAGCAAACACTTAACTCTTTAGGTTCAATGACTTAATCATGCATGACTTAAGCTAGACTTAGCATATAGGATGCATGTATATGGTCATGCACTCTTAGGAATTTTTTTCAAAGGGGGACATACAAACACAAACAAATCAGAAGGAAATACATATAGAAGGATCAACACATGAAAAATAATACCTAAACAAGGTTAAAAGAACAAGATCTACTAAAGAACTTCAAAGACACAAGAGATTTTGGCGCCAAAATTTAAATTCAAATCTCAAAATTTTTCAAAAAATATTTTTCCAGAGATCTAAAAAATTAAAACCAAAACATTGAAAGATATAGATCATAGGAATCAAACAAAACAAATTTGACAAAAAAAAGACAAGAAATGAGCAAGTTATGCACAAACCAAACAACATAGGTTCATTTTCGCACCAAGACAAACATACCTCAGTAATTCGGCCATAAAAACTTCATTTAAGATCCAAATTAGACAAATAATACCATTCCAGAAACTAGAGAGAAAGCCGAAGAGAACTCAATAAAAAGCACCAAAATCAGAGATCGTTTGACCGATCAAAAATTAAAACGAAAAACAGACACGAAAATGAACCTCAAGAACACACAAGTTTTTGGCGCCAAAATTTGAATTCAAATCTTAGAATTTTTAGAAAATATTTTTGGTAGATCTGAAAAATAAAAACCGATCAATTGAAATACATGGATCATAGGAATAAAAAAAAACAAGTTTGACATCAATCCAATCAGAAATGAGCAAGATATGCACAAATCAAACAACATAGGTTCATTTTCGCACCAGGACAAACATACCTCAGTAATTCGGCCATAAAAACTTCATTTAAGATCCAAATTAGACAAATAATACCATTCCAAAAACTAGAGAGAAATACCAAGAGAACGCAACAAAAAGCACCAAAATCGGAGATCGTTTGACTGATAAAAAATTAAAACGAAAAACAGACACGAAAATGAACCTCAAGAACACACAAGTTTTTGGCGCCAAAATTTGAATTCAAATCTCAGAATTTTTAGAAAATATTTTTGGTAGATCTGAAAAATAAAAACCGATCAATTGAAATATATGGATCATAGGAATCAAACAAAACAAGTTTGACATCAATCCAATCAGAAATGAGCAAGATATGCACAAATCAAACAAGCTAGATCAATTCGCGCACCAGGATGAACATGCTTCGGTAATCAAGTGATAAAGATTTCATTTCAGATCCAAATTGGACAAATAATATCATTCCAGAAACTAGAGAGAAAGACAAAGAAAACGAAACAAAAATCACCAAAATCGGAGATCATTTGACCGATTAAAAATTAAAACGAAAACAGACACAAAAATGAACTCAGAAATCCGAGAAGAAGCAAGAAACTTAAGAAGGATAAAATTCGGACCTAACCTCCATTGGAAGGTGATGAAGAGCTGATTCTATGGAGGTCAAGGGCTGAATTGAATATCAGAGAGTCTCCTAGGTCCTCCCTTCAAAGGTTCTGAAAATCCCTCTTCTAAGACTCCAAGTTCTCCTCCTCCCAAGAATTTCCAAAAAATGAGAAAAAGCCCCTTTTCCTTTCTTGTTTGTAGGAATATATAGACACATCCCTTCTTGGCAAGGGTGAAGCTCTTTCAAAGAGCCAAAAGCCAGCTTCCTCTCTCTTAGCAAGGGTCAAGTCCTTTCCCAGGGCCAAAAGTCACCCCCTCTCTGAGAGCCAAAAGCCAACCCCTTTGATTTCAAAATTTTTGTTCCCTATTTTGATTTTTTAGCTTTTTCTTTTTTTCAATTTTCATTTTTTTACCTTTTTTTTGTTTTTTTTTTAGTTTTATTTTTTTCTATTTATCATTTTTACTTATTCTTTAATTTTCTTTTTATTATTATTTATTTTTTTTATTTTATTTTTTTTTTGCTTTCTGTTTTCTGTATTTTCTGCTCTCTGTTCTTTCTGTTTTTCAGTTTTACATCTTTTCAAATTTTTAATTAAATTAAATTTTGGTTAATTTTAATGATTGGGGGCCTCGGACATAATTGAGTGTTTACAATGGCCATAGTCCATAAGCAGCCAATTCCCTATAGTTTCCAAAGCAGATGCATTAGGAAAGTCTAGGAGCTTGAGGTGAGCTAGGCCAAGAAGAGTCAACGGTTATGACAGGATATTAGTTTAAATCGACAATCAGGTTCACAGGGATAAGGCCTGTTGTGCATACTGCAGGATTTCTATTCCTGTCAGGTCCTGTGGGATTACTTAGGTATGTCAGGATAGATAGTTCTAACTGGACTTGAAAACCTGGAGTCTATCTTGATAAGGAACCTACTAAGCATATGATCAGAAGTCCAAGATTTCATAAAGCAGATTGAAGTCTAACATCATCTTGGCTAACCAATCAAATTTCGGTTTAGAAATAAACTGGTTCTTATTTAGCATGCCAGTCCTTAAATTGATGTTGAGAACCAACCAGGTGTACACTTTGCTGGTTCTGATCCATGAAACTTTCAGCCAAATCTGTTTATGTAACCTGCCATGGCAGCCATGTGCTCTGACCTGAAAATATAGACACTTCATTAGGCTACTGATGTTACACTTGGAGTCTGTAAGAACACAATCCATCCATCTTCATGCTTTGACTCTCAGATTCTGATCTGAAGCATGTTATTGGTGATGTGTAGCTTAGGAAAATAAAATGTAGTGACCTTGCATCAAGAAGTTCAGTTGTTCACTTGAAATTCTAAGTAACTACCTGAAACTTTGACACATTGGATCAATCAGAATCTGCAGCCGAAGTTTTCTTGACAGTTAGTAAGCTAACTGAGTAAGAAGCATAAATTGTCAAAGCACTGTTGTAGACCAGAGTCAAAAGACTCAACCAATCTGAAAATAGAGTTAGGTTGTTGCTTCTTGAGCCTGAGGCATAGTTCTTGGTCTGCTTACCACACTCCCCAATCCAAAGCATAGAATTGAGATCTTAATAAGCAAAATGGTTACTATCCTTTGAACCTGCTAAGGTGGCATGCTCCACCATAGGATAGGTGTACTAGTAGCAGGTAGGGAGACCTGTAACGCCCAAAAATCTGTTTATGCAGATTCTGTGCCCAGTTAGCCAAGACAGAACGTAGGTACACACTAAAGGTAATGTTTAACTTGCCCTGTATGCCTATGATTGTTAAAATTTGGATTGGTTTAAATAGGTCAGGACAAAGATGCCACAGATAGGTGTTAAAACTCTGTGGATGTGATGGCAATTCCAGCCATAGAAGGGGGGTATATTAGCCTTTCCAATTGACAAATCCAGTAGGTTAATGGCTCAGATCTCAGGGTATCATAAGGCCAAGAGTAGCTCATTCATTTGAGTTTAGGCTATGTCTGAGTTAGAACCCAAGAAAACAGGAATTGAATCAAAAGAAAATTATGGTCCCCCAATAACCATAGGTTGAGCCTAGCCTTAGCAGTAGATAGGACAAACTGGTTCCATAGTAGGAGACCTTTAAGGAACCTGAAATTGAACCTGTAAAAGACCAAGAGGGAAACACTGGCTCAGGTGCAAATTAAAGGCCTCTGAGTAAAGTCTGGTCTATAGGACAAGGTCTAGCAGGCTTGATAAGTAGGGCTAGATCACAGCCACCTCAAATGTTATGAAGATCATTGAAATTAGGAGTCAATTAGGCATGTGATCAGGAGTCTAAGTAATGTCCTATTTCAACTGAGCACTGATCTGAATCTGGAATCTTGTGATATAACTTTGGTCTCTGCCTCTCAGGATTAACATAGCAATAAAAGCCCTCCTAGACTTTGTGGCTAAACATTAGTCTCCAAAATTATAACAGCATAATCTTGCACCGAGCTTGGGAAATCTGACCAAGCCACATAATCATATCAAAGTCAGTAATCAGGTTCAGGTTGTGATTTAGTTTCACCAATCATAGATCAAGTTCTGGTTTTCTTTTCCTTTTTAATTTTGAATCTCAAATGTGATACATAGGAGTAATTCAAATGCAGAATTAACAGGTAGCCTAGGAGTTGAGAATAGGCAATCTTAAAAGTATATTAGGGGTATCAGACACACCAGGTCATGAATGAAGTTCTACCTATGGACACTATATTGGAATGGATTCTGGTTCCCTGCATTGAAACCTACCAGTATTAGCTCTTAATCCTAGAAATGCTCTGAACCTGATTCAGAATATGAATGCTATCAGGCATAACTTAAACATTCCTTATCACAGCTGTAGGACGTAGTTTGCTCCTTGTTTAGTCATATCAGGTGGTGCATCCTAGGATCCCTAAACCAAGAAGGAAATAAGTAACCTAAAGAAGCTGAGAAGTGCGGATTCAGGAAGCCTGTACTGATGTACCGGAATATAAATAGATGTCTGGTTCATATGCCTAAGATAGCCACCACAGTGGGCTCTGCACCTTATTTTGCTTATTAGCCAAATGGATAAGAGGTTAACTCAGAAAGGGAATGAAAAGAGGAGCTCCAAGATTGATCTGAATGTGTCACTACACAAATTCTGAAAAATCAGAGTTAGTTTTAGTCCATACAGGACATAGCAGCAAATTTAATTTCAGGTTCTGCATTTTATAGTCCTTTAGGCTGAATAGGATATAAGCTAGCCTGGTAAGCGCAAGGGCAGGAACTGCAAGTTGTTTTGTTCAATAGGCAGTTGAGTCAAATTCTGAAAATTAAGAGAGTATATGGAAACAGCTCCAGTTATATCAGGTGAGCCTTAGCACCTGCAAAATCTGAACCTGAATTAGCTTTTAAGACTAGGGTGTATTACACTATGTAAGGATAAACAGGTGCCCATACTACAGACCATGTAGGTGATATCTTTGTGCTAGCTTAAGCTCACTCCTGCAGGATATTATTAGCAAATACAGCTGCACCAGTAATGATTAGTGTGGTTTCCTAATATATCCTCCCCTTAGTTATGAGTACTCTTGGTTAGCTAGTATAGGAGTTGGTCCTTCACTAAAATTTGAGGCATTGAGTCATAAGATTGTGGCCACCAACCTGCCTTGCGTTCTTACATGGTGCAAACCTGTAACTAGAGATTAAGAATCAGAACTCATTTTAGAAAGAGTCTCAGTCTTGGAAGTTAGGTTGTAAGATTTGTGTCTCCTTAGTTTCCAAACTGGTAAATCTGTCTGCTGAAACTAGAATATGCTATGAGGGTTATAGTAAGCAGGATTAAAGTCAGCTGACATAAAAATCCTTAGTCACATATTAACCAAGAACCAATCAACTAGGATGAGGTGAAGAGCAATGGGTTGGTGTGTGGGTTCCCATATCCCTGGTGCATGAATTGTAAATCTGAATACTGTAAGTCTTGGGCCATGAGTGACATAAAGTCCTGGTTGAGCTGGAGCCGATACAAGAGAGGCTTTAGGTAAATCAACAGAAATGTTCCTGATGCAGTGGGAAAACAGTACCAGCATGAGTTCCGAGACATATAAAGGGCATGTAGGCACCTGAATCATGCTTCATAAGTCTGTCATAATAGTAATGAAGTTCCAGGGTTTACATCATAGGGCTAAAAGGGATCAGAATGGGAGAAAGCACATCAGCACTCCTAATTGGACTCTAAGCTAGGCAACTTACGCTATAAACTTGTCATCAACAGGGGTTATCAGCTAGATCTTCAGGTTTGGCATAATGCTTTAGATTGCACAGATTGCCAATATTAAGGTTTGATATCCAGACATGACATAGGGAGTCTGAGATTCAACATTCCTTAAAAAGGCCCTTATCCCTGCAAAAGGCTAGATATAGACTTAATCTTGAGCAAAGTGACTACCGTATAGGCTGTAGAAGAGTAACAGCAGGTTTAAATATCATGATTGCGGGTACAAATGGTGTCCTAGATAAATTTGGAAGGCTAACAGAGCCACGGACCTATACAAAACAAATGATAAAAATTATTATTGTTTCACTTCAGTTTTATTATTTTGTTTTTGATTGCATATCCAGGTACTGGTTTTCACTAAACATTGACCTCCCCTGGAATTTTGTGAACTATCCCAATGTCTGTTTTTCCTAAAATTCTTTTTTTTTTCAAAATGTCTGTTTTCTGTTTTTCCTCAGATTGTGCAAACGGATTCTAATACGAGCAAGTAGCATTCTCTACTGTTGCGTATTTCAATTCGTGCTAATTCAAATACGGCTTACGACGATTTGGATTATGCAAGCACGTCTGTTTTTTCTAAAAATTCTTCTGTTTTCCAAAATGTCTGTTTTTATTTTATTTTTCTCAGATTGTGCAAACGGGTTCTAATACGGGCAAGTAGCATTTTCTACTGTTGCGTATTTCAATTCGTGCTAATTCAAATACGACTTACGACGATTTGGATTATGCAAGCACGTCTATTTTTTTTCTAAAATTCTTCTGTTTCCCAAAACGTCTGTTTTTATTTTATTTTTCTCAGATTGTGCAAACGGGTTCTAATACGGGCAAGTAGCATTCTCTACTGTTGCGTATTTCAATTCGTGCTTATTCAAATACGGCTTACGACGATTTGGATTATGCAAGCACGTCTGTTTTTTCTAAAATTCTTCTGTTTCCAAAACATCTGTTTTTTATTCTTTTTCGGATTGTGCAAACGGGTTATAATACGGGCAAGTAGCATTCTCTACTGTTACGTATTTTAATTCGTGCGAATTCAAATACGGCTTACGACGATTTGGATTATGCAAGCACGTCTGTTTTTTCTAAAATTCTTCTGTTTCCCAAAACGTCTGTTTTTATTTTATTTTTCTCAGATTGTGCAAACGGGTTCTAATATGAGCAAGTAGCATTCTCTACTGTTGCGTATTTCAATTCGTGCTAATTCAAATACGGCTTATGACGATTTGGATTATGCAAGCACGTCTGTTTTTTCTAAAATTCTTCTGTTTCCAAAACATGTTTTTTATTCTTTTTCGGATTGTGCAAACGGGTTATAATACGGGCAAGTAGCATTCTCTACTGTTACGTATTTTAATTCGTGCGAATTCAAATACGGCTTACGACGATTTGGATTATGCAAGCACGTCTGTTTTTTCTAAAATTCTTCTGTTTCCCAAAACGTCTGTTTTTATTTTATTTTTCTCAGATTGTGCAAACGGGTTCTAATACGAGCAAGTAGCATTCTCTACTGTTGTGTATTTCAATTCGTGCTAATTCAAATACGGCTTACGACGATTTGAATTACGCAAGCACGTCTGTTTCCCTGAATTCTGTATTTTCTTAAGAAAAATTGCTTTAAAGCTCTTACCTAAGATTACTCTTTTCTTCTCTAAGAGATCAAGTCTCTTAACCAGAACTACGTAGCCTTGAGTTTCCCATTGCACCCGGGAATACGTAGGAGCAGGATCAAGTCCTGTCAGGCTAACCTCCCTCAACCTATTTATTTCCAAATTAATTAAGGGATCAAACTATTTTCAAATAATCACACACTCAATTTAAGGGTACTGTTCCTTGGAACAGGCGAGTGGGGTGCCTAACACCTTCCCTACTCGTAACTGACTCCCGAACTTCGAATCTCATCCTTCAGTTAGGGTTTTTCCAAATGTTTTCCCTCAAAAATAAAATTTGGTGGCGGCTCCACAATCAAATTAAAATTCAGTTCAAAATTTAGCGAGTCCGTCATCTCGTCGTAATTACGGTTATGACAATAAGTATTTTAAATTTATGTAAAAAATAAAAATATTGTAAGAAATGAAAATATTGTCATTATTAAATATTAATTAAATGATATATATTAAAAAAATAAAATATGATAGAAAAAATATATCCTTTATTAAGAATGAAGATTCAAAAGTTAATTAGGAAGCGAAATATTCATGTTATCTTAAAAAAAGTTAATTATTTTTATTTAAGTATGAAAAATTCAAAATATTACCACAACTACGCTTATTTCCTTAAAAATAATTGCTGCTTACTTAATCATACATGATATTTTTTAGAATATTTTTAATTATTATTAATAAATTTATTTGCGCAATTATTCGATAACGTATTGTAAATTAATCAAATATGTTCTATAATCACTAATATGGCCTTAAAAACTTAGCTATTTTAATAATATATCAACATCGTTAAATGATAATAAAAAATATATATCAATAACGTGTTAAATTTAGTTCACCAAAAAATATCATTCAGACTTGTTTTTTCTTGGGCGTGAACGAAAAACTTGTTTGTTTAAAACTTCAAGTGCTATATAAGTTTTGAATTTGGAATAAATTGACTTGGAAGATGGATCCTTTCGGTATTGAGGGGTTCATTCACAAAAGAGAAGCACATAAACGTGTATCTACGATACGACATGTAAGAGGGAGGAAAAAAATAAAAATAAAAATAAAAATAATTTTTATTGTTAATTTATTTATGTTGGTAAATGATTAGTAAATAATAATAATAGGTAACAATAATTTATATATTTTTAATTTATTTTTATTTTTTAGTCGTTGTATTATTATTATTATATTTGATTGTTGGAGAATTAATATTTGGTTATTGTATATTTTTTATTTTTTAGTTAAATATTTATTTTTTAATTCTGGGACATTAAACTACTAAATGTTGTAATATTTTTTATCTTTCTCGTCTCTGTTATACATAACACATGCTTCTAGGTATTCATCACATATTTTAAAGCTTCCTTCTAGATATTCAACACATATCTTAAAACTCTTCTATTTATTTTCTATTCTCCTTCTAATTTTGCTCAATATTGTGTAAGACTTTACTATGTGTAGGTTGAGTCCATAGTTGTTTGCGTGTCGTTGTGTTAACCTTCAAAAACAATACCAAAACCACGTTGCACCTATGTAGCATACTTTTGCTTCCAAGACAACGGTTCTTTCACGATACATGTCTACATTTTACCAACAATTGAAAGCAAAATCTCTATGATATGACATTGCTGAACAACAAAAGCGTGCTATCTAACATCTTCCATCTTAAACCTTTGGATAAGACCAACTATAAACGGTGATCACAAAAGTTGCTTATCTTCTTTGAGCAATTTGAGATTCATCGGATAGACCTCCACAAATGTCAATTGATGATGAAGTCAATGATAATAACATAGCAAAATTTTACAACGATTTAGAAATCCATGAAAAACAAAATAAACTAGCACGTGATTATTTTCTTAATCATATGTCTAACAATCTTTTTTTTATTTATATGTGTCAAACAAGTCAGTAAAGTCCATTTGGAAAATATTAGAAGCAAAGTATGAAGTTGATGATGCTGGAAACATAAAATATATAACCGGAAAACAACTGCAAATTTAAATGGTAGATAACAAATCAATCATGGAACAAGTTTACATGTACGAGAATTTGGTTGTTGACATACTAAACAAAGGTGTGAAGATGTGTGAAATTCTATAAGTCAAAGTTCTACTAGAAAATTTTCCTCCTTCATGGAACGATTTCAAAAATCATTTTAAACACAAGAGAATAGACTTTAGCTTCAAACTCATCAGTTACATGAGAAATGAAGAAGCAAATCACCTTAACGATAAGTATTAAGCTGACTCTCAAAATTTTTCAAATGCTTCTGCTTCTTTTATTTATATTGTGAAGTTTATTGATATTTGACATAATAGACTAGGATATCTTAATTTATCGTCTATAAAAAATACTTGAACAAATGAACTTGTTACCAATAATGGATGAAAAGAATAACTCAAAATATCCTATATGCGTGGAAGCTAAGCATGCTAAAAAAATCTTTTAAATTAGTGAATAATAAACAAATTGAACTTTTAGAATTGGTGCATTCAAATTTTGCTAACTATAAAAGTACAGTTTATAGAGAAGAAAAAAAGTATTATATCACTTTTGTAGATGATTACTCTAAGTACGCTAAGGTTTATTTCCTAAGATCTAAAGATGAAACTGAAATAACATTTTTAGAATATAAGGCTAAGGTAGAATATCAGTTAGACTATAAAATAAAAAAATTTAAATTAGACATAGACAATGAGTACAATACAACTAACCTTAACAAATTTTGTGAGAAAAATAGAATTGTACATGAGTTCATTTTACCTTATTCACCTCAATAGAATGGTATAACTGAAAGAAAAAATAAAACATTGAAAGATATGATATGATGAATATCATGTTGCTTACTTCTGGTATGCCAGATTACGTATAGGGGAAGTTTGGCTAAAGTTAGAATACCAGATTTTAAAAGAACAAACATTTGTTCTAAGACTATTGATACTGTTTTTATTGGTTATACTCATGATAATGCTGCATATAGATTTATGTGCTTGAATAATAATATTATTATTGAATCTATATAACTAAAATTGACTCCAAAGAACTAGTTTTTTCTTACTTACTAGAAGAAAATCCTAAAACTTATGATGCAGTAATAAAATTTATAGATTCTTCCTTTTAGAAAAAAAAAAGCTATTAAAAATGAATTAGATTCCACTATGAGTAACCACATTTAGGAACTAGTAAACTTATCCAAAGATAGCAAACCAATATGTAGTAAGGAGATGTTCTATTGCAAAGTTTAAGGCTAGACTTATAATTCAAGGTTTTATTTAGAAACATGGTATAAATTTATTTGATACCTATTCACCAGTTACTAAAATATCTACTATTAGAGTGTTGATTGCCCTGACTGTAATAAATAAATCTCTTAATACATTAAATGGAAGTAAAATTGCATTTTTAAATGTAGATTTAAATGAAGAAATTTATATAAAGCAACCTTAAGGTTGTGTTATTTCTGGTAAAAAAACATAAAGTTTGCAAACTAAAAAAATATATATATATTTGTGTGGTTTAAAATAGGCACCAAAACAATGGTATGAAAAAATTAACGGTGTTTTAATTGAGCATATGAGTTTGTTATGAACACCTCGAATGCATGTGCATACACAAAACTGTTTGAAAATGATTGTGTTATAATATATTTATAAATAGATGATATGTTAATATTTAGAACTAGTTTTAATGTGATAAATACCATAAAGTCTCTTTTAAGTTTTAAATTTGAAATAAAATATTTAGGTGAAACTAGTATAATTCTAGGAATTAAAATAAGAAAGAAACAAAGATAAGTTTTCTCTAAATCAATCACACTATATTGAAAAATTGTAAAATAAAGTCAACAATTTTAATGTATTATGACGCAAGTATGTTATTGAAAAAAATATTAATCATGAGGGTGTATCTCAATTTGAATATGTGAAAATTATTGTTAGTGTTGTTTCTAATAAATTATACTAGACTTGATGTTTTATATGTTATGAGTAGATTAAGTCATTATACTCATAATTCTGGCGGTGAATATTGGATTGTTTTTATCGTCTTTTAAAATACTTAAAAGGTACTATAAATTTGTATTTTTCTAAATTTTCTTCAATGTTAGAAGGATTTTGTGATATTAACTGGGTATCAGATAATGGTTAAGTAAGTTCTACTCGTAGATATGTTTTCACCTTAAGTGGATCTGTTATCTCTTAGAACTATGCAAAAACAAACTTGAGTTAGGAAGTCCATAAACAAAATGGATAAGAAGTCTCTAAGAAAAAATAAGTTTATGGGGAAAATCTACAACAATGCAACTTCATTGCGGTTTACAAGAAACAATTAGAATAGCTAACAATAGTGCTTGCTGGGAAAAAATACATACATGTTAAGTATAGTGTTGTTAGGCAGTTGATTAATAATGATGTAATTTCTCTTAAATACATAAAAAGTGAAAGAAACGTTGCTGATCCTTTTGCTAAAGGATTAAATAGAAAAAACACAATATGATGGATATCTAATTGTTGGTCAAATTAGGCCATATGATTACTCTTTTACATTATAGTTTTATCCTTATGACATTAGTAATACTTTTTTGAAATAGATCTATAGTCCTTCGTGATAGTACTTTTAAGATACTTGATATATCTACTAGACTTTTAAAAGTAATACATAACCCTCGTTGTTGGCAGTGTATCTATATAATACAGTGCTTTTGGGACCTACTTGATGCATCGTAGTGCTTTTGTTACGCACTTAATATATTTTTAAATAATAAAGTAAAATTCATCCACAAATCTAAAATATATTTGTGAGATACACTAAATGTTTGTAATATAAACAAGTGAGTAAAAGGATAAAGGTCACATTCTCTGAAAGGTTAGATAATCTTTCTAAAATATTCACATGAATCGGTAAGTTAAAAATGACCTTAATTCAAAACTTTATTGTGGAATCTCTACTTGGGTGTTAGAGTGTGTAATAGGAGTTTTAACTTAGTTCAACTAAGTTCAAGCATACTTCGTTTATTGGACAAAGTTATTATCTCACTCTACTCTAGCATATCTGCTACATGTTAATTCAATCTTCAAGCGTAATTCACTTGTTTGTTTCATATCTTTAATTAAACTTTATTTTCTATCTATTTTATATCATTATTATTTAATTGTTAAAAGATTAATATTTGATCATTGTATATTTATTAACCGTTAAATAATTAATTTTTAATCATTAAACATTAAACTAATAAACACTATAATATATATTTCTAAATATTGAACATATATTTTAAAAGTATATATAACATATATTTTTAGGTATTTAACATATATTTTAAAATTTTGTACTCACTTTCTAATATGCTATATTGTATGAGATTATAACACAGTTCCTTACAATGTATTAATCTTTGGAAACATTACCAAAATTAGATTATACCAGATTTTTTTTTTAAATTATGCTTTTAAAGCAATAATTCTTCCACAACAGTGTTTATATTTTTATAACAGTTTGTACGTCCCGAAGACTTATCTTTCTCATTTCACTGTATTCCGCCCAACTTTACTTCTCTTGGTCCATTCCACTCCAAGTTTCACTGCAAGTTCATAGTCCAAAACAAAAATTAAAGTAACAACTGATTAACTCATGTTTTTTACATCTCTGGTTTTTTAAAATTTTATTTTTAATTTTAAATCTCTCTAAATATGTAAAAATAATTTTTTGAAAATTTAATTTTAGAATATATTTTTATATTTTAAAATTAAATTATAGAATAGTTTTTTTAAAATATATTTTAGAAATTTAATTTTAAAATATATTTTTTATTCTAGAAATAAAATTTTAAAATATATTTTTATATTTCAAAATTTTAATTTTGACATGTAAAATTTACATTCTAAATTTTAAAATTTGAAAGATATTTTTAAAAATTATATTGAAAATTTAATTTTAAAATAAAATATATTCTAAAACTAATTTTTCAGAAGTTTATTTTAAATATTTACGTAAAAATATAATTTAAATTTAAATTTAAAAATAAAGAAGGATGTAATTAAAATAATAATAAGATGTAAAAAACAACTTCACGGTGAATAGTCCGAACAAGTAGCACAACTAAACAAGAAGAAACAAAGTTTTTGAACTTAAAAAATAATAGTTGATAAAAAAGTTTGGATGATTGATAGTAACCAAAGAACCGAAGGCTTTTATAAAAAACAATTATATTCGTCTCCACTTAAACCAATAAATACTAACAACTAAATAATTCAGTAAACATGTCCATTAATTTGGATTATTTGTTTGAAAGAAATTATAAATTAAATACAACCATATAAATACTTTTATTCAGAGTACGGTTGAAGTACATTGTTCCACTCTGCTTTGTAGATATGATAGTTTTTTAGTTGTTAGTAGAAAATGACATAAAATAGCTTATATTAAAGAATTTATTTTTACAGAGTTTGAAATGACAATATGCTCTGAAATAAGTATGAATGATATTTCTATAAAAGATAATGCTTATTTTTTTTATTTATTTTATTTATAGCTTATTTTTATTATAATTTATTTTATTTCTATAAGAAATGACAATATGCTTTTTTCTTATTTCATTTTCCTTTCCACTCTCCGCTGTCTTCCTTCTATTCCAGTTATGTAATTTCGAGTATAAAAGATATCCTCATTATTGAACTGAATAATTATTATGTTATCGTGTGTGATTATTTTGGCATTTTCAATTTTTTCTTGTTCAATCCTCAAAGCATTTGGAGTAATTTGTACAAATAAATCAGGTCGAAATTCCATTTGCTACTAAAAAATATGATTCATAATTTTTTATTTGAAATTAATATAATTTCTAAGTATGATGGAAGAATTAAGAAGGAAATTAATAAAAAAAAAACCTAGAATTTCTTTCAAAATAAAAAATCTTAAAATTTATTGTGAACAAATTAGTTTATGTTTGTATAATATATAAAATATAATTGGATAATAAAAAAATTAAATCTGATATATACTATAATAAAAATATAAAAAATTAAAATATATTAAAATATATAATTATAAATTTTTAATATATAAGTAAAAACGTGTACAATATAAAAATAATAAATAATTTTAAATTAATATATTTTAATTTTAAATCTTTGATCATTAATTTATTAAATAATATTTAAATATTTAAATAGTTTTCTTTATGTATTAACTTTAATTTTAATGAATAAAATTAAAAAAATTATATTAAAATATTATAATTTTAAATCTTTTAATAACAAGTAAATTATTGTTTTGTAAATTTATTTTTATTATAATTATGATATAATTTATGATTATTTAATTATAATTTTTTTAAAATAATCATACAATAAAAATTTAAAAATAAATAAATTTTAAATCAAAAAAATAAAAACATAAAAAAATCAATATAATATAATAACATCGCATCAATCTTAATAACGCATTAAGCATTTCAGTCAACCTTCCGATGCTGCAAAATAATTTAAAATTATTATGAATGTTAAAGAAGCAATTAAAATTTGATTAATATCATTCAACACATTAACATAAGTATCAAAGCAACACTTTTGGAAACATAAATCTCTCACTATCTTAGAGGAGGTCATCCTTTTGTATCATATCCTATATATTTATTGAGATAGTTTCGTATATTTTTCATTCTATTTTTCTTCTCGTATCATCTCATAATATCTTAAAGGTAAAATCTTTTTTTACTTTTACAATACTGTATTATTGTTAGTTTTGTTGGCAGTATAATTTTTTCATTATTTTCATAGGATTAGAATTATGAATTATTTTATGAAATTAATATGCTTTTATTTAAATTTTTTTATGTATAATTAATTCTTAATTTATGATATTTTAACAAAATTTATAAGATAATCAATTAAACCTTTTTTATGATTAATTATGTGTTCTATTTAATTATATTTTTTTACTTAATTAATCGATAAAAATTAGATACTCGTGTTGATTTTTAAGTTAGTTAAGAATAAATAATTCTATCTATTATTTAATTAATAAAATTATAAAATAAACTGAATATAAGAATTTTAAAAAATTAATCAGAATTATTTATTTTTAATTGATTATTAATTTATTAAATCTGAAAAATATATTTTATATTTTTTAATTATATATTTTACATTATTATTAATGATAATAATTTAAAAAAATAATATTAACATTGTATAATTATCAAATAGTAATAAAATAAATATAAATAATTAACAATTGCTTTAAATTATTTCTAAAAAAATTAAGATGAGATTAATAAAATTATATGTAAAATTAAAGTTTTATATTCTTTTATAATTAAATTATGTTTATGTTTTTTATTTTTTATTTTTATAAATTTATTTTTAAGATTTTTTAATAAATTCAAAAATTAAATATTAATATTTTAAAAATTATTAAAATAATTCATATGAAAACAACATTAAAAATTGTAATTATTTTTTTATATCAATAAATACATTTATACGTAAAAACAACAGTGATCTCTATAAAATATTAATATTTGATAATGTTCATATTTTGTGTCTTAACTTTTTTATATGTTAATATTGTATTGAAATTCGTGTCAACTGATCTAACATCTAATCAATCAAATTTCAATTAAAGTATAATTAATGTCAATCAATTCAAGGATACCTTTTTCCCATTCTTTCAGTTCTTTGTGGATTTCAAATCAAGTCAAGTACTTTCCTTCGATTCATAATTAGAACTTAATGGTTTTACACTGTGAACTATATTAAATCTCTTGCTCTTTATTTGTTCGAGGTAAAGGAATGAGAAAAAAGAGAACAAGCAGAAGTTATCAGTTCAAATGAAAATAAGGAAAAAAATAGAAAAAAAAAACCAATGGACAAAACTTTTGCTAAAAGGAAAAATGTTGAGTTCTTTTTATTAATATTTTATTTTAGAATTTTAAATCTTTTGATCAAATTAAAATATTTATTATTTTTAAATTTTTTATGTAATTAATTTTTTATTTTTATTAATTTAAATAAGTAAAAAAATTTACGTTTTTATTTTATTCGTTTAAATTGATATATAATTTTAATCTTATTTTTATTTTATTTATTATGTCTATACTTTTTATACTTTATTATCTTTATTTTCATTTATCAAATTTTAAAAAAAGAGTTATACAACTCTATAAATTCAATCATTATCTTAAAATTATTTGGTAAAACATTTTTATCTACCATGAATTATTTAGCATCTTGCTAACAAAGGTTCCAGAGCATTGGTTAAAAAAGTTAAAAATTAATTTTTTAAAATAAATTAGTTAAAAATTATATAAAAAGATACATTAATAAAAAATTTAATGTTAATTATTTAATTTTTATTTTTTAATTGATATTTTTTGAATATTTATTAGTTTTATTTATTTACTTAGATACATTATTATTTTTATTTATTTATGTTTACTATTATTTTTTTTCTTTGTTTTCTTTTCTATCATCATTGTAAAAATTTATTTTCATTTTTTAACTTTTAAATTTAAGATGATATTTATTATTTTTTTCAATTATATATTTACTCTGCACAAAAACATTATTTACGAGATAGACTAATTAACAAAAGATAAAAAGTATAATAAAAAATTATATAAAAATTTCAATACAAATAAAAATTATCCTAAACTTCCACGTATAGTTTATTTGTTGTTTTTTTTATAATAAACAAAAATAAATTGCACAAGTCAATAAAAATAGATAAGTTAATTTTTTTATCTTTTAAAAATTAAAAATTAAAAATTTTAATTCATTTGATATTATTAATTTTTAATTTTATCATCAATATTTATATTTATTTATTTTAATTTAAGTTTTTATTAATAGTAATAATTTTTTTTTAAATGTTAAATTTTTTATAATATAGACCACTAAAATCTTTTAGCAAATATCTTACAAAAATAATTAGAAAGAATAAATAAAAAAGATTGTATTATCTGCAGTTCTTTTTAATAAAAAAATAATTATAATTTTTTTAATAAAAATGAATGTGAGCTCACTTTGTTTAAAGTATAGCTTGATTTAGTTTGTCTCATAGATACATAGGTTTAATCTTATTAAAAAAAATTAAATAAATAAATCTTGTTTAAATTTACAAAAAAATTAACCTATTCAAAAATTTGTTTATTTTTATATATTATATATTTATATTTATTTTAATATATTTTATTTACATAATATTAATATATATATATATATTAGATTTATTTAATAATTTTTTTATCTTTTAAATTTTAAGTTTGCAAATCTTTTTAATCCGTTATTTAGATAGACATTAAACCTATTTAATGATATTTTTTAAAATATAAATTTTAAACAGGTTTATAAATCTTATAAAGTTTAAATAGATAAAAAAAAAACTTTTAACTTCAAATTTTTAAACTGAGAAAACTTAAACATTCAAAATATATTTCAGCTCAGTTTATTTTTAATTCTAATTTCAATTATAAAAAATCTACTTTTAACTCTAATTTCAATGATAAGAAATATAAATCATTCTAGAGAACTAAGTGTTAAATTTATTTTATATTTTTTCTTTATTTTTATTTTAAACTTTGCGTTAATTAAATATGCTCTTATTTTTTGAACTATCAATTCAAATGTTTAATATTATGAATATTTTTTAAATAAAATTTAAATTCGTAACATAATAATTATTTTAATTATTTTTATTAATTTTGGTAATTCAATTATTTATTTTTATAAAAAATAAAAGATATTTTTTTATTTTAACTCTCATCTAAATAAAATAAATTAATAAGATCGAATATGTTGCCGTTTGATTGCTACTAAGACATGAAATATCTTTGAACATAAGCGAGAACTACTAAAGAATTATGACATTTGTGAATATTGAAAGCAGCAAGTAAACATAGGTAGCCTCACATATAACATTCTGTTCTAGGTTAAAATTATATTAGACCAAATCTAAATCATACACATCTGATAGAAAAATTTGCAAAACTAATGCTAAGCTAATTGAAATTTCTCATTTGAAACCTAATATGCAATCTTTAGACAACAATGAACACTCTTACACCCAATAAACTAAAGCACACACCTCAAATGTTACCATGATCAATAAAAATAAAATATTAGCCAATATATATTGTTAGACAATACTGTCAAAATAGGAAGAGTTAAGATGAATTATTGCTCTCATCTGGCACCGCATTCACACCAATACCTCTATTTTTATTTATTATTGTTCTGCTAAGATAAAGATAGCATTAAAATATCATTATAAGTATGCCTTCAATTTTTTTAAAATAATATTTTCTTTTCACCATTTATAAAATGAAAAAAAGTTTTTTTGATATATATAAAAAATGAGTTACATCCTATATAAATGCTAAATTAAAAATATTCGGTAGAATAGAAATGGAAGAAGATATAATATTTGTATTAGTAAAGATATCATAGCTCTTTATAAAATACAATGATCTGACAGCAAACTGTGGTAAATCATACTATATGACATACAATATACCCAAACAAGGTTGTTGATAGAACAAACCCATTGGACATGTGTAACCCTTGGATTCTGGTTTTACACGGAATGACCTTAAGTAGTTTGTCATAGATAGTACTAATTACTATTCAAAGTGGTCCTTAGGTTACTAGCGGCCTTCTAGTTTAATGTCTATTCAATTCCTCAACCACTGAAAAATACAACGTTAGCCCAACTCCTTCAGTTTCAAAGACCCCCTTTTTTTATAGGTCAGATATCAATCTAAGGGTAGAGTAGGTGGTCTCCACTTCTAATCATTTATTTCTTTGGAGTATTTACATCTCCCTTTTATTAAAGACCCCTTTGTACAAGGGAAGGACCATGCATCGCCATGGGCTTGGAAAATAGGTGAAATCAAAGAAACCTTTCTTTGCTAAAAACATTTGGGGTTTTACTGTCTCCACTCATTCGTCTATTAATTTTACATACACTTTAACATCCTTCATTCATTTTAATATCAATACAAATGAAAAATTAAGAAAAATAAAGGAATATGACAAATGCAACAAATTCAACATGAAAAAACGTTAATAGTTAACAATAATGTCAAAAATCTAAGTCATTAATCTTTTTTCTAAAACCCTTACACACATTTTAATTGATATTGATATATATATTTGACAAATTTACCAGGAAAAAAGTTGAAGAGTTCAAGACTTTTTCCAAGGCAATATAACGATCGAGTCCAAACATGGCCTTAGTATGAACTGAGCAAATCATGGTCTACCATAATACAGAGCTCGTGACAAAGGACACCAATATGGAGTGCATTAACTCTGAGTTGCAAAGTTTGACCCAAGCAAGTGTCTTGTTATCAATCAGCCTTGATGGCCGTTGACATCCATCCATGATGGTTATGATGGCACCGACCCTCTTCTATCAACCCCCTCCGTGTCCATTTCTTAGTATGTACTTTCTTTTTTATGTTTATTGATTGATTTTCTATACTTTAATTTGAGATAAAAAGTTATACTTAGTGTTATTTTGATTAAGAGTGATTTTATATACTGTATGTTATTTTATGTTTTCTATACTTTCATTAATTCTTGTGAGATTAAAGGGGGAAAATCCAAAGAATAAGGAAATTATCGGATAAAAATTATTTATCCACATATCAATACTTATTTCTTAGATATAAGAAGTCACAAACTTTGTATAATAAAAAAATATATTTCTATATATTTTTACAATTAAAAAAGATATAAATAAATAAAATATATATACCAATATCTTCTTGTAATATATATATAATCAACTTATCATTAATTATTTTATTTAATATTTTTTTAATAGTTAAATTTTATTAATCTAACCATTAAATTTATAAATTTTATTATATAAATTATATTTATAAAATTTAAAAATATTTAATACTTCATTATAATATTTCAATATTTATCAATTTAAATTTATGTAATAAAATATTAATTTTTTAAAAATTATATAAATCTCTTTAAACATGATCTAATTTTTTTTCTCTATCTATCTATTGAATATAGTTGAGTTTTATACAAAAAAAAAATTGTCTTCCTAATAAATGGAAATGTAAAAGCAGCAAAACAATGTAATAAAAAATTTTAAGCACCAAATAAGGGAAAATTTGAAAAATAAATAAATAAATATCTTACCCTAAAGACAAAAGATTAAAAACACTGGAAAAGGTTAAAAAGATTATTTTTAAAGAAACATATATAATAATAAAGACAACAGCAAAACAATACCACTAAAAAACGTAAAAAAAAAAAACTGTAATTCTAAATAAAAAGACTAAATTTTATTTTATAGAACAATAGAACTCCTTTTTCATCTTTTGTGAAACCCTCTTTTAAATATTTTTTTGTCATAGTTATAATTGAAAAATGTAGAAGCGGAAAACAAGTAAGCATCATATTTGATACGAAATAGTAATTAAATACAATTAAAATAAAATATATACTCAAAGAGAGTGAAAAGAAAAGTATAAACTTATATTTGAGAAACAGGATGAAAAAAAGAAAAAAAATGGGTAACAATGAAATAAATACATTTGAGAAAGAAGATAAATAGAAGTAAAATGTTAAAAAAAATAAAAATAAACTAAGTAAAATTAAAAAAAAAATGTAAACCAAAGAGTCTAATGTGACCGAAGAAAAAGCACATGCAAGAACATATATGTCGAAAATAATTTATATATTTAAATTAAAATAACATATTGTTAAAATAATCATAATGTTTGATTGGTTAATTAGTTGAATAAATTATTATAATAAATATTAATTGATTGTTTCAAATATTTATTTTAATTAATTATAATAATGCTAGAATTAATTAATTATATTATTTTTTTACATAAAGACTAAATATTTTAATATTAAAACATTATGCTATATTACATTTTTTTTTTGCAATCTTTAATGTTACAAAAATATAAAAAATATTTTCTAAAAAGTGTAGCATCTAATTTATATTGTAAAATATTATTAGTAATATTTAAAAAATATTACAAAAATATTAAAAAATATTATCTATTAATTTTAGTAATATTTTTAAAAAGTATTACATTTTATATGTGTTGAAAAAAATATAATATAGAATAGTAATATTCAGTATATATTAATTAATTAATTCGAATTATTAAAGTAAATTGATAGAATTTAAAATTTTGTTGTTATCGATTAATTTTCACTTAAGAATTTAGAATCCATGAATAAAATGATTTTAAGCGTAAATAAATTGATTATAGTGTTGTTGAATCACTGTTGTGATATTGCATATTTATAAAATAGGTGGAAATAAATGTTATATTGAAAGTTTTTAAATATCACATACTGATAAAATATATTTTTTATTAAATATATTTAAATGTTATAGTTTTATTGATTTAATATGTTAAATTTATATTATATTATTTTATAATAATATTTTTAATATATTAATATGTAATAATATTATATTATGATAATTTATATTATATTATTTTATTTATTATAATTTTTAAATTCTAAAAATTTCAAAATATCTATAGATATTAATTTAGTTATTTATTAATTTTAATATATATATATATAATAATAATAATAATAAATAAATAAAAATCTATTTCAATCCTACTTAATTGACATCTTTCGTTTTACATGATACTTAGTAAAAATATTTTATAAATTATTTTATATACTAAAATTGTAATCATATATTTTTTCGATTTAATATTTGTACTTTAAATTTTTTTATAAATATAAAAAATACAACCGGAATAAATTTATTGAGTTGTTATTGTTAATCAGCCATATTTTGAAGTAAAAAATGTTAATGTTTAAAAATATTTATTTTAAAAATTGTTAAAATTTTTTATCATTTAACAAATTCATTTAGTATCCATAAATTTAAATATTATAAGATATAATATAAATTATGTTCCTTAATTTACATCATTGTTATTCTATTAAATTGTATATCAAAATAATATTTTAATATTTAAAAGACTAAATTAATGTAAATATAAATATTTAAAAACTAAATTAATGTAAAATATAAATATTTGTAATATTTAAAAAATGAAACATTAAAATTATAACTGCTTTTAATATATTTAAATCAAGAATACTTATTTCTCTTGTAATTTTAAATTTTTACAGAAGTTTTTTTTAAAAAAATTACTCGAACTAAAGAATATATATAAAATATGAAAAATACTTCCTACTTGCTATAAAAAACAATGTTAAAACTTTACAAACGATTCATTTCTTACCGATAAAAATATTCTTCGATAAATAGATTAATGACGAATTTTAGTTTTCACCATAATAGTTATTATGAATACATCAACTAAGTTTAACATAATATAAAACTATTAATTATTTATTCATGCTCAGAAAAGTTTGTGTTAAAAAAAAAAATCTACCCCATAATTTTTAATGATATTTAGCTCTTAAATGAATTAACCCTCAATTATTAGTTAAGAAATATTTATGATACACATAAAAAATATTATGAAAATAAATATTTTAAAATATAATTATATTTTTATATTTTATCATTATTTATTAATGTTAAATATTTGTTTAAAATTAAATAGTTATATTTAAATTCTTTACTATGTAGTAATTAGAGATAGAAGTAGATTAAATTTTTTTTTTATCAAAACTCGATCTGATTTAAAATCTATAAAATAAAAAAATTATTAAATTAACTTAATATATATATATATTATTTAAAAATTTTACAAATTTATTTAAATATATTAATATTATATAAATATAATATATTAAAATAAATATAATAAGTAAATTTATAATATATAAAGATAAATATATTTTTAAATAGATTAAATATATATTTTTTAAGCTTAAACCTTTTGAACTAAATTTTTTTAATAAATATTAGTCTATTTATTTATTTATTAAATAAGTTGATTTAAGTTAGATTTTAAATAAATTGAATCATAAATTTTTTTTAGATAATCTTATATACTTTTGTTCTTAATGATGAAGAGTAGTTTATTAATAATAATAAACATAAATAAAAAATTTTATAATTATTATTTGATGAAATTAATTAACTTTTAGTTACTATTATGTTTTTTTTTTACTAAAATTTGCATCAACGATAACCTTATCGTTTGAAATTAAAATATATCACTAGTATTTTACATTAATTATAGACGAATTATTTATGTAATATATACATATATTTTAATAATTATTAATAAAAAATTATAGAAATAACTTATTAAATTAGTTGTTATTATGAATAATACACATTTCTTATAAATTGAGAAAATGTTCATCATGGATGGAACCAATAGTTTATTAGAAGCTTGATCATTGCTATTCAATGGTGGCGCTGGATAGAATTAGAAGAACTCAAGAATCTTTCTAAATACAAATCCATTAACTTTATGAGTTCAACTAGTTCTCTTTATAAGGTTGAAACCGAGCAAATAAGGTCCCTAGCTAACTAACATTTGCCTTAATGGTAAAAAGTGAAAACCAAAGCCAAGTGGTTGATTCCCATTAGCCAGGGGGAACTTTAGACCATCAACATTCCACATGTGGTTAGGGACAACAATACTCGGGAACAAATGAAGGAGAAACGAACATGTTGAGACCTTAAAATATAGTTGACACATATATTTATATATATATTGATATATTTCCTTTATATTGGAACAGAAGTTGTCTAACTCTGACTTGAATAGAATAGTGGTTACTTTCATGATCTCACATAAAATGGCTCAAAATCTCTTTTTTTCAGTGATGACATGTTACGGAGACCATATCTCGATGCGATGCGACAAAGTGAGGAAGGAGGGTCCAGCTCAAAATTTTACCTGAGGGGAAGGGACAAAGTTTGGACCACAATGGTGTTTGAGTAGTCAGAGTCATGAGGCACAAGATGGAATTGCTAAGAAGGACACCAAAGTGTGGCACCTAAATTATGGATATCTTTTGAGATTTTGTGTCACCGATGTGAAAGGAACTAGAGAATAACCCCCACCAGGAGAGAGAGATAGATGGACTTATCACACAATTCATGAGGTGAACTTTGGTTCTTAGACAAAGCTAAGGAAAGAAAAAGAAAAATAAATTAAGGTCAAGATATTTTCCAAGCTTTTTTTTTGTCCCCCCCTTTTATTACTTTTTTCTTATTTTTGAGATCATGCTTTAAACCTCTCTTGGGTCTACAAAAAGAGCCCTTGTTGGTGGGGTTTTGGTTAATTCATGGAACGTGTTTGTCCCTTCATTTTTCAACGCCTTTATGCACCACAAGTCCTCTGGACATGAGAGCAATTTCCAATGTGGGATATGATGATTCAGCTCATCTCTTCCTCCAACTTCAGTCACAATGATCTTGCAATTCTCATCCTTGGACTCTGCAGCCATGTTGTGCACAAATTGGCATAAGGCCCTAACTAGCTTCCCTGAGAATGGCCCTTCATGATACACCCCATACATGAAGTAGAACCCAAATGGGTTGAAGAAATCAGGTATGGTTGGTAATTTCAAGCATGGGAAGATTTTATCAATCAACCACCAACTCTTTGTGCATAACAAACATGAAAAAGGTGCTTTCCCTAGCCTTAACTTGAATATTTCCCCACTGTTCCATACACTAACCATAGCCCAACTATTTGGGACTTGTCCATCTAACCCAAAATCACCCCAAGCAATATCCCCTTTGAAATAGGCCACCCATGTCCCCAAACTTAGCTTGTTCCTAAGTATGTTTCCTATGTCATTAGGGAAGAACTCTGTGGAGCCCATGAATCTTCTATAGATGGATTCAGCTTGCTCAATCTTCAGCCTTGCTATCTCAATGTTGGATGAGATTTGAAAGCAATGATGATTCACCGGGTTCACAAGAATAGCTGGAGTCCTAAACTTGGTGTACCCAAACTTGTCCATGAAGAGATTAACAGAAGCATGGTTGTCTTTCTCTGTTGCCATATATGCATAATCAACATCTTTGGAAGTGAACCACTCTTCTAACCTTCTCACTAGGCTTGAACCAATCCCTTTTCTCCTATGATGAGGAACAACCCTTAGCCCAAGCACATACCCCACTTTTGCTAAATCCTTTGGAGGATGACCATGAACCGTGACCACTTTTATAGACCCTTGAATGACACCAACCAATTCATTGGCCAACTCTGCCACCTACCATGAAATTGAGAAACTTATTGGTGGACATGATGATCAAACAAGAAGAATTATAAGAAACAAGAGAAAGAAAGACATAGAAGGGAATGAAATTGTGTGAAGCATTAAAAATAAAAATAAAAAATAAAAGAAGCATCATGTTAGTGGCATAGTGTTGTATATCACTCACTTACCAGCATCATGTACATGGGACTGTTTCGGATCCTACAAATGGGGTCACCCATAGTGTCTGTGAAGAGAAACACGCTTTCTGATGGCCCTACCTCGCATCTTCTTTCAAGATCTTCCACTTGAGCCCTATCAGATTGCCCCTCATAGCTTCGGATTCTGAACTTGTTGAATTCCATATCAAACAAGAGAAGATGATTTAGATTTAGGTAGCTAGGGAAGGAAACTTGAAAGGAGTTTGATGAGTGCTTGAGTGGAATAAAAGTAAAAGGAAATTGCTCAAAGCTTAAGAAGGTACACAAGATACAAATGGCAAGACAGTGTAACCAACGAGAAGTAATACAAGTACTACAAGAAGAATGGTTTGGCATAGACTTCATTATGATAATGATTTATATGCAGGGGATAGAAAGAAAAACAAAATACAAAAAAATACAAAAATATTGGAGGTGGGAAGAGAGAGAGAGAAAGGAACTTAGGAGAATGTTCTTTATCAGAATCATCAATAACCTAGTCTTCAATAATAATAGTAGACAAAAGTTAGATTAATAATGGAATGTGTTTTTTGTCTCTAGCTTTTTGTGCCCACTCATCGTATGTAGGTTAAGGTAATGTTATTCTTATATTTGTAAAAAAATTTCTCACATAAACCTTAATTTAATTATTATATATTATTATTATCAATTTCCTTCATCGTTAATGATTCATTTTCCCTTAATTGAGTTGCGTGAGGCTCAAATTATTATGCCAAACATTAATTTTCCATAGTTTAATTAACCCTATATAAATTTTTAGATGTTCGTATATCTACATATCTTTGTGTGTGTGTGTTTTGTGTGCATCGACGTTAGGTTAACCTCAGGCTCACGCACGCCATGGTGCACGCTTATGGATTTGTGTTTTCGTACTACGCTGACGCTGATTCGTTAGTCAATTCAGTTGATTACGAAATTATACACCAAATCTGCTCTATCCTATTAGAAAGATAAATTTCTATTTTCTTTAACAAATATTTTAATTATCTAACAAAATTACATTTTTTAAAGATTAATACGAGTTATATTTTAATGTAACTTATTATATACAAGCCTTTTTTTTTATGAATTAGATCATCGGTATTTAGCATAAAACCTTTGAACCGATTAGGAATTTCAAAACATTAATAAAGATTTTTTTATGACAACAAATTTAGATAAATTAGATTTCCATAAGGATATATCTCAGATTTAAAAAGGGTTTATGGGAATATTCATAAATCATCAATCAATAAAATATTTATGTTAGTACTGAATAATGATATTGTAAACATAAGTTTAATTCTTATCAATTAAATTATTACTAATTTTCTATATTTTAAAATTAACAATATGTCTAAATTTTTATTTTATTTTATAAAATTCTAATAATAGTAAGACGTTAAAATAACTGGCCGTTGGTTCATATAATATATGATATATGTTTTTGTTTATCTCTCAATAAGTTTTTGAAATTAAATTTTATGTATAAAAAATATTTAAAGTGTTAAATTTAATATACTATAAATATTTTTATTTTAATAAAATTACCGTTCTTAAAAAATATCTATTATCTTAATAAAAAAATTAAAACTAGTCATTAATAACACTGATGTAATGAGGACAAGTATGATTAAAAGGTTTTTATATAATTATTTACCATCACTTCAAATTTTGTTCATAATTTTTATCTTCAATGAGAGGAGGTCATTCTTTTAATACATAAAAAAATGATGTAATTTAAGTATTTATTAAAATTAAATATAATTTATACATTAAAAATTAAATTGAATATGAGCATGGTGAACTTTTTTGGGAGACATTGCAACATGTTAGATAGATGTACATTAAAATGAGGTATCTTGGATCATTTTAGTTTTAATTTTACATTTTTAATTAAACAGACATTATTGTAACATCTTAATCTCATATTTACTTTCATTTTATTAAAAAATAAATTAAAATTTGTACCTTATATTATAAATATTAACCATCAACTGATCATGTGTTCAACGATAAAAAAAATATAGACTAAAATAAATTATATTTTATAACAATAAATATTTTATAAAGTTGGAATTAAAACAAAACAATAAACTTTTATAATTAAAAATATTAAAATAAAAGTAGCATGATCAAAACCGACTACAAATCTGCAATTTTACACTTGATCCGTACAAGTCGGCAGGTTATTAATTATCTTCGAGAAGGAGAATCTAATCATGAATTAAGCATACTTAACTAGACCTGTTCATAAATTAATTAATCAATTATCAGAAGAAATAGCCCGATGAAAACCTAATTAAACATGTGAGATCGCACATTGGTGGGTTACGTGTACACCGTACAACAGGTGTGTTAGCTAAAGGAACATAATTAAGTGCACGGATTCATTAATTAATTAGTTGAGATTAATTTAATGGGATAGAATGTTGGGGGTAAGAAGTTTGTTAATTTAATTAGGCTTTAGTTAGCCTTTTGGGATTGGGGAATGTCCTTATCGGATTAACAATACAACACTCGACTTTGCTGTATATATTTTATTTGAGATATGTTTCTGTCTATGTTTTGTGGCCGTGGGTGGCCCCTTTGTCTTTAGACATTAGATTCGAAAGTGAAAGTTAAACCCCACTAAACCCATGCTTTGCTTTACACTAATTATCAATTTTTATTTTCTTTTTACAATATTGCCCTACATTCCTAATCAAGGCCATGACTGCCACCATCAACCAAGAGTCACTGCCATGAACATAAAAGTAACTTTAGCAAAACCTCATCTTAGTACTTGAGGTAGAGCCGGCAAAATAATCAGATTAATCAAATTTTAAGTATTTAAATTTATAATTTAAAGTTTTTTAATTTGACTCATCACAATTTTTTTTAATATCAAATTAACAAAGCTTTGAATTAGATATTATAGTTCATTTTATTCCGCAAATGAAAGGTATGGCCAAATATCCAAACCTTTATAAATAAAATGAGTAATAATACATATATTTATTTTATTTTTTATCATATTCTCTATTATAGTTTTTTTTTAAAATTTTGTTTATAATGATATTTTTTAGTATAAGTACACCCTATTTAATATGCATCATCCATCTTTCAAATGAAAGTCTTTATAAAGTGAAAAGGGTTACCCTCAGAAAGTTAAGATCCGTGCCTGGTAAAAGAAAAAAAAAGGATGAATACTCAAATTATACTGAAAATATAAAAGTTTAGACACTTTTATCATTAAAAAATTTATTTAATTTTTTAAAAAATTACTTACTATAATTTAATTCCTAAAAAATATAGATAGAAATAATTTTTATTTTCGATCAATAAAAATTAAAATATCTTACCGTTATAATTTTAAGATACTATTTAATTTTTTGGAAGATCAGATGGGTAGATAATTTTTTTTTAAAAAAATAATTGAATATTTACTATAAAAAATGAGCTGTGTTATATTTTTTACATGTTTTTAATAATTTTTTATTACTATATTTATTTTTAAAAATATAAAATATAATTATTTTTTTTATTTATCAATTAAAAACTTTGTAAAAATAAAAAAAAAGTTGAATGATTTAAAAACTTTTTTTTAAAAAAAAAATCTTATCTCGTCAAAGAATAGAATACCGCTTAAATGGGAGGTTCTTTCAGTTGTTTGTGGTGCGTGATAATGGGAAAACACTGTGATGATTAATTGGCCAAATACTGTGCCACTTTTTCTGACACGTTCTTACTGCTTCAGACTGTGGCTGTATTTTGTTTATCTCAATCTTGCTCCTGAGCTACTCGCTTTCGTTAGTTTATAATATATATGGTTGGAAAGATAAGAATGCATTAGACTTCTTAGGTTCAATTGACCATTCATTCCAAAACATAAAACAAATCACTTTTCATTAAATTAATAATAACTAGAATCAAAATGGAGTTCAAAATACTGTTATTAAAGTAATGAATCATTGCCAATAAAAGATTAAGGAATCATTCAATCACTATTAATAAGAATAAAATTAAAAAATTCTTAACTTTGGCATAGTGTATATTGGTTTTTTAATTAGCAGTTTTGTTATACTTTAGTTTTTAAATTCTTACTTTTTAATAAACAATTTTAAATGTGTAAAGTTGTATCTAAGGTCATCTTTAGAGGAAAGCATGTTACAAGTTTTGTGTCTAATATGTTGGTACTGTTTTTTTCAAGTAACTAAAAAAAATAAAATTATATATTTTTATTTATTTTAATGATGAGAGAGAATAAACATCAGTACCACATTTAATTGTTACTTTATGATCAGATATTAACATTTTTTAAAACCAAAATATTTAGTTTAAAAAGATAAAAGGTATTTTTTTAAAAAAATTTGTTTCTAACGTTTATGGGTTATTAAATTTAAAATAATAGTAATGTAATTTTAAAACTATTTATTGATTATTTGAATTTTTTATCTTTAAACCTTTTTCATTATATTTTGTTTTTTTAAAAATTGATATGACTAACAAAAAATAATTTAAATTTTTTCACTATTATTTAAAATTTAATATAGTGATCCATGTAAACATTTTGAGTACAAATTTTGGATTATCTCATGTAGATAACGAACTTATAATAGTTATTTTAATATAGACGGTTTATATGAGTTTAATCCAGTTTAGGACAAAAAATTTAACAGTTTCAATAGCTTTATAGTATAATGGAACTTCCTACCAAAGATTGCGATGTTGAAGATTGAAGTTCCGTTTCTTCCACATCATATGTTTCAATTACCTTAAAATAAAAGTAATGAGCACAGTTAAGCAATTCAATTTTGCATGTTGAAAGTATATCAATTGCCAAACAAAGTTTTGTGGAATTTTCTATTGCAATGATTAGTAAATTTGGAATATTTATGACTTGGCTTGTTTGATGAAATCGTAAAACAATATACCAAAAATAACTATGTACTTGTTACACAGTTCTCTAGGCACTCAATTGTTATGCACAGTAAAAATAATTAATCAATTGGATGAAAATTAAAAAGTTAAACTGAAAGTTGAGCAATATAAACTAAAAGTTGTTAAACAAAATTATTCAGTTAGAATTATATTGTTTGATAAACTAATTGTTAGAGAAACTGACAAATATAAAATAATATAAAAGATATATATTTATATATATATTTAAATAATTATGATTATAACTTTTAAAATTTTAAACTCTTATCAATTTTCCGTCTAATTATTATATATTTTATTAAAATTAAATAACAGTATAAGAATCAAAATATATAGTTTAATAAATAAAATGAAATTTTGTACCGAAACTTTGAGGATAGAAATAAAACAACTAAATTTAAATGATAATTCAAGCGATATTTTAAAAATATTATAAGAAAATAAAATAGTACATTTCGTAAACATATTATATTTTTAATCAAATTAACTTATAAATTATTAAATAAATTATATATAAATTTATCAATGGATGGTTATTTTAAATAATATATTTTTATTTTCCTTAAAAATATTTTAAATGTAATTTTTATTGATTGAAATTATAATTTTCATAAATTATATTTGTAAAAACTATAATCATTGAAATATATATAGATATATTTATTAATTTAATGATTTATTAAAATATTATTATTATTATTATTATTAACATTCTTTCATTTTTATAGAAATTTTGGATTTTCACTTTCTTCTATAAAAATATTTTATTAGAAAATACACTTAAATTTGTTAAAAAAATTTAGAATTTATCTGGAAATAAAAAATTAAGGTACTTTTAAAATATTTTAATATTTGAAAATTTTTCCAAAAAATTAAAATATATTTAAAACCATTCAACCTTATAGAAATTTTATTTTTCAAGTTTTTTTAAGTGAAAGATTTTATAACATTATGATAAGGGGAGGGTTTACTTCCATTCTCATTCCTAAACATTTCACTTTTTATTATTTAAAATTTTCCTTTTTTTAAATTCTTAAACAAAGTTTAAAATTTTATCTTATTAAACATATGTAAGACAATGTCTAATATTTAAATTTTATACGTAAAAGATTGAAAAAAAATAAATTTTTCATATTATAAATATTTTATTTTAAATATGATTAAATCTAATAAAGAATAAATTAATTAAAACGATTTTGTCAAACGCATTTAAGGACTTTTTTGTCAAACAATTTTTAATATTTGACCCCTTTCCGCAAAATTGCTCGTAGGTAAGGATTAATATTTGATGCCTTTCCGTAAAAATGTTTGTAGGTAAGGAATGTTATAGTTACCGAACCTGCACCAACTGCCTCCGCTGAGGAGAGTGCCAACCAAACATTCACCCAAAAATAATTTCTGTATTTTGTGTAAATATCTTTATTATTTTATCATATTATATATATATATATTTTAATTTTCTCTCAAGATGTACATTAATCTTTATCCTAAATTAGGCAACTCCTTTTTACTTTTATAATCTTTGGTTAAATTAAAATTTTAATTTTTATATATTAACTCATTTTCAATTTAGTTTTTTATAACGTTTTCAAGAATGAAAATAAACGTCTAAAGTTTCACTTACCAGACAAAGAAAGAAAATATATAGGGTGCTGGTTGAGCTTCTTTTTTTTTTTGGAAAACACTAATTATTAAATAAAATTAGGCTTATAAAGATAACATATTTATGATTATTTTTTATTTATTTCTTTTCTCTGCATTTAATAAAAATTATACATGTTTGGTCTCTTACTAGAAATTTAAAATAGATATTTTTTATAACTTTAAAAATAAAAATAAATAAATTTAAAACTAACCTAAAATAAAAAATATTTTTTAGACCAAAAATTTATTTAATCCATAAAATTATATATGTTTAGAACTGAAAATCTTACAAATTTGGTAGTTTATTTTAAAAGTATTTATAAGTATGTAGACTAATTTAAAAGAATATATATAATTTTTGAATTAAAATAAAAAAAAATATTATTAATTTAGCACTTTTTCATGAAAAAATTATTCTTAATTCATTACTAATTACACGCAAGGTCATGGTTATAGAAATTAGAAATTAAGTCAATAAATATATCATGTATTTTAAGTCGAGTCAAATATATAAATAGAGGTATCAATTTCTACGTGGTGAATTATGATTAATAAAAATATTATCATATTTTTATTGTCATATTTAAATAATTTTTTTAATCCAACCTATTTAATTGGTAGGTTAATTAGATTGAATTTATATGTTCATGGGTTAAGCTATACATTATTATTTTTAAAATTATATATAATATAATTTTATATTTTTATAAATATTTTTAAATTTTAAATATTTTAATATTAAATAAATTAAATGATCCATTCTATTAATTTATTGATCAACATAGATCAAATAAGAATCAAATTTTTTTAATCTATTTATTTTGCATACCAACTTAACTTGTTAAATAATAAATCATTATAAGATAGATTTATGCTGATCAAATTATCCACATACTCCACTATAATTTTGAAGTATTGATTATGAATAAACTTTTTATTAATTTTATAAAATCTAAAAATCTAAAAATGTTATTCTTTCATCTTTTAAAAGAACTTTGTTATTGATTTATTTTTTTACTATTTGAAAACGATTAGAAAAAATCCGCTTTCCACTTACAAACTATGATCTTAAACTATTAGAAATTAAATTACTGCCAATTTTTCAGATGACCAAATCGATGCAATATTATAGAATTGTCAAAATAGAAAATTAATGTCAAAATTCTTTAGAGAATCACGGGAATAATACATATATCTTTGAATGGTTTGAAATAGAGATTCAAACTCATCTAACATTATACAAGCCCCATTATACATGTTGGTTGAATCGTGTGATATCATGGTTCAAATAGTTAAACGATCATTTTTATGGATGATTTTACCTAATTGGTTAGATTTTGTATAAGATTTGATTCTATATAATATTGGTCAATGGAGAGAAATAATAAAATAACCTGTTAATTAGGATTAAAAATAAATTGAAACAAGTTAATTAGCTTGATTTATTTGATTGAGATTAGTTTAATTTGAATGTGTTATAAAGTCTTTTTTTTTATCTCAAAAACTAGATTTATTTAAGTTCATTCAATTTGTTGATTCAACATGAATGAAAAAGTAGAATATAATAATTTTACACATCATTTAGTTTTAAATTTTGGAAAAAGAATGCAATTTTCCAAAAAAAAAAATTATTTAAAAAATATCTTAATTTTTTATTTTCCTTAATTACTCTTAATTATATCTTTTAATAGTATCCTCCATTAACCTGAGATTAAATCGATAATAATAAAATAATCCTCGCCGTTGACGTGTGGAAAATTTTGGCCTTTAATTTCTTATTTACTAATCTACTTTATCCTAATTTATTTTTATTTCAGTGATACATTCTTTTTTTATAAGCATAAATGATACAAAATTAAAACAAGAAAGGGTGATCGTCTTTTCAATCGGCCAAATATCGTGGCTTTCTGCATCACTTTTCACTATTGACGAGATGGTATATATGATGCACTATATTTGATTATGTAGAAAAGATTCAACAACATTGACAAAATGGTCAATATCTGTGTTTGTCTCTCAGGCAAGAATTTGAGGGGTTCCACACCACAGACTTTCACAAACCTGCAGCCTCAACTTCAGTCCTAGATGTATTTTCGACAAGTTTCCAAATTCCCATCAAAGCTAAATGCTTGTGAAAGTAACTTGGATTTGGAATAACAATGACATAATCATGTTTTTTTCACTGAAAATGATGTGCACAGCCTTACTTTATAAGAGTATTTTTTAATCATGAAATTTGTCAAAGTTATTTAATTAATATTTTAATAATTTTTATAAATATATAATATTATTTTTATTTTTAATAATTTAAATATTTTTAACCATATAACTCCAAAATATTTATTAAATATAACTTTAACAACGTTACAGAAGATTTAGAATAGTTGTGATGATTAAAAAAATAACTTTGATTAACTCCGTTATGTAGTTCTAAAGTTGTGATGATTAAAAAAATAACTTTGATTAACTCCGTTATGTAGTTCTAATCCACACTTATAAAAAAGAAGTTACAGTATAAAAAAAAAGATAAATTTTTTCAAAATATTTTATCACTTTCTATCTCTCACCTATATCTCACATTAGGTCGTAGACCTCATACTTCTTATTTAACATTTTCATTTTCATTCCTTCCATTTCATCTTCTTTTTTTTAACATTTTTCCTAAGATTTTGGTAGAAATTTTTTTTGCACAGTATAAGTTATAGAGTATTTTACTAGCCTTACTACCACTACAATTTTGTATTTTTTATTTTAGGATTAGGATTATAGATTTTGTTGAGATGATTTGTTTTTATTTGTCATTTTTTGTTATATGTAATTAACACCCAATTATGGAACTTTAGTGAACATTGTGATACAACTATTTGAATCTCGTTTTTTCTTTATGAAAGGGTACATGTTTCTTTGTCAACTGTGTTCCTTTATTGCACTTAATTCCTTAATGAGAGTTAGCTACTTTTATCAATTTCTAATTTGGTTAGAGGGTAAACGATTATACCATCCCCAATTGACAAAACTACAAGGTAATTAAGTCAATAAATTTTGAAAGATCAGTCGAAATCCAAAGCTTCTAATCAGTTATTAAATCAACAAATCTTAAGTATTTTATGATTCTTTTACTTATTTATCTTTCATGATCATTGTATAGTATTTAAGAATAAAAATTATTACTACTACATGATTATTATGTAATAATAACATTAGACAGGTGGTTAGTAATTGATGTTTAAATCATTCATAGAGGATAAAAGTATGTAAAGTTATAAGGGAATCCAAAGTTTTATATTTATCCATAACTTTACACTTACTGTTTATTTTTCTTTATTTATGCTTTCTTATTCCTATCTCTCATATTCGCATAAACATATTTCTTTTAGTTAGCTCAAAAGTTAAAATTTAAATTCTTTTTATAGATTGTTGATATAATTTCTATGGAATGACACTGAAAATCTTATACTCCTTTTCTACAGTAACAAGTATACTTTCACATGATTAAAACTTGACATACAATTTATGTATGAGTTTTGCATTTATTAGTGTTCTACATCATGTGAATCTTGTTAAACCTGGTAGTGACACACCCAAATCAATCCTTCAACACTTGCTTCTTCACCTTGTGATTCTTACTCAACATCTTTATATAATTAAGAATCTTACTCATTTCTTCTTGATATATCATATGGTATGTTCTTAGCTTTGCAAATTTTTTGCAACACCATGTATCTTTCTTAACTTGTTAGATTTCTACATCTTCAACATCCATGACATTTCTCAAAGAAAAACAATAACCATTGCAATGAAGGAGGAACCAGAATCAATGACAACATCATCACAAATTTTCTTTCCAAGTTTATTGACCTTGATTTCCTCCTTTTCCATTAAAAATTCATCAAAGAGAGTATTGACTTTTAAGAATTAATTATCTAAACCATAATCGTTAAAGATATTAAAAATTCACCAAAGAAAGTATTGACTTTTAAGAATTAATTATCTAAACCATAATCGTTAAAGATAAAAAGAAATGATGTTGGCTTTCATTTTAAACCTTTTGAAGGATTAATGTTATAGAAGTACAATTGATTAAAATTCTTCTCCTTCTAAGTTAATTTTAAAGATAGAAATAATAAAATGTGTAAGAAAATAAGAAAAAGGATGATAAATGACCGAAAATATAACAGGAAGACGACATTGTAAAATTTAAGATGAAAGAACTGGAAAAATAACATAAGATTGATTAAAATTTTGATACCATTTTAAAATTTGAAGATAGTTTAATAGAAAAAAAAAATCAAATTGTATTAAATATAAATTCATATTGAAAGATTGAAAAACTGTTATATAGAGTTACTATTTATTTTTAAAATAATATAAATTAGACCATTATTTTTAAATATTTTACAAATTCATCTTTGTAAATGGATGAATTTATATTATCTTAAGTAAATAAAAGAATTGATTTATAAATTTTTTTAAAATAAAAACTAATCTATATTATTTTAAAAATTATAAATAAATTTTTAAAATATATATAAATTAAAATAATAATTTGCTAGTTATCTCATAAATTAAGTAATAATTAACTTAAAAATTAGGTTACACATTTTTTTTTGGAAATGCTCGAACATAGACTTAGTATATATTCATATTCATAATAAGAAGGGATCAACCTGTTAGTATAAGTTACACTAAATCCTACATTCTTTTGATAATATTTTATTAGATAATTTTTTTAAAAATTAATATTTAGATTAAAATTTTCTATATATGACTTAGATTTTTAAAATTTAAGATTAATTTAAAATTATTTAATAATTTATTTAAATATGTTAAAAATCATTCTAATATATACTTTCAAAATTCTTAGTGAAATTAAGTACCGTATAATTATATACTTCTAATTATTCAATTTAAAAATAATATATATATATAATTATAATTTAATAATTAGATTCACAAATATTACATTTTATATAACAATTTTAATAACATAAATCATATCTGTGTAACTTAATTTCTCCTTCAAAATTATATTAATATGTATATACTTCTAATATTAAGTTAGTTACAATTTGTTTGTCTCATTGTCGGTTTTTTAAAATATTTGTTCATATTAAATTTGTATATTACGGAATGTTCAGATTGTAGAATTTCATGTTTTATGCATAGATTTTATGTATTAAAATACAATAGGAGAATATTGTCGGAGAATATCAGTATATCACTAGTCGTAATATTTGGTTAAATATTTTAGGATCTTTGAAAATTTGATGCCCGGGATACGATTTGGTCGAGTATATGCTTTGACCAACCACATAGTCACAGACCTCACAATTCTTAAGGCGATTCTTTCATTTTTTAAAAGAAAATAAAGTTAAAAGCTGGTTTATTTTTTTTCAAATATCGACTAGGTGGAGGTACTGTATATGCAGAATGAAAGATGTTTGATTAACTACTTTGACACGCAGAAAGTCTCTTTACAAAGAATATTTTGACGTTTAAGCTGAAAAAAATGGTAAAATTTTAATTAAATGAAAAGTAATATTTATGAAAAAATAGATTTTTATTTTTAAAAAAATTGATAAAATATTATGATAATTTATTTATATTTTAAATTTAATTTTTATTGTTTTCATTATATCTATCATGCAATGTTTCAATGTTGAGTAAATAATAAACAAATTTATAAAATAACGGCTTCATAAATTTCTGAGTCATGATGTACTCATATTCTTTAAGACTTGTCATCCTGTTTATTTTTTATTTTATTTTATTTTAAATGTAACATCTTAAATAATATTTATGGGTTGAGAGATTGTGAGTATTAAAAGACATAAACTCACACATTTACATAAAAATTTTACAAGTAAATATCAATATTCAAATTTAAATCTATTTTATGAATAATTTTTTTTCATGATTATAAATACTATTTTTTATGAGTACAATATATTCAGATCTAGCTAACAACAGTGCTCCCTAGATGAAATTTCTCCAATCTCAACATCTATTGTATCACACTCACTTGAAAGATTTTTCCAATTTAGACAATGTTGAAAAGTTCTCATTTTATGTTTTATGTCACCAAGGCTGATCTTCTCCTTTTCAATAGTTAATTTCCCTTCTTTGAAGCAACTAATAATATGAGTATTTTATACTACAAATTCTATTGAAAATATGTCGATACTTATTCATAGCATGCATGAAACTGACAATACAAATGGCATCACCGAATAATCTATGGGGTTTCTCTATGTTTAATATATGTCTTCTGTCCAGCTCCGTATCTTATGGAAATCAATTTTATGATTACTCCCTCTGTCATTTTATATGTCATTTTGTTTTTTTTTATTTAACTTAAAATCTTTGTGATTTCAAAATATAAAAAATATTTTTTATTTTATTTTTAACAATATTTTATTTTTTAAAAGTAATTTTTATTAACTAATCATGGGAATAATTCAAGTATTATTTTAAAAGTAAAAAAATAATTTATATTATTTTTAAATATGAGTAGTTGATTAATATAATTTAATACTTTTTATAATTTTTTAATTAAATTAACTTATTTTATTATAGTAATCGGTAAACTTAATTATTTTCTTAATATATATATATATATTAATACTAACTAATATTTAAAATTAGATGAAGGGAATATCAATTTTCCTAAAGCATCTAACGAAACTTTCATTAATTAATTTTTTCCTTATATTTGTAACTTGTGTCACTGCTTGCAATTAGAAAAGAAAATAATTAGGATTTATTTATTCCCAAGTTGAGTAAAAGTAATTTTGATATAATTTATTTTTAAATATTAAACATAATTGAAGTATGTATCAAAACGGCTTGAGCAAGGAAGACTTTAAAACTATGAACATAATTGAAATATGTATTAAAATAACTTGATTAAGAGAATATTTGATCTGCTTTCTGATAATTTTAATTTTTAAAAATATTTTATAAAATAATTTTTGAAAGAGAGGTAAAAAAGAATATAAAGATAAAGAGATAAAATAATATATAGAAGAATATAAATGATAAAAATTTAAAAGTAAAAAACTCAAAAAGTTTTAAATTGTTTAAAGTTTTAAATTTTAAAAACTGAAAAGAGACATTTTAAAAATAATTTAAAAAAATTTACTTATCAATTTTTTATTTTTAAAATAGAAAATAAATGAACTTGAAATATTTGGACATTTTAAAAATCCATAATTTTTTATTTTAACATTAATTTTAATAAAATATATTTAGTTTAGTTTATTAATTAATACTTTAAGAATAATAATGATGAGATCTAAACAATAAATACACATCTATGGTAGATTTTATATTAATTATAAATAAGGATAGATTTTAAAAAAAATATAGAATTGAAAGGAGGTGAGTTGGTATGGAATAACTGTATTTTGAACCTGAAATCTGACGGTTAAGCTAACGAATTGGTACGGATAATTATTGGATTGGATTAAATTAATTTATTGTAATAGAAATGATAATGATAGGACAAAGTTCAGAGCGATGCGGACATCGATAAGAACCAACACCGGTAAGGGACGGTGGCGGCCTTGCCTCGCTACCTTTTTGCATAAAAAGACAAAAGCTTCACATACGCGTCAATGATAGCGCTCGTTAGCTCACAAATCAAAATCACACTAACAAAGAAGATATAATAATGCCTACATCCACATTGCGGTTCTGCACAAATCCACAATCATCTTTCTCTCTCTTTCACTCTGAACTTTTTATGTAGTAGATAATACTATCTCCACTCATATTTTCTTTTCTTTTTTTTTTAATTTCTTTCAATTCCTCAATTTCTCATATTTGTTTTTTCCTGTTATTTTTATTATTTTTAAAAATAAATAAAAATTAAATTGTAGTGTGCTTAGTAAATTTCACGAACATTTTACTTCGACAAACGAAGATTAAAACATAAATTGATAAAATTAAGTATATTTTTAAGTCAGTTTTTGAAATTATATAAGACACGTTTTAGATTTTAAATTTTCTGTTTGTAAAAGATTATTTATTTTTTTCTTATTATTTTAAATTAAAAATAAAAATAAAAATTATTTTATAAAACTAATTACTAAAAAAATATTTTCAAAATTTTATCAGCTAAAATGCTTAATTTAATGTCATGAATTAATGTAGTAATTTATTTTGATAAAATTTTAAGATCTATTTAATTGTAAGATAAAATAAAAAAATACTATATAAGCATAATAAAATTTTATCCTATCCAGTATTATATATATATATATATATATATATATATATATATATATATATTATACAACCTATAATGTGATGCTATACCATTTTATAATTTTAATGGTTAGGATTATGAATTGATTTAAAATAAATTATATATAAATTTTTTTTTTTATCAAAATTACTTATAATTTTCACATAAAATTATATGTAAATTTTAAAAATTAATACATTTTTTTATAATTTATATATATATAATTTATTTTAAATTTATAAATAAATTGTGAATAATATTAAGTGGTAGTAGTATAATATTAACTTATAATGGTAATAAAATGTGTTACATAACAATGAAGGGATAATCGTAAAAAATATCATAAAAATAATGGTAAAAAATGCTAAAAAACAATGATCTTAGAGGATGTAAGAATATGGTAACAATAGAAGTTGTTGAATAATAAATTGAATAATAAATTATTATAAGATATTCGATGATTATGGTAAGATAAAAGATGTTGACCAACAATAAAATGATGTTAGATAATAATGATATAAAAATATGTCAAATGATAATGTTGAAATGTCTTAATCGATATTAACAATAAAGATGATAAATGGTGTCAACATATTTTAATAATAAAAATAAATAAATAACAATTAAGTATTTTGAATATGGACAATAATAAATATCGTTGAATGATAACATCAATGTGGTGAATTTGAATGATAAAATTAATAAAATTAGATGATATTAATAATAATAATAATAAAATTAAAAATAATTTTTTTATTTAAAATAATGATAAAAGGTTTAACTAATTAGAGATAAGAAAAAGAAATAAAATAATATCCTATTCTATATATTTTAATTCAACAACCTCTTTAAAAAAAATTTCATTAAAACAATAGGATAAGGTAACCAATAAAATAATCTAATCCTATCTTATTTATTTAATGCATGTTAGATTATTTTTTTAACTGAAGATTAATATATGTAATAAAATATTTTTTAAACTTAAAAAAAAAAAACTTTTATTGTATTTATTTTTAAAACTGCAAAAAATTTAAACTATAACAAATTCATTTTTATTTTTATCTTTATAATTTTATATAAATATATATATTTTTAATTTTTAGATTTCTATATTTAATTATTTTATTTTTTTATATTTTTAGAAATAAATAATGGTTAAAGGCTGTATTTTTCAATAAAATTTAAAAAAAAACATATTTTATTCTGTATATAATCTTAAATAAATAATATAAATTATACAATAATGAAATTATCTTAAAGTATTATATCTAACGAATGTTGTTAAAGTTTAAAATTTCAATAAAAATATTTTAATATTAATTTAATTTAAGATTGACAAAGGAAAATTAAAATTTTTGTAAATACGTAGTGTGTTATAGAGAATTTGTTTAGTATAATATAAAATGAAATTTTATTTGACTTATAATATTTATTTTTTAATGTGTATTTTTTTAGTAACGGATGAATTATTTAATTTATTAAAATACTAATAATTTAAAAACAACTAAAAATAGTCACTTTTATATCAGATTTGCTCAAATCAATTTGGATTATGATAAACGAATGACTATTTAATATTAATGAATGTAATTAATAGTTATTTAAATACTATTGACTTGATAAGCATAGATTTCATAAATAATTATCTCTCACTTTTATCTCATTAAGACTTCTTATATGTTCAATTAAGTGATCTTTGTCATATTTTATGAGTTTGGGTTCATATGAAGTTTAATTGAATTTCTTTGCTTACCCGATTAAAATGACACTATTATAGTATTTTGAGCATAATAGGAGTTGTAGACATCCAAAAATCATGAAATCTATCTTGAATGAAAGCTTAAAGAAGTGTCCATATTTACAAAGCAAGAGAAGATTCTAAATGGGATGTTTAGGACTCCGAAATTATCTCAAAAGATGAGATAGTGTTGCTGACGTGGAATTTGAATAGTGTGCAAAGATCCGGCCATATCTTGAGATATAGAAGTCATATTGAGATGAAATCAACTTTGTTGGACAGCTAAGATCCAGGGCTACAACTTTTGTTCAGAAGGCAAGCTCTAATTCGGACATGTGAACATCCGAAATTGCGGTGCAAGAAAGTCAAAATTGTTGTGCTCATTGGTGGCAAAAATTCAAAAGTGTTTTGCAATTTCAACAAAGCCCATGTGAAAGCAAGAAAAGGGTAGAAAAGTAATATCCTAGTTGGTGACTTTCTGAAGATGATGCCTCAAAAATCCTCTATAAATAGAAGGGTTTGCAAGAGGAGACACACACCAATTTTGGAGATCAACTCCAATACCATCTTCTTTCTTTCTTTCTTCCTTTCTTTCTTTCTTGTTAGTTTTGCCTCCTTCATGGAAGGCTTAGTTTTTCTTTCTTGTTAGTTTGCCTCCTACATGGAAGGCTTAGCTTTTCTTTATTGTTAGTTGCCTCCTACATGGAAGGCTTAGGATTTATTTGTTGTTAGTTGCCTCCTACATGGAAGGCTTAGGATTTATTTGTTGTTAGTTTGCCTCTTTCTTTGTTGTTAGTTTGCCTCCTTCATGGAAGGCTAGGTTTGTAGTTTCAATTCAAGGATTCAAGCTATTTTCATTTTAACTTTGAGGTCTTGATCTTTATTTACGTGCATATTAAGTGGTTTCTACTATGCTTCACTATATTCTTCAATTTTATTCTTTAATCAAAGTTTGATCGGTTGACGTATTTTGGTTAATGTATAATTGATTTATAATTGGTTTTTGATTGGTAAATCATTTTCCAAAAGTTTGAAGAGTAGAAATTAAGTAATTGAATTGAAGGTTTTCATTTTATTACTTACTTCAACTGAATTCTGATTGTAAAATTGGTTTAGATAAAAGATTAAGTGGTTACTAAATCTTGTTGATCATAATCAATTAAATTCTGAGAGGTTTCTCAGTAGAGAATTCAAGGATCATTGTAGGGGTTCCAGATGATCCTAGGTTGATAAACACAATGCATGATTTTAGTGATCAATGATTAGTTATGAAAATAGCCTCTGAATTCCTTGAGTTGATAATTGTTAAGTGAAATTAATTTCAGTCTGTATTTTGTGTTTAACACTCAATATCACATCTTTACAAAACCCCCTTGTTCTAATTGTCTCCTTATTTGCTTAAGAATATGAAATGGTCTTTGGGAGATGACCTAGGTTGCACCTTATACTATACCAATAGTTTGGGGGAAATCTAGAAATTATTTTTGCGCGTTTGCGACGAGCGTGTCAAAATTTGGCGCCGTTGCCGGGGACCATTTTAATTTCCTAGGCTCATTTAGGAGTTTGTATAAAAATTTTAATCTTTCTAACAATTGTTTTTACTTTAGGTATATCATTCTTGGATTTTTTGTATGAATTCACCTTTTTGTGTATGACCCGATCCAATCCTGAAAATTTATATGCATATGATCCTGAGATTGATAGAACATTCCACCATTTGAAAAGAGCACATAGAAGACATTCATCCAGTAATAACCAAGAAAGTAACAGTAGTGATTTTTCATCTTTAAATTTTGATAGTTTTAAATATTTTGCTAAGAACATGGCTGATAGAACCTTAAAAGAATTAGCTGCACCTGATGTTGCTTATCAACCATTGTGCATTCAATACCCTGATGTTGATGCACCATTTGAACTGAAGTCTGGACTAATACATTTGCTACCTAAGTTTCATGGCCTTGCAGGTGAGGACCCTCATAAACATTTGAAGGAATTTCACATTGTGTGTTCCACAATGCGGCCACAAGGAATTCCAGAAGATCATATCAAGTTGAAGGCATTTCCTTTCTCCTTAAATGATGGAGCTAAGGACTGGTTGTACTATCTACATCCAACATCTGTTACAAGCTGGAATGATATGAAAAGATTATTCTTGGAGAAATTCTTCCCTGCATCCAGAACAGCAGCTATCAGGAAAGAGATTTGCGGCATCAGACAGAACTCCCAAGAAACTCTCTATGAGTATTGGGAGAGATTCAAGAAACTATGCGCCACTTGTCCACACCATCAAATCAGTGATCAATTACTGATTCAGTATTTCTATGAAGGACTCATGCCAATGGACAGAAGCATGGTTGATGCAGCTAGTGGTGGAGCACTTATGGACAAAACTCCTACAGCAGCTCGAGATTTGATTGCCAACATGGCAGAAAATTCTCAGCAATTCAATTCTCGAACTAATTCCTTGTCTAAAGGAGTCCATGAAATGACCACCAAGACAGACCATACACGATTGGAGAACAGAATTGAAGAACTAACCTCCATCGTAAGACAGTTGGCCATCGGACAACAACAGCAACTTAATGTTGTTGACAAAACCAAAACATGTGGCATCTGCACTTCTGCAGATCATCCTACTGATGCATGCCCAACATTGCAAGAAAGTGAGACACCTGAGGCTACAGTAAATGGTATTTTTGGCACAGGACAACAATACAGGCCTCCTCAACATTATCAGCAACAGAAGTTTGAACCACCTTCTGGAACATACAATCCTAGTTGGAGAAACCATCCTAACTTGAGATATGGCCCTCCACAACAACAAAGGATTCAAACATCTGACTCCCAAAATAAATACCAACCACCGCCATTCAGACAACAACAACAGCATATGCAGCAATCTGTACCCTCTAATGCTTCTGAACCCTCTCTTGATGATTTGATGAAGCAATTAGCAACCAACAATCTTCAATTTCAACAAAATGTAAGTTCTACCATTCAGGATTTACAAACTCAAATTGGGCAGTTGGCTACCACTGTCAACCAATTGAAATTTCAAGGTTCTGGTCAACTACCTTCTCAACCTGTCATAAATCCCAAAAGTGTGAATGCCATGACCTTGAGAAGTGGGAAGAAAGTGCAGACAGACCCTACAATTTTAAAGCAACAAAGCTTCAATCAGACTAATCCACACCAAAAAGAAGCATTTATCTCCACACCTGGAGACATCTCTGATAAGCCATCTGAATCAGAGGGAAAGTCTGATGAAAAAAATACACCAGCCTTCGATAAGACATCGAATGATCAACAAAAAGAAGCTTTCCATAAACGATCTGCACTTGAAGCATCTGATGAGAAGAAAACCCCAAATTGTGCTGATCAGAAGGTATCTTTACCTTTTCCAAATAGAATGGTTCAATCCAAGCCCAATGTTCATGCAGAATTGGATAAGGAGCTTCTAGATACTTTCAGGAAAGTGGAAGTCAACATACCACTTCTAGATGCTATCAAGCAAATTCCCAAATATGCCAAATTTCTAAAGGATTTGTGCACGCATAAGAGAAGACTCAAAGGGGATGAGAAGATTAGTGTGGGACGCAATGTTTCAGCCTTAATTCAACCCAGCCTCCCTCAGAAATGTAAAGATCCAGGAACTTTCACCATTCCTTGCTCAATAGGAAACTCTACATTTGGTGATGCATTGCTGGATCTAGGTGCTTCCATTAATGTTATGCCCTCATCAGTTTATAAATCTTTGAATCTGGGAGAACTGAAGCCAACTGGTGTGGTGATTCAATTAGCCAACAGAAGTACAGCACATCCAGCCGGAGTACTTGAAGATGTGCTAGTTCAAGTGAATAAGCTGATCTTTCCAGCTGACTTCTACATTTTGGATATGGAAGATGAGTCATCCATCAATAGAGCAACCTTGATCCTAGGGAGACCTTTCCTCAAAACTGCAAAAACAAAGATAGATGTGCATACGGGGACTCTCTCTATGGAATTTGGAGATGATATCATCCAATTCAACATATTTGAAGCCATGAAGCATCCCATAGAGAATCATTCACTCTTTCAACTTGATGCCATAGACCTTCTTGCGGATGATTATTCTATTGACAATCTACTTTTTAAAATTTTTGATTTTGATTTAGATTACTTAGATAATTTTACTTGCACATGTGATGAATTTGATTCATGTATTGTGTGTTCCAGGATTAATGCTGCAGACCAACCTTCGTTGAAAGATGACATGTTAGATGCAAGTGTTGCAGACATTTCAATCTCAGATAGATCTCTTCCTTCCATAATACAACCACCTCCTTTAGAGTTGAAGCCTTTGCCTGAACATCTAAAGTATGCTTATTTGGGGGAAAATGAGAAGCTTCCTGTCATTGTAGCAAAGAACCTTCTACCACAACAGGAAGAAAGGTTACTGCAAACCTTAAAAAGCCATAAACAAGCAATTGGATGGACTTTGGCTGATATTCCAGGTATTAGCCCATCTACTTGTATGCATAGGATACTGCTAGAGGAAAACACCAGACCTGTTAGACAACCACAAAGGCGTTTGAATCCAACCATCCTAGATGTGGTAAAGAAGGAAGTAGGTAAGCTTTTGGCAGCTGGTATCATCTATCCCATCTCAGACAGTGATTGGGTAAGCCCGGTGCAAGTAGTTCCTAAGAAAACTGGCATGACTGTAGTCAAAAATCACAATGATGAACTAATCCCTACCAGAATACAAAACAGTTGGAGAGTGTGCATAGATTATAGGAAGCTTAACCAAGCTACTCGCAAGGATCACTTCCCTTTGCCCTTCATAGACCAAATTTTGGAAAGATTAGCAGGAAAATCTCACTATTGCTTTCTAGATGGTTTTTCAGGTTATTTTCAAATACATATAGCCCCAGAAGACCAGCATAAGACCACCTTCACTTGTCCTTTTGGTACTTTTGCCTATCGAAGGATGCCCTTTGGTCTATGCAATGCCCCTGGAACCTTTCAAAGATGCATGGTAAGCATTTTCTCTGATCTCTTAGAAAGTTGCATGGAAGTGTTTATGGATGACTTCACTGTATATGGTTCTTCTTTTGATGCATGCTTAGAAAGCCTTTCTAAAGTTTTGGACAGATGCATTGAGACTAACCTGGTTTTGAATTTTGAAAAATGTCATTTCATGGCAACAGAAGGTATAGTCTTAGGACACTTGGTATCTAGCAAAGGTTTAGAGGTTGATAAGGCCAAGATAGACATTATTACTTCTCTACCTTACCCCACTTCTGTGCGAGAAGTACGTTCTTTACTTGGTCATGCAGGTTTTTACAGAAGATTCATCAAGGATTTTAGCAAGATTGCACAACCTCTTTCTAAACTACTACAAAAAGATACCAAATTTGTGTTTGATCAAGCATGCAAGGATTCATTTGATGAACTAAAGAAGCGGTTGACAACCACTCCCATCATTCAACCACCTAATTGGACGCTTCCATTTGAATTAATGTGTGATGCATCCAATTATGCCCTTGGTGCTGTACTGTCTCAAAGAGTTAGCAAGAGATCTCATGTCATTGCATATGCCTCTCGCACACTTGATGCAACCCAATCAAATTACACAACTACTGAGAAGGAGCTTTTGGCAATTGTGTTTGCATTAGATAAATTTCGCTCCTATTTGCTTGGATCTAAAGTTATTGTCTTCTCTGACCATGCAGCTTTGAAATACTTGCTGAAGAAGACAGATGCTAAGCCAAGACTGATTCGTTGGATGCTTCTGTTGCAAGAATTTGATTTAGAGATTAAAGACAAGAGTGGTGCAGAGAACCTTGTAGCAGATCATTTAAGTCGGATCCAGCAACCTTGTGAAGAAACTTCAATTGCAGATTCATTCCCAGAAGAGCATCTCTATCATTTGCACGGGAAGGATCCTTGGTATGCAGATTTGGTAAACTATCTGGTTGCAAAAGAAATACCCAAACACTTCACCAAATCGCAACTTGCCAAGTTGAAAAGTGATGCCAAACACTACATATGGGATGAACCATACCTTTGGAAGACATGCAGTGATCAAATCATTAGAAGGTGTGTTCCAGATCATGAAGTTCAGTCTGTACTTACCTTTTGCCATTCCCTAGCTTGTGGTGGACACTTTGGGCCACAACGGACAGCTAGAAAAGTACTAGACTTAGGCTTTTATTGGCCTACAATATTTCGTGACGCACACAGATTATGCATAACTTGTGAGCAGTGCCAAAGAATAGGGAGTATTTCGCGCAGAAATGAGATGCCCCAACAACCACTTCTCTTTTGTGAGGTATTTGATGTATGGGGTATAGACTTTATGGGTCCATTCCCTGTCTCTTTTGGCTTTGTTTACATTCTGCTAGCTGTTGATTATGTTTCAAAATGGGTGGAGGCAAAAGCCACCCGTACTGATGATGCTCGAGTTGTTGCAGATTTTATCAGGTCTAACATTTTTAGCAGGTTTGGCATTCCTAGAGCTCTAATTAGTGACCAAGGTACTCATTTTTGCAACCGCACAATGGAAGCCCTACTCCGCAAATATGGAGTCATGCATAAAGTCTCCACCCCATATCATCCTCAAACAAATGGTCAAGCTGAAGTTTCTAATCGAGAGATCAAGAAAATCTTAGAGAAAACAGTTCAGCCTAACAGGAAGGATTGGAGCTTGCGCCTTGTTGATGCATTATGGGCATATAGGACAGCTTACAAGTCACCCATTGGCATGTCTCCCTACAGGATTGTCTTTGGTAAAGCATGTCATCTTCCAGTTGAATTAGAGCATAGAGCATTTTGGGCAGTAAAGAAATGCAACATGGATCTAGACCAAGCAGGAATCTATAGGAAGCTTCAATTGCAGGAACTTGAAGAAATTCGATTAGAAGCATACGAAAACTCCAAAATTTACAAAGAAAAGGTCAAAGCTCTTCATGACAAAAAGTTGGCAAGAAAGGAGTTTTCCGTTGGACAAAAAGTTCTCCTTTTCAATTCTCGGCTAAAGCTTATGCCTGGTAAGCTACGCTCTAGATGGTTAGGACCATTTGTAGTTACTAATGTTTTTCCTTATGGTGCAGTTGAAATAAAAAATGAGGTAACTGAAAAAATCTTCAAGGTGAATGGACATCGTCTTAAACCATTTTTCGAAGGTTTTCAAAAGCACACGGTAGAAGAAGTGCATTTGCACAATGCCACATACCTGCAATAAATTCAAGAGAAGTCTCTCTCTCTCTCTCTCTTTCTCTCTTTCTCTCTCTCTCTCTCTTTCCCTCTCCCTCTCTCCCATTCCTCGCTTATAAGTTTCAACTACTCTCTCAACTTCCTTCTTCACCTCTTAAATCATCCTAACTATTACACCACATTGAGCTTGCAGGAATAATAACTTGAGTGTTTTAAAAAAAAAATGGAGAAAGCTCTCACCAGGATCAAAATTTTGTTCCCTACTCTCCCCAGAAATTTTCTTAAAGACATTTACAATTGCAGACTTGAACGATTGAGAGCATTAACACTCTTAGGCCTTCCAGAAGATGTCCGTTGGATCATTGAAGCTAAGGTACGTTTAGCAGGTGAATTTCAAGAATCATTTGTTAAAAACATGCCAGGTATGGGAAGAAGTTCCTATGCAAAGAAGAGAAGGGCAAAAAGAATTGGAGTTTGCTACAGGTGTGCAAGATGGACCTGTAACACAAGATGCAAGAACCCTGGAATGGTTTCAAGAAATCGAGAGGACAAAATTCAATTCATAAAGGATGGACTGAGTAAGGAGTCATTGGATGATATCATTCAGACTCTTGAGACGCATCCTAGTGGGCATGTACAAGGAGTCCTTCTTGATTTGTTTGAACTGTTCCGTAAGGAAAAAGCACGTTATAGTCTTGGGAATCTGACTTTAAAAGACCCTGTTGTCAGTTTACAAGAAAACTGAATGGGAAGCACATCCTCGACTCTTAGAAGGTGTTTCAGCCGTTACTGGACGTAAAACCAGAGGAAGATGTGAGCCACAATCACAACTACTGTTCATTCTCATGCGTGTATGTTTGTCATTTACATTGTCTTTTCAATTTATTGGGCCACCGTTTTTTTTGAAATTTTCACCTCTGCTTAAAGTCTTTCCCCTCTGACATTCACCTTTTCCTTGAACCCAAAATTCAAACTTTTGCAACCAAAATTCAAACTTTTGCAACAAAAATTCAAACTTTTGCTACCAAATCCTGATCCCGCACTATTCAAGCGATCTCCTTGTCTGATATTGAGTCCCTATAAATTATCCACCTCTATGACATATTTTTTCAAAAAAAAAAAAAAAGACAGAAACACCGTATATGGATAAGATCAATACTATCTGTGTTTTTGGTGGGTCTAACCTTGGAAAGGATGGAGAATTTCAACATGCAGCTTCTACCCTTGGTAAGGCATTAGCTGCAAGAAAAATCAATCTTGTTTATGGGGGAGGGATTCAGGGTTTAAAAGGATGTGTTGCAGGATCTGCACTCACAAAGGGGTGTAACGTCTTAGGTGTTGGCTTAAAAAATGGGAGCACCTCCTACTTCACCCTGGGTACTGAATTGAAGGTTGCAACCATGCATGACCGAATGAGACACATGTTGGTTAATTCTAATGCATTTATTGCATTACCTGGTGGTCTTGGAACAATGGAAGAAATTTTTACCATTATATTTTGGGCCTATCGGAATTTTCATAAAAAACCTTTGGGCTTATTGAATATTAATGGCTTTTATAATGGTTTGATATCCTTTTTAGATCATGCAGTAGAGCAGGAGTTCATGCCACAATCCATGCGCAACATCATAGTATCTGCTTCAACTGTTGAACAGCTACTTGAGATTTTGCAAAATCCTACATCTGAGCTCAGTCAAGCAATGCAACTGGTGAACCAACCAAATCAGGATGGCAGAGATAAAAGAGAACCAGATACCACTCTTCGGTTATAACTTTTCCTTACTTTGATGGTTTTCTTACATTTCTTTTCCTGTTATATGAAATTTCATCTAAGACATTGGGGACAATGTCTTGGATAGGTTGGGGGGAAGATGGTCCGACATCTAAAATTAAAAAAAAAAAAAAAAAAAAAAAAAAATTAGGTTAGATTCATAAACTTGCTTTGAGTAAGATGGCTGAGTAAGGAGTTACACTTGACTCTTGATACGCATCTTATGATTTAAAAAAAAAAAAAAAAAAAAAAATTGAATGTGGAAGTATGTTTTTCTTTAGATTTCATAAAATAATTGAAGCAAAATGATTTACATTTCGAGATTAATTAGTTTGGCAACACATATTTGAACTGGATAGATTAGATTTGATAAATATATTACCTGTGAGATTTTGAGCCTTATTATTATTTTCTTTCTTGTGTGATTTTCATCCATGGAATATGTTACTTCAGAACTTGCATTGATTCTTTTTGAAGCTACATTTTCACATGATTTGTACAAAAATGATTGAGGCACTGTTTTTCTTGAACAAACCACTTGGCCAAATAACTAAACCATATAATTTTATCCTTTGATCAGCCCTTTGAGCCGATTAGCCTTTTCTTCTTTTTAGCTCACCACAAATAAAAAAAAAAAAAAAAAAAAAAAAAAAAAAAAAAACAACTTTGTCTGACCATAGAAGGTGAGGAATACTGGATTTATCATACCATAAGTGTTTCAATAAGTGTGGGGGAGATTATTGTTGTGTTCATCAATATCATGGTTGAAAAAAAAAAAAAAAAAAAAAAAAAAAAAAACTGAAGCAATAAATTAATAAATAAACTATTATATTAAAAAAAAAAAAAATTGAAGAAGTGATATCTGTTTCTCACACTTGCACTTACAATCAATTCTCAATCCTCACCATTTTCATTGGTCTAACATTGTATCTCTTCAATATATCATTTCATCTTTCTATTCCCGTTAGAACCAAAATAAAGACCTCTTGATTTGTGCATTGCATGTGTACATAGTAGTAGAGAAGTAGAAGATATGCAAGCCTATGATAGTTCATCTTTCATGGATTGAATTTGAGAGAAACACTTACCAAATCAAACACTTGAGAGATTCAGAGTATATCATGTGAGGTTTTATCTTTCTCAATCTATGTTTTTCAAATTAAAGTTGCCTTTCTAAGTAATTTCAAAAATGTGATGAAAGAATGCTTCATGAAATTTTGTGAATTCTTGAGAAATCAACTCAAAACTTTGATGTTCTTTCAAAAAAAAAAAAAAAAAAAAAAAAAAAAAAAAAAGTCACCAATCCTTAACTTAAGTTTGCCCGAGACGTGCAAAAGATAAGTGTGGGGGAATTTGATAAGCATAGATTTCATAAATAATTATCTCTCACTTTTATCTCATTAAGACTTCTTATATGTTCAATTAAGTGATCTTTGTCATATTTTATGAGTTTGGGTTCATATGAAGTTTAATTGAATTTCTTTGCTTACCCGATTAAAATGACACTATTATAGTATTTTGAGCATAATAGGAGTTGTAGACATCCAAAAATCATGAAATCTATCTTGAATGAAAGCTTAAAGAAGTGTCCATATTTACAAAGCAAGAGAAGATTCTAAATGGGATGTTTAGGACTCCGAAATTATCTCAAAAGATGAGATAGTGTTGCTGACGTGGAATTTGAACAGTGTGCAAAGATCCGGCCATATCTTGAGATATAGAAGTCATATTGAGATGAAATCAACTTTGTTGGACAGCTAAGATCCAGGGCTACAACTTTTGTTCAGAAGGCAAGCTCTAATTCGGACATGTGAACATCCGAAATTGCGGTGCAAGAAAGTCAAAATTGTTGTGCTCATTGGTGGCAAAAATTCAAAAGTGTTTTGCAATTTCAACAAAGCCCATGTGAAAGCAAGAAAAGGGTAGAAAAGTAATATCCTAGTTGGTGACTTTCTGAAGATGATGCCTCAAAAATCCTCTATAAATAGAAGGGTTTGCAAGAGGAGACACACACCAATTTTGGAGATCAACTCCAATACCATCTTCTTTCTTTCTTTCTTCCTTTCTTTCTTTCTTGTTAGTTTTGCCTCCTTCATGGAAGGCTTAGTTTTTCTTTCTTGTTAGTTTGCCTCCTACATGGAAGGCTTAGCTTTTCTTTATTGTTAGTTGCCTCCTACATGGAAGGCTTAGGATTTATTTGTTGTTAGTTGCCTCCTACATGGAAGGCTTAGGATTTATTTGTTGTTAGTTTGCCTCTTTCTTTGTTGTTAGTTTGCCTCCTTCATGGAAGGCTAGGTTTGTAGTTTCAATTCAAGGATTCAAGCTATTTTCATTTTAACTTTGAGGTCTTGATCTTTATTTACGTGCATATTAAGTGGTTTCTACTATGCTTCACTATATTCTTCAATTTTATTCTTTAATCAAAGTTTGATCGGTTGACGTATTTTGGTTAATGTATAATTGATTTATAATTGGTTTTTGATTGGTAAATCATTTTCCAAAAGTTTGAAGAGTAGAAATTAAGTAATTGAATTGAAGGTTTTCATTTTATTACTTACTTCAACTGAATTCTGATTGTAAAATTGGTTTAGATAAAAGATTAAGTGGTTACTAAATCTTGTTGATCATAATCAATTAAATTCTGAGAGGTTTCTCAGTAGAGAATTCAAGGATCATTGTAGGGGTTCCAGATGATCCTAGGTTGATAAACACAATGCATGATTTTAGTGATCAATGATTAGTTATGAAAATAGCCTCTGAATTCCTTGAGTTGATAATTGTTAAGTGAAATTAATTTCAGTCTGTATTTTGTGTTTAACACTCAATATCACATCTTTACAAAACCCCCTTGTTCTAATTGTCTCCTTATTTGCTTAAGAATATGAAATGGTCTTTGGGAGATGACCTAGGTTGCACCTTATACTATACCAATAGTTTGGGGGAAATCTAGAAATTATTTTTGCGCGTTTGCGACGAGCGTGTCATGACTCTAACTTTTATTAGGTTTACATTTTTTCATTGGATATTGATATATATATATATATATATATATATATATATATATATTAATATAAACACTTTAATATTGTTAGAGAAATTTATTTAATATAAATTTCAAATTATTTAGAAACAAAATTGTCATCAAGACATGTTTTAGACTCAAAATAATTAATTTAGTATTACTTTAATTAGATTATAATAGTTTATTTATTTTAAATATATACCAGTTAAAATAATGGTGATTTATATATATCAATTCATTAGAAACAATTCTCATAATTGATCGATTTATTGCTCATGCCTAACCACGGAAATAACAATTCTCATACATTCAATGTGGAGTTTTCTTATTTTTAACATTTACAAACAATACATGTCATGCCTAAAATAATATTTCATTAAATCATGAGGAGTTTGATTTTTTTGTCTCCATTAACTGCATGAAATAGTTGAGATATATAATTGGTTCACGATTATTTTAAGTGAACTAAGTTCTTCTTGGTTACTTAGTTTTTTTTATTAATTGAACTCTTTAATTAAATTGTACTTTATATACACCAATTATTAATTCAAAACTAATCTCTTTTGCGACCTAAAAATATTTCAAATAAATTTTGTTTTTAATAATATATTTTTATATACATAATCAAAAGTCAAATTTAATTAATATATTTAAATAATTTAATTAATGATTAACTGTATCGAGTAATATATTATTTTATTTTTAAATATATTTATTTTTAAAAAAATAAAAATTATTTTTTGTAAAAGTATGTGAATGAGAAAGAGAGAATTTGTGTCAAGATGTCTCTGATATATATATATATATATATATATATATATATATATATATATATATATATATATTACTACACTCAAAAAAATGAAAATTTAATTTTTAAAAATATTATAGATTTAATGTAAGAGAAAAATGAGAAAAAATATATGATAAATAATATAATATGATAAAAATAAAATATTAAATATTAAAATAAATATGAATTTAATTGAATATATACAATTTATAATTTATTTTCTACCGAACAACGATTATGCAAATACTACTAACAATGAATATTGTTATACATTTTCAAAGGGATTTATTTTTATATAAAATTATTTATTATGTTAATAAATTTGGACTTTATCCATGTTTTTATATATATACACACTATATATATAATGTTTATAATTAATATTATACAAATTTCATTGAAATGTATTAATTATGTAAAGATATTTTTATGCTTTATTAATTATATACTATCATGTCATTATACATTAATTTTTTATTTACAAAATTTATAGTTATAATATTTAATGAATTATTATGTAAAAAATTTACACTAAGAATATATTAAAATTATATATATATATATATATATATATTATTCTTTACAATATTATAAAATCATGATAATAACAAATCCAACGGTAGATCAGGGCAATATATACAAAAGGGGTATGCTTGTTTTTATTTATGTTGAAAGGCCAAAAAAAGAAATTTTATATATTATATAAAGCATCATTTCATTATTTAAAAACTTCTTGAACATAATGATTCTATACAACATAATAGGTTTTTTTTTTTAATTTTTTCATAACAAAGACACATTGCTTAATCTTTAAGTGTAAAATAAACAAACACAACATATCATATACCCATTTTTTTTTTAAAAAAAAAAGAGAAAACTTTTTGAAAGTGTTAAAATGCAAAACTCATCCACAAACCTTAAGCATTGCCATTGATTAGCACATCGTTTGTCTTTTTCTTCCTTTGTTGGCTTTATATAGCCTTTACATACACTTAGCTTTAACCCTCTATGTTTCTTCCAACTACCTTCTTTTTCATCACTAATCATCAGATCGCCCATTATTAATGGAAAAGACACGTGGCACCAAATTGTGTTAGAATCCACCAATGGGGAAGTACACACGTGTACATAAATGGGGTTGGGTCCCACCACTGAAAATGAATGAAAAAAATTGTAGTGGGAGGTTCCCTTAGGCTCATGATTGTATCCTCCGCAACAAGTGTACCATCTGTCTTGTTGTGTCTTTCTTTGCATGCATTATGTTGTCCTCCTCTACATACCTTTGGATGGATACTTTTGGAGTTTGCATTCACAATGTGCCCATTTGGGACCCACTTTTCTTCTCTTCTCTTTCAGTGGGTAAGTGGGTCCCACCCAATTCCAATGGGTCCTTTATTTGTATTTTTTTTGGACTCTTTTCTCATATCTTCATTTGGTTCCTTTTTCTCCAAACTCCAAACATTCTACTTCTTATTCTCATCCAATCTCCACTTCTTCTTGCCCTCCCTAATTTCCCCCAAATTCAAGCTTCATTATCAACCAAACAAAAAGTTGTAGGTGTGTTGCTTCCTAACTATGTTTTCCAAAAACACTATATTATATCTATCTTCCATGTATCCATCGTGTTTATCCACTTATCTCCTACCTTGGTGCAGCCAATTCCATGATGCCTATATGTGCATAAGAGTGGTTCTTTGTGTCAAATTTTCAAAAAAGCATGCATCTTGCTGTGGACCAAATCGAATCGTTATCAGATGGGATTCATCCTTATTATGGGATTAACTTTTCTTAGTGAATCTCCTTAATTGCTTCTTATTAACAACAAAACGTACGGAGGGATTCAAATATATGATGAACATTTAAGCTAGCGCAAGATTACTGTTTTGCTCATAGAACTTCATTACACACTGCTTGAAAATCTCCAGAAGATTTTTTTGTTAATGAACTTCATGTTTAGATTTAAGAGTGTCTAGGTACGGATATACATATACATCTTTTATTTATATTATCCAAACAAAATATTAACATGGGTATAAATTAATTTTATATAGCTAGAATTAAGATATATGAATATTGGTATTCCTTTTACCTTAAAAAAAATCAGATATATTAAAATTTTAGTTGAAATTAGTCAATAATTTAACTATTCCACTATTAATTTATATAATTTTAAAAATTCTCATTTAATAATTTAATCATTCCATTAATTTTTCTATCCATCGAAATTACTTTTTTCAATTAGAATGGGAATTACTATTAAAAAAGTAAAAAAATAATGTTAAAATATTTAGATTATTTGAATATGGTTTGCTGAATGTTAAAGGTAAATATAAAAAAGTAAATGCTTTATAATTTTTTTAAAATGGCTTATATTAAGTAACACAAAAATCTTTTAAAACATGACTTATAATAGGAAATCAGATGAAGCATATTACAATCAATTTTTTTTCATTAAAAAAATAATTTATACATGATGATATTTCAAAAAATCCACCAAGATTTAAAGTTTGTAATATTTAATTATTTTCATCAGTTTTCATATTAAATAGTATATTTTTTATGCATTATATGAATATTTTAAAATTAAATAAATTTTATAAATAAAAATAAGTTTACCAGTTACTAAATAATAATAATAATAATGAGTATTATATTATTTTTATAAAAAAGATAATTTTTTTTAAATTGGAGATAAAATTAAGAAAACAAAGTAAAAAAATTATAACATAATATCTTTATTAATTTTACATGTCATAATTTAAATTTTAAAACTAAAATTAAAGTATAATTAATTAAGAATACAATAATTTTAATTTTTTATAGTATTAATATTTAAAATTTAAGTCAAATTATTATTAAAATAAAAATTGCATCATTTAATCAGAATAAAGTAATTTAAATATATTTTTTAATTTAAAAATAAAAATTTAATTTAATATATAAAGATAAATTAATATGTGATTGATAGGTGGGAATTGAATTGAAGAATGATTTTTGTCATACTTACATCTTTTAATTATACAAATATATGTCTATCGTAAATGTACAAATCATAAAAAAATTGTTGTACTTGATTATTAAAATAACATCAAATAGCAGTTTAATGATTAAATTGATTAAATTTATATATTTTTTAAAAAATTATTAATTATTATAAGTGTCTGAGACTTACTGTTAAACAGAACCACATCTTTTATTTAATATTTTAGATTATAATTAATTTTTAAAAATTTACATTTTTGACCATCAATGATTTTATCCCAATTCTTAAATTATCCATATGAATACAAAATTACAATTTTATCCAAGAAAAAATTGAGAAAAAAAAAAAAAGGAATCATAAACATACTGTTGATTTTTTTTTAAAAGTAAAGAATATATTAGGTTAAACCTAGAGATCATACAAATTATGAATAATCTTTTAGGTATCATAGAGCACATGTGGCAACTCATTACAAGCTTCTAACCAGTTTAATAAAGAAAAACGCATATGCTAATTACAGCTAATAACTAACAAACTCATAAAATATAATTTAAAAAATTATTTAGTTAACAATATAGAAGGAATCAAAATTTTAGTATCTTTAATTTTAATTCACATTCATGTTCTTATTTTAATAATTTCATTACATTCGGTTGCTGTGAAACATACTAATGAAATAAGTTTAAGTTTTGAAAATTTTAAATCAAATCATATTCAAACTTTAAATTTTATTTTTTTAAGATTTATTCATAGATACTTTTCAAAATAATCATATTCAAATTGAAAAAAATAGTTATGAATAATAAAGTTCTCATATTATGGATATTTAATATATTATATATTTAAAAATTAAATCTAAAATAATTAATTAAGTTAGATTAATTTTATTAATTAATTTAAATACACATATCAAATTAAAATTAAAATCTAAACTTTAAATACTCGATCCAGCTATACACTTTTTACACCCTATGGAACGGGATGATAATTGAACGAGTAAAGCTTTTAGGTAAATTTTACTTTAATAGAGACATATTATAAAGTTATGAAAAGAATATGATAATTTGTTTATGAAAATAACATTACCTAAGGTGATGATATTATTTAACAGTAGATGTATATGAGATGAATATGTAAAAGATATGAACTAAGGATATAGCAATTCCATGAGTTGGAGGAAGCGAGCTTAAAGAGGGTTGGGATTTTGGTGCTTTATTGACAGTGGTTGTTTAACGTGTCCAAAAATAGATAATCTTACAAAGATTTCAATCACTTTCACGCTTATCTAGATCTTTTCCCATGATTTCCTCCTACGTAATCGTATTGGCTCTCACTTTTTACTATCTTTTTTATCTGGCCATTTTTATTCCTTGGTGAACAATTATGGTAGATAAAGGAAAGAAGAGAGCAATATAAAGGAAAAGTTGTCCACAATTGATGAAATATAAAATATTATCTATTTTTAAAGTCCCCCTTTTTTATGCGTCGGATTATACTTCACTTTTAGTGTTCTACCAATTAGTTAGATACTATATATGTAAAGTAACAATCATATATAGTTGTTAAAGTGTGACAATAGATTCAATTAGTGGATTTGGGAACCCTTTGATAACAGCGTATAACTGACATATAGATATACTTAAGGATATGTGACTACACATGTCGGCGTAACCTTCAACAGTCCATTATTGCAAAAATGTTTTGATTAATACACACCATTCATATTTGACAATAATATTTGTTCTTTTTAATTTTGAAGGATATTGTATATATATAAACATAATTATAAACGAATTTATATATAATATTAATTATTTTTCATATAAATAAAAAATTATTACTAAATACATGAATCAATAGTTAGGATTTTTGGGCTTGAATCCCAAATATATATACATAAAACCGTGTTAAAATTTTGAAACTAATATTTTATCATCTATAATAAATAATCTGATGTTTCAAGTTTAATAAAATTATTTTTAATGAACCACATCTATGATCTAAAAAAATTAATAATTTTCAATCAATAATTAAAAATTCATTCTGAAGAAGAAAATAATTATTTACACATAAATTTTATCTTTTTCGACAAATTTTTTAATAATTAAAATTTCTACAAAGATGGTTAAGACCATAGATTGTGCATCACGATATAAATTATTTGATGATTAAGTATCATGAAACCGCGCGATTAATAAGAAATTACATAAAGCATAGAGCACTGAGTAGGTAATTAAAGAATACATAAGGCATATGAGAATCCATATAGTGGGCATGCAAGCGGTTAAATTAGTACGGAGTAGAAAGATCACATCTCTAACTTCTTACTTGTTTATGAAATGGCCTTTATGCAAAAATATCTACACCAAACAGGCCTTTTATTTTTTTCCTATGTGGGTGTGATACAATATAATGCTTGCTTGCATGGATGGGCAATTATTGGTTAGATTTTTAGTCATCGTATACATACAAAAACATCCTATTCCCTACCAGAACCTTTGTTTTTTGAAGATACTTCAACCAGGATTTTGGTTCTCTCGTGGTCCTTCAGTTGATAATATATATATATATATATAACTGGAATTCTCTAATGGGATATTCACGAACCTGAAAAAGAAGGCAAAATACAAAAAAAAAAAAAGAAGAAGGAATAAATGATTGTGTGGTATGCAGCTTAGCATTTTGAGCTGGCCATATTGATATTAAATATTAATATAATAAATTATATATTAGTATAGACTAAAGTTTATACTAACAATTTAATTTTTGTTAGACAACTTCTATGTTAATAAAAGTTATCTTAACATTTGATAGATTTTTGCTTGTTAATAAATAGATTCTTTTTTTGTAGTGATGTAAATTAGTATAAAGGTATATAAAAAAAAATAAATAACATGAGAGAATCAATTTTCAAAAAATCAACATAAATAATTATTATGATATTTTCATTTATATTAATTAATATGAAAATATAAAATATAGTTAAGAACATTTGAAGTGTCCAACAAAAGTACAACATAAACACACTATTATTTTAAATTGTCTGTACTTGCTTATACAATGTTTAGGCATATTACGTTCTGCAGAATTTAGCAATTCCATCAAATAGATGAGATGATGACAATTACTAAATTTCAAATATTGAAAACTTGAGCCAGCTGATTGATATTTGATAGCGAAGTTTTGAGGGAACAAAGGTTTTTATTTGCATTTTGGAAGCTATATTAAAGGAGAAAGCTTTTTGGATGCTTTATAACATGTACATGATTTTGTAGCCGTTTGCTTGTTGTCCATTAATTGCTAGCAGAGCTTGAACTCATTAATGGAAGCGACCCATTTGCTTTTATCTCTCAGATGTTGTTTTTAACATGAGAATGGAAGTTCTTTCACAAGAGAAACAAAGCATTTCACAATTTGGTGTTCTACACAGTGTGCATGTTATAGTCTTGCCCTTATCTCACAAGTCAAATTAACCACGTGTACATGTGATTGCACCAAATTCCACTTGAACTTCTCAACCTTTACGCCTGAAACCAAATTTGAGATAGTAAATTGAACATAATTAATCATGATGATTGTATTAGGATATATAGGATCATACCATTATGTTTGGACTAAATATTAATTTTTCAAAAGATTGACACAAAATCTTTTTATTGCAAAAAATTTACATAAGTTGAATCGTAAGAGCTCACTCGGTGAAGCATAATTCACACAATCTAAAATTGAATCAAAATCTCTTTAAATAAACAGGTATATTGCAAGAGAAAATAATCAACTTTTGAGTTTAAATTAAAACATAATAACTATAAAATATATAAAAAGAAATATTTTTTTATCTTCAATACTTATGATTTTGTTAGAAAGAAAAAAATTATTACAATTTAATATTGTTGATGCAATAAATATTTATATTTTTAAAATTTTATTATTTTTGGATATTTAAAATTAATTTTAAAGATTAAGGTTAACATTTTTTTAAAAATAACATATAAGAAAATTTGAAACAAAGGAAAACATAGTTAAGTTTTAATTAAATCAATAAAAAACCAAAATTATGTAAATAACTTCGAGAAATTCAGGCAACGTGAAACTTTAATGCAAGCTTCTTTTTTTTTTTTAACATACTATTCAGCAATACTTTAAATCATTGTTTTGAAAATTAGATTGAACCATATATCTAAATCGGTAGAATAATTAAATCATAAAATTATTTTAAAAAAAATTGATGGTGAACTGATAAAATTGGTTAAAATCGGATAAATCAATACTGAATCGGTAAAATTCATAAAAAAAGCAATCTATATATAAAATAATATTATTTTGATGTTTAAAAAAAATATGTTTTATTTAATTTAATTTTTTATGTATAATTTAAATTTTTAAAAAATTAAGATATATAATTTTTAATTTTAATTATATAAAATTATGATATTAATATATTTTATTATTATTATTATATATATATATTTAATATAATATATATTATAAATATTTTTAAAATAATATCTAATTAATACTAATTTAATTACGATTTAACTATGATTAAAATATTAATCTTAAATCAATATCTTACACAATCGATCCAATTTTAACAACTTTGCTTTAAACCATATTTTTTTTTAGCAAATCAATCTTACTTTCAACTCTTAATTTTCAAAGCTTTTCTTGTCAACACTTTTCGATCACTTTAGTATTTTTCATCATGCATCAAAACACTAATGTAAGACCGAATTATTCTTACATCTTCAATTAAATTAATAAAAAAATGTTATTTTTTTACTTTTAGGCATAGAAGAGAGATAAAAATTCATCCTTTTCTTTTAAAACAGAGAGGTGTAATAAAAATATACTAGAGGAATAAGTGCTGAGAACCATTTCTTTTCTATATTGTATACGAAAAGTATTTCTTTTGTTCTTGATTGATTTTAAAAAAGACAGTAGTGTTAAATTAAGCTGCCTACCTCAAGACTAAAATAAAACAAAATTAAATGTGAAAATAAACCTTAAAAATGTTGATTAGTATTGTTAAAATGCAGGTTAATAATTAAAAATGTATTTTTTATTAAAAAATTACTCATATATTTCCATAATTTTCAAAATATTATAACAGATTTTAATAAAATAATTATTTTTAAATACTTAACCAAATTACTGACAGGACTCAATAAACAATAACAAAGGAAAATAGTGAAAAAGAGAAAAGTAATAGGAACTTGTAAAAAGAAACCTGAATTTTTCAATTGACTTCTCATGATTTAGCTCAAATAGGGTACATATTTATAAGCTCTTAAAATAATTTTAAGCTTAATGAACCTATCGAAGCTAATTGCACACTGAAAAAATAGTACAAAGATGCAATGAATTGTATATTTAAGTCATACATAAATCATCAACTTAGAAGAAAAAAATATCAAATATATTAAATGAATTTTAAATACTTTATTTTTTAAAAAATGAATTTTCTATTCTATACACTAAGTATATAAGATACATTCAATATACATCAATTTTTTTTAATTACATGAAAAATAAATATTTAATAATGTTGTATTTATATTTTAATAGAGATTTATTTAATATAAAATATATATATTTTTATGTTCACTAAAATCATAATATATAGAATAAATAATTTATTTTAAGAAAAGACCAACTGTATTATTTCAAACATTAAATATAATTAGTTAATGATGATACATTAAGAGATTTATGAGCTAATAATTTATGTCATGAGTTCGTTTATAAATTGATTTATAAATTTTTATTAATTAAGTGTTCTTTTTGTTTGGTAATGGAGTAAATAGAAAAAAAAAGAAAGAAAAAGAATAAAAACCAGAAAAAAAAATAAATTGTTTGAATGTGTTGAAACAGAAGGAAAGAATTTTTTTTTATTGTTTAGATGAATGGAAAAAAGAAAGAAAGAAATATATTAGTAATATAAAATTTAACTTAAAAAAGTAATTTTTTATTATATTTTATATTAATATATTTTTTCTTTTTTTATAAAATATACTATTTTTCTTTTTCTTATTAATTCAGGAAAGAAATAAAATCTTATGGATCTCACAAAAAATTGTTTCTTTTCTCCTATTTTTTTTATAAAGAAACGACAGAAAATCTTTCTATATTTTTTATTTTTTTCTTTTCTCTTTTATTTTTTCTTGTTTTCCTTCCAAATAAAACATTAATAAATATATAAAAATTGTAAAATTAAGAATTTATATCATTTAATTTTGAATATAAATTAATATTTAAAATTTAATTTTTTTTTTAAACCGAGTAACGAATCAAAGAGAGTTTGAATTATTTTTTCTTATAATTCATGTCTGAAATTTAACACATGTAAGAATATATAAATACAATAAAGTATGTTTGGTTAATTGAAAAAACTAACAAACTAACAAAAGTTAAAAAAATTAACTTTTAGCTAAAAACTATTAGAATTATCATATTATTAAAAATTATTAATTTTTGTAATATTTATTTTAATATTTATATTTATTGTAACTTTTAACTGATGAACAGTGTAATTTTTTAAAAGATTTATCATTTTACTAAAATTCAAATTAAATAGTTCCCGAATTAAAGTAATAATATATACCATATTAAAAACTAATCCCAAAATTAGTACAAATAACATAAAAGTATAATTTTATTAAAACATTGAAGGGGAAAAATAAAAATAAACGATAATAAACAATCAGGTATAAACTAAGACACTAACATAAGTTATAATCAAGTATCATGTGGAAGAATACTACAAGTTGGTGAGATTAATTAATTTTCAAACATCTTTATTTTAGTCAAATAATAAGTAAATTAAATAAGTTATAAATAAACAAAAGGAATGAGCTAAATACACTTCAAATGAAAGCGAATTATTTTTTGATTAATATAAAAGCTCCAGTAAATCAAACACGATAATAAATTATTATGATTGATTAAATGATAAAAAATAAAATTAAAAATAATTTTTCATAAAATTTTAAATTCAAATTCCATGTCAATTTTTTTAGTGTAAAAAAAATATAATGATAAAAGTTTTCATTATCTAAAGGAAAACTTTTCTCAATGTATTTCCTAACATATTAACCATAAGAAAATGTCATGATTAATGTGACATTTGAGTACACAGCATAAGAGCGTACGAATTTTACAGTGGCATTAAATTATGAACAATCCATCTAGTATGGGAAAAGCTCAAAAATGGTATCCTCAGTGATAGATGGTGGCAACTGTGAAGAAGAAGGACAAATGAGAATCGTGAACTGATCCCTTCATATCTATCTAATACATCTTTCTTACATAAACCTAAATTCATCTCCTCTTGACTGTAAGTATCTCCATCATTAATCATTATTTCATTGATGCATAACATTTTATAATGGTGATATGTGGCAACACGTCATCTTTTCATTCGTAGAAATTGCAACAACCAATCCATAGAAAGAGTGTCATCTTCATAAGGATAATCCCCAAAATTTAAATCTAAGTGGTCACACTTTGTATCTTGTGTATTGCATGAACCTAAAATGACCTGACTCGTTCTTTAAGAAAGAGAATAAATTAGAATGAGATTGAAACTGGACATTTAATTGCCACAAACATTCTGGGAATAACTTGGGCCTGCCCAACCATACCTACTTTGGATTTGGACAATTAATTATATACTTGATAAAAATTCAATTTATTTTCTTTCTACATTTGCTTTAAACTCTATGATATTGTCATAATAATCGATCGTTACCTTTTAGGTCTCTAGAAATTGATATGTGCTTTAAACATGAATATTATGTATTTAATTATTTCATAGTAAATTGGAATTGAATTAAACATAATAAGTTGGAAATTCTATGTAATTTCTGGTTTATATGCTAGAATTCTATACGTAATTAAGTTATGGTGTTAGAGTTACAGGTAATATATATATATATATATATATATATATATATATATATATATATATATATATATATATATATTATAATTTATCAAAAGTGAATAATTGTTTTTGTATATTAAAATATGAGAATAACTTTTTACAATTAAATTATAGTATTGATGGTTAAGATTAATTAAAACATAAAAATCATGTACAATTTTTAATCATTTATTGTATGGTTATATAGTTAAAATTTACTGTTATTATTATTATTACATAAAATTAATACTTTTAATATATATATATATATATATATAGAAAGAACATAAAAGTTAACTAATAAAGTTATTTCACCTAATAATTTTTCATAAATATTAAATTTTTTTAATTTTACTTAATCAAATGTTGACTATAAAATTAAATTTATATATTTAATGTACATAATTATCATGTAAAATCATATAGTTTAAAGGTTAAATTTATTAAATTATTAAAAAATTATTTATACGTGAATTTAATTACATAAAAAATATATATGTAAAACATATATTTGAACCCATTATAGGTAAAGAACTACTTATGTTCAAATATTTTTGTCTCTTAATTTAACTATGTTTGGTGAAAATAATTGATTGATAGCTAAAATTTAAATAGCTAACTTTAATTTAAAGTTGCTAGCTAAAAATCAAATGCTGTGAGTTTAGTTTATTGATTTGGTAAAGTTAATTTTTTTCTGTAAGAAGTAAAATTATTTTTTAAAGTTTCTAATAAATAAATAATATAAAAAATGTTTATATGTTTTTTTTAGTAAAACTTATTTTTATGTCGTATCAAAAAAATAATTTTATAATCTAATTAGTAAGATTAAATATTTTGATAAAAATAAATAGGGTATGTAAAATAATAATTAAAATAAATAGAGTAATCATAAGAAAGGAAAATGTTTTGGTCCATTCATCATTAGAGGAGGAATTTTATTACAATAAATATTGTAATATTATTAAAGGAAAAAATAAATAAGGAGTTTTATCAAAATATTTTAAAATAGAAAATACTGATAAATTCTAAACGCTAATTCAAATAGAGTTTGAAAATTTTATAAACTAATGAAGCTGAGTTCATTTAATAATTTTCTTTTCAGTCAAAGAAATATACAAGGTAGTGAAAAAAAAAGTTAAAGCTAGATAAAATAACTAGTCGAAGTATTCAACTATCTTGCCACTCATTTTCTGCTTTAGGGATAAATGTAGATTTGGGGGATTTAAAAGTATAGAAAGTTTAAAGTACAGAAATATTACATGATAAAAAATAACAATGGCTCAATAGTTTTTTGACTTGTAGGGAAAGTAATGGATGAAATAATTTCATTTCATCCACCCGTGTTGGTTTTGCGGGGAAAACAAAAACCTACAACGCATTTAATTTCATTTTATTCTAGATAATGCATTTTCTTTTATATAAATAACAATTTTTCTTAATTTTAAAGTCTGTTTGGTTTTTTCCTTTACCTAAACCGGAAAGGCTGGATGCGGCTTTATTTTACACATATTGGGCTTGGCCTATTATTTGTGTCATACAATGGTTTAGTGTAGAATTGGGCCTACCATTGGGCAGCACGTATGGGGTCCAATCAATAGAAAAGAATTGCTTTTTGTACAACTTTTTTTTTACCATAATCTATTTTAAGTTTTTAAAAATTTTATTTTTAATAATATATTTTGTAAATTAATTTAAGAAATATAAACTTTTACGTTCTGCATATTGATAATGATCAATATATTTTTATATTCTTTAAATTAGTTTAAAAAATGTCTATTTTTATATTTTTTAAATTAATTTTAAAAAAAGTATTTAATAAATTAGTTTATAAAATATAAAAATATATTCTGTAAATTTATTTACAAAATATAAAAATATATTTTATAAATTAATTTATAAAATATAATTTTTTATATTTTATAAACTAATTTATAAAATATATATAGAAAAATAAAATAAAAATAAAAAATTTTAAAATAAAAAAAAGGTGTTAAAAAAAACCAGAAAAAAAATAATGGCTAAATAGAACTTTTAACTTGTTTACTGAAAGAAGAAGATCTTTACCTAATGTAAATTTTCAAATAGCGCTAGTCAAAAGGCTGCAACGGAGGAGGTATATTTCAACAACGATTTTTTTTTTCTTTTTTATCTTTTATCGTATGCAGTTGGTGCTTAAGTTATAAAATCTAAAAATAAAAATTTTATAGTATAACAAAAAATATTAAATATATTTTTAATTTTTTAAAATAATTAAATTTTAATTTTTGATTTTTTAAAAATATTTAATTATAATTTTTAATGGTAATTCAAGTTAAATTAACTATTTTCATAAAAAAAAATTAATATTTTTAAAATTTTTTTTATTGCGGTTAATTTATGTTGATTTAATATGAATTAAATTAATATTAAATATCATAATTAATATATTTTAAAAAAATGTAGATTAAGAGATAAACATTAAAATTTAATTATTCTAAAAAATTAAAAATATATTTATTCTTAAAATAGTTCTTTTAACAATTTTTTATTTTAAAACTTTTTAACTGAAATCCTTTTGAGATGGTTTTAGTTTCTAATTTAAAAATTAAAATTATTTTTTGTTTTTAATTTTTAATTTTTAAAATTTATAATAAAAGCAAATCAAATTATTCTATTTTATAAATTTATTATGAGTTAATGAAAATATATTTAAATAAAAATAATAATTCAAAAAATTAAATTATATAAAAATTATGCAAATTTAAAATTTAAAAATAAAAACTAATAAAATAATAAAAATTATTATTATAATAATAATAATAGTTATGATAATTAATAATAATAATAAAAATAATAATAATATTTAAGTGTGATAATTATAAATTATAATATAAAAAATATTATATAATTATACAAATTTTTATTTTACATATTATTTGATTATTAGTATTTAAAAAAAATAACTTTATATGTTATTATTATAATATTTTTATATTATTCAATATTTAATTTACATAAAATGATATATTATAATATTATATTATACATAATTATATAATATAAAATTATATTATAATATTATAAATTTAATTTAATTTATATATTTAATAATCATATTAGTTTTTAATATATAAAAGTTAGTAAAAGTTAATTTTTTTAAAATAATAAGATATTACTATTGTTATTATTATTATTATTATATTTTATATTATTTAATATATATTTTAAATTAAATAATATATATTATTTATAAAAATTATATTATAATACTGTAAATTAAATATAATTTTTATATGCCAAACAATAATATTTATTTATGAATTTATAAAAAATAATTAATTAACTAATTTTTTAAAATAATATTAAAAATTAAAAATTATTATTATTATTATAATTATTATAATAACAACAATAAAAATGATAATAATAATAATAATGATAACGATAATAATAATAATTGTAATATGATAATAATGGTGATGATGTTTATGATGGTGAAAATAATAACTTAATGGTGGTAGGATGACTATATTGATAGTAAAACTTAGTAAATTTAAAAAAATTAAAATTGAAAATAATAATTAATAAATTATTTTTTTAAGATTCAAATTAAAATTATTTTTAAAATATATTAAAAATTAATTAAAATGTATTTTTATTAAACAAAATTTATTTTTAAAATTAATTTAAAAATTAAAAATTGAAAACCTCCTCCATCCAAAAATTATATTAACTAATATTTCCAATTGAATAGTAGAGAAAATTGTTCTAAGAATACTTTGGTTTCTCATGTTAGTATTGGTAGGCACAAGCACTTGTATCCCTTATACTCAACATTGCTTTGGGCCTTTGTTGGATGTTAAGTGTGGGCTGTTCAGGCCTTTTATCTTCTAAGAGCAAAAATGGAATGGTACCGACTAAGAACACGTTAGTTGAAAGAAGAAAATACGGGGCATCACATCTTATATTTTCATTTCAATATAAATAATGCCACGAAGTTCAGAGTCAAGTCCTTGACAAATTCCTCTCATTGCACTTCATTTGTTTTGTACATATGTTTCTAAGTTGAGAGCTTATTCTTTTACACACGAAAAATGGTTATACACTTATATACATCCAAATCAAACAATAAATAAATAAATAAATAAAATTGGATAACTTATATCTGAATGTAAGTTATTATACACCTTCTACTCTACACTAGTCCACCTTCTACTCAAGTCTCATAGTGAGGATTTCCCAATATTATATTTAGACTGATTGAAAAAATTGAATGAGTGGAATCAACAGATGTTAAGTTCTTTTGTTTGAATTATTTTATATAAGATGAAATGAAACTTGTGAACAGAATGTATTTTGTTCTTACTTAACATCCGGGGGATCAAAAACCTAGTGAAACAATAAGCTCCTAATATCGTTTTGACTTTTTTTTTTCTTTTCTAATCAACATTGTTGTTGGGATGGTAGAACCCACAAGGATTTCAATACTCATATAAGTGAATACTCAATTAAGAAATTATAAATTCTATCATAACTAATAAATTATTCATATATTATATGGACATTTTAAAATTTAAATAAATGTCATAAATAAAAAACCAAAAAGAATAGTAAATATTTGATATTCTATTATATATTAAATTGAATATTTTATTATATTAATTAAAAATATCTTAATATTATTTATTTAAAATAAAAATTTAATTTGAACATGGATATAAAAAAATAATTCATTAAAATTTATAACAAATATATTGATATGAATTTAAATATTTCAATTATAAAGATAATGATTATTTTAAAATAAAAAAATAAGTTAATAAATTACAAAAAAATAAGTTGTATATGAAAGTTACATTCAATAAAAAAAATTATAGAAAATATGCTAATTAATAAAATAAACTTCATATCCTTCATTTTCCTACTTTAATATATACAATAAAATAGATAAGAGATATGTTTCCTTTTATACGATGATTTATTATGATAAAATATAAAAAATAATTTTTCATATAAATAAAAAAAGTTACACCCTTTGACGAGATAAGAAAAAATAAAAAAAATTAAAATGTGTCTTGCGAAAATAAGCTTGAAAAATGACATCTTTCAATAATAAATTAAGTTATTTAATTAGGTTAATATCTTTATACATATAAAGTAAATACATCATTTAAAGTAAGAGTCCAAAACATATTTTATTCCAATCATCCAATACTCTATTTCTCTTTCTTCTAAATTGAAGGAATATAGGATAGAACTAATATTATTTGTTATAAAAATATCTGAATAACAAAATAATAACTATATTTTGTTATATTTTATTCTACGGGTCATAAATATGCATACACAAGTGATACCTTCGCGGTAAAGGAATTGGAGAGAAAGAATTAAAGGAAACTTTGTTTTTTTTAAAAATAGGCATTATTTGATTCATTTAACTAATTTTATTTAGTTGAATAAGATATATTATTACTGTTATAGTTGATAGTTTTCGTTATATCTAAATGCCTTAAGTTTTTATGTTTTTTTGTTGAATTAAGGAAATAAATTAGAAAGGGGAGAATTAGGAGAGACAAATCAATTTAGATTATTTGTTTGAATAAAGTTATAGAAGAAACCTATTTTTTTGGCCACATAGTAATATCTTTGTCCATATGAAAAAAAAAAAAAAATTCCCCCGAAAGTGGGGAGAATGGGAAGGGGGATGAGAGTTTTATTATTTTTAGTTTTAATATTATTATTGTTATAAAACATAACAATTTACATATTTTTTATATAATTCATTTATTTTTATCTATTCAAAGGAATAATTTTTAATTTTAATTTATCCAAATAATACATATTTTTCATTGTAATTCTAATTTATTTTTCATCCCTGTTCTCTTTTTTTTTCCTATTTGATCACGCATACAAACAAAGGTTACATTACACTAAGGAGAGATAAGCAAATGCATAATTTAATTAAAGGAAATCTTTTCAAAGATATAATTAAGAAAAAAACCAAAAACATTATATTTAAATTAATGTAATATTTTCACAGTAAATCTACATAGTCACAAAAATATATAGTTAGAATTGACACGATACGATTTAACTTGGTTTGAGGGTGCACTTCAAAAAGAAATAAAAAGTCGGTTCGAGGGTAGTTTGATGATATCAACAAAAAGATTATTATTTAGCATTTAACTTTTAAGAATCGAATTAATAATTTATTTTAAAATATAATTTAAGGAAAAGATCGTGCATGCTGTTGGTGTATTATATCAAGAACTAACAATAAACATTACTTTAACTTACAGGATTAAAATTTTGTTTTTAGGAAAAGACATAACAAGACAAAAGCTTGGACCAAAAATCTTTTACACTATATTTGATTAAGGAAAGATAAGGAGAAATAAAATTGGATTAAACCATCACCTTTTTTATTATTTGGATGAATAAAAATGAGAAAAATAATCTCCCTATCCCTTCAACGGATGTCAAATTTGGAGGAGGGGTTGTGATATTTTTTTATTTGAACTATTCAAAAATTAAATTAAATTTTTAAATATTAATAAATAATAAATGAAATTTTATTACAATAATATAATAAAATGTAAAATTTTAAAATTTAACCCAATACTTTAATTAATATAAAAATTATATCATTAATTCATTTTTTAACCCTCTCTTTCAGTGATATTAGTTTTAATCAAGTAACAACATATTTTTAAAAAAATTTTCTTTTATTTATATTTTTTATTTTACTCATTATTTAAATAAAATAGTAATTTCCCGTAAGGTGATGTCCGGACCTTGGAAAGTGAAGAATACCCTAGACATTGTCTTAAATATATTCTTCATACATTAGAGTACAAATCCGTTGTAGTCTAGTTGGTTAGGATATTCGGCTCTCACCCGAAAGACCCGGGTTCAAGTCCCGGCAACGGAATTTTATTAATATTTTTTGCTTTTGACACACTACACCGAAAAGCTCTTCTAAGCTGTGTTCAAAATGATTATATCTCAACATACTGAAGAGCTTGTATTTTAGCTTGAATGATAGTTGCATGTTGACAGTTGGTAATGATTATGGTAAAATTACAAGGGAACGTTTTACTTTGTAAAGCTGAAAAACTACCTAATTCTAGTATCTTCCAGCATGCCAGCCATTGCTAGTTCAAGGGTCTAGTGTTCCATTTGAGTGGTCCTCACCTGCAAAAGTGGAGGTTCCATTTGCCAAGCGGTTCATGGCATTATTGGTTGAGTAATTTGAATATGTAGAAACAGGACTGCCTCGTGAATACCGGTTCTGTGCTGCTGTGCTGCTTCTTGTTACTTTAAGACGAGCCTTCCTACCCTGAGATGGACCATAGAAACCATTTCAATGATAGGAGAAAAGATAGATTAAGAAAACCATGATTTCACCTATAGTTTTACTCATTCTCCCTTTAAATCTATCAATAAGGCTACTCTCTCTATGTCATATACTCTCGTAGTTGGAGCTTTTACTAGTATCATCTACACATGTCATAAAGATATTTATGAATTTATGATACATGACTAATGCTATTGGTGTAAAAAAGTAATAATGAGAAAATGTTTTATTAAGAAGTGTATAATTCTAAAAGATAAAAGAATAACCTTCCCCATGCACTTCTCCAAATGAGGAGCAAACCTCCCAGCCATGATAGAGCGACCGCAATTCATGCATTCAAATATTTCATTTGCAACAGGAGGATGAGTTTGTCCGAATAAGTCAACCACATACTTCCCATTTGCTTCACTACTATTACTAGGATTGGCCACCCTAACCCTCGCTTGTGTTGACAACTTCAATTCTTCATCTTCTTCTTCCAAATTAGAATCAAGCCCAAGCCTTGCTACTCTGTGAAACTCTGATGCCACATCAACCATGATGGAGTCAAGGAGATCCCAGAAAAAATGAGATGAAAGCTGCAAAACATCCCAATGGAAGCAAATAACCAAAAAAAGTACATATAGTACAAAGATGTATTTATCTTTCTAAATGTTTTCAATTCAGTGGCATATAACTAATTACTCTTAGGCACATGGATGTGAGAGTTGATCCACAATAGAAAGAAATGCAAATATGACAAAAAGGTAGACTACAAAGATTGTCATCTACCGCCATTTAGAATCATTCATTTAAGGTAACAAAAGCTTGGATGAAGAGTGGCATTCACAATTCCCTTCATCCTTGTTCTAAAAGAAAGATATGCTAGTAGATGCAAAGGTACGCTGTTTGGGATAGACCTTCCATGTCATGCATCACTGAACTGTCTTTGGCTAAAGAGACAAAACAAAAACCAACTGAATGTTAAATTTTAAATCAAAGCAACTCTGCTAACACATGGATTTTTAACTTTCTCTAGACTCTACAATTAGATAAACAGTGAAGGTAGAAACACCTCTGAAACTAGGATCACTACATGTACAAAGTATTGAATTGTCCCAACAGATGCAAAGGATAAGCTCGCAAACAGTGATTGATTCCACAGGTGTGTATAGCTTAAACAATTCAACATATTTGACAATTATCATAACATATTCAGCATTGTATTACCCTTTATAAATGGAGATTTAACATATATAGTTTGCAACCACAGAAATTTCATCATATCTTACAATAGTCAAGCCCCAACACCTTGCAGGGAAAGCCAAATTCTGCAGTGCAATCAAATGAAGGAGAAACAATCTGAAGAATTCACGATTCATCTTGGTTTATTAAATTATTATTCCTCTCATATACATGCAAATGGCAGGTTGTTTTCTGAACCCAAAATCTTTTCCTTCATCATTTATCTATCTTTCCCTACGCTGTTGATCCTAACCATATGTTTTTAAGTATTTTATGTTTCATTTTCTTTTCAGCAGCTAATTTTAAATGGGGTGAAATAAAAACAGGAAAGAACATAGATCACGAAGTCATAAATGTATCAATATCAATATATCAATGAAAGGCAAAAACAAGTTCAATTAATATTTTCTTTCAAAAAGGAATCTGAAACCAAAACCACCAGTAAAATCCCATAACTCAGGATTGAGTCTCAGGAGAGAGTCAATTGAAAGCTGAAATGCACCCAAGCATGATTGGATAAGAATTATTGTTGTGTTCATAAAAGCACATCTACTCAGAATAGAAGAGCACACCTGGGAATGTGGTGACAAGTTTTCCTCATTAGGAACAGACATGAGTCTTGACCAAGGCTTTTGGATCCTAATTTACACCCATTACTGGTGAAAGTCAGAAACAACCATAAAAGCTTTATAGAAATATAAATAAGACAACAAAGGAACAAAAGGAAAAAAATTGATACCGTCATGACCTGCACCAATTGTAGAAGAGTTAATTTGATTTAAAACTTTCAAAAAATTATTAAGACATCATTGAAGAATCTCTAAAGATACAAAGACATTGTATATGCTGAAGAAGGCATGGGATTGCCACACAACACAGAGATATAAATTTCATCACATAACATTCAATTAGCAGGTTCTAAGAAAATAGGAATCATGATGGAATGAAGGAAATCCAATTGCTCAAAAAAACAAAAAGAGAAACAACAGGGAGGGCACCAAGTAATTTGGGTCAAGCATTTACAATTAGTACCTTAATTTACAGTAAGAAGTTTATCTTAAAATTTTATCATCACTTTTTGCTGTCTAATGTTTCTACATTGGGGTCAGCAACCACGATTGTGGCTGCAATATCAAGGAGTTTTCACTCTCCGAAACTGCATCACAACCACAATTGCATCCGCATCAGCCATATATACCCACAATTTACAGCATTATCAAGGGCCGTGGCAGCATCCCTAATTTAAAACACTGATTATATACACAACAGATGGAGGAGCAACATTTGCCTCAACATTGCCAAGAAAGTATAGTTTAAACATAACCTTAAAACATATCCATGATATACATATCGTTTGTCTCCACTCTCAGCCAAGTTTTCTACATTATATTTCCCCTTTAATTATATAGAGTTAGGATGACCTTCTATCAATTTCCAGTTTCCTATAAATATTCATTTCACGGGATTAAAGTCCCCATATTTTGAAATCCTTCTGATCTACAGTTCAACATAATAAAGCGAAAAAAGGATGAATAATTTAATCATTCCGGACCTAAACATCTACAATCACCAATGGAATTCTGAAATCTCTCAAACACACACAATTTCAACATTTAAAATCACAAATTGACCCTAAGTACTTAACTTCGCGGCAAAAATTACACTAATCACCAACCAAATTGATGCAGAACTGATCATAATAAATTAAGAAAAAAATCAATTATCCTCAGACCAAGGATAAGCTGGAACCAATCACTAAAATGTTCCAGAAATTCAGAGTGCAATCATACATTGAAGGAATTAACAGAAACCCATTACGGGTAAATGGTTAACGTAACTAAATAAAAAGAGTGAAAACACTTTCAGATACAGCAAAGGAAAGAGGCTAACTTGAACAACGAGAGAAGAGCAAAGAGCGTGTAGTTGCAGATGAAGTAAAGTTCGAACCTTTACGATAGTGGGAGAGAGAGATCACAAGGAAATCGTCGAAGGGTGAAGAAATGCTAACGGTGATTCGGGGATTCAGTGATTCAGCCCAAAAAAAAAAAAAAAAAACAAATATTGTCCTAGTTTTTTTTTCACCGGTTATACACACACGCATTAAAAAAAAAGAAATAGAGATAAATGTATATAATATTATATAAAATACCATTTACTTAATGTTTAAATAATGAAATTGTAAAAATATGATTCAATTATATTTTCTTAATAAAATAAGTTTAATTATATTAATCTCTCTTGAAATTAATGTTAAATATACTTACACATTTATTATTGAACTTACTTCCCTTTTTTTTTTTTTACATATTTGTCATCCTTTAAAAAAAATTCCCAAAAAAAAAATATCAAATCCTTTCAAAAAAATTAGATATCTCATGTTTTTTCATGCTATGTACATATTATCTACCGTGTATACAATACCATTAAATATATATTAAAAAAAGCAATTGAAGTGTAAGAAGGTAAGTATAATTTTCCAATCAAGAAAGATGTTAGTAGAGTAAATTCTAAAATTTGAGAAAATTAGCTGAAAAGTAAAAAATTAATTAATTAAAATTAAAAGTTTTTATGTTCTAATAAAAATAAAAATGTGTTTAATAGAATTAACTATTAAAGTAGTTAATAAGTTTAAAATAATATATTTAATTACTTAATTTAATTTAAAATTTAGTAACTATATTCTTAAAATAATTATCATTTTTATATTTTATTTTATTTTATTTTAAATAATTTTCATCAAATTAAAAATTAGAATAATAATTTTAAAATTTTATTCTTATTTTAAAATATTTTATCATATAAAAAGAGGCAAAATAAATAAAATTATACATAAATATTAAGTATGTTTAAGAAAGATTTCAAATTCCTTTTAACTTGTATATTTGACTAGCTTAAAAATATATTTGACTCAATTAGATTTTTTTGTTAAATTAATTTATTTTACTAGCTTGTAGTGTTTTTTATGATCTTTGAAAATGTTGCTTTATTAAACAGTTTGATCTTATAAGTATGCTGATTTTTTTATTTCATTTTTACTTCCACCATTTTATTATAATTTTGTTAATTTTATATTATAAAAAAAATAAAAAACGTGATAGAGACCGCCTATCTTTTAAGGGTTTGTGAAAAAAAAAAAAACAGGATAACAAAAATAGCTCAAATGCTATGTGAGGAAGGATTTCAAAAATCATTACAAAAATTCTACAAGCTACTTCTCAAATTCTAAAATTAAATTTTTATTTTAAAATTATTCTTCCTTTTCAACATATTTTATAACGATAATAGTTAATTAAAAATGGAAAGGTAATAAAAATTGGTAGATATGATAATACTTATAATTATAATAAATAATGATTATAAAAATAATAATTATAATAATTAATGATAATAATAATAATAATAATAATAATAATAATAATAAATCTATTATTATAATAATAAAAACTTTAATAACAATAATATTTAATAAACGGTGACAACATCTTTAAAAATAATCATGTTAAAAACAGTAGTAGAAAGTAAATATATTAACTAATGATGATAAATGATGATCAACATAATAATAATATTAATTAATAATAATGATAATGATAGATAAAAATATATATGCCATTGAACTTTTTGAAAGAGATATAAAAATTAAATATTTATTTTATGATTAAAAATAAAATAAAATAATTAATATTATTTTATATTTTATAATTAAGTTAAAAATATTTTAAAATTAAATTAAAATCAAATTAATTCTATTTTATTTTAGCATATTTTGTTTTAATAATTACATTTAAACTAAAATAAAACTTACACCCGTTCAAATTAATAGTAAATTTATAAAGCTAAAAACTATTTTTTTTTAATTAAAAAACTTAAAATTAATAATTATACCAAACATACTCCTAATATTTTAGGTTTTATTTTTTTATAATCTTGTTTCGGTTAACCTATCATATTTATGGATAATTATTAGACGAATTCAGATGATTTTGGATTTGAAAATATGAATCCGAAGTTAATCGATGTCTAAACTTTGCATACCGATCCCCTTTGTCTAAAATTTTGGATAATTTATGACAGAGGAATCAGATGACAAAGCACAATGAAAAATGAATTGCTAACTTGCTGTGAGAGAGGAAGAAGATAGCTTATTACTTGACATAGGAGGGATACAATGGAGCAATTGTGAGAATAATGAAAATGAAACACATTGCAACCAGAGTAGTATCAGGAAGAAGACAGTTATCGCTTCGTTATTGAATTTATTTTATTTTATTTTAACTTTTTTGTATTTTTATTTTTAACTAAACTCATATTCAATTATTTTATATTTTTAAATCCAAATTCTATGAATCACTTATCACTTCCTCATCCAAGCTTCTTTGACAATGATGATGAGATAAGTAATCATTGAACGGGGATAATAAAATTGTAATTAACTTGTGATAACAATAATGATGGCATCACAGATAATAATAGTTATAATAACTAGAAAGATGATGATTGATCGGTGATTATTAGACTAATGATAAATTATTGCATTAATAACATTAAAAAGTAACAATGGAATCAACAATAATAATAGTCATATTTATTAATAGTAACAACAATAATTAAGACTGGTAAATAACAATAATAATATTAGTGTGAATGATGATGAGGCATTTATAAACATATCCAAACAGAAAAAGTTTTTTAGATTTGATAAATTTTTTAATTTAATTTCTTTTCTTTTTTTTTGCGTTTGGGAAAACAGCGTAACACTGCAAACTGTAAGAAGAGGACAGAGGCCATAAGGAGAATGTTATTTTTGAAAATTTTCTAAGTGAATCACGTTGATAGGAATATCTGATCCGATCCAAATAAATTTATATTTTAATTAATTAAATTTGAATAGGGAAAATATAAATTATATTATTTTAAAAGACAATTTTTTTAAATTTAATTAATTAAAAAATAAATTATCAAAATTTAATTAAATAATTAATATTTCTAGTAATGAGTTTGGTTCATAATTTTTTTATTTTTATTTTTTAATAAATGAAGAATTACGAAGAAGAAAAAATTAAAAAAAAAATTATCTTGTTTATTTTTAAAAAAAATTTTCTGTTTTTATTTTTATTTATAAAAATATAACTTGTTTTTATTTTATTTTTTATTTTTAAAATTTTATACTAAAGAATAAAATAAAAAATAACTATTTTTCTATTTTCACCATTTCCTGTACAAAATGATTAAAATAAGAATAAAAAACATTTTCTAAAATAAACACCGCTAACGTTCTTCCCTGAACAGGAGCTGACTATAAACGGAATAGGATCCTTTTGTACGTATTTCTTATTCAGTTCCTTTTTCTATTTTATTATTATTTTGATTATAAATATTAGATTAATGATTAAGAGATTGGATTATTAATTCAATAATTAAAAGCAGAGGAACATAAACAGCCTGAACATCCCAAGCCGTATAAATCCAAAATAAAAATTTCTGCTACTAGGAATAAATACCGTCATCATTTTAAATTTGAAAAACGATACTGCAAACTGAATTATATGTTAAAATCAAATGAAATGGTAAACTATCACTTAATTTTTAAATTATTCAAAATTTTGTGAAATTAATCTACTGTATGAGAACATTAAATTAAAAGATCAGACTGATCAAATTTAATAAAAAATATTATGTATACTTATTTAGGGTCTTTCTTATTATACTATTTTAAATTTAACTGTACTTTTAATCTTTTTCATTTAAATTAAAATTTTTTTTAATGCATGTATATTTTGCAAGTTATTTTTAATTCCTATAAAAAATTGTATTTTTTATTCTCAATTTTTCTAAAACTTTGTTTTTTTTTTCTGTTGTTACTTGGTTGTTAGATATTTCCTGATTTAACTAACAAATGTTTTATTAAACTCAGTTATATTTATAAATTTATCATATATGTTAAATTTTTTTTTACATAAATAATATATTATAATTTTTATCATTGAAACACATAAAATATTATTTTTATAAAGCTTTACTATATCTTCCTATTAATCCTCCTCCTACTTTGGTGCAGAATGTAATTACGTGTGTGCTTGATCGGAGGGATTAATTTTATATATCTTATCTAATACAATGTTTTCTATACATTTAATTTGGAATAGAACATATGGGTAAAATTACTGCAGTGATGTTAAAACTACATTTATTTCTAAAAATATATTTACAAGCATGTGAGCAACTAATTGATTGTGCACTTGTCTTCCGTCAACTTCTTAGTGGTGAAGTAATTATTTGTCATTTTTTTTATCATTTTCTTTTTCACATTAGTAAAACAACTACTTTATAATTAAAAAAATCGAGGAAAGAGTTCACATTATATAAGAGCATCTAATGATTGAGGCTTTTGCTTTTGTGGGAAGATATTTCCAAGAAATCTGGGTTAAGATTCTTGACTTTTAAAAGTGATTCCTATACCCATAGAAATGATACCAAACAATCATCTAAGCACGAGTTTGGTTTTGTATAAATTTGAAAGTTTTTTTTTCCTTTTTAAGTTCTGCCCATTAAGTTTCGATTATAAGGAAAATACTTAATCTAAATATTTACTTAAGCAGCTACGATAACATTCTTAAATTTTAAAGATGGTTACTATATCCTTATATAAGATATCAAACAATATAGTGGTTAAGCATGTGTTTGGTTTTTTTTAACTTTGGAAGAAATTATAAAAGTCCTTTTGGTGGATAAAATTATTTCTTTCAGGTTCTCTCGTTTATATCTTAATTATAAAGAAAACACTTAACGATAAGAGTCTAAACCTATACTTAAGCCACTAATACTCGATTCTTGACTATAAAAATGGTTCTTATATTAAAGTTAAATAAAATTAATTTTAATATCATTACTTCTAAATATTAAATATAATTAAGATGCATATCGAATTAAGCTGTCACAAATTTTGAATTAAAACATGTATTAAGACAAGAAAAATTTGGATGCAACACAAATATACCAAACAATTAAGGAAGTGTACGGTTTTTCTTAATTTGGGAAACTTTTTAAAGTTCTTTCAATTAAATTTTAATTATAATAAAAAACAAAGATTATGTACCTAATCATTCAACATTTTAAATAAATTAATTTTTTTTACAATGTAAAAAATATAAGATTCGAAATCAGATTTTTCATATAAAATTTTAAACCTTTCATAACTAAATCAACTCTATTAACTTAAAATAAATTGGTTTCATTTCGTCTTATGAAATAATAGAATTTAAATTTTAAATTTATATATTTTAATCTGATTTCATTAAATTTAATCCAAGTTTAACCTGTAAAAATCCAAAGAAATCTAAAAACATCAGACATAAATAGCATTTTAAAAAATTAAATTGCACTAATATTTGTTTACTCGAGTTATCAAAACTTATAACTTGTATTCGATGGGCTGATAAGCCTGTTTTGTCATCTTTATTTAAGCAACTATGAAATTAAAGTTTTAACAAAATCAATTATTACCACATAGAATTTAAAACTCAAAATAGATTAGTTAACCTACTTTGTCATCTCTACTTAAATAGTTATAAAATTGAAATTTTAACAAACCTGACTATTACTACATAGAATAAGGATTATTACACACATTTTACAACATAAAGAAAAAAAAATGATAAATATGATGAATAATATTATGTGATAATAAAAGAAAGATAAAAAAAAAGAAAAAAAAATACTGAACACATATTCATGTTGTTAGGTATACCAAAAGTATAAGAATTTTATGAATTAATGGTCATATTTTTAAAAAAATCAGATTAAAATATAATAAAAACTATACAAAATATATAATAATATTGTAAATAAAAAATAATTTTTAATTAATATATTTTAAAATTCTGGTTAACGTTTTTCAAGTTATAATTGTATATTACATAAACTACTGAAGCTAAAGATCCATTTTTGGTTTTAGAGAAGCACGCCAAATTATAGCATGATTTTTTTTTCCGGTTGTCCTTCTAAACCCAATTTTGGTACTTTAATATAAATTTAATTCTTTTAATACAATTCCGATTATTTTAATATATAACTAAAAGTATACAACATAAATTTACATATAATATTTTTTAAAATTATAAAATTCAATATATTAATAATGTTAAATATTCTAATTTTTAATAAAAACTATTATTTCTTAATTTTTAATATACTCTTTGATACACATTATGAAAACCGATATTAATAACTGAGAGACGAGATTTTTTGAACAAATCGGTCTTAAAAAATTGAAAGAAAAAGAAGTAAGAAACTAATAAAAAAATGTGAAATCCAGTGATGGTAGCTGACAAGTCTTTATCAAGATCAAGACCACCAGACATGGAGGGCTCAACACTCAATAACAGGTAAAAACTGATCCATTATGTTTATGTACGGATTTTCTATTTTTCAGTTTCTGATTTATGTAACCTTGGAAAAAGAATATTCAATCTCTAGTGAATAGACAGATTCCAAATAAATATATATATATATAAAAATTAACAAGCGATAAATTAAATACATTATAATTATATTAAAAATCATAACATTAAAAATTATATATATATATATAAATAAAAGGAAAAATCAAATTATTTTAAAAGTATTTTTATTTAATAATTTTTATATATAATTATATTTTATCAATTTAGTCATTAATTATAAATATTATAAAAATATATTATCTATTAATTTAAATTTATTTTTTAATATATTAAATATTTTTTATATAAAATTTATACAAAACGTGAATATTTTAATATACTCATATTTTGTTCGCATTTTATTTATATAGAAAAGGTGGTAACTACTTTTTTATATAGAAATAAAAATTATATTTAATTAATTATTATAATTTTTATTTAATTATATAATTTTTTTTACATTGTTATTCAATTATGAATTGCTATATTATTAAAAATTATTATTTTTATAATAATTATTTTAAAATTATACCCATCATAATTTTTAATTAGATTATAATATAAAAAATTATATTAGTAATGGCGAAGAATGGTATCAAAAACACAAATTAATTATATAACTACATTAATTATATAATTTTTTTTACATTGTTATTCAATTATGAATTGCTATATTATTAAAAATTATTATTTTTATAATAATTATTTTAAAATTATACCCATCATAATTTTTAATTAGATTATAATATAAAAAAATTATACTAATAATATATTAAAATAAAAAAAATTATGTGTTAATTTTGTTTACTAAATAAATTTTATAAATATTTTTTAAAGTATTAAATAGTATTAACTAAATATATTTTCTAAGAGTATTAAAATTAGTAAAATATTTCTATAAATATTGTTTATAAGAATAAGAATGTAATAATGTAGTATATCTTAAAAAGTAAACAACCCTCCTATGTAAACAGCTGGATGCCCCTAAAAAATTAACTATATTGTATAATAAGTAAAACCTTTATTTATTATGTATCAAAAATTAAAATTTTATATTAGGTGTTAAATATTTTGAAATTGCAATTTTTTTAAAATTGTAAACCATCAATTAATTTAATTTTTTTATTTAATTATTTTTATTAATTTGTTAACATTTAGTAATTTAGTAATAGAAGAGAAACTATATTATTTTAGAAGTAATTTTAATTAAAGTTATTTTATTTAATAAATTTAATAAATAATTAAATTTTATCAATTTAATCGTTAAATTAATAAATTATATTATAGATATCATTTTTATAAAATTTAGAAAAGATTTGATAATTTAAAAAAAATTAAATTAATAAATAATATAATATTTATAATATTTATTAATTTAAACTTATTTTTTAAAGTATCAAATTTTTTTAAATTTTTATAAAATTTAGTAAAAATAATTTATATAATATAATTTATTAATTTAACGGTTAAACTGATAAAATTTAATTATTTATAAAAATTATTAAAAAATAATTCTAATTAAAATTATTTTTAAAATATTTAATTTTTTATGTAATTAATATATTATATTAAATGATACGTAAGATTGTTAATATTCTTCTTGCAAATTCGCTATTTTGATTTTATCTCCTTGGAAGAATCTTTCTTTTGGGATCTCTTCAAATGTCTTAAGTCTTGTCCATCCACATCATATATTGTGCAATAGACGGTAAAAATAAATATAATTGACAAGAAATGAGCATGCATATTTGCCATGGTTCATAGGTTGGATATTAGGAGGGATTAGAAGACTTTCATTGATGAATCTTTATTTATTCTTGAAGAGGAGGACCATCTCTATGGATCTTGAACATGTGTAATAGTTCTTTTCATGTAAAGGTGGACTAACCAGAACTAGTGTAGGATTCTCTCTAGGATATAGAAGGAAAGGATTTTTTAGATTTGAAAAAATAATCTAGCTCCTGCTGATTTGCCATGAGAGAATGATCTCGAGATGTAAATAAAAAAATAATATAATATTTAAACTAATGTATTATTATAAGAACAAGATCAGTACACAAGAACACGAATTAATTTAGAAAGAAAAAGCTTCTAGAAATACGTATTAAAATGTTATGTACAAGAATTTATAGGAGCGAAAAGGCTAACAAAAAAGCTAAACAACAAAAATTTATAGCTGAATCTATAACTACTATAACAACTTATAACATAATCATGTCTCTTAAGTTATTTCATCATGAATCACCCTAAAGAAGTTTCATTTATTATGTTAAAAAAATATATTAAAGTGTTTTTTTTATTGTTTTACAATATTGTTAAATATTATATATGTGAATATAGTAATAAATTAGTTAATATATTAAAATATTTTAAAAAATATAGTAAAAAACTATTTTTTAAAACATTATAAAAGGTTGTAAAAAAAATAATATTTTATAAAATATTTAAATATGTAAATGTTGTAAAATGTTATTTTTTAAAGTACTTTATTATATAAATACGATAGATTTTAAAAAATAATATATTATAAAATATTTAAATATATAAGTGCTATAAAATATTTATTTTTTAAAATATTTCATTATACAAACATTGTAATATAATTTATTTTTTAATTATTTTATTTTTAGCATATTTTTTCTGTTTATCAATATTATAGTAGATAATGACTACCAAAATTATTAAAATAATTTTTTAAAAAATTTAATATCCAGCAACGTAAAATTCTAAAGATATTTAATTAAAAAATAAATCATAAGTTAATAATATTCAAAAAAAAAATTAATCTAACATGATTTGATAGTTTAAAATATATTCAAAATATGTCAAGTCAAATCTAACAATATCACATATAAACTTTCTAAATATAAAAAATTTAAATAAAATTTTTAACCACATAACAATATTATTCTTTTTTGACTTTATCAAACTAAGAATGAGAATATGTGGTGCATCTATAGTTAGGAAAGTACTTCAATATACGTATAAATAAAATTATGTTAACATAAAATAATAATAAAATTTTAAATAAATTAGGAATCATAATAAATATAGAATCAATTTAAAATTACATACCTCTATTGGGATCACATTTTGATTTTATAAAATGATTTCCTTCATAAATCTCATAATATAATAACTACAATTTACATCATTTATTTAAGAGGGAACTATTAAAATAAAGATCAAATTTTGTTAAATTAATAATATCATTTTTTAAATAATAGTGTAAAGTTTTATAAATATCTCTATAAAAATTCAACTAATTGCATTTGATTTAGATTTTACCATCTTAACTCTTTTCGCATCCCGATAAATTTGGGATGCTCTAAAAATAATAAATAAAAATAATTTAAGTAAATATTTATAATTCACATAAATCTATTAAAAACTAACAATTGTTTATCGTTTAAACAATATTCTTTAAATATGGACGATCTATGAGATCTCCATGCACATAATTCAAATAATATATTGTTTCAATTTTGACATTAATAACAATTAACACCCGATGTATATAAATTATTATATACTCATTTAATACTCACTTACACCTTTGAGCCTTTCATGCATCAGTTCATTTGACAACTGAACGAGACTTGTGGTTAGTTGATGCTCCTCTACCCTATCATTCACTCATGTGCTAGGAACTATAAGAAATACAAATAAAACAAAATGATAAATAATAACTTATTATTTAATTTTTTTAATTATATATATACTTTTATTATAAGATCAATTTTAACATAGACTATTTAACAACATTGATACTAACAATGTATTAAATTTTTTAAAATAATTTTTTGTGTGCAAAACTTCCAATCCCCAAACCGATAAAAGAATGGTTCACTACCATTATCTTAGTCTAACTAACTAAAGGATGAAGTGTCTTTCTAACTCAATTTATTGTGGATTTACAAGATCTATATATTAATTATATTTTAATTATGTCTAAAGTCAGGGCTGGTAATATGTTTGAAAAAGATTACTTTTACCAATTAAAAATTGATTTGTTTAAAGTGTAAAAAATGTTATTAAAATATATTTAAGTTTTACTATTTAAAAATTGAATTAGATTGTTTTTAATTTTAAAATATTTATTTTTAATAATTTGTTAAAAAAATTATAATTAAAAATTATCAACTTATCCTTATTTATTAATAATTAATTATTTTAAATATAAAATTAGCTATATAAATAATCTAATCTTTCTAGTTATAATAAAAATTATCAACTTTTATATCTCACACATTACAATCTACAGTATCATTTGATGTACACATACGTATTTTAAAATTAATAATAACAATGTATGTAATATTTAAAAATAAATAAATAAAGAGATATTTAGTGGCATCATGCATATTACCACCTGGTGGGCTGTGCCACCACCACACACACATTATAAAAATGGGAGGGAAAAAGCAATTGCAAAATGCAATTGTAATTGTGATAGCGAAATTGAAAGTTTTCAATTCCGAAAGCGAGGTTCAAGCAAACGGAGGCACAACAGGAAGGAACGTGAAAATTCGTCGGAAAAATTAAAGAATCACACCGGTCATCAAATTCCAGATAATAAGAAGAGATTCAAATAGAGGATAGGAGTAGTTTTAGAACACTTCGCTCTAGAATGAAATTTATTAATTGTGTGATAAATTTAGAATTTGGATTTAGTTATATATAAATTTAATTATGAATGAAATTTAATTGTTTATAAGGGTATTTCTAGAGTTCCTTACTCTAAAATAAAATTTTACTGATTATGTGATAGTTTAAAATATATATATATATATATATATATATATATGAATTACGTGAATTAATGTTGTAAGTATTATAAAATGGTATATCTTTATATAAATTAATATAAATTATAGGAGTTATAATATTTAAACGTAGAGCTGTTAGAAAAAGGTTCTAAAATAGAGTTCTAGTTAATAAATTTTAAAATATACAGATATATTTTCACATGGTAAATATAGGGAGGAACCCAATTAAGAGGTTTGGTGGAAAAAAGAAATTATTTATTATTTTATAAAAATATTCAAAATCCAATACCTTATAATAGATAGATTACATTTTACTTCAATATATTTTTATAATATATAAAAATATAGTTAGTATTGAATTGATTATATATATATATATATATATATATATATATATATATCATTATATTTAAACCTTAGTATAAGGGGATAAAATATAAAAATATTAAAAAATTTATATTAGTAATTAATTTATAAAATTGTTATAAGTTAATTTGTTAGATTATCCTCTCACTAGATAAAGCAAAAATAATTAACTTTATTTCCTTTAAACATCTTCCTAATAAATTAACAAAGAATAAAGTTATCAATAATTTAATTCTAGACTTTTAAGAATAATTTTTATAAAATCATTAGTCTAAGTGTTAAGGGATATTTATTAGAATTTGGGAATCTCGTTTAATTTGGTAGAAAGTATATAATTAAACGTGGAAATTATTTACATATATAGAGTTGAACAATAATTAATTGAGGACTACGAGATCTTGACTTTAAAAAAAGACGAGGCCTTCAAGTATGATAGAGATATGAATTACACTAATTAGTTGACATGCATCATTTGCACAAAAATGTTTTATAAAATGTAATGGGGGATAATCTGCGAACTCTTCTGTGAAAGGAAAGTAGGAAATCTAAGGGTTGATTCACGCGGAAGTAGACCAAAGTTCACGATAGTAGGAATTTTGAGCACAGGGGTACATGAGCTGGGTTTGAGCCTCCAAATGATCTAGGGTTGCTCCTTGTAGCTGGGACTGCTTTAGTCGAACCTAGTCATCTCAACAAGATCCTAAATACTATCATTACTGATCGAGCAATTTCGGAACGTCGAGAAATGATGAGGAGAATGATTTTAATGTTGCCAAAGGAACACTGTGGTTTGAAATTGGATCTTGGTACCACATGCATTTTCATATTATAAGGATGACCAACTTTAAATTAGTGAAGATTATTGAGACACACGACGCAATAATCTCAAGTTATTCTTGAGTCTATCATCATAGAGACTTGTGGATGAGAGAATATAATAATTTCATTCATACATTGCATACGATGAGTGTTTTTTGATAGTTCGTTGAGAAGGTCAAAGAACTTATTTGTTCTTTATGTTAAAGTATAGTTTAATGCACTGCTCCTATCTTTATTATTACTTGAATGAAGTGTTTCACTCTCTTCTGTTATATTCTGTGTATATAACTACGACTTCTCAGTGAGCTAGCAACGTGAATCACTCTCCTTTTGACATTAAGGTGATCATTGATGTAGGGAGTAGACAAGAAGTTTTCATTCCATGATCAGGGGCAACGATTATAAGGCAGGAATACCAATTCGAATAAGAGAAACAGATCCATGTAATTTTTAGTTTAAATAGAATAACATAATGTTATACATACCTATCTTATCACCTCAGTCATAGTATTTTAGACTACTTATATTATGAAATTGTGGAATTGATGTAACTTGAATGAGGATGTATATATATATTTACTAGGAGTTTGTTTATTCAGATATATGTATGATTGGGAAAATCAGGTACATCATGAGTGTACGACTATTCTGTATTAGTATGTATATGTAAGGAATGATGTACAAGTAATATTAAGAGAATATAGGTAATCTGAAGGCTATGGTAGTGTACGTGTGTCTCTTAAAGATTTGGTATGTATTAATTAAAACGTTTTCACGGTGTGTGGGTGTGTTTCTAAAATTAATAACACATAAGTAGGAACACACACATCCTTGGATCAAGTATCCTTCACTTATGTACAAGTTGTGAGTTTGCATCATCTTCGGTGATGTGATGAGAACGTGTGCAAGCATATGTCTGTGTTGCCGTTATATATTTTTTACAGAATATACCAATCATACTAGATCATTTCATAATTAAGTAACACAAGTCAACCAAAAGTCCAAAAAAATGTTAACAACCATTGTACATATACTACTTGAAAAGGAGTGATAACATTGGGAAAAAAGAATTTGAATTCAATGCTAGACTAAGCATATAAATATAGTTGCACCATACATCCTGGAGGCAGATGTACCAGAACTTTATTGTAACTACTAAATAATACCCAAATAGTAGAATTAGATGAAGAAAATATAAGGTAGAACAAAAATTTTTACACCAAATTCAATCACAGATCGAATGCAGTTATATCTTAATGAAGTATAATTTTTAATGAAAAAGTTTGTTTTGATCCTATGAAAGTAGAAGTGAAATGAGAGCCAGAGACCAATCAATTTCAAGATTTAAAGCTTCCATGCAATTTGCTAGTTATATCTTAAAAGTTTATAAAGGATGTTTGAAGTATGGTTGTCCAAATTAAAATGATGCATAAATAAGCATAAGCAATTTTGAACAAACAGTTTTTTAAAATATCGTATTGATAACCGATAACCAATTGTTAGCAAATTTCATGACATCAATTTATATTAAAGTAATTTAAATCTTAGGGTCTATGCACCTTCACCTCAGATCATATAAAAAATAAATCTTGAAAACTTCACTAGTTATATCATTTTAGTTAGCTTAATATATGAAGCAATGAGGAGTGTGCATGAAAGAAAAAGAAAGCATTTCCTATGTTCTACTTGTATGAGTATAGCAAAGGAGGAAATGGTAGAGAGTGTTGCATCATGTTACACGGAGGTTTATTTTGGTCAAACTTAATAGTAGTATAATCATTTTATTTTATCCTAAATATTGGGAGGGATTTGGTAAAAGGTTTTAAATCTAAAGAATTTCTCACAAAATTATTTAAATTTAAATATTAGAACTGCATCTTGCCTACTACTTATTCAAAACAGATAGGATCATCCAACAACTAGTAAGATATATAACATTCCAAAGTAAAAGAGGAAATCAAACTAATTGCATTTCTTGATTCTTTCCTCCTTGCTTTTAGTAGTCAATCACTTCACTTTCAATCAAGCAGAATGAGTTTTAATGTTTACATGTGCACAACACAAACCAATTAAAGTACAAAATAGAACTACAAATTTATCAAAGACTTAGTCATCAAATCCACATAACTTATAAAACTATTAATTTTTTTAACTAACTCAAAGAATGAGAAGAAATACAAATCACTAAACTAAACATGAAATAATAAGGAAATAAGCAAACAAGACCTTAGGGATTTAACAAAACTTAATAGTAATAAATTAAATAAATTAGCATAATTATATAACGAAGAATGATTATTAGTTAAAAGAACAAATCAATAATGGCACCAGTAAGACAACGAGCATGAATTAGTCCAACCGTAGTAGTAAAAATGTAAATGCAACAATGTAGAAGGAAAGAAAAAAATGCAACGGAAAAGAAAAAGAAAAAGAATTTATTCATAAGAGTAAATTGATAATAGTAAAATTAAATAATTTTTAAAAATTTAAATATTAATCTATTTTAAATTTTAAAACATTTATTATTATAAATGTAGTAAAACTAGCATTATTTTGTATACTATTTTTTTATACTAGTATTCAAAGAATTTTAGAATATAAATACTGTAATAATTTTTTATTTTAAATTTTTTTTAAAAAATATTTTAAAAGATGTTTTATATTATTTTTTAAAATATTTTATTTATAAAACACTTTAAAATGTGAGTTGTCAAAAATTAATTTTGTTGTAGTGATTTTTATGTATTTTGTAATAATTATATACTTCTGTAAGAATTAAATATATTATTATGTTTAAGCCAGATTAGTTCTTAAAAAATAATGTGAATGTGAAAATGGTATAGGACAGTTGATACAATATCAAGTTGATACAATAATATATTTTGATTAAATAAATAATTTTATATATTAATTAACATAACACATAATAACTGTTAATTAACTATTAAAAATAGTTGGATGAAAAAATTAAATAAATTTATTATGTGAGAACAGATTTACAATTTTAGAAAATTACGGAAACAAATATACCCATATGCGACCCATTAAATATGAGATATTAATTTGAAAGTTTAATCTAAAAAAAATGGAAGATACGTCGGTTTCAGGAAGCGAAGTTGATGCTGTATATTCATCCTCGTGATTGTGAAAAGTACGCACAATAGGTAAATTGGAACCCAAAACGGATAAGATAAGAAGGCGTTAAAAATTCTCTCTAGCTATTGCATGGCGTGGAAACACAGAGAATCACACACACGATTTTATCATTTTATGCAATTCAACATCAATTAATAAAGGATGTTTTATCCAATATATATATATATATCCTTTAACTTTAAATATTTTTCTAATTTTTATAGACTTATTAAATTTAATATCATTTATATAAGAATATTTTTTCAACGGTAGTTAAATTAATTTCTTTTAAAAATTATTAAAACCGATCAAATTGTAAGATAATAAAAATTAGAATAGTTTTACGAGATGAGATTCTAGGTTTGAACATTATTATTTTTTATATTGTATTAAACAATTATTTTTTTAAAAGAAATTATCAAAATATATTTTACTATTTTTAATAAAATTTGATATTATACATATAATTCAAATTCAAATTTTTATAATTTAAGGAACATAATTATTTATTAGTTGTGCAAAATATTGTTAGGTAATTTATTATTTATTAGTTTGAATTTTATTTATTTTTAAAAATAATAAATAATATTTATATTTTTTAGTGATGCAATATTATGCCTATATAACTATTACGAAACGAAATATCTAGATAAGTGAAATTATTTAAAACAATTTCTCAAAATAATCAGAAATATAATATTTTTTAGATTTTGATTTCTTAAACAATTTAAACAAATAAATAAAATCAAAATTTATTAATTAAAGGTTGTAATTAAGTGTAAAGTAATTTTTTAAATAGACTTCTTTTATTAATATTACCAATTGCTAATATTTTTTTTTTAAAAATAGAATATATAAAATAAATTTATTAATTGGTTAATCAATAATATTAAAAATAAAGTTTTTCTTCCTAAAAAATAGGCCTCATATCTTACAATGTTTTTCTCTTAATTTATGATTTGTATAGTTGATTTTTCTAACAATATTACTCTAATCTAACTTACACAAGTTTCATTATAATATATTATAACTGAACATTAAAATAAATCAAACCCATGAAAATATTGACCATTGTAAACATTAATTACCTATTACAACAATTTAATAAATGATTTCGTATTTCAAGGTAATTTTAAAATAAAATACCATAATTTTAACAAATTATACTAATTAGTGTCATCATTAGTTTTTGGTTAAAAAAATCTTATCTTTAATTTTATTTTAGACCTAAAAATATACATACATTGAGGCAGTTTTGTGTATGATGGTGATAACCATTTTGGTTGGCCATGGTTTGTCTTGGTGTGTTGATGGTGGTGTTAGGACATAGGAACGTTGAGTCAATGAATGTGGTGATGGGAGTTGTTGGATGGAAAAGAAATTTGATTACGACAGTTTTAGAATTTTAGTACTCTTTGGGGGGAATTTGGACTTGTTACAGGTGAAAAATAAAGTTGCATTTGTTGTAGTCACTGAATCTAGTTTGTTCAATTAAGATAGGGTTGAGTTCAAAATTTTAAATCTCATTTATTGATATGAAAATTTTTATTATATCTTCATTTTCTGATTAATTAATTTTTTTAATTAATATCATTATAAAAAGAAAGGTATGATAAAAATAAATACATAGTTAATTGACAGATAATTTTTTAAAATAATGACAAATAAAGAAAGAGAGAGAAGTATAATCATATTGAAAATCTTCATTATTGAGGTTACTGATTTGTTTTATTAAATGGAAGAGTTTCTCCTCCTCACTTTTAACCCTTTTTTTGTTCATAAAAAGACAAAGAGGAACAAATATTTTTTTTAATTACAGATAAAATTGAAAAAAATGGGTGAATTATAATGCCTTTCATTAGTATTTATTTGACATTTGAATAAACAAACCTTTCAGCTTAAAATTACCCTTTTTTGTGCAATTACAATATTTAATTTTTTAAGAGTAAGTAGAATATTTCTTTTACTATTTTATTAAATGGTGGTGTCGGTCAGTCGGTAACTAGAAATTGCCAATTAAATATCCAACACGAAAGCACATGTGATTGTGAATGTATGAACCACAGGTATCATTACTGTGGTCCTTTCTTATCACAACTATTAATGTAACAGTCGGCACTTCACAATCAATCATTTTTTTTAACTAAAATATAATTTTTGTTTTTGAAAAATATAGTTAGCATTATTTAGTTGTTATATATATATATATATATATATCAATTTATTGTTTTAATTTTAAATTTCTATTTCTTTAGTATTTTATTTCAAATAATAAAAATGAATTATGCGTGGACTTGACATATAAGGGATTGAAGTTTTGGAAATATAAATTTGAGTGATTAAATTGATAAAATTTTCATCTTAATTTCTAACATGTTTAATGCAGAGAGAAAAAAAGATATAATTTGTATAATATAGACAGCTTTATCTTTTTCTTTGTCCATATATATATCTATATATTTGCAGATATGGCCCTACATGTAAATACATGAAGAAAAAAAAACTAATGTGGGTTTGGAGAAATTGTACTGATTGAATGATCCAAAAGGGATGAGTTTGTTTCTTTCTTGGCAAGTGACATTTATTTTTGGTAAGTTCTGTTTCAGATCCAATTTTATTCGAGCAAAGTTAAGTAAGATGATTAAGCAAAGTAAAATTCTTTCTAAAATTTTAATTCAAATATATTTTCGGACTTAGAACAGAATTTAGGATTGGTTAAGATAAAACAGTTTCTTAATTTTTAAATGTATAATAATAAAAGTGATGAGATTCGAGTATAATTGGTTAGAGTACATGTATATTAGAAAAGTAAAAATTATTAAATCAGTTATTAGAAATTTTATATATTAAAACTGAAAAAACAGCGTAGGGTCAGTACTTTTAATTCAATAAATTAAAATAATTTAATGAAGAGTCACTACCAATTTTGATTTAGATGAATTAGTTTTATAATTATACCAATAATAATTCCCTTGATCAAAGAAAAACAAATTAAATGTTTTATAAATTTTATAATTTTTTAAACTCTTACGAAATTCTTATATAAATATATAATTATTTTAGATATTTTTTATCAGTATATTTGTAATTTAAAAAACTCATATTGTATATATTTTTATTTTTTAACTTTATTTAACATTTTTTTATATACCAAGTATGCAAGAGTCAACAAATAGTTGAAGAGTAATTTTTCCCAAGTATTGAGATTATCAAAATAAAATTTACCTCTTCAACAAGGCTTACATTTTTTAACATGAGAATCGTTATACCTTAAATTTGAAGACTTTATATATTTTCCAGTTTGTGAATTTTGACCCAAAACTCATTAAGAACTTATTCAATTAGTTTTTATTAGACGATATTTTATGTCATTAACTTAATCATGAAACTTGTTAAAATGAATTACAAAATATTATTTTGATAATTTTGATAATTTATTAAAATAAATTTAAAAGCCATATAAGAAACATTATTTTTACATATAAAATAAAATTTATTTTGTAAAAATTATTTTAAACTTTCCTAAAAAATTATAACTTTTTTTGAAAGATCAACATTTTATTTTATTAACAAATTTTTTTACAATAAAAATAACGAGATTTAAATCTAAATTATGATATAGTAACTTTTTAACTAGCAAAATAAATTTAATTTCTGTATAACGTGTTAACAAACAAAAGATGAATAAATGAACAAATAAAAAAAAATTTATAGTTTAATTTTAATATAAAATCAATGTAAATCTTTGTACAATATCAATTGATTAAAAATTATATGAAATATTTATTATTAAGCTAATAATTTTTAGTTACATGTTAATTTGAAAGTGGATAAAAGTTTGAAATTCTTTTATTCTATTAATATATTTCAATTCAAGTACTCTTATATTTACTATATACAAAAATTTCGATAGTAAGAAGCAGATATAATAGTGGGAAAACAACTCTATAGGATTCGTCGAATGGATAAACTAAGATGTAGTTCTCAGCAAATTATTAAAGATGACAAAGCAGATTCTAGTTTGCTCCCATTCGTTTAATATGATTTGTCGAAAATATGTAAGATTACACCCACCTTGTCTTGGAGTGAGGATGATTAATTGACCAATATAAAATTATTTTTTTAAAATAAAATAAACTAAAAGAACAAAATAAATACAAAAGTTTAAAATAAAAATCTCACTAAAATAAATAAATAATTTAATTTTTATTATCAATTAAATTTGTTCATAAAAAAAATAAAAGATAATTTTGATGATATATAATATAAAAAAACATACTTGTACCACTTCATAATAATAAATATTCAGATACATTTTTTTAAAAAAATTGTGATGATTAAAATTGTTAAATGATTTTTAAAATTTTATAAGTATTTATAAAAAAATTAAATGTTTCAAAATATAAAAAATAAGATGTATTTAAATATTTATTACTATGTTGTAGTATGAGTATTCTTTCTTTAGAGAAGATCAACCCATTAAATCTTTTTTTTTTCCATTTTATGTAAAATCAAAAAAATGGGTCAAGCATGTCAACAAAATCTAAAATCCGATCCATTTTACCAAACTTCACAAATATTAAGAAAATATTTATCAGACATCTTAAATGGAATGGTAAAAAAAAGTAAAGATAGAAAAATAAAATAAAATATAATACATGAGATAATAAAAAATATAAAAAATAAAATATAAATATTGTATCATTATCATGAATGTCAGATTATATATGGTTCAACTAGCTATACTGAACCCATATTATTAACCCTACAAATCATAAATTTCAAATCCACTCATTTCTTTGCAGAGATAAATATAAATTTTTTAGTCTAAACATCACGTACCATCAAAAAGTTACATGGGGTCGTTTTCTCAGCATATAATATTTTAAATTTTTCAAAGAAAGTGAAAACAACAAAGTAACCATGGGCCACCTGGTTCAGCCGCTCCTAGGCTACCACCACTCCAACCGTACCCTAAAATATTCTCAATCATCAAAGAAAGAAGAAAAATACAAAAATCAAAGAAAGCATTGTTCACAGGCATGACATACCAACAAAGAAAGAAAAGAAGGAAAAACAAAAGCAATTGGAAATTAACAAAGAGTGAATAAGAAGGTTTGTTGCACAGCCAAATAAGTGAGACTATTTGGTGCATTTTGAAAGAGTCAATGCTTTCATACTTCCTTTCAAAAAACTTGGCATAGAAGATATATCCATATGAAGAAAATATAAGCTTTACTTAATTATTATTATTACTATTATATATATATATATATATATAAACTATATATTATTATTTACTTGGTTTTTAAACTTTGTTGCGTCTATTGCTATGACTTCTTACACTTCTTTCAGTCCTCAACAACAAGATGAGGTTCAATTCTCTGATGACAAACACTTTGCTCTACATGGAAAGATCTTGCTTCTTGTTTTCATCATCATCTTCTTTCTTGTCTTTGTGTTCATCCTCATGATACCATGTCTGAGGAAGCGTGCAAGGCGTTCTCATGAATCAGAAACAGATGAAGATTCCACTTCAGCCCAGAATAACACTTCTTCACAAAACTGGTACAGAAGAAGAAGAAAAGAAGATTTTGCACTATGCCAATTCACCATGCAACAGTAGATGTTATTGGAGCAAGATAAGTTCTTGAATTGAGTTTCATGTGAATATAGTTTTATTGAACAAATTGTTAATTTTGTTTATATTAATTGATATTTAATTTGTGGTTGTGACTATTTCCTGTTTTTTCATGTGTCAGTGTCATACTACACCTAATGGTATACACACATGCAACTAGTTGAATCATATCAACATCCTTTTATGTATTTACAATTTAGTCCTTGTGATATGAACCTATATATATTAATGTAGCTGGGTCGTTAACTCCGTTAATTAGTTATCTCTTCTGTTCTATTTTATTCCTTCAATATTTTATAGATATATATAGATATACTTATTTGTCTTATAATTGTTTGTTCTTCAGTGTTGAGTTATTGTGACTTGAGATTCGAGTGTTGATTTTTCTTTGGGAAATCACTGTTGCACTTGTACGCTTCTTTTTATTTGCACTTTTATTACACTGTTTAGGTGAAAAAAAGAAACCAAAAGAAAATAAAACAGTAATCATATTTGCAAAAACAAAAAGTGTGTACTATTTTTATTTACGTTGCTTTTCTTTTACATAATAAAATAAAAATATTCTAGATATATATTATTTTTATCTTTTTTTTTTTTAAACAAGTGTGGAAAATAGTGAACGAATTTCGATATGTATGTAAGTATTAATTTTAAAAAGAAAGAGAAAGAATATAAAAAATTGTATTTTTATTGTTGTAGTATATGTAATTCAATCAAAGTATAGTACTAAAATTCACATAAAAAAGTAGTATGTAAATAACTTTGTTTTTTTGTTTTTATTTTTGCATCAATGATAAATAATATGGATGAATTAATACAATTTGTATATCAAAATTTTCGCACTCTTAAATATTTTAGACTCTAATTTTTAGGTCTATTTAGTATATAAAATATTTTTATTTTAAAAAATTATATTTTTAAGAATTATAATTTTTAGAATTAAATGTTATAAATATATTTTTATGTTTAATTTTTTTTTTGAAAATAATATATCATGTATATGGTTAAAAATTTCTCATCTTTATATGAATATTGAAATTATACATTTTTTAATAAATATTGCAATAAAAATATAGTTCATAAATATTAATGAAAATGTTAAAACGTGTTCGATATTTTTTTATTTTTTATTTTTGAAAACAAAAAATAACGATAAATTTTTTTTAGTTTTATAATTTAAAAACAATATTTAAATTGTTTTTAAAAGCTACAAAAGCAAAAATTGTTTTAAAATGTTCTCAAAACACAAAACAGTTCAAGAGTGATCAATAATTGGGTAGTGGAAAGAGGGAGTCGAGAAAACAGTTTTTTCAAATTTTTAGACGAAACATTTTTTTTCTTTCCTTTTTTTTTGAAATTGTATTATAAAATTATTGTATATTATGAATTTTAAATATAAATAAAATAAAATCAAACAAAATCTTAACTTTTTCAAAAATATTCATACTAAATATAAAAAATTAAAATTAAAAAATTCCTATCGAATGCCTCTTTACATTTATATTATACTTTTTTTTATTATATTATTTATTATATTTATTATTTTCTATTTTTATTTCTGTCTTCCAAACGTTTATCCCATTTTTTTCTTAATGTGATGATTACAATTTCTTTTTTGATTACTAATGATTAAGATTTCAGCAAACGACAAAAAAAAAATTGAAATAACAAATGAAGTGAGAGCTGACACAAATTTTATTAAATTAAATTAAAACATTTCTTCTAATTTTTTTTTTCCAAAAACAGATATTTTGAATATGAGATTAAATTTAGATAATAAATACATATGTCTTAGGATGGTTATTGTAAAACAATTGATCAAATTTAATAACATAATATATTTATTTTTATTTTAAACATTTTATGAATTTTGTAGCCAGAGAGATTCCATTCTCTTTTTTTTTTCTCTCTATATATATAATCACATCATTCCTTTAAGAATAATTACAGGCTAGTAAATTAACTGAAAAAGCATAAAATATATATAAAAAAAAAGTTATGGCAACAATTTTATTTAAGTAAAATAAAATCTGTTTCATATATTTTATTTTATTTTTTTCTGTTTTTCTTAAAGAAATTAATAAGTACCTATATTTGGACCCGTGGAACGTTTTGATAAAAAACTGGAACCCAATTTATGAATTCTCAAAAAGAAGTTAGTATATATGTTAAACGATAAAATGTAATGATAAAGGATTCATTAAAAAGGGTAACTACTTTTTTAGGGCATTCATAAAAATAAAAATAATGAAGCATAAAAAAAATGAGATAAAAAAAAGTCATCAAGGAACTTTATTCATCCTCAACCTTAAAGTAAAAAAAGTTATGTTATGTATATACTGTTTACACTAGAAAAAAATAATATTTGGTAACAGTTTTTTTTTTCCGGTTGTTCAAATTGTTAAAATTTATATTTCTTTCTGGCCATTATAATATTTGAATAGTTATTAAATATTTTTAAACGGATAATTTTTAGTAAAAATATAGATTTATTATAAAAAAATTCAATAAAAATTAAAATTATCATTATTTATCTTTTAAAACTATATTAATTTTTTTGTTATTTAATATAATAATATTATATATATATTTTTAATATTTAACATAATTCCTCGATTTAATATATATATATATATATATATATATATATATATATATATATATTGTTACGTTATCCATTACACCTCGTGTTTATTTTACTCATTGGTATATATTTTTTAGTATTTAGATGTTATAAAAACAACATTTTTTAAATGAAAAATATCCATTCCCAAGAGGACTCAATTTTAAACTAATTAGAAAAACAAATGAATGAATAAAGCGAACAGAAAGAATAATTATAAACTGACCTTTGTATTTAATGATAATTATAATCACATTTTATATAAAAAATTAAACCCATTTCCTTTATTTTATGTCTTATTTTTAATATGTTGACATCCATAATTTTTTTAAAATTATATACCACCTTTTTATAAACAGATCATACTCATTAACAAGTTAAAGATATATAAGGAATTTAGTATAATTTTTCAATAAACACAGTGTAAGATATATAAGGAGCTCAGTATAATGACTGCTGACAAAAATTATTTCAACTTTATGGCAAGGTAACAATCATTCTACGAGGCTTCGGCAAAGTGAAAGAGAGGGAAAGAAAATAAATAAATAAATTACATTTCCATCTCTTAAATTTTAACATATTTCATCCTATATTTATTTTTTTAATTTTATATCAACCTCTTTTAATTATATAAAAATGATCAAAATAATATTATATATAGAAAAAATATAGCATAAACTTTTGTTAAACTTTAACAGGGATGGGAGTTTAATTTATTCAAAAGAAAAACATAAATAGAACGCATAGTTGAACGAAGCGCATGCATAGAAACTAACCGAAACGCACCAACAATATAAATGCCCATTTAATTGAACTTTTTTGTTAGAAAGAGATGTTAAAAAATGAAGAATATGGAGGGTTGATGAAGATAATATCTGGAGACAGAGCACTAGTTGCAGCTGTCTATGTTTTGGGTCCCTTGTTCTGGTGTGTAATCTGAGCCTGATGCATGCAATGATGCAGAGTGGAGGAAGATGCTGAATGGGTTGCCCCATGTGTGTACTTGTACTATGCTCTGTATGCGTAGGTGAATCAGCATCTCTCTTTTTTTTTTTTTTTTTGGTCAAAGGGAAATGCTGTCTAAACTATAAAGTGATGGCACCTAAAAGAGCTTACCCTTTTGTCATATTCTATCACTCACCTAAGAATAGAAATAGAAATGGGTAACATATGAGAATTTTTTAATATATTTAAAGTTAGGCTATTTAATTTGTTTAATAAATAAATAAATATGTATTTATTAACTTTTTTAAATAAATAAATTAGGTTTATATTAAAAAGAATGTTTAATATATTTAAAAATATGTTTATTTTTATATATTAATATATTTATATAATTTATAAAAAAGTTTAATTTTAAAATAAGAATTTTAGATAGTTTTTTTTATCTTTAAAATAGAATTTTTTTTCTACTACTTTTATTTACTTTTACAGTTTCAGAATTTCACATCACATATTTTCAATTCTAAGTAGAATGTGATTTATTTTTGTCTAAGCTTTAATTTTTAAAGTGATTTTGTGTAAGAAAAATATGTTATATATAATACATTATATAGTGTAATATTTTAAAATAAATAATTTTAAATTTTTTATTATTATCAAATTTATCTGAGTTTTATTATAAATGTTGTGCATATTACTTTATTATTTAAATAGATGCTCTATATTTTATTTTAATTTTTGTGTGTATCGAAAATTGATTCTGCATATATAGATGTTTTATATTTTTTAATATGTGATTATATTTATATATAATTAATACTCAATATACATGCTTTAAAATATTTTTATTTGTAATGATGTAGATTTTTTCCACTAGAAAATCTTAAAACTATTGATATTTTTTTACAAATGGTATCAATAAAATTTTGTTTGTCTTGCTTTACAACTTAAACAATTGTTATTAAAATATATTTTATAAAAAATTTTAAATTTATAAACCTTTAAAATTAAATATATAGAAAAAAAAGAGAAAGAAAAAAAAGGAAAAGAGAGAGTGTATAGGTTTCTTTATCGATATTTTTATCTTTTAAATTTTAAACTTTACATCTTTTTGATCAATAATTTATATAAACTTTAAAATTATTTATTGATATTTTTGTATTATAAATTTTTAAACAAATTTATAGATCTGATCAATTTTAAAATAAATTAAAACAAGAAATGTCTATGATAAATAATAGACGCATTCTCTAACCTCAAAGTTTTTAAATAAATTAAAATTAAACATTCCTCTCAAAGCAACAATAAAATAACATTAAAATCACATCTCTAATCCTCCAATATCATGGATTGATTATTTAAATCAATAAATCTATTCAGGTTAATATTTTTAAACTTATATTCTAATAAATTTATAAAATTAATTTTAATTAAATGTCAATTTAAATTGATTATATAATTTATAGTAAAACTTTTTATATTTATTATGTAAATTTAAGTTTATATTTAAAAATGAAACCATATTTAGTTAAAAATAATTAAATATTAAAAATTTTCTTTAAAAATGTAAATTCAAACATATAATAAATCTTTTGAAGATAGAAAATTGATTTAAGGTGTCTTAATCTTCTATCTATCAATCATTTTGGTCCATACACATTAAGTAGCATGAATAATGTTAATGGAAATGTATATTTGGAACGTTGATTAAATGTCACATTTGATGGACATTAGACATGGAATTTGTTCTCCTGTCCATGCCAAGCAAGAAGATGTCGAATTTAGTTAGACAAGTGGCTCTCATGGAGAAATGAGTCGCTATATAAAAAAAAATAAAATAACATTCTTAAAATGATAGAACTCATTGTTATTCCTTCCAACAGTATATAATGATGGTTGTCATGGGCATAAAGAACGAGTTAACGACATAATTGATTTGATGGTGATGGAGGTTCTTGCATGAATTTAGGAAAGAAAAAACTAAGTGGTAGTTGCTGGGTTGGCTCTGGCCTTGGTTAGGTTTCATGGTTGGCGTAGATGAAATGGGATATGATGCGATTTCTAATTTTCTATTATTGCTAGGGGAGAGGTGTAGGTTAGTTTCGTTTGTAATTTTTTTGTTTTTTATTTATAAAACATTATTTTATTTTTATTTTTAAAGTTTTATATAAAATAAAAACAATAAAAAGTTATTTTTCACTAAATTTTAAAACAAAAAAAATAAAAATAAGATGATATTTTGATAAATAAAAATAAAATAAAATAAAATAAAATAAAATAATTTTTTTTTATAAATCAAGCAGTCCTTTAATATATCATGGTGGGTGGGTTGATGCCAGTTTAGGTGATATGGGTCATGGTGGTCTTGTGTCTTGGTGCGTTTTAGGTTATTAGGATAGAAGGTTTGACGTATTCATTGAATTGGGTAGATGTGGTTTGTTTGGTGGTGATTTAAAGGTACTATGGCTCCTTTGGAATGGAGGTTGTTTCTTCATTTTCTTGGAAAGTGTTTTGCTTGATGGTGGTTGTAGGTTTCACCATATATGTTTAGTTGTTGTTGGGGTTGAGATAATGGAATTTGTGGTGGAGATATGATTTTGGACATCATTTTCTAGCGGAGGAAAAAGTGAAAGGAGTCTGTGATTTTGTGAAGAGAAGAATAGTTTTCTAAGGACTAAAATGGCATCATTTTGATACTAAGTGTGCATATGCATTTTCATTCATGTTAAGTTATGCTTGTCAAGGTAAGTCTAAATTATTGATGGATGGAATATTTAAAACCTCTCTTATCTTTTAAGGACTAAGATAACCTACTCATAATTTATTTTATTAGTAAATGAATGGGGCTAAAGTCCAAAAGCAAAAACAGGAGCAAAATCCAGAAAGAGACTAATCCGGATGTGGAAATTTCATTATTATCCAATTCCGATCCTCTTTAATAAATAGAGAGGTCCAGTAGTTAAAAGAAAAGGATAAAAAATGTTTATATAAAACCCAATATATGGAAAAAAAAAAAGAGATAATGAAAAGAAAGAAATGAAGGGGAGTATTACTCATTGTTATGAGCATCAACTAGTCTAACTATGTGAGGTGGAGGAGTGGAAGTTTGCATCTTGATTTTCATATCCCAATTAGTGAGGCTTTGAGAAAAAGTGAATATTACACTCTCTTATGAGGATCCTTTGTAGCTTTAAAAGAGAAAAAATCACTCCATTTTCAAAAATTCTTTTTAAGTTAAAATTCAATTTACTTAACATAGCTGCTACAAGGAAGAGCTGTTTGTGAGTTTTCATTACATGACTAAAGTAATGGAACCATTTTTATATAATATAAGATATAAATATAAGCAGATAAATTAACGAGTTTGGCACAAAAAAGCAATTTTTTTATTGAATTGGGCCTAGATATATGTTGGGTTACGTAGGGATTAGGATTTTATTAATGACTTTTAAGGTTATAATTTGTGATTTTTGTAAATGACCCAATTAGAGTTCATTATTCATATCATTAGTATTGATTGCTTAATAATCGGGTTAGAAGATATATGAATTAGTTAATAATTTGGTATATTTCCAGCTTTTCAAATTATATATTTTATTAGTCAATATGTTATACATTGTCAACCGGCATAAAATGGTGTAAAAATTTTAGTGGTAGGAATGATTTTCCATAACTAAAAAAGGAACTACATTCACACTACAAGTGCATAGAATGTGTTATTTATTTATTTTATGTTACACGTGTGAATTAGATGTAAATAAGTTTGATAAATCCACATCCGCATAGTGTTGATCATTTATGTAGATCCATTCCTTATATTTTTTATGATGGTTTTAACTGTCGTAAAAGTAAAAAATTAAAATTTTTATTTAACCATTGCAAAAAGTAAGAAGGTTATCAAATAAGTGCACTTGGGTGTGACATTGACATAAGTACATTTTGAATGAATGTTCACCTTCATTTTCACTTACAACTTACATACCAAACTGATTAATAGGAGAAATAATTGACCCAGATTAAGCTCTAGAATCCAACTGCTACATTTTCTGCTAATCTTTTTATTTTTCTTCAAATTTGGCTAACCAGATATGATTAAGCCATTACAAAAATTATCACTTTTATTTTTTTAATAATAAACAGGGCCCAAAGGCCAACAAAATTGATCATTTTGTAAGCATGTCAACTAACAATCAAACAAAAACAAACCGAAGTCCTTTGCTATTCCTAAAATGTATACGTTAAGAAACATGGGTCTTCATAATTTCTCAACATTTTCAAATTCAATAAAAAAATTATCATCATATAGCAAACAAGACTTACATGGAACTACATCTCATTTTTCTTTTTATATATATCTTATCTTATCATTTCATGTATCATATCTAATCTTTCTATTTTTTCTTCTTATTTCTCTCATTTTACTTTATACACCCTAAAATAAGATGTAAGAGTATCAAAATTTTTCGATCAATTAACAATCCTTAGTCAATATTAAGTATTAACAAAGGCTGATCCATCCAAATTTAAATCTTACATTTTCCAAGAAGGAAGCATCAAAACAGTAATCATGTAGACATTAAAGTTTTGATAGGTAAACATAAGAACAGTGTCCTACATCCGAATGTATCTGGATGTGGACCGTCCGATCTCTTTTTTTTTTAAAAAAAAATCTCAGCCGTTGATCCATGGATCTAAGGGATGTTTCTCACTCTTTGTGCATACGGATATCACGGCTCTTATAATCTGACACATCCTTAGCTGGATTTTGAACCATAATTGGAAGCATTCATCTGTGTTAATTATAATATTGATGGTGAAGATTCACAAAAAGCACCAGTCTGTTTTTCTGATTAAAATAGAGGCTACTCAACATTAAATAGAACTCTAACCAGATTGAAAGATGTAAAGAACTAATTCCTAAAATTGCCTCATTTTTTTTACTACAATATGCTTTATTTTATAAATCTCAGAAAATGATACTGCCAACCAATATGGAAGTGAGTGGAACTGTGAGGTTGTCATCAAGCTCTGTGCTAATAGGAAGGGACTCCACAATTGCTGAGACAACAGACACAACTAGAAAACTTAGAACCAATTTCCAGCTTCCCTCAATAAATCCAAATGAGGAAAAATACCACATATACCTGTCAAAACACTATTTATTAATAGGAGTATAAATTAAATAGGTTATCACTTGGAGGGGAAAATAAAATAAAGCAATATAAGTCCATAAAAGGTATCTTCTTACCCAATAGATGTTAAGAATCCAGCAAATGCCATTGCAATTGAACCAGCATAGGACTTGTTTTTGTTGTATGGTATCTTTTTACCACCAAAACGCCTCCCAACAATGTCAGCTATGCCTGAAACAGCATATTAAGAACAGGAATCAGATCCAGCCCTTCTAGGGAGTAATAGGATAAGGCTTCTCTGCTCCTAATGGTGATATAGAGGCGATCTTTCTATTTTGTTTTTCTTTTCCAAATTGACTGTGGCAACATTACCATCTCCTGCACAAAGATTACATATTGCAGCAATCGAAATAGGTGAAGTTCTCCAGTATATTATGGATGCCAAAGTAATTGTTGTGACATAATACAGTGGTCCTTTAAGAAGTTCCCTGGTGCAGAAGAAAAACTGATAACAAATGAAGAAATAATGTAATGACATGTAATCAATTACCATTTAATGGAAATTCAAATAAAATGTTTATTTTATTATCAAGAAGGAAATCTCATAAACTCAAACATATAGTTGGAAATTTATGCCCTTACCCAAACCTTTTTCTTTATACCATGCATAATTACATACAGTGAAATACATCCATCTTGTTTGGTCTGGACTGATCAGTATTAGAGGAAGGCTGATAAGAATTTTGTAGGAAGTCATTAAAAGGAATCTCATGGCAAATAATATCTCAGTATTTGGTTTTTGATGAAGTCTAATGATACTGTGTGATCCATATAGCCAACGTCACTCAGTAGAATAAGGCTACTGTTGTTGTTTGGATTGATCAGCATCAACATGACCATTTGAGAGTATGATATATATTTTGTCTACACAGAATTAATTGTAGAGCAAGCTAACTTTTAACTGTTTCACATATTCAAATATTCTCACTGGGGTTTATGTGTACAATATTGCAACCTGTAATCTCCAAATCTGCTCATTGATTTCACCGTGGCCTCATCTTTCCATATTCCAAGTCCAATTACAAGCATCCGAATTATATTAACTCCCGGAACGAGAGCAGCAAAGAATGATGCCCTGTTGTCTGTACTGTAATAATTGAAGAAAGGTCATTCATGATCAACAAGGGAAAGGGTAACAGAACTTTGAACAGGCTCATAATTTATAAACTATACAATTACCTGAATAGTGGCCAGCAGAGCATGAACATCAGCCCAATGCTTATATGTACAAGTTTCCTATTTAATTTCTAAACATAGAAAAAGTAGTTGATGAGAATTCTGCAGAAGCAAACTGGATAAACATGTAGAAAACAGCAACTTGGCATCAATTAAACGACAAATAACCTACAAAATTCCATGATCTGCTTTGAAAGATTGCAAAGCACAATATGAAAAACAACCAATATAATGTACAACTCTTTACTTCTAAAATGACAGATGTGAGACATCAGTCATAGAGGGAGTCAGCAATAGAGCAAGTACTAATTTCTCGTTGGAAATTAACATGATGGAGGTGAGGGGGTTGATAACAGCACCCTTTGAGCAAGCTCCAACAATCTCTCTGAAAGTGCATGAGTGCCCACATGACCTAGCCCTTGATAGGAGCAGCCCCTTCCATGATATGATTAATAGGAAATTCATAATTCTTTCAGGTCTAAGCTTCACTTTGGTCACTATTTTATTTTCCACTGAAAAAATCCCACATTTCATCTACTTTGAAATGACATTCCTCAAACAAATAATTTAAATTCTCACGATCCAAAAAAAGCCATGTAATTTTTACAAAACATTTTCTCATAACTTAATTTTTTTCCCTCTCTTTCTCTGCATCACAACAAGTCATCATCCTATGTAGCGCTCATCTTTCTTGTCTTCCTATGTCTCTCATAACTGAAAAAAATGTTTAACAAATATGGAGTAAGGATATAATTTGTCTTCCAAAAATCTGGGAACTACATTACCAATGCTGATCTTGCCATTGTTCTAATACACATGGACAATACATTGCAAGAAAATTGACACTTCCAACAAGCCTCTATAGTTGTTACTCAGTTAGCACGAAATTCCACAACACAATATGATTTTATTCAACTTAACCCCACCCCAAAACAAAAAACACAATCTTTCAGTTATAATCAAAGAAAAAAAGCAGAGAAGTGAGATATACAGTAAGACCCACCTGGTCAAAGAGGCCTCTTTTTGCAGTTTCTTGCCACAATCTGAGGAAGGACAAAGCAACAGCGCCCGAAAGAGCAGTAGCATAGATGTCGGAGACAAGAGGAGCATGGTGGAGCATGGTGGATCGAGGTGGGGTGGAGAATAAGAAAGGGGAAGAAGAAGTGAAGAAGAGGGAAGTGGGTTTGGGTTTGGGTTTGGAGACAAATGGGGCAGAAGAATGGATGGTGGGTGTGAGAAGAAGAGGGACAGAAGAAACATAAGTAGCAGAGTCAGACCTTTGTAACAGTGTGTTGCTCCTAATAATCATGTTGGAACTGGTAAACATTAGATTCCTTGTCAATTTGCATCCTGTCATTTGATTTTCCAACCTCTTTCGTTCACAATAGAAATTCCAAACTGCTATTGCACACAACCTGCTCCAGATACTCTCTCTGCTGTTTAGTTAATTAATAGTAATACACATCTATTTTTATTATCTTATTGTTATTTTTTTATTTCACTCATCAGTGAAAATATTTGTTTTTTTGTGAAAACTCAACCTGCTCCAGATAGACTCTGCTATTTAGTTAATTAACACACATCCTATTCTACAATTTATCTTTATTATCTTATTATTTTTCTTATTTCACTCATTAATTCATTAGTTAGTGAAAATATTTGTTTTATATATATATATATAAACTGTTTGTGCAGTGTTAAATTTAAAATAAATAAAAGTGAGAAAGAGAAGAGAAAAAGATGGAAAAAAATTTATCATAGAATTTTATCATGTGTTTGAATACAGGGTTTCAAGAAAGATATTTATTTTATGAAAGGATTTAAAATATTTTATTTGGATTAAAATATTTAAAAATAGAAAATTATAATTAAATAAAATTTAAGAATTTATAATTCCATCTAATTAAATAAAATTATTAAAATTCTCTTATTATAAATTCAACAATTCTTTTATATTTTACTTAATTTTGAAGACATTTTATAAAATATTCAACAATTCTTTTATATTTTACTTAATTTTGAAGATATTTTATAAAATAATTTAATCTTAAAATTATTATAATTTAAATTAATTTTAATTTATTTTTAAATTTTAATATATAACATTAAACGAAAGATATTTTGATGTATGAGTCATATACATGACCATCAAGCTGTAGACAATTCCATTTGTTTAATTTTTTTTTTAATTTGATTTATTTAATAAATAAATAAATTTAGATTTATTAAAAAGTTAAATCAGGATTAAACTTAAAAAAATCATTTAATTTATTTAAAGATTTATTTATATTTATGTACTATATATTTATATTTATTATATTATTTTAATATATTATATTTATATAATATTAATATATTTACCTAATTTATTAAAAATAAAATTTTTTTAATTTCAAACAAAAAAAATTCTCAAAATAGAATTCTTTGTAGCCAATTTTATCTACTTCTACTTATGAGACTACTACGATCCAATTCTTACTTTTATTCGATAAAATATTATATAAGAATATATTATATGTAACACATGATTTAATGTATTCTTAAAATAATTAGCTGTAAAATTATCTAATGTTAGATAATTTTGCTTTATTTATTTTTTTTACAAATAATACTAGTAGGGGTTGATTGTTAGATTTTATAATTTAAAAAATATTAAAATATATCTTTATAAAAAATTTTAAGCTTATGAACCTTTTAAATAATTTATATATATATATATATATATATATATATATATATATTTAGATCTATTTAATAATTTTTTTATAATGTAAATTTTAAGTTTACAAACATTTTTAATCAATCATTTATATAAGATTTAAATTTTTTTTATTTGATAGACTTTAATTATGTTAAACCTTAAAAAAAAAATTTTTTGATAGATCACATACATGAATTTATATTTCAAAATTTACAAATAAAATTAAATTTAAACTTAAAATCTAACTTGATTCTACCTATTTTTATCTTGATCTCGTTATCAAAACATATCCACTCATATTTTCGTTGATGTTGGACAATTAACATTTTAAAATTTAAATAAGGCTATAAAGATGCTATCAAATTTCTTCCTAATATGATATGATATTTATTATTAATAATAAATTTATTTATAATAATTAATTTATTTTTATTTATAAACTTTATTTAAATTTAAAAATACTTATATCATAGATAATATGTTTGTTTGTAAAAATGTTCAAATTTTAAATTTATAAATAAATATATTTAATCATAATTAAACATGTAAAATATTAATATTTTAATTATTCTATAAAATAAATTAATCACAATAAAAAAATTTATTTAACTTCTTCATCCATATGCATAGGTGCACCGGTGAAGTATCATGTAAATGTCATTAAAAATAATAATATTTAAATGAGTGGTTCATATTGATGAATTGAAAATGGTTAAACAAGTAATGCAAGCCATTTCTGAAAATTGCAAATAAATCCTTTGGCTTTGAAACTTCAGGTGAGAAGCTTGGGTTTGTTGGACCCACTCATTCGGTTAGTTCAATTGTTGGAAGAAATCAAATAATGGATATAATTGATAAAACTCATCTTATTTTTTTTTTCTTACATATATATATATATATAATCTTACATGTATATATTTATTTTTTTCTCCATTCCAATTTCAAAAATGAACCTCTCAACTTTGGAAGAAGATCCACTTTCGATATATTCATAGGGCCACAAGTTGAGAAACTGTTTGTGTTTTGCATTTAGGATCCGTAAATTAATCTTTTGACAACTCTCACTCAAATTTTAATATTATATTGTAAGATGATGTGCATAATAGCATTATATTAAAAAAAATGTGTGTTTATAATGTAATTTATAAAATTTAATAATTTCTTTTAAAATAAAACTTACAAAAACAAAAGTTAGCAAATTTAATAGATATATAATTAGAATATTTTTCCTCAAAATGAAAAGATATCCATCTTTGATATATATAAAAAGATTCGTATTTGATATATATATATATATATATATATATATAAGTAAAAAGTTGACCATATAATGTTTATGTCAATGTCCAATATATTAATTGAATATGTTGTCAATATGTCATATGTTCAATAAATCAAATTAATTAACCTCGTGTATTATGCTATCTTGAATTTGCTTGTTAAACACTTTAACTTTTTTTAACTCTGCAGCTATTGATACAGCACAAATTACATGGCCCAGATTATGTTGTTCATCATTTCTTCAACTATCACGTTGCCTCATATATATATATATATATATATATATATATATATATATATATATATATATATATTAATATGACTCCTTTTTTATTCATAATAATAAAATAAATAAATAAATTAAATTAAATAAGATAAATAATAATAATAATAATAATAATAGAAAAGTGAAAAATAAATAAATAAAAATTATAAAAGATTAAAACTATTATAAAAATAATTACATATTAAATAAATAATAAAAGAATAACTACAAGATAATAAAAAGGTAAATTTAATTTTTAAATATTTTCATTTATTTTTTAATTTGATTTTTGTTTAGTACATAAAAAAAGAAAAATTAGAAGAAGCCAATAAAATGACTAAAGTAAGAATTTAATATTTGATTATGAGAAATTAATAATAATATTTATAATAATGATAATAAAAATAAAGTAAATTGATTTAAATAGAAAGTTGTTGAAAGAAAAAAATAGAAAAAAATAATAATAATAAATAAATAAATAAATTATATAATAAAAAAAATACAGAATTTTTTTTATATATATTTTTTAAAATTATATTTTAATTTGTTTCAATAATAAAATAAAATTAAAATAAATACAACATAACATAACAGATGAAAAAAAAATGAATTTTTAATACTATACTAGTGATTAAATTAACAATTAAAAATAATTAATAATAATAAATAATAAAGATAAATAAAAATAAATCAATTCATAAATTATTTTAAAAGGTAAAATAAAAAATAAAAAAATATAACAGATAAAACCTAGTATTTACATATATATATATATATATATATATATATATATATATATATATGCATCTTTCTCTTAAACGAAGAATAAATAAAAATATAACATAATTAATATATATATATATATATAATGTAAAAGTTTTAAGTTATCATCTAATCATAAATTTTTATATAATTAAATGTTATTAAGTTTTATAATAATTATTTTAAAAATTATATCAAATATAATTTTTAATTTATTAATACTAATTTAAATATCATATATATTATATCAAGATTAAACCCATAAAATAACCTATCCACGCCGAAGGTATCTTGATGGTCAGACTAGGTGAATTTTGCAATGCACTATAGATAAGATGGTAAAAGTGACCAGGTGTTATTTTGAAGAATAGCTCGTAGCCAAGATTTTGATTCTAATGTGATTAAAAAAGAATTAGAAACGATTTTATGTAATAAATAATGATAATTTTAATTTTTTTTCAGATTTTTTTTATAAATTTATATATTTTAATAATAATAATTTAAATTATATAATTAATAAAATTTAATATATTTTATATCAACTTATATAATCATAAAAAAACTATTTTTTAGTGTGCCAATCTTCTCATTCCTCCCTCGTTCTTGTCTTCCTGTCCATGCTTCAAAAAATTTGGCATAGTAGTGAACCGGTTGTATCACAAAAATCAAACAAATATACATATATTTTGGATGATCTTTGATAGATTGATAATGTAAAAACTCAAGTGCAATAATTAAACTCATAAAAATATAAATTAATACAATTTTATTACAATTTACTCTTATATAAAGAAAATTAAATGCGTTTAGAAGTAAGCTTTTTTATTTTATTCTCTTCTATTAATAAATTTTAGAATTTTAATTAATTAAATTATTTATTTATAATAAAATGTTCTCAACCCACTAATTACGATCTTCAAAACAAATAATTGTTTATAAAGATAAAGTATCTAATATATTTTTTTAACTCATAAGTATATAAATTTCCTATTCATAGAATCCTCATTTTATTAATAAAATTATAAATAAAATAAATAAACTATTTTGATATTACATTTATTAAGACTTTAAAATTATATCTAAGCAAAAAATATTAAATGGACAATATATTAATAATTTTTTATTTTCTCTTTTAAAAAGGGAATCATACACCCATGTCCTAATTTGTCTGACAAGGTGGTTTCATCAAATGCCAGCATAGCAGGATTGGAGTGCTTCTGGATTTAGATTCAAATGAGGATTCCATGTACATATGCGAACATGACCTTCGTTGGGATCCTTCTGGAGTAGTTATTAAATTCATAAAAAAATGAAAATATTTTGTTTTTATTATTAAATTCAGTGACTGGGTTCCAGTATGAGATAAGCACGCCAACCCATTATGGTATAATATTTCTGGCGAATCTGCCTGTAAGCAAATTGCTCTTTCTAAATGACAAAATTGACATGTGTTTTTTTCCTAAGAATATATTACAGGTATAATTTTCTAATCAAGTTTGGATTCTTAAATGAAATCTTTTATTGATAACATCCCACAGAGGAAAATTTCTTTAGAAAAATGAAATTAATTAATATGTTCTTTGTGAATAATTAATTTTGTTCGTATTTATAAAAAATTTAAAAAATAAAAAAAAATAATAAAAGATAAAAAATTGATTAGTAAAAATTAATAAGATAATAAGGATAAGGAAGTTATCTTTTATAGGGGATAGTGACTGTCAGTTTTTGTTTAGTGGGATAATGGAAGAGTAGTTAACAGAAAGTGAGATAGTGAAAGAACATTTAAGGGGAAGTGGAAGAGTGATCATGACAGTTTTTGTTTAGTGAGATAATGGAAGAGTAGTTAACAGAAAGTGAGATAGTGAAAGAACATTTAAGGGGAAGTGGAAGAGTGATCATGACAGAGTACTTACACATTTACACATATACACCGATGCACGCAGAGAGATGTACGTACGTGAGAAAGAGCACTAAACATCATACACCAAGGAGAGAACTAGGAGCAATCAAATTCAAGCTTCGAAACTAGTTTAAAATTAACTTTGTGAATCCTGTTTGATTACTCTTTTTCTTTCATATGAGGAGTCAAGCGGTGTTAATTGAGTGGTTGATCCACCTTTTTGACACCGTTTGATTTGTAAGGGTTTATTGAGTAGCCATTTGCTACCTTGAACCCTATGCATTTCTTTTCAAAAATTTAAAAAGGCAAAAAAAAAACCGTCTTTTTTCTCGTTTATTTCATAAAATAAATAAATAATTTTTTTAAACTTATATATTAACAACACAAATCAATAAAAATATTTTTTATTTGAGTGAAATAATTTTTTTTGAAAGTTAATGGTATCCATGCATAATTAATTAGAAGGTAACCATTTTAATGGACGTCATAGGATGCTAGTACCTTCCCTATGCGTAAATAACTTCCGAACTCAAACTGGTTTCAAAGATCATAATTCTTAATTTTTTCCAAAATTTTCTTTAATAAATTTTGGTGGCGGCTCCTCTATTTTTTTAATTAAAAGCTTTTGTTCGCCGTCCCGTCGTGATCCCGGTTGCGACAGATGGCGACTCCACTGTGGATATTTTCGAGAGTTAAGCCTAATCTAATTAATTGTGCATGTTCTCTTTAACTTTATTTTTATTTATTTTACTCTTTTTTTATTTTTATGTAAATATTGTTTATTCTTTTTTCTATCTTGTTCGTGGTCATTGTGCTTGTATATATTCAATGTTGTGATTTTTTTTTCGTATTCGTTATTTTCGTATATATTCAATGTGATTTTTTCCTCGTGTTCATTGTGTTTGTATATATTCAATATTGTGAACTATAGGGTGTTTGTATATATTCAATGTTGTGAACCATAAGATAGAAGACTTTCTGCTGTATATTATTGGTAGCTTGATTGTGTTGCAAATGGGGTTGGGTAGTTTTAGATTAAAAGGTTTGTATGCTCCCTTTCACACAATTCACTCTCACTTACCTCACACACTTTTTGGGCTCTATACCCGAGCCTGTGCGAACTTAGGATTAGCGGGTGTCTTGATAGTTGCTATTGAGGGGCTTCATGCCCACTTGGTAATTGTTAAGTCATCACTCAGAGTGTTACTGGTATCATGAGTTAGTCATCTTGAGAAGACATTTCCCTATTTATGACTGCTTCAAGAACTGGGTCCTTGTCTATATGATAAAGACAATCTGAGGGCTATGATAATTTGTGAGTTGTCTAGATCTACCCATGAAACCATGCACGTAGACAGAACTAAGCAACCTTTATGATGTGAATATTAGTAATATCCTTCCTTAGTTTTTCACCTGAAATAGGACACATGGGTAGCATGTTTCTTTCTCTTTATCTTGCACATGTATATTCACATATCATCATATTATAACATGAGCATAGTCGATCACATTGTTATCATCATTTTTGCACCGAAAATAATACTAAATTTTTTAAAATTTGGACATGAATCTCAATCATAATTTTTTTTAATTTGTAGGTATATTCAGTTTTTTTTGGGACTTTTAGAAAAAATAAAAAAAAATTCATGCATTTTTTGGACATTTAAAAAAAAAGAAAATAAAAATAACATGTTCGTTAATTTCTTGTTTGGTGCATTCAATTCTTTTCGTTGGGTTTTTAGAAAAAAATAACAAAAAATTATTATATAAGTCCAAACATTTTTCTGTAGATTTAGATAAAGGAAACAAAAAATAACATGTTCATGCATTTTTTTGATAAATCTGTTATCACATGTATACATAAAAAATCAAAATCACATGTTAGGTACGTTCAGTTGGACTTTTCGAAAATAAAAAAATTTTTCTGGACAATTGGAAAAAAACAAAAATAACACGTTTATGTATTTTTTTTAAATCACATCCTAGGTATATTCAGTTTTTGTTTCAGTATGAGCTTTTAGAAAAATAAAAATTTTGTGTATATTTTTTACATTTAAAAAAAACAAAAATAACACGTTCATACATTTCTTTTGAATAAAAAAAAGATCACATCCAAGGTATATTCAGTTTTTATTCAGTTGGGCTTTTCAAAAAAAAAAAATCTGAACATTTAGAAAAAAAAACAAATAACACGTTCATACACTATTTTTACATAAAAAAAGATCACATCCAAGGTATAATAAGTTTTTCTTCAGTTGGGCTTTTCGAAAAAAAAAATTCTAAACATTTAGAAAAAAAAAAATAACATGTTCATGCACTTTTTTTTACATAAAAAAAAAGAGATCACATCTAAGGTATAATTAGTTTTTATTCAGTTGGGCTTTTCAAAAAATAAAAAAAATTCTGAACATCTAGAAAAAAAAACAAATAACACGTTCATACACTTTTTTTACATAAAAAAAAGATCACATCCAAGGTATAATCAGTTTTTATTCAGCTGAGCTTTTCGAAAAATAAAAAACATTCTAAACATTTAGAAAAAAGCAAATAACACGTTCATGCACTTTTTTTTACATAAGAAAAAAAGATCACATCTAAGGTATAATCAGTTTTTATTCAGTTGGGCTTTTCGAAAAATAAAAAAAAATTCTGAACATTTAGAAAAAAAATAAATAACACGTTCATGCATTTTCTTTAAAAAAAATCACATCTTAGGTATATTCAGTTTTTATTTCAGTTGGATTTTTCGAAAAATAAAAAACTTTTCTGAACATTTAGAAAAAAACAAATAACATGTTTATGCATTTTCTTAAAAAAAATCACATCCTAGGTATATTCAGTTTTTGTTTCAGTGTGGGCTTTTAGAAAAATAAAAATTCTATGTATTTTTTTCTTTTGACATTTAGATAAATAAACAAAATAATATGTTCATGCATTTTTAAACTTTTTTTAGTATATTCATTTTTTTTTCAGATAAACAAAAAAAAAACAAAAATAACATGTTCATACATTTTTTTTTAAAATTTTATACATAAAAAACAAATCGTATGTTAGATACATTTATTTTTCTTTTACTTGGGCTTTTAGAAAAATAAATAATTTTTTTTAACATGTAAATAAACAAAAAACAAAAACAACATCTTTATGCATTTTTTTATCATAAAAAAGGTTACATGTTTAGATATATTTTTTTTGTGTCTTAGTTGGGCTTTTAGAAAATAATTTTTTTTATGCATTTTGTTGAATATTTGGATAAACAAGAAAAAAAAAAGATAGCATGATCATACATTTTTCCACATTTATAAATAAAAAAATCACATGTTTAGATACATTTTTTATGTTTTAGCTCGACTTTTAGAAAATAAAAAATGTTATGCATTTTTTTGAATATTTAAATAAACAAAAAACAAAAATAACAATGTTCATACATTTTTTTCTCCACATTTATAAATCACATGTTTAGATACAATTTTTTTTTTGTACCTTATTTGGACTTTTAGAAAATGAAAAAAAATTTATGCATGTTTTTTTGAATGCTTAGATAAAAAAAACAAAAACAACATGTTCATACATTTTTTTTTTCTTTCACATTTATAATTCACATATTTAGATACATTTTTTGTGTTTAGTTGGGCTTTTAGAAAAAAATTTATACGTTTTTTTGATATTTAGATAAACAAAAAATAAAAATAACACGTTCATACAAAAAAATTATATATTAGGTGCGTTCATTTTTTTTTTATTTTTTTTTTGAATTTTAAAAAAATAAAAAATAATCATATAGGTTCATGCATTTTTTTTGTACGTTTTAAAAAAAAAATACAAAAAGAACATATTCATGATTTTTTTTATTTTTTTTACACACAAAAAAATATATAACATGTTAGGTACATTCATTTTTTATTTTCATTTTTTTTGTTGGCATTTTAGAAAAAAAAATTTCATATAGGTACACGCATTTCTTTAGACATGTAGACAAATAAAATACAAAAATAACATGTTATATTAGAAAAAATTTAGTTTTAGTTGGACCCTTTCATATAAGCTCATTGACACGCTCGTCGTAAACGCGCAAAAATAGTTTCTAGATTTCCCCCAAACTATTGGTATAGTATAAGGTGCAACCTAGGTCATCTCCCAAAGACCATTTCAAATTCTTAAGCAAATAAGGAGAAAATTAGAACAAGGGGGTTTTGTAAAGATGTGATATTGAGTGCTAAACACAAAATACAGACTGAAATTAATTTCACTTAACAATTATCAACTCAAGGAATTCAGAGGCTATTTTCATAACTAATCATTGATCACTAAAATCATGCATTGTGTTTATCAACCTAGGATCATCTGGAACCCCTACAATGATCCTTGAATTCTCTACTGAGAAACCTCTCAGAATTTAATTGATTATGATCAACAAGATTTAGTAACCACTTAATCTTTTATCTAAACCAATTTTACAATCAGAATTCAGTTGAAGTAAGTAATAAAATGAAAACCTTCAATTCAATTACTTAATTTCTACTCTTCAAACTTTTGGAAAATGATTTACCAATCAAAAACCAATTATAAATCAATTATACATTAACCAAAATACGTCAACCGATCAAACTTTGATTAAAGAATAAAATTGAAGAATATAGTGAAGCAGAGTAGAAACCACTTAATATGCACGTAAATAAAGATCAAGACCTCAAAGTTAAAATGAAAATAGCTTGAATCCTTAAATTGAAACTACAAACCTAGCCTTCCATGAAGGAGGCAAACTAACAACAAAGAAAGAGGCAAACTAACAACAAATAAATCCTAAGCCTTCCATGTAGGAGGCAACTAACAACAAATAAATCCTAAGCCTTCCATGTAGGAGGCAACTAACAATAAAGAAAAGCTAAGCCTTCCATGTAGGAGGAAAACTAACAAGAAAGAAAAACTAAGCCTTCCATGAAGGAGGCAAAACTAACAAGAAAGAAAGAAAGGAAGAAAGAAAGAAAGAAAGAAAGAAAGAAAGAAAGTGGTATTGGAGTTAATCTCCAAAATGGTGTGTGTCTCCTCTTGCAAACCCTTCTATTTATAGAGGATTTTTGAGGCATCGTCTTCAGAAAGTCACCAACTAGGATATTACTTTTCTACCCTTTTCTTGCTTTCACATGGGCTTTATTGAAATTGCAAAACACTTTTGAATTTTTGCCACCAATGAGCACAACAATTTTGACTTTCTTGCACCGCAATTTCAGATGTTCACATGTCCGAATTAGAGCTTGACTTCTGAACAAAAGTTGTAGCCCTGGATCTTAGCTGTCCAACAAAGTTGATTTCATCTCAATATGACTTCTATATCTCAAGATATGGCCGGATCTTTGCACACTGTTCAAATTCCACGTCAGCAACACTATCTCATCTTTTGAGATAATTTCGGAGTCCTAAACATCCCATTTAGAATCTGCTCTTACTTTGTAACTATGGACACTTCTTTAAGCTTTCATTCAAGACAGATTTCATGATTTTTGGATGTCTACAACTCCTATTATGCTCAAAATACTATAATAGTGTCATTTTAATCGGGTAAGCAAAGAAATTCAATTAAACTTCATATGAACCCAAACTCATAAAATATGACAAAGATCACTTAATTGAACATATAAGAAGTCTTAATGAGATAAAAGTGAGAGATAATTATTTATGAAATCTATGCTTATCAAATTCCCCCACACTTATCTTTTGCACGTCTCGGGCAAACTTAAGTTAAGGATTGGTGACTATTTTTTTTTTTTTTTTTTTTTTGAAAGAACATCAAAGTTTTGAGTTGATTTCTCAAGAATTCACAAAATTTCATGAAGCATTCTTTCATCACATTTTTGAAAGTACTTAGAAAGGCAACTTTAATTTGAAAAACATAGATTGAGAAAGATAAAACCTCACATGATATATACTCTGAATCTCTCAAGTGTTTGATTTGGTAAGTGTTTCTCTCAAATTCAATCCATGAAAGATGAACTATCATAGGCTTGCATATCTTCTACTTCTCTACTACTATGTACACATGCAATGCACAAATCAAGAGGTCTTTATTTTGGTTCTAACGGGATTAGAAAGATGAAATGATATATTGAAGAGATACAATGTTAGACCAAGGAAAATGGTGAGGATTGAGAATTGATTGTAAGTGCAAGTGTGAGAAACAGATATCACTTCTTCAATTTTTTTTTTTCAATATAATAGTTTATTTATTAATTTATTGCTTCAGTTTTTTTTTTTCAACCATGATATTGATGAACACAACAATAATCTCCCCCACACTTATTGAAACACTTATGGTATGATAAATCCAGTATTTCTCACCTTCTATGGTCAGACAAAGTTGTTTTTTTTTTTTTTTTTTTTTTGATTTGTGGTGAGCTAAAAAGAAGAAAAGGCTAATCGGCTCAAAGGGCTGATCAAAGGATAAAATTTTATGGTTTGGTTATTTGGCCAAGTGGTTTGTTCAAGAAAAACAGTGCCTCAATCATTTTTGTACAAATCATGTGAAAATGTAGCTTCAAAAAGAATCAATGCAAGTTCTGAAGTAACATATTCCATGGATGAAAATCACACAAGAAAGAAAATAATAATAAGGCTCAAAATCTCACAGGTAATATATTTATCAAATCTAATCTATCCAGTTCAAATATGTGTTGCCAAACTAATTAATCTCGAAATGTAAATCATTTTGCTTCAATTATTTTATGGAATCTAAAGAAAAACATACTTCCACATTCAAATTTTTTTTTTTTTAAATCATAAGATGCGTATCAAGAGTCAAGTGTAACTCCTTACTCAGCCATCTTACTCAAAGCAAGTTTATGAATCTAACCTAATTTTTTTTTGTTTTTTTTTTTTGGGTTTTTTTTTTTTTTTTTTTTTTTAATTTTAGATATCGGACCATCTTCCCCCCAACCTATCCAAGACATTGTCCCCAATGTCTTAGATGGAATTTCATATAACAGGAAAAGAAATGTAAGAAAACCATCAAAGTAAGGAAAAGTTATAACCGAAGAGTGGTATCTGGTTCTCTTTTATCTCTGCCATCCTGATTTGGTTGGTTCACCAGCTGCATTGCTTGACTGAGCTCAGATGTAGGATTTTGCAAAATCTCAAGTAGTTGTTCAACAGTTGAAGCAGATACTATGATGTTGCGCATGGATTGTGGCATGAACTCCTGCTCTACTGCATGATCTAAAAAGGATATCAAACCATTATAAAAGCCATTAATATTCAATAAGCCCAAAGGTTTTTTATGAAAATTCCGATAGGCCCAAAATATAATGGTAAAAATTTCTTCCATTGTTCCAAGACCACCAGGTAATGCAATAAATGCATTAGAATTAACCAACATGTGTCTCATACGGTCATGCATGGTTGCAACCTTCAATTCAGTACCCAGGGTGAAGTAGGAGGTGCTCCCATTTTTTAAGCCAACACCTAAGACGTTACACCCTTTGTGAGTGCAGATCCTGCAACACATCCTTTTAAACCCTGAATCCCTCCCCCATAAACAAGATTGATTTTTCTTGCAGCTAATGCCTTACCAAGGGTATAAGCTGCATGTTGAAATTCTCCATCCTTTCCAAGGTTAGACCCACCAAAAACACAGATAGTATTGATCTTATCCATATACGGTGTTTCTATCTTTTTTGAAAAAATATGTCATAGAGGTTGATAATTTATAGGGACTCAATATCAGACAAGGAGATCGCTTGAATAGTGCGGGATCAGGATTTGGTAGCAAAAGTTTGAATTTTTGTTGCAAAAGTTTGAATTTTGTTGCAAAAGTTTGAATTTTTGGTTCAAGGAAAAGGTGAATGTCAGAGGGGAAAGACTTTAAGCAGGGGTGAAAATTTCAAAAAAAATGGTGGCCCAATAAATTGAAAAGACAATGTAAATGACAAACATACACGCATGAGAATGAACAGTAGTTGTGATTGTGGCTCACATCTTCCTCTGGTTTTACGTCCAGTAACGGCTGAAACGCCTTCTAAGAGTCGAGGATGTGCTTCCCATTCAGTTTTCTTGTAAACTGACAACAGGGTCTTTTAAAGTCAGATTCCCAAGACTATAACGTGCTTTTTCCTTACGGAACAGTTCAAACAAATCAAGAAGGACTCCTTGTACATGCCCACTAGGATGCGTCTCAAGAGTCTGAATGATATCATCCAATGACTCCTTACTCAGTCCATCCTTTATGAATTGAATTTTGTCCTCTCGATTTCTTGAAACCATTCCAGGGTTCTTGCATCTTGTGTTACAGGTCCATCTTGCACACCTGTAGCAAACTCCAATTCTTTTTGCCCTTCTCTTCTTTGCATAGGAACTTCTTCCCATACCTGGCATGTTTTTAACAAATGATTCTTGAAATTCACCTGCTAAACGTACCTTAGCTTCAATGATCCAACGGACATCTTCTGGAAGGCCTAAGAGTGTTAATGCTCTCAATCGTTCAAGTCTGCAATTGTAAATGTCTTTAAGAAAATTTCTGGGGAGAGTAGGGAACAAAATTTTGATCCTGGTGAGAGCTTTCTCCATTTTTTTCTTAAAACACTCAAGTTATTATTCCTGCAAGCTCAATGTGGTGTAATAGTTGGGATGATTTAAGAGGTGAAGAAGGAAGTTGAAAGATTAGTTGAAACTTATAAGCGAGGAATGTGAGAGAGGGAGAGGGAGAAAGAGAGAGAGAGAGAAAGAGAGAAAGAGAAAGAGAGAGAGGGAGAGAGAGAGACTTCTCTTGATTTTATTGCAGGTATGTGGCATTGTGCAAATGCACTTCTTCTACCGTGTGCTTTTGAAAACCTTCGAAAAATGGTTTAAGACGATGTCCATTCACCTTGAATATTTTTTCAGTTACCTCATTTTTTATTTCCACTGCACCATAAGGAAAAACATTAGTAATTACAAATGGTCCTAACCATCTAGAGCGTAGCTTACCAGGCATAAGCTTTAGCCGAGAATTGAAAAGGAGAACTTTTTGTCCAACGGAAAACTCCTTTCTTGCCAACTTTTTGTCATGAAGAGCTTTGACCTTTTCTTTGTAAATTTTGGAGTTTTCGTATGCTTCTAATCGAATTTCTTCAAGTTCCTGCAATTGAAGCTTCCTATAGATTCCTGCTTGGTCTAGATCCATGTTGCATTTCTTTACTGCCCAAAATGCTCTATGTTCTAATTCAACTGGAAGATGACATGCTTTACCAAAGACAATCCTGTAGGGAGACATGCCAATGGGTGACTTGTAAGCTGTCCTATATGCCCATAATGCATCAACAAGGCGCAAGCTCCAATCCTTCCTGTTAGGCTGGACTGTTTTCTCTAAGATTTTCTTGATCTCTCGATTAGAAACTTCAGCTTGACCATTTGTTTGAGGATGATATGGGGTGGAGACTTTATGCATGACTCCATATTTGCGGAGTAGGGCTTCCATTGTGCGGTTGCAAAAATGAGTACCTTGGTCACTAATTAGAGCTCTAGGAATGCCAAACCTGCTAAAAATGTTAGACCTGATAAAATCTGCAACAACTCGAGCATCATCAGTACGGGTGGCTTTTGCCTCCACCCATTTTGAAACATAATCAACAGCTAGCAGAATGTAAACAAAGCCAAAAGAGACAGGGAATGGACCCATAAAGTCTATACCCCATACATCAAATACCTCACAAAAGAGAAGTGGTTGTTGGGGCATCTCATTTCTGCGCGAAATACTCCCTATTCTTTGGCACTGCTCACAAGTTATGCATAATCTTCTAATGATTTGATCACTGCATGTCTTCCAAATGTATGGTTCATCCCATATGTAGTGTTTGGCATCACTTTTCAACTTGGCAAGTTGCGATTTGGTGAAGTGTTTGGGTATTTCTTTAGCAACCAGATAGTTTACCAAATCTGCATACCAAGGATCCTTCCCGTGAAAATGATAGAGATGCTCTTCTGGGAATGAATCTGCAATTGAAGTTTCTTCACAAGGTTGCTGGATCCGACTTAAATGATCTGCTACAAGGTTCTCTGCACCACTCTTGTCTTTAATCTCTAAATCAAATTCTTGCAACAGAAGCATCCAACGAATCAGTCTTGGCTTAGCATCTGTCTTCTTCAGCAAGTATTTCAAAGCTGCATGGTCAGAGAAGACAATAACTTTAGATCCAAGCAAATAGGAGCGAAATTTATCTAATGCAAACACAATTGCCAAAAGCTCCTTCTCAGTAGTTGTGTAATTTGATTGGGTTGCATCAAGTGTGCGAGAGGCATATGCAATGACATGAGATCTCTTGCTAACTCTTTGAGACAGTACAGCACCAAGGGCATAATTAGATGCATCACACATTAATTCAAATGGAAGCGTCCAATTAGGTGGTTGAATGATGGGAGTGGTTGTCAACCGCTTATTTAGTTCATCAAATGAATCCTTGCATGCTTGATCAAACACAAATTTGGTATCTTTTTGTAGTAGTTTAGAAAGAGGTTGTGCAATCTTGCTAAAATCCTTGATGAATCTTCTGTAAAAACCTGCATGACCAAGTAAAGAACGTACTTCTCGCACAGAAGTGGGGTAAGGTAGAGAAGTAATAATGTCTATCTTGGCCTTATCAACCTCTAAACCTTTGCTAGATACCAAGTGTCCTAAGACTATACCTTCTGTTACCATGAAATGACATTTTTCAAAATTCAAAACCAGGTTAGTCTCAATGCATCTGTCCAAAACTTTAGAAAGGCTTTCTAAGCATGCATCAAAAGAAGAACCATATACAGTGAAGTCATCCATAAACACTTCCATGCAACTTTCTAAGAGATCAGAGAAAATGCTTACCATGCATCTTTGAAAGGTTCCAGGGGCATTGCATAGACCAAAGGGCATCCTTCGATAGGCAAAAGTACCAAAAGGACAAGTGAAGGTGGTCTTATGCTGGTCTTCTGGGGCTATATGTATTTGAAAATAACCTGAAAAACCATCTAGAAAGCAATAGTGAGATTTTCCTGCTAATCTTTCCAAAATTTGGTCTATGAAGGGCAAAGGGAAGTGATCCTTGCGAGTAGCTTGGTTAAGCTTCCTATAATCTATGCACACTCTCCAACTGTTTTGTATTCTGGTAGGGATTAGTTCATCATTGTAATTTTTGACTACAGTCATGCCAGTCTTCTTAGGAACTACTTGCACCGGGCTTACCCAATCACTGTCTGAGATGGGATAGATGATACCAGCTGCCAAAAGCTTACCTACTTCCTTCTTTACCACATCTAGGATTGTTGGATTCAAACGCCTTTGTGGTTGTCTAACAGGTCTGGTGTTTTCCTCCAGCAGTATCCTATGCATACAAGTAGATGGGCTAATACCTGGAATATCAGCCAAAGTCCATCCAATTGCTTGTTTATGGCTTTTTAAGGTTTGCAGTAACCTTTCTTCCTGTTGTGGTAGAAGGTTCTTTGCTACAATGACAGGAAGCTTCTCATTTTCCTCCAAATAAGCATACTTTAGATGTTCAGGCAAAGACTTCAACTCTAAAGGAGGTGGTTGTATTATGGAAGGAAGAGATCTATCTGAGATTGAAATGTCTGCAACACTTGCATCTAACATGTCATCTTTCAACGAAGGTTGGTCTGCAGCATTAATCCTGAAACACACAATACATGAATCAAATTCATCACATGTGCAAGTAAAATTATCTAAGTAATCTAAATCAAAATCAAAAAATTTAAAAAGTAGATTGTCAATAGAATAATCATCCGCAAGAAGGTCTATGGCATCAAGTTGAAAGAGTGAATGATTCTCTATGGGATGCTTCATGGCTTCAAATATGTTGAATTGGATGATATCATCTCCAAATTCCATAGAGAGAGTCCCCGTATGCACATCTATCTTTGTTTTTGCAGTTTTGAGGAAAGGTCTCCCTAGGATCAAGGTTGCTCTATTGATGGATGACTCATCTTCCATATCCAAAATGTAGAAGTCAGCTGGAAAGATCAGCTTATTCACTTGAACTAGCACATCTTCAAGTACTCCGGCTGGATGTGCTGTACTTCTGTTGGCTAATTGAATCACCACACCAGTTGGCTTCAGTTCTCCCAGATTCAAAGATTTATAAACTGATGAGGGCATAACATTAATGGAAGCACCTAGATCCAGCAATGCATCACCAAATGTAGAGTTTCCTATTGTGCAAGGAATGGTGAAAGTTCCTGGATCTTTACATTTCTGAGGGAGGCTGGGTTGAATTAAGGCTGAAACATTGCGTCCCACACTAATCTTCTCATCCCCTTTGAGTTTTCTCTTATGTGTGCACAAATCCTTTAGAAATTTGGCATATTTGGGAATTTGCTTGATAGCATCTAGAAGTGGTATGTTGATTTCCACTTTCCTGAAAGTATCTAGAAGCTCCTTATCCAATTCTGCATGAACATTGGGCTTGGATTGAACCATTCTATTTGGAAAAGGTAAAGATACCTTCTGATCAGCACAATTTGGGGTTTTCTTCTCATCAGATGCTTCAAGTGCAGATCGTTTATGGCAAGCTTCTTTTTGTTGATCATTCGATGTCTTATCGAAGGCTGGTGTACTTTTTTCATCAGACTTTCCTTCTGATTCAGATGGCTCATCAGAGATATCTCCAGGTGTGGAGATAAATGCTTCTTTTTGGTGTGGATTAGTCTGATTGAAGCTTTGTTGCTTTAAAATTGTAGGGTCTGTCTGCACTTTCTTCCCACTTCTCAAGGTCATGGCATTCACACTTTTGGGATTTATGACAGGTTGAGAAGGTAGTTGACCAGAACCTTGAGATTTCAATTGGTTGACAGTGGTAGCCAACTGCCCAATTTGAGTTTGTAAATCCTGAATGGTAGAACTTACATTTTGTTGAAATTGAAGATTGTTGGTTGCTAATTGCTTCATCAAATCATCAAGAGAGGGTTCAGAAGCATTAGAGGGTACAGATTGCTGCATATGCTGTTGTTGTTGTCTGAAAGGCGGTGGTTGGTATTTATTTTGGGAGTCAGATGTTTGAATCCTTTGTTGTTGTGGAGGACCATATCTCAAGTTAGGATGGTTTCTCCAACTAGGATTGTATGTTCCAGAAGGTGGTTCAAACTTCTGTTGCTGATAATGTTGAGGAGGCCTGTATTGTTGTCCTGTGCCAAAAATACCATTTACTGCAGCCTCAGGTGTCTCACTTTCTTGCAATGTTGGGCATGCATCAGTAGGATGATCTGCAGAAGTGCAGATGCCACATGTTTTGGTTTTGTCAACAACATTAAGTTGCTGTTGTTGTCCGATGGCCAACTGTCTTACGATGGAGGTTAGTTCTTCAATTCTGTTCTCCAATCGTGTATGGTCTGTCTTGGTGGTCATTTCATGGACTCCTTTAGACAAGGAATTAGTTCGAGAATTGAATTGCTGAGAATTTTCTGCCATGTTGGCAATCAAATCTCGAGCTGCTGTAGGAGTTTTGTCCATAAGTGCTCCACCACTAGCTGCATCAACCATGCTTCTGTCCATTGGCATGAGTCCTTCATAGAAATACTGAATCAGTAATTGATCACTGATTTGATGGTGTGGACAAGTGGCGCATAGTTTCTTGAATCTCTCCCAATACTCATAGAGAGTTTCTTGGGAGTTCTGTCTGATGCCGCAAATCTCTTTTCTGATAGCTGCCGTTCTCGATGCAGGGAAGAATTTCTCCAGGAATAATCTCTTCATATCATTCCAGCTTGTAACAGATGTTGGATGTAGATAGTACAACCAGTCCTTGGCTCCATCATTTAAGGAGAAAGGAAATGCCTTCAACTTGATATGATCTTCTGGAATTCCTTGTGGCCGCATTGTGGAACACACAATGTGAAATTCCTTCAAATGTTTATGAGGGTCCTCACCTGCAAGGCCATGAAACTTAGGTAGCAAATGTATTAATCCAGACTTTAGTTCAAATGGTGCATCAACATCAGGGTATTGAATACACAATGGTTGATAAGCAACATCAGGTGCAGCTAATTCTTTTAAGGTTCTATCAGCCATGTTCTTAGCAAAATATTTAAAACTATCAAAATTTAAAGATGAAAAATCACTACTGTTACTTTCTTGGTTATTACTGGATGAATGCCTTCTATGTGCTTTTTTCAAATGGTGGAATGTTCTATCAATCTCAGGATCATATGCATATAAATTTTCAGGATTGGATCGGGTCATACACAAAAAGGTGAATTCATACAGAAAATCCAAGAATGATATACCTAAAGTAAAAACAATTGTTAGAAAGATTAAAATTTTTATACAAACTCCTAAATGAGCCTAGGAAATTAAAATGGTCCCCGGCAACGGCGCCAAATTTTGACACGCTCGTCGTAAACGCGCAAAAATAATTTCTAGATTTCCCCCAAACTATTGGTATAGTATAAGGTGCAACCTAGGTCATCTCCCAAAGACCATTTCAAATTCTTAAGCAAATAAGGAGAAAATTAGAACAAGGGGGTTTTGTAAAGATGTGATATTGAGTGCTAAACACAAAATACAGACTGAAATTAATTTCACTTAACAATTATCAACTTAAGGAATTCAGAGGCTATTTTCATAACTAATCATTGATCACTAAAATCATGCATTGTGTTTATCAACCTAGGATCATCTGGAACCCCTACAATGATCCTTGAATTCTCTACTGAGAAACCTCTCAGAATTTAATTGATTATGATCAACAAGATTTAGTAACCACTTAATCTTTTATCTAAACCAATTTTACAATCAGAATTCAGTTGAAGTAAGTAATAAAATGAAAACCTTCAATTCAATTACTTAATTTCTACTCTTCAAACTTTTGGAAAATGATTTACCAATCAAAAACCAATTATAAATCAATTATACATTAACCAAAATACGTCAACCGATCAAACTTTGATTAAAGAATAAAATTGAAGAATATAGTGAAGCAGAGTAGAAACCACTTAATATGCACGTAAATAAAGATCAAGACCTCAAAGTTAAAATGAAAATAGCTTGAATCCTTAAATTGAAACTACAAACCTAGCCTTCCATGAAGGAGGCAAACTAACAACAAAGAAAGAGGCAAACTAACAACAAATAAATCCTAAGCCTTCCATGTAGGAGGCAACTAACAACAAATAAATCCTAAGCCTTCCATGTAGGAGGCAACTAACAATAAAGAAAAGCTAAGCCTTCCATGTAGGAGGAAAACTAACAAGAAAGAAAAACTAAGCCTTCCATGAAGGAGGCAAAACTAACAAGAAAGAAAGAAAGGAAGAAAGAAAGAAAGAAAGAAAGAAAGAAAGAAAGTGGTATTGGAGTTAATCTCCAAAATGGTGTGTGTCTCCTCTTGCAAACCCTTCTATTTATAGAGGATTTTTGAGGCATCGTCTTCAGAAAGTCACCAACTAGGATATTACTTTTCTACCCTTTTCTTGCTTTCACATGGGCTTTATTGAAATTGCAAAACACTTTTGAATTTTTGCCACCAATGAGCACAACAATTTTGACTTTCTTGCACCGCAATTTCGGATGTTCACATGTCCGAATTAGAGCTTGACTTCTGAACAAAAGTTGTAGCCCTGGATCTTAGCTGTCCAACAAAGTTGATTTCATCTCAATATGACTTCTATATCTCAAGATATGGCCGGATCTTTGCACACTGTTCAAATTCCACGTCAGCAACACTATCTCATCTTTTGAGATAATTTCGGAGTCCTAAACATCCCATTTAGAATCTGCTCTTACTTTGTAACTATGGACACTTCTTTAAGCTTTCATTCAAGACAGATTTCATGATTTTTGGATGTCTACAACTCCTATTATGCTCAAAATACTATAATAGTGTCATTTTAATCGGGTAAGCAAAGAAATTCAATTAAACTTCATATGAACCCAAACTCATAAAATATGACAAAGATCACTTAATTGAACATATAAGAAGTCTTAATGAGATAAAAGTGAGAGATAATTATTTATGAAATCTATGCTTATCACTCATGCATTGTTTTTTTTTTTGGATATTTAAGTAAACAAAACAAAAAAATAACATGTCCATTCCCTTTTTTTTTATCACATTTCTACATAAAAAAATATAAAAAAAATCACACATATATCATGTTTCAGTTGGGTTTTTAATAAAAAAAAATTTAAAAAAAAAACTTTTGATATAGGTTCATGCATTTTTTAACATGTTCATATAAGCTTACGCATAATATCTTAGGCATATAGGTTCATGCATATTTTACACATGGCATTGCATCATTTATCTATTCCTTGTTATTCTTTCTTACTTAAATATTTTACTTTTTTTTGGGAAAGATTTAATAGCATTCAAATGAAGGAAGTTCAAGGTTGTACTAGCAATGTATATGACCAAATGAGAAGCATCAGAATCACTGCACAGATAAATGATCTTCAAAAAATGAATGCAACTTGTAAGAAAATAACCAAAGAAGCTCGTGTAAACTTTAAGAAGATATGAGTTACTTCGCTTGTTGGTTGCTTTGGTCAAGACCCTATCCATTGAGGAGTGAATACTCCCTTGGATTGGGCGTTAACCATGTCTTCATCTTCAGACAAGTGGTCCTTGATCGAAGATATGGGTCACTTCGCTTGTTGGTTGCTTTGGTCAAGACCCTATCCATTGAGGAGTGAATACTCCCTTGGATTAGGCGTCAACCATGTCTTCATCTTGAGATAAGTGGTCCCTGATTGAAGATATGGGTCACGAACTGCATTGCTAGTTGACAAAGACCTCACCTATTGAGGAGTGAATACTCCCTTAGGTTAAGTGTCAACCACACTTCCATCTCGAGACAAGTGGTCATTGAATAGAAGTGTGAGGAACTTTCCTAATTTTGAATGCTCAAATGAAATTATTCCCTCACTAACCTTTATTTTGTCTTTATACACTAACATCATGTTTTCATTTTAGATAAAAAAAAAATAACAAAGCAAGCAAGTTGTTCCTCCGACATCCCTACAGAACTCGCTCGCAATCCAAGATCATGGATGAGTTAGAACAACAAAATGAAGAATTAAGGAGTGAGCTCAACCAACTAAAGGAGCAGATGGCATTGGTCCTAGGGGCTTTACGAGCTTTGGAAAAGAAGGACTCTGAACAGACCCCCCAGGCTCAGTCAAAGACACTACTCACTCTGCATTACAACAAACCTGTGCAAGAACATGTTGATTCTCAAGAGGACCAATGGCCAGAATATGGCCTCCCCCTGGTTTTGTAGCTCCGGAAGCTGACGTTGACCCGCGGGCCACTCAAGCCCATCTAGCTAATCCAAGACTAGCCACAAGAACCCCTGAAGCACCTTCCAAGTTTGACGCACAAGCCACCCTGCAATCTCAGCCTAATCTCCACCAAGACACAGAAGGGTTTAATCAACTTAACCCTTATGAGCAAGGAAAATTACAGATGTTAGAGGCAAGACTACGAGTTATAGAAGGCAGTAGTTACAACATCGGAGCAGCTGCAGATCTTTGCCTTGTTCCTGATGTAGTTATACCTCCAAAGTTTAAAGTGCCAGAGTTTGATAGGTACAAAGGAACCACTTGTCCAAAAAGTCATCTGACCATGTATTGTAGGAAGATGGCATCACATGCTCATGATGACAAGTTGCTGATTCATTTCTTCCAAGACAGTTTAACTGGGGCAGCTTCAAGTTGGTACATGCACCTTGAGCATTCCCATATCCGTTGCTGGAAGGATTTGGCCGATGCTTTCCTCAAACAGTACAAATACAATATCGACATGGCACTAGACCGATGGAAATTGCAAAACATGTCAAAAAAGGATCAAGAGTTGTTCAAGGAGTATACTCAAAGATGGAGAGAATTAGCAGCTCGAGTGAAACCTCCATTGTCTGATAAAGAAATGGTAGCATTGTTTATCGATACGCTACGGGAACCTTTCTATGATAGGATGATTGGAAGAATCTTCTCAAATTTCTCTGACATAGTCATCATCGGAGAAAGAGTCGAGAATGGTCTGAAGAGTGGAAAGATTGCTCATATTCTTTCAGGAATGAACACTGCAAAGAAACCCTCAACTGGATCAGAGAAGAAGAAGGAAGGAGAAGCCAATGCAGTAAAATTTCAACCTCCTAGGGGCCCCATCTTTCAACATCCTCATCTCCAACCAACCTACAACCCCCTTCATATGCCTTACCCACATATCACCACCATCTCACAAAATTCATACCCTCAATCTCACCTTTCAATCCCACCCATTCCATCCAACTCACTCTCTATAAGGTCACCTCAATTCAATCCACCATGGAACAAAAATCCAAACCCCCAAAGCAGCCCTAGCAACCAAGGTAGGAGCCCAGTCCAATTCGACCCAATCCCCATGTCCTACACAAAACTACTACCTCAGCTTATCCAAAATTGCCTAGTATTACCTCACCCGATGAGACCAATAGAACCATCTTATCCTAGGGGGTATGATCCAAATGAGAAATGTGATTACCATGCAAGTGCTATCGGCCATTCAACTGAAAATTGCCGAGCATTAAAATTCAAGGTGCAAGAACTGATTAATGCAAAGTGGTTGAACTTCAAAGCAGACACTTCCAATGTTGGAAGCAATCTTCTACCAGGGCATGGAGGGCCATCGATTAACTTTATTGAAGATGACAGACCACCCTTGAGAAGTAAGGTAGAAGATGTCAAAACCCCATTGAAGTTCATCTTTGCTGAGATGCATAAATTCGGTATGGTCAGGGGAAATTTTGAAGAGAATGATATGTGTGGATTACACCCGGGTGTAGATCACTCAATACAAGAGTGTGATGTCTTCAAGTTGATTCTGCAAGACCTAATGAACAAAAAATTGGTCCAAGTGGGTCATCTCAAAGGGGACAACAGTGTGTCGGTAGTTGACGATTCAACTTCAGGCTTACCAAGACCCTTGACTATCTATTATACCAGCACTCCTACCATTCCAACCTCGGGTAGGCCGAAACCTATCACAATTCAAATTTCAACAGCTTTTCCTTATAAAAGCAACAAAGCAGTACCTTGGAGATATGGATTTGAGGTGAGTACTGATGATGCTGAAGGTAACTTACAAAAAGATACTGATTTAGGGGATTTTGAGATTACCAATATTGTCGGGGTCGGCGGTATGACTCGAAGTGGTCGAATTTACACTTCCGAAGAGCTTAGAGTCAAACCGATGAATGAGGCTGAGAAAGGAAAAGGAAAAGGAAAGCATGTGGTTGACCAGGAAGCTACAGAGAGGAAAGAACAGAAAGGAGAACTATCAGAGGAAGAGGTGTATGAGTTTTTAAAGCTCGTGAAACAAAGTGAGTACACAGTGATTGATCAACTGAACCGAGTTCCAGCTAAAATATCACTTCTATCCCTGATGATGAACTTAGAGCCTCACAGGAAAGCATTGTTAAAAATATTGAATGAGGCTCATGTCATCCATAATATATCAGTGGAAAAATTCGAAGGTATTGTCGGTAATATCATCGCCAATAATTACCTTACTTTTACTGATGATGAGATACCAATGGAAGGAGCAGGACACAATAAGGCTTTACACATATCAGTGAAGTGCATGAATCATATTATGGCCAGAGTTTTAATTGATAATGGTTCCTCACTGAATGTAATGCCAAGAGCAACACTCACAAAACTATTATTTGACATGTCGCATATGAAACCGAGTACCATGGTAGTCTGGGCATTTGATGGATCTTGCAGAGAAGTGATAGGAGAGATAAGCCTACCTGTTCAGATTGGTCCAATTACTTGTGAAGTGACATTCCAAGTAATGGACATTACTCCCGCTTACAGTTGCCTTCTGGGAAGACCATGGATTCATTGTGCACGAGCTGTACCATCCACACTCCACCAGAAGCTGAAGTTCATCATCAATGACAATCTGATCATTATCTCTGCTGAAGAAGATTTACTAGTGAGTAAACCTTCCTCTACCCCTTATATCGAAGCAGCTGAAGAGGCTCTTGAGACCTCGTTTCAGACACTTGAGATTGCGAATGCTAGTTACGTCAAGGAGGGAATGCCCATTACAAAGATCAAACCATCAGGTGCTTCTACAATGGTAGCAAAAGTCATGCTTGAGAATGGGTATCAATATGGACATGGTTTGGGAAAATACGAGCAGGGTTTGAGCAAGCTACCAAGTCTAATGGAAAATAAAGACCGTTTTGGGTTAGAGTACAAACCTTCAAGAGCAGATAAGAAAAGAATTGTAGAGGAGAAAATAGAGAAAAGACTGGCCAGGTTGGATGACAGAGAGCCCAAGACTGAGGGGGTCTCCCTACATGATCTGAGGAAGAATTTTTGGAGTGCTGGATTTGAGTTTTCAAGCCCAATAGCTGTCATGGAAGAGTACACTCTGGAGGATGAGCATGTCAATTGGGTTCATGCTTGTCCACCAAACACAAGGCTTGTCAATTGGGAAATTGTTGAGCTTCCTGTGATTTTTAATTCAGACATCAAGTAATTTTGTAATGCTAATCTTATTGCTCTGCCCAAGGCTTTAAGATTCTCTTTGTTATGGGCGTACATGTTTCCTTTCAGTATATCATTAATAAAATGCATTTTGAATTTCCCAAATACTGGTCTCCCTCTTCTACTTGTATTCTTTACCTTGTTAGAATTTTTGTTCATTTCTCTCTTTCCATTCCTAAATGATGCAGATATAAAAATAGCACGTTTGAAGATGAAAATAATGCTAGTATCATATCAAGTAGCTTTGATCTACCCATTAATCAGGCTAACGAGGAGGATGATAATGATTCAGAACCATCCACTGAACTATTGCGATTGATGGAGGAAGAGGCCAAAGAAATACAACCTCATAAAGAACCAATTGAGATGATTAATTTGGGGACCAATGAGGAGAAAAAAGAAGTCAAAATTGGCACACTCATGAAAAAGGAGGGGCGTGGCAGGTTGATAAAGCTCTTGCACGATTTTAAAGATGTCTTTGCATGGTCAATCAGGATATGCCAAGCCTCGACACCAGTATAGTAGAGCATAAACTACCGTTAAAGGCAGAATATCCCCTAGTTAAGTAGAAGTTAAGGAGAATGAAGCCAGAAATGTCCTTAAAGATTAGAGAGGAGGTTAGAAAGCAACTCGACTCTGGTTTTCTTGTTGTTTCAAAATACCCCCAATGGATTGCCAATGTAGTTCCAGTCCCTAAGAAAGACGGGAAGGTCCGGATGTGTGTTGACTACCGGGACCTAAATAGGGCTAGCCCTAAGGATGATTTTCCCCTACCTCACATCGACGTACTAATAGATAATATAGCTCAACATTCCTTCTTCTCTTTTATGGACGGTTTCTCGGGTTATAATCAGATCAAGATGGTTGAAGAAGATATGGAAAAAACCACATTTATCACACCTTGGGGCACATTTTGCTACAAGGTTATGCCATTTGGATTGAAGAATGCTGGGGCTACTTATCAAAGGGCAATGGTGACCTTATTCCATGACATGATACATAAGGAGATTGAAGTCTATGTAGATGACATGATTGCCAAGTCAAAAAATGAGGAAGATCATATTGTTCATTTACAGAAATTGTTTGAGCGATTAAGAAAGTTCAAGTTGAGGCTGAACCCAGCTAAATGTACGTTTGGAGTAAAGTCTGGAAAGTTATTGGGATTTATAATTAGCCAAAAGGGGATTGAAGTGGATCTTGAAAAAGTTCGAGCTATTCTTAAAATGCCTTCCCCCAGCACAGAAAAGAAAGTTCAAGGACTTCTTGGAAGGCTAAATTATATTGCTCGATTTATATCCTAGTTGATAGCTACATGTGAGCCAATCTTCAAGTTGTTGCGTAAGAATCAACCAATGGAATGGAACGACGATTTCCAGGAAGCCTTCGAGAAGGTCAAGCAGTATTTGCAAAGTCCCCCAGTCTTGGTACCACCAATCCCTGGAAAGCCTCTCATTATGTACTTGGCAGTGCTTGATAAGTCTATGGGTTGCATGTTGGGCCAGCGGGACGAGTCTGGAAGAAAGGAACAAGTCATTTACTACTTAAGCAAGAAGTTCACCAATTATGAGGTCAATTACTCATTGTTGGAACGAACTTGTTGTGCTCTTGCCTGGGCCGCCCGTCGCTTAAGATAATATATGCTGAGTCACACAACTTGGTTAGTGTCTAAAATGGATCCAATCAAGTAGATTTTTGAAAAACCCGCTCTAACAGGAAGGATTGCCCGTTGGCAAGTCCTCTTATCAGAATATGATATTGTATATGTTACCCAAAAGTCAATCAAAGGAAGTGTTCTGGCAGATTACTTGGCACATCAACCCATGGAAGATTATGAGTCAATGCAATGCAGGTTCCCTGACGAAGACATAATGGCATCATTTGGTGAGGAGAAACTGTCAATGAAAGAAAGATGGACGATGTTATTTGATGGTGCTTCCAACGTATTGGGGCATGAGATTGGAGCTATACTAATTTTCCCAGAAAAGCAGTACGTCCCAGTCACAGCCCGACTATGCTTTGATTGCATAAACAATGTGGCAGAATATGAAGCATGTGTACTAGGAATCGAAGCGGCTATAGAATCAAAGGTCAAAATCCTCGACATATATGGTGATTCGACTTTGGTCATTCATCAGCTAAGAGGAGAATGAGAGACTCGAGATTCAAAATTAATTCCTTACCAGTCCTATATTAAGGAATTAATAAAACAGTTAGAAGAAGTAACCTTTGATCATATCCCCCGAGAGGAAAATTCGTTGGCAGATGCACTGGCCACTTTGTCGTCCATGTTCACACTAAGTCAGGAAGAAGACATGCCACTTATAAAGATCCAGCGTTGTGATCATCCGGCTCACTGTCATTCCATCGAAGTAGAACCAGATGGAAAACCTTGGTACCATGATATTAAGAATTTTATCAAGAGAAGAGAGTATCCGTTGGGTGCTTCGGAGATCCGTTGGGTGCTTCAGAGAACGAAAAGAGAACTTTGAGAAGATTGGCAATAAACTTCTTTCTAAATGGAGAAGTGTTGTATAAAAGAAATCATGATATGGTGCTCCTTAGATGCGTTGATGCTACTCAAGCCGTAAAAATCATCAAGGAAGTGCATGAAGGATCTTTTGAAACTCATGCGAATGGACATTCAATGGTAAGAAAGATCTTGAGGGCCGGTTACTACTGGTTGACCATGGAGTCTGACTGCTTTAACCATGTGAAGAAATGTCATAAATACCAGACATATGCTGATAATATTAATGCTCCACCAACATCATTAAATGTTCTATCATCGCCTTGGCCATTTTCGATGTGGAGAATGGACGTCATAGGTCCCATTGAACCTAAGGCATCAAATGGACACCGCTTTATTTTGGTTGCAATTGATTACTTCACTAAATGGGTTGAAGCAGCTTCCTACGCGTATGTAACCCGAAATGTGGTAGTAAGGTTCATAAAAAAGGAGTTAATCTGTCGTTATGGTCTACCAAATCAACTCATCACAAACAATGCGACCAATTTAAACAACAAGATGATGACTGAGTTATGCGAAGAATTCAAGATTAAACATCATAATTCTTCCCCATATCGGCCAAAGATGAATGTGGCAGTTGAAGCAACCAATAAGAACATTAAGAAAATCATTCAAAAGATGGTGGTGACTTACAAAGACTGGCATGAAATGCTTCCGTTTGCTTTGCATGGATATTGTACTTCAGTTTGCACCTCAACTAGGGCAACACCATTTTCCTTAGTATATGGGATGGAGACTGTCTTACCTATTGAGGTCGAAATACCTTCCTTGAGGGTATTAATGGAAACGAAGTTAAATGAAGCAGAATGGGTCCAAACCCGTTTTGACTAATTAAACCTTATTGAAGGAAACAGACTGAAAGCAATTTGTCATGGCCAGTTATATCAGAGAAGACTAAAGAAATCATTTGAAAAAAAGTGCATCATCGAGAGTTTCAAGAAGGAGATTTAGTACTCAAGAAAATTTTGCCAATTCATAAAGATCATATAGGAAAATGGGCTCCAAATTATGAAGGGCCATATGTAGTCAAGAAAGCTTTCTCAGGAGGAGCTTTGATCCTTACAAAAATGGATGACAAAGATCTCTTACACCCTGTGAACTCAGATGCAGTAAAAAAATATTATGCATAAAAAAAAGGAGCTCGCTAGATCGAAAACCTCAAAAAACGATCTGGGCAAAAGTTAGAGCAATTTAAAAAAAAAAAGCTCGCTAGATCGAAAATCTCAAAAAAGATCTAGGAAAAAGTTAGAGCAATAAAAAGAGCTCGCTAGATCGAAAATCTCAAAAAACGATCTAGGCAAATGTTAGAGCAATTGAAAAAAAAGAGCTCGCTAGATCGAAAACCTCAAAAACGATCTAGGCAAAAGTTAGGGCAATCGAAAAAAAGCTCGCTAGATCGGAAATCTAAAAAAAAATGATCTAGGAAAAAGTTAGAGTAATAAAAAATGCTCGCTAGATTAAAAACCTGTAAGACAATCTAGGCAAAAGTTAGAGCGACCCGCTAGATTGAAAACTCGAAAAGAGCGATCTAGGCAAAAATTAGGGTCAAATAAAATGATCACTAGACTGAAAACCTGGATAGACGGTCTAGAAGATGAACGAGCACAAAGAATGCATCAGACTTTACAAACTGGGGCAATTGAGCAGTTACAAACTGGGGCAAGAGTTGCATTGAATGATAGACTGGAGCAATTGAAGAGTTGAATGTGAAAATCGGAACAAGTTATGGATTGACAGTTACAATCTGAGGGAAACATTGTGACAAATGAATAACTAGGGCAATCTCATCTTTTCTCTGAAGCTTATTAGTGGGTTAATGAGGTTACTGAAGTGTGATACTGACATTACTCATTGGAAAAACGGTCCAGAATAAAGTTCTGCTACTCATAGCATCCTTCTGTAAATATTTTTCCTTTTCTAAACTTCACTCAATGTATATACCATTCCTTCCTTGCCAAATATTATTGTCTTCGACAATCACTTTGTTCAACAAAAAACCATGACTTTTCTCTCATCACCTAACCTCACAACATTTAATAGTGATATACCGAAAGGAAATATGTGTTGGTATTAAAATAACAGCATTACAATTATTTGTGTGTTAAATGTTGCAGTAAGTTTAATGAGGACCCAACAAAAGTTGCGTGTGGTGGAAAGTGAGAATATTGCTCTAACTCGTTGAATCTTCATGGCAGACTGAAAGTAACTCAAACACAAACCAAACAAGGAGACACTTGAATGTCAAATGAGATCAAATTAAATCAAGAAATCTCACTCATTCTTGGATCTTGGACAAGCGAGCTCACGAGGAACAGTAATCTTATTTTAACATCACAAAAATCATCTAATAAAATCACAATAGTTTTGACCATCATGCATCATCATTGAATTGTATCATCAAAGCATTTAGTATCATGCACTCTTGCATCATCATCATTAATAAACAATCTCAAGCCTATGTCTAAGGGTCCACGTACCCACCTCATCATAGGGTCCACGCACCCTCTGCATTCCAAGGGTCCACGCACCCACCACTTCATTCTAAGGGTCCACGCACCAATTTCATTTCAAGGGTCCACGCACCAATTTCATTTCAAGGGTCCACGCACCCACCTCATCACAAGGGTCCACGCACCCTCTGCATTCTAAGGGTCCACGCACCCATTTCATTCCAAGGGTCCACGCACCCACCTCTGCATTCCAAGGGTCCACGCACCCACCACTTCATTCCAAGAGTCCACGCACCCTCTGCATTCCAAGGTCCACGCACCCATTTCATTTCAAGGGTCCACACACCCATTTCATTCCAAGGATCCACGTACCCACATCTGCATTCTAAGGGTCCACGCACCCACCTCATCACAAGGGTCCACGCACCCTTTGCATTCTAAGGGTCCATGCACCCATTTCATTCCAAGGATCCACGCACTCACCTCTGCATTCCAAGGGTCTAGGAACCCACCACTTCATTCCAAGGGTCCACACACCCACCTCTGCATTCCAAGGGTCCAGGCACCCACCACTTCATTCCAAGGGTCCACGCACCCACCTCTGCATTCCAAGGGTCCACGCACCCACCTCTGCATTTCAAGGGTCCATGCACCCATCTCTGTATTCCAAGGGTGCACGCACCTATTTCATTCTAAAGGTCCACGCACCCACCTCATGCCAAAGGTCCACTCACCCTCCAATTCCAAGGGCCCACGTACCCACTTCATTCCAAGGGTCCACGCACCCACCTCTGCATTCCAAGGGTTCACGCACCCACCACTTCATTCCAACAGTCCACGCACCCTCTGCATTCCAAGGTCCACGCACCCATTTCATTTCAAGGGTCCACACACCCATTTCATTCCAAGGATCCACGTACCCACATCTGCATTCTAAGGGTCCACGCACCCACCTCATCACAAGGGTCCACGCACCCTTTGCATTCTAAGGGTCCATGCACCCATTTCATTCCAAGGATCCACGCACTCACCTCTGCATTCCAAGGGTCTAGGAACCCACCACTTCATTCCAAGGGTCCACACACCCACCTCTGCATTCCAAGGGTCCACACACCCACCTCTGCATTCCAAGGGTCCAGGCACCCACCACTTCATTCCAAGGGTCCACGCACCCACCTCTGCATTCCAAGGGTCCACGCACCCACCTCTGCATTTCAAGGGTCCACGCACCCATCTCTGTATTCAAAGGGTGCACGCACCTATTTCATTCTAAGGGTCCACGCACCCACCTCATGCCAAAGGTCCACTCACCCTCCAATTCCAAGGGCCCACGTACCCACTTCATTCCAAGAATCCATGCACCCACTCCTTTCCAAGGGTCCTTGCACATCTGGATTATTAGTATCCATATATCTTCTAAACCCCAAGATCATCAAAATTTTGCCCAACGTTCATAACTTGCACAAACATTTTTGTCAAAAATGGACTCACAAGAATTTTTATTTTACTTTATTATAATTTATTTTTTACCATAGACAAAATTAATTCACTTCTTTTCAAATTTCTTATAATAATAATATGAAAAATTTTGTTATTCTTATTATTTGATAAGAAACTTGTAAAGAGGGGCAACTGTGAATAACTAATTTTGTCCGTATTTATAAAAATTTAAAATAAAAATAAAAATAATAAAAGATAAAAAATTGATTAATAAAAATTAATAGGATAATAAGGATAAGGAAGTTATCTTTTCTGATAGGTAGGGGATAGTGGCTGTCAATTTTTGTTTAGTAGGGTAGTGGAATAGTAGTTAACAGGAAGTGAGGTAGTGAAAGAGCATTTAATGGGAAGTGGAAGAGTGATTATGGTGAGTGGGGCAGTGGCAGAGTAACGAGAAAGACATATAAATAAGGGGAACTTATCAGAAAAAGGGCACTTACGCATATACACCGATGCACACAAAGAGGTACGTACGTGAGAAAGAGCACTAGACAGAGGACGTCATACACAACAAGGAGAGAACGAGGAGCAATCAAATCCAAGCTTCGAAACTAGTTTAAAATTAACTTTGTGAATCTTGATTGATTACTCTTTTTCTTTCATATGAGGAGTCAAGCGGTGTTAATTGAGTGGTTGTTCCACCTTTGACACCGTTTGATTTGTAAGAGTTTATTGAGTAGCCATTTGCTACCTTGAACCCTATGCATTTCCTTTCAAAAATTAAGAAAAACAAAGGGGTTTTCTAATTTTTCCCTAAATAAACTTTCAGGTCTTCTTTCTCGTTTATTTCATAAAATAAATAAATAATTTTTTTTAACTTATATATTAACAACACAAATCAATAAAAATATTTTTTATTTGAGTGAAATAATTTTTTTTGAAAGTTAATGGTATCCATGCATAATTAATTATAAGGTAACCATTTTAATGGACGTCATAGGGTGCTAGTACCTTCCCTGTGCGTAAATAACTCTCGAACTCAAACTGGTTTCAAAGATCATAATTCTTGAGTTTTTTCAAAAAAAATTTTAATAAATTTTGGTGGCGGCTTCTCTATTTTTTATTTTAATTAAAAGTTTTTGTTCGCCGTCCCGCCGTGATCTTGGTTGCAACACTGCTATATGCTTAGTATTACCAAATTAGAGTATCAATCTAATCATGTAGGCATGCATTTGTTTATAAAGAAACTGCAGCCTAGTATTGAGAGACAAAAAAAAAAATCCTTTCTCAAGTGAGAAAACGTTCATTTGTTGGTTAGGTTATGTGAATGTGAAATTCTTAACTAAACATTTTTTATTTGTTCTTGTTTTGCAGCAAGACTATATGGAAGTGTGCAATATGGGAGAAGCTGCAAAGAAGATCTTTGAGCTGGCTCATTGCAAGATCTATCATGCCTTGAAACATCCACTGCACTTAAACTTTCCTCTTTTATGGCTCCAATTAAGATGTTTGAAGGTGCTGGCTCATCTTTCCAGGTGAGGGAGAACCCTTTAGGTAAGGGCCTAGGTGATTTCGAAGGGAGCACAACCTTGAGTCGGATCTCAAACTTGCCACTTCCAACACCTATTCTACACAACCAACGGACAACCATTTCAATAATCATATGATTCATACCTTTGATCAAGCTGAGAAGGATCTCATCAATGTAGCTTGCAGCTCCTAATGCTGATGTTAATTCCAACACTAATCAAACTTGTGAAGGCCAAGCAAGTGAACCAGGCTTGGATCATAAGTTGGTCACAGAACTGGAGGCCGATCCAAAACAGCTGAAGCGGTATATTATTAACTCTTGTATACACTTAAATTTGGATTTTGTTTATGAAAATACAATTTTTTTTTGTAACTTTTTTCTTACTAATGCATTTTTCACCCCTTTATTATGATTAATGTATAATTTTTAGTCCATCGATTTTTTATTTCAATTCAATCCAATTTTTTATTTGATAAAATCAAGTGCTTCGGTAACTTAATATTTTTAAAATTCTCGAAGTTTTAATTTCTATTTTAATAATTAAAGGTTTAAGATGGATTAGAAATGAAAAGTTGTTTTAAATTTTTTTAAAATAAGATAAAATTTAAATATTTTTTAATATTGAAGAATGAAATTGTGATGATTGAAAGAGTATTTTTTTAAAATTATGATTGAAATATGACATTTTTATTGCTGAATTTTAAACGGAAAATGGTTTGATATGATTTAATAGATTCATTTCATAGAGTTTTTTTTTTTAAAAAAAAAAGAATTTACAAAATCTGCATGAAAGGAAACTGATATATTGAACTTAATTTTAATAACTAAAAAAAATTAAAGGATTTAGTTGTAATAATTTAAAAAAATTTGTGTTAGTAAATGAAATATTATTTTGTAACGATATCTTTTATATTAAATTAAAAAATTGTACTTCAATCATCTATGTTCTTTTGTACTAGGATCCTGGCAAATTGAATTTATTCTAAGAATTACAGATTGAAGAAAATGGTTTACATTGATCATTTGGTAAAGCTAACCGATGTTGTATGTAATTGTGAATCAATATCCCATGGATTGGTTTTCTCTAATAATGTAACAGTTTCTAATGTACATAACATATTTTGGGGTTTGTCTTGCACTAAAGATCGCCAACATTCGTCTACAAATTGAAGAGAATAAAAATATGCAACAGTCATTGCTGATTGTGCTGCAACAATTGAAATTACAAATAGCTACTTATGAAAGTGATAGAATAGATAAAGAAGGTTACCTTTTATCCCTTTGTATGTGTTTTGTGTGCACGACTCTGTTGTTTATATGACTATAAAGCTCAATTTGTTCTCAGTTGAAACCGGAAAGAACATGGTAGAAGTGAATAAGCTCAGAGAACTCCAAATTAATCAACTGCAAGGTAAAGAGCATCCAATGCGCAATTCGGATGCTGGTTTGCACGCATTTAATGCACACCTTGTTCTAACCTCTAGCTTGGGAGAAATGTTTATAAATAATGATCAGATCAAGGTAGAACATAAAATATAGACAAAATTAGAATTCTATTCTGAAAATGCACATAAAAGCTAAGTTTAATGAAGTTTCTGATGATAAGGTTTAATAGGTATTGACCTTGTGTTGAAATCACCTATGCTACACATAATTCAATTTTAAATGTATATGCGCGTTTTGTTTCTTAATTATGATTCTTTATTGTTTTAATATTGAACAGCTTTAATCATTTGTTCGAGTTTACTCAAAACTGAACCAGAAACTTGAAGTGTTATTAGTTGTATGGGATGCACCCGATGTTGCTTGGTTTATTGCGTCAAATTTAGAATTAAATATTTATTTAATTATTTAATAATAAAATATAGATTTACTTTATATTAAAATAACATTTTAATGTAAATTCTTACATTAAAAAAACAAATTGCAACTACTGAGAAAAGTGAAGCTGAGACTAACATTTATACAACGCAGTAGAAATTGAAACGAATCGACTCTGACATTGCTAAAACAAGTGAAAATTACTATCAATTATTATTACAAAATTGAATAAACTCTCACCTTATTAGAACATATCAGCATTGCTAGAAATTACTTTCATAAAATTAACTGGAATCTCATATTGCTATAACACATTAATGCAACAGAGATACTTTAAAAACATCAAACCATAAAAAATTTAACACACGCACACTTTAGAGCTCTGGAAAAAAATTGCGCACTGTATGAGGAAATCAACAATAGGTTCAACAACATAAGATTAGACGATGAAGAAATGGTTGAAATTAATTCACGTACTCAAAAGATGGAGCTCTAAAATGCACAAATATACCGTGAAGAAAAGAGCGTTAAGCAATGATTTCCTCCAAAGCTTGTTATGAGCTCGGAAAACTTGTCCATAAATCCTTGAGCAACATGGAGCATCTTATTCCATCTCCAACTTCTTCATCTCAATGCTCAATGTTGTTGCAGCCGGGGGAGCAAGATCTAGTTCACGCGAGATAGCATTTAATTTCCATCGTTTTTTGTTACCAGAATATTCACCTGCATCAAGGTAGCTTCAGGGTTCGGTGATGGGAATGGGATGCTGGAACTAACAGCGATGTTGATGGCACCGTGAGTGTGTGTGGATGCTATGTGAATGAAACCTCCAGGCGCGTGTGCAGTGCAATGAATATATGCGTGTTTTGGTGAGTCTGAGAGGGATGCAGAGTCTGTTACCAAGAGAAAGAATGTGGTTGGTGGTGGTCAGTGAAAAAGTGAAGGTGAGAGGGATGAGGAACTAGCAGTGAGTTTTTATATTTTTGGCTTTTGCTGTTATCTTTCTAATGATGCATAGCAATAGGAAAAGAGAGAAAGAGTGCAAAATGGTTTCCCATTCCCATCCCCAGAGTAAAAGCGTGTGGGCTCCTTTTCTGCTTCTCAGAGAATAAACAAGAGAGAAAGAGTTCCAGGGACGGTTATTTTTCTGTTGAGAAAAAGATAGGATCGTTGCAATGCTTGCGAGTGGAGAGAGACGTTGATGGTGAGTGTGATGCCGTTAGAAAAGAAGGAAAAAGCATGTGAGAAACATAACCGAATCAAGAGGAGAAAAAAAATGATATTTTTGATAAATTATTTTATAAACTTAATTGGATTAATTATTATTAATATTTTTAAGTTTTATTTAATTTTTAAAAACAAATTATATTGTTAATATTTGGATTTTTTTAATCTTTAAAACATAATTAAAACAACTAAAAGATTTTCAATAAATTAAAGATTAGGATTGGACATTTTATTTTTGATAAATAGATTGATTGTTTTAAATTTTGTTATTATTATTATTATTTTAATTTAAAATTTTTATTATTTATCACTTTATACTTTTTATTAAAAATAATCAAAACCAAGTAGATAAAAATAATTCCAAATAAAATTTAGTATTCATACTCTCTAGATCTGTTTCTATTATTTTTGAATAAGTAGCTTTGGAACATATATTTCATCATATCTTATAGTTTTTGTGACTTTATCTAGGTCAAGAAAGATAACAATTTGTTTTAGGTTCATCTTTTTCAGTTGTCATATTCTTAATCAATTAATTGTGTTTAAGCGCCATATATATTATCGCTTTGTTTTCACGATGACAATTCATAAACAAAAAATCTTGCACGTACACACACAAGATTTCTTCAATAAATAATTAATAGGAAGGTACTGTGAGTGTGAATAGAGTAGGAACTATTAGATAAATATGGATACATAAACCAAAATCTAAAAATGAGATTTATTTAAATTAAAGGTTTTTAAGTACAGCAGGACGATAGATGATAAAACCAAACTAGAATTTTATCTGTATGTGTGAGAATTTATAAAATTATATTTTATTTTATATCATCGATTATTTAAATTTTCTATTAATAATAGCATTAGATAAATTTTATTTACGATGTACAATATTTTAATAAATAAATTATGATAAATTACTTTAAAAAATATTAAAACATTAATTTAGCATTTAAAAATTAGTTTTAAGTACAGATTAAAAAATAATTTATATTTATCTATCCTCACAAAAGAATTGATTCAAAATATATACTTTAAGTTCATATTGAAGAACAATTAAAAAATTAATTGACATAAAATGATAATATAAAATTGTTTTACAATGTTATCAAATCATACATTACTATATATTTAAAATCATTAATATTTGTAATAATTGTTTTAAACTTTATATTTTGGATGATCTTTAATAATGTAGATTTTTTTTATTAAAATTAAAATTATAAAAATATAAATTAATACAATTTTGTTTTAATTTTACACTTATATAAATAAAATTAAAAGAGTTTGAAGGTAAGCATTTTATTTTATTTTATTCTCTTATATTCATGAATTTTAATATTTTAATTAATCAAATTATTTATTTGTAATAATTTTTTTCTCAATTCATTAATTACTATCATCAAAATAACTTTTTTATGAAGATAAAGTATCTAATTTATATCATTTTAACTCATAAATATATAAATTTCCATTTCATAGAATTCTTATTTTGATATTACTTTTACTAAGAATTATAAAAAAAATTATATCTAAGTAAAAAATATTAAATGAAATATATATATTTTTTCTCTTTTTAATATGTAATTTTTTAGAAACCTCAAATTATTTTAATAATTTTCAAGAGTTCAAATTACTATAAAAATAATATATATATATATATATAGTAATTTGGTTAAAATTATTCCATTTAATAATTTTTATAAATAATTAAATTTTATCAATCTAACTATTAAATTAATAAATTATATTATATAGATCATTTTTATAAAATTTTAAAAAATTAATATTTTATTAAATAAATTTTAATTAACAAATATTATAAAAAAATATTATTCGTTAATTTAAATTTATTTTTTAAAATATCAAATATTTTTTAAATTTTATAAAATTTTGTAAGAATAATCTATATAATATAATTTATTAATTTAATAGTTTTATATTTATATATATATATATATATATATATATATATATGATGAGATCAGATATTAAACTTAATATTCACATTAACTTAATTTTTTATAAAACATAATTTATCAATCAAATTATTAAATTATGTTATAATATTTTATGATTATATATATTAAATTTTAATATTTATATATTTAAATAATATATTAAGTGTTAAAATAAAATTTTATAATAAATATTAACTAAATTATATTTTGTATAAAATTTTATAAATATAATTTATTTAATAAAAAAATTTAAATTAATAATTAAGTTGATAAATGTTATATTTTATAAAAATTATTAAATTATGATAAGCCTTAAAATTGTACATTCGACGTCAACTGATACTATCTCTATATATTAATTAATTGTTAATCCGGATCCCTTTTAAAAATAAAAGAAACTAACAAAACCTAACATTTAGGTTAAAACTAAAAGAATAATGTGCTTACCTGGTTAGACCAAAAATATACTGTTCATGGGTATTTTATTAATTTATATGTAGTGATGCAAGAAAATATTTAATTAATATTATTAAATGAAAATTTGTCCTATGCTAAAAAAAGTGATGATTAAATCATATGGTTCTTAAAAATAAGTAGAAATTAAAGTTTAGGAGAATGTATTTCTTGTATACATCGAACAAAACAAAAAATTTAATATTTTTATTTAATTAAACATAAAAAGAAAAGGAAAAAGATATCAATTTCTTGAAAACATTATAGAAGGAAAGAAACTACGTATTCCCTTATAAACTAATATACCTGACAAAAATGGACCTTAAAAGGGAATCATACTCCCATGTCCTAATTTGTACGATTTGGTTTCATCAAATGCCAGCATAGCCTGGATTGGAGTCCTTCTGGATTTACATTCAAGTGAGGATTCTATGTACATATGCCAACACAACCTTGGTTTGGATCCTTCTGTAGTAATAATTAAATTCATGTATGAGATGAAAATCATATTATCTTTTTTTCCAGTATTAATTTCAGTGGGTGAGTTACAATTTGAGATAAGCACACCAACACAGAACGCCAACTAATTATGGTATAATTAATATTTCTGGCAAATCTGCATGTTAGCAAATTGCTTTTCTAACTAACTAATTGACATGTTCTTTCTTTTTTCCAAGAATATATTAAGGGGATAATTCCGTAATCAAGTTCATATTCTTAAATGACATTTTATTGATAAAATCCAACAGAGGAAAATTTCTTTAGAAAAATGAAATTAACTAATATGCTATGTATATGCTTTGCATTACCAAATTAGAGTATCAATCATGCAGGTAGCACTTGTTTATAAAGAAACTACAACCTAGTGTTGAGAGACAACAAAAAATAATCCTTTCTCAAGAAATAAAACATTCATTTTCTTCGTTAGGTTCGGTGAATGTGAAATTGTTAACGAAACATTTTTGCTCTGTTCTTGTTCCGCAGCCAAACAAAAAGAAGTGTGCAATATGGGAGAAGCTGCAAAGAAGATCTTGCAAGATCAATCATGCCTTGAAAAATCCGCTGCACCTAAACCTTTTTCTTTTATGGCTCCAAATAAGCTGTTTGGAGGAGCTGGTTCATCTTTTCAGGTGAGGGAGAATCCCTTGGGTAAGGACCTAAGTGATGCTGAAGGAAGCACCAAACTTGAGTTGGATCTCAAACTTGCCACTTCCAACACCTATTCTACACAAGGAACAAACAACCATTACAATAATCATACCTTTGATAATGCTGAGAAGGATCTCATCAATGATAGCTTTTCAACTCCTAGTGTTGGTGTTAATAACAACACTAATCAAACTTGTGAAGGCCAAACAAGTGAACCAGGCTTGGATCATAAGTTGGCCACAGAAATGGAGGCTGATCCAAAACGGCTAAAGCGGTATATTGTTAACTCTTGTACAGACTTCAACATGGATATTGTTTATGAAAATATAGTTTTTTTTTTAAATTTTTACTTTAATTTTTTTTCTTACAAGTACATTTATTTATCCCTTTAGTATGATGAATGTATAGTTTTTAGTCCTTTAATCTTTCGTTTCAAATTTTTAGTTGTTAAAGTCAAGTGCTTCTGTCACTTTAAATTTTTATATACTATCAATACATCAAATATTAATATAGCATACTATTTGTTAATATAAATTTTTAAATTCTATAATATCAATCTAATTTCTATTACAATTTTTATCCAAGTAAATGATTTTTTTTATCTTTTACGTTAAATAAAAAAATTCTAATTCAAATCATTTATCTTCTTTTGTATGTAGGATCATGGCAAATCGAATTTATTCTAAGAAATACAGATTGAAGAAAATGTTCTACATTGATCATTTGGAAAAGTTAACAGATGCTATCGGCGTATGTGATTGTGAAGCATATATACTATGGATTGTTATTCTCTATGAATGTAACAATTTCTAATGTACCTAACATATTTTGAGGTTTGTGTATGCAGCTGAAGACCGCCAACATTCGTTTACAAATTCAAGAGAATAAAAATATGCAACAGTCATTGCTGATTGAGCAGCATCAATTGAAATTAAAAATAGCTACTCGTGAAAAGGATAGAGTAGTTAAAGAAGGTTACCATTTATTCCCCTTTGTATGTGTTCTGTGCCCATGACTCTGTTCTTTATATCATTATAAAGCTCAATTTGTTCTTCTTTCAGTTGAAATCGGAAACAACATGGCAGAAGTGAATAGGCTCAGAGAACTCCAAATTAATCAACTACAAGGTAAAGAACATCCAATGCGTAATAAGGATGCTGGTTTGCATGCATTTAATGCACACCTTGATCTCGACCTCTAGCTTGGGACAAATATTTACAAGTAAGGATCAGATCAGAACATACAGTATAGACAAAACTAGAATACTATTATACATACGCACATGAAAAATTAACAAACTGTTTAATCTGTAAAAATATTTTTTATTTATACAATATAAATAATGTGATATTTTTAAATCAAAATACTTATAAGTTTAATGAAATTTCTAATAATATAATTAAAGTTTAATATGTATTGACAATGTGTTGAAATGACCTATAATATGCATAATTCAATTTTAAATGTATTTCTGCATTTTACCTTCTAATTATTGGTTCTTTATTGTTTCAATTTTGAGCAGCTTTAATCATACCTTCTAATACAGAAGTTTGATCCGTTATATGGGATGTGACAGACGGTGGATATATAGCGCAATACACTGTCTTTCTAGATCAGCAGCTTTGGAACATTTAATCTTAGGTTTAGTTTATGTAAGTCAAGAAAGACAAACATTTGCTTAGGTTAAGATTTTTCAGTTGTCATATAAACTAAAAAAAATTATATATTAATCGTAATATTAAAATTGTAATCAATTAATTGTGTTTATGCGCCATATATGTTATCATTAATGATAATCTATATACTAAAATCTTGCACCTACACGCGCCCACGCACACATAATACTTCTTTGTTACATGGTTGATAGGAAGGTACTTCTCAGTTTGACTGTAAACAGAATATGGACTAATTGATAAATATAGAGACTTAAAGCAAAATTTTAAAATAAGATTTATTTAAATTATAGAATTTTAAGTACAGAGAAGGTCAACGATTAAACAAAATTAGATTTTTTCTTTATAAATATGTGTACGCATTTATAAAACTAGAATATTATTTTTATATTATCCGGTCTAAAAAGTATATTAATAATAGCATTAAATAATTTTGTATTTACCTTTTTTAATAAATAAATTATTATAATTATTTAAAAATAAATATTAAAATATTTATTTAATATTTACGAAAAATATTTGATATCAATAAAATTATGATATTAAATAAATATCTAAAATGATATTAAAATAATCATTTTATTAACTTATACATTAAAATAAGAATACTTTTTATATCATTCAATATTAAGAAATTAAGAAATTAAGATGTCATAAGTATTTAGAAAACTAAATTAATGTATTGCAAAAGATGAACAGAAGTTAAAGTGTTAAAATCTAATTTCTAACTTACGTATGCATTTTAATTTTTTTGTATATCATAGTAATTCACAAAATAATTTATATTTACAGATCTTCGTAAGGAATTGATTCTTAATATATACTTTAAGTTTATATAATGCCTAAGTAAGAAAATTAATTTAATTACAAAATACTAATAATGTAATTTTTTATAATATCATCAAATTGGAGATTTTTGTGTAATTAAAAATCATTAAAATTTGCTATAATTATTTTAAAAGTCATATATATGATAATATTTAATTGGTTGATGATGCACACGTATTTATTAAATAGTATATTAAAATTAAAAGTATAAAAATATAAAATCTAATAATATTTTTTTTTAATTTTATTTTTATATAAAAAGTTAAAAGAGTTTGAAAATAAATTATTTTATTTTAGTCTCTTCAATTTATAAATTTAAAATTTTAATTAAATAAATTAATTATTTATAATATTTTTTTCTATTCATTATTTACTATTATAAAAAATAATATTGCTTTTATGAAGCTAAAGTATCTTATATTTTTTAAATCATAAATATTTACATATCCTATTCATAGAATTTTCATTTTAATAATGAAATGTACAAAATTGAAAGATATAAATTTTATTTTGATATCACTTTTCTTAAATCTTATAAAAAATTGATATCTAGGTAAAAAAAATTAAATGGGTAATATATTAATGTATATTTTTTATTTTATATTTTTAATATATATATATATATATATAATAAGAATTTTTTACTTAACTAAAATTATTGTATTTATTATATTTTTTTTTTAAAAAGTAACTATAAAATATAAATTTAAAATATTAAAATACAAAAAAAATTCAGAAATAGATATAAGAAATAAAAAAGTTGGTAAAAAAATAAATGAAATAATAAATTAAAAATTAAAAAATGTCATGTAATGTTTTTAATTAAGAGAATGCATTATGATGACATTTTCAACGAAAAACTTAAGTGTATAATATAGATGAAACACTAAATTGATATTAATTATAATATATTGATGTGGGTCAATGTGTGGATAAAACGTGTAAATATGGTTCTATATCTTGTTAATCTAATAAGTCTCATTTTGCAAGAGTCATGGATTCCATAGCTAATGATCATATCTATTGTTTATGACTCAAATGGTTTATCCACAATCACACAATTGCATACAAAATTTTCAAACAAGAGTGATCTTGTTGCCATAGCCAAGTAGGAACCTGTACAATTTGCACTTCACTTGATATGCAAGAATGGGTTATATCTACCATACATAATTCAATTTCAACCTAATCTTACCGTCCATTGCTCATTGATTTTCTATGATGGTCACTATGCAAAACAATATGTGACACCACGGGATAATTGGTTCACTTGACCTTATTATTTGGAGATCCTTATGAACATGAGTTGTATTAACGTACGATGAAAATTATTTATTAACAAATTTTTTATATAATAAAAAATAAAATTTAAATTTAAGATTTTATATAAATTATCATCTCTATTATTAGATCAATCTTTTACTAAAAAACTTTAGATCAAAATATGAATATTTACTAAAATAAAAATGTTGATCATAGAAATATACGCGGTACAGGTGTTTATCCATGCCTATATATTTTTTAAATATATTAAATTTAAATTAAAAAATATTGCGCTTATAACCTTGACTGATAAAGCTAAAATAACACTTCATTTATTTTGGTTATTAGTTTAACTAGTTAATTAGAATAAGTGTAATCATACCATATTATTGCATAATGAAGCACCCATCTAGTTTCATCCATGTTTAGTAAGTAATGAAATTTTTTATAATTTTTTTAAAATTAACAACTGTTTTCGACGATTAATAAATTGCTAAAAATAATATATATATATATATAAATATATATTTATATATATATATATATAGAGAGAGAGAAAGATAAATAAAGATGAACAATATTATATATATCTACTATAACTAAACTTTGATTAATTATGATATGGTTATTTTTTTTATTATTATTAGTTACTTTTTTTTTCTTCCTTTCTATTATTGGTTGATGTCATTTCATCAGCACTCGCCTATATGCATGCTTTGATCATCAATAATACTTAATATATTCAACTCTATATTCTTGTTATGATATTAGTTTGTTTAGTCTACAATATTTTTTTTCTCTGACAATTTAATTTTTTCTATAAAAACACCCAAGATTCTTTTTCTTTATTTTTCATTTTTCCAAATAAAAAACTTTTAGTGGTACTTGGCTTGCTACTCTCTAACACCAATTATAATAGTTGGTCAAGGTCCACAAGAATGAGTTTGTTAACCAAGAACAAATTTGGTTTCACAAAAGGCATCATTCTTAAATAGGAGGTTGGTGATCCAATGTTTTCTTTTTTAAAAAATTTATAACATTCTTGTCCTCAGTTGACTCACCAAATTCATGAATGCTAAGATAACTTAATCAATCAGGTGCAGGGGCAAGGTCTTTGATGTTTGAAAGGAATTGAAGTTTCGTGGAGGGCCAAGGTCTCTGATTTTCGGAAGGAATTGAAGTGTTTTTTTATTGAATGATCTCTTCGAGATTTTAAAAATACAAGAATAAATAAGGAGATTTTTTTTTTCAACAGATACTTCATTTCCATAAAAAAAATTATAGGATGAATTAGATATACTAAAACCTATCTTATCCTGCAGATGCAATACCAGTTGTATTTGTGGTGTCCTTCAAAAGGTAAAAGATGATAGAAATAATGATTATATTATGTGGTAAGATTCTTGATCGGCTTAAATGAATAGATTTCAGATGTTAGATCATACATTATGTTCATGAACCTTCTGTCTGGCGTCAACAAAGTATTTTCCATAATTAGTTATGGATAGGTATGGTGTGGCAAAAATCATGTTGTAAACCTCAAATACAACAAATATAGAACAAAGTAATTTCATTCCCATTTTAGTAACAATTGATGTATGCTATAGAAAACATGGTTTTATCCCAAGGTTAAAGTTCAAAAAATAAGAGTGCTAATTTGATTGACGCTGATCAAGGAAATGAAAGAGACCATTAAACTTAATGGAGTATTGATGAAAAACTAAGAATCAATATTTGACTTCATTATTGAATAATACCAAAGCCTCTTATCTTATGTTCCTCAAAGTAGCAATTACACTAAGAAGCCTAATGTAAAAGATGATAAATTCTTGTTTTCAAAAGTCTTGTGTAACTACACATAATGGTAACTCTTTGCCTATTAAGTGGATCTTGGATACAAATGCTCCATATTACATTTGTACTTCTATATATTACATTTGTACTTCTATAACTTATTTCTCTTCTATAGAATAATTCATTTTATCAAGGTTTAGTTTCCTAAAGACAGTTCCTTAATTGTTGATTATATAAGAATTAAAAATTGATATATTAGTTATTATCATTGTCTTTTTTTTTTATTTAAGCCTTTAACATTTAAATTAATTATTTAATTATATTTTTGTTTAACTTGTATCATAAGTTAACTTGAAAAACTCATATCTAAGAACTTCTGCCCTAAGTTTACCTGATAAAAAAAATATGATTTATTTATTTTATCACACTTACATAGTTATTAGAAAAATGTTAAGAGAAATGATTCTAGCTACTATATTTATGATATGATTCACCACCTGTGAAATGAATCAGAATATAAAAATATTTATTTTGAAACATTTGAAAATTAAGATATAATAAAGGAATCTCACACAAACTGTGAATTGTCAAAAGTATCAAAGAGCAATGTAATTTTTATCATAATTTATTGAAAGAATAAATGTTATCAATGATAGTTCTTTATCTAATAATTAAGAAAATTAACTCATACAGAGATGAAAAACTCTCAAAGAGTAATATTATTCCTAAAATTGTGTTTACACTTAATTCCTAAATTTTATTATATAGAAAATCTAATTGAGCCTATTATATAAGAAGCCCAGTTAAACATAGCAAGAGATTTAAACCTTAAAGAAAATATGTCAAACTTATTCTTAAATTAACATAGACCTAATTATAAACGAATAAAGAATTTAATTATTGTTAAGTCCTAAACTAACATTAACTTGGTTAGAAATTAGATAAGAGTACTGTAAATTAATATCTTCGACAATTTGATTACATAAATTAACTTATATTGCATTTGAGTTTGGTTCAACGTAGTTTCTTTCTTGAACTTTCTTAATGAGATTCAAAAGTGTTTATTCTATATGTTTGACCATACTCTTAATCATTGAACTTCTTATTCTTTATAGAGAATCTTTCAAATAATCATTGTTGTTTAACATAATGCTCACATTCATATCATTCCTTACTTCTCTAAGAGGATTTGTCCTCAAATCTTGAAGGTCACATACATCAAATAAGGATAAGTAAAAAATATTGAACATGACACTGATATTACCATAGCCACTTAGAATATCGTTTTTATAAGTATTATCATTGATCATTTCAATCACTTGAAAGAAACCATCTCCTCTAGAATATATTTTGAAATTTCTTTGACTTGCAAACTTCTCTCTTGGCAAGTGAATCCATATCCAATCACTAGGTTCAAAGATCACCTTGGTGCATCCTTTGTTTTTTCGCCTAACATAATATTCATTCTTTTTCTCAATATTAGTACGAACATTGACATATAACTTCTATACAAATTTAGCATTTTGTTTTTCATCAAAATTAACAAAATCATTAATATGTAATGATAAAATAAATATGATAAAAGAATAAAACTATATACAATATCAAAAGGTGAAAAGGAAGTAGATATATAAACAACCTTATATATGAAAATTTTACATTACAAACTTTTTCCCAATATTTTAAATTCTTTTGAATTATAGCACATAATAAGATACTTAAAGTTATATTTACAACCTCGGTTTATTTATCTATTTATGGATGTGCCACAATAAATAACAATAACTTAGTATCCAACTTATCTCATAAGGTTCTCTAGAAGTAACTGAGAAATTTAACATCTCTATCACTTACTATAATTCTAGGTAATCCATGCAAACACACGATCTTTTTGAAAAATAAATAAGCAACATAGGTGACATCATTAGTTTTAGAACAAACAATGAATTAGGTTATTTTACTAAACCTATCCACAACCATAAAATATTATCTTCACCATTCAGGATCCTAGGAAAATCTAATACAAAATTCATAAAAATATCAGTCCAAAGGTACTTAAGAACAGGTGAGGAAGTATACCAATCATGAGGTATATTATCTTTGATTTTGCTTGTAAAGAAGTAACATATTTTTCATAAATAATTTTAACATCATGTTTCATTATGGGCAAAAAAATGTTCATGTAAAACATCATAAATTTTTGAATGTCAAAGTATCTCATTAACCCTCTTTCATAAGTTTGTCTAACAAGCATTTCCCTTACATTATATTTAGGTCACACAATTTATTTTTCTGAAACAAGTATTCATCTTTCCTAAAATAATCTCCAAAGATATGTTAAGAACATGCTTCCCAAAATTGTCTAAATTCAACATTATTAGCATACAAGGCTTTCAATAATTCAAATCCAAGTAATTTGATTTGTACAATTGTAAGTAATACATACCTTTGAGACGTATCAACTACAATATTTTACTTTTTTTTTTGTATTGGATAACATAAAAAAATATCTCAATAAATTCTAATCACTTAACATGTCTTTTGTTGAGTTTACCATGAGACTTCAAGAGCTTCAAATTGACATGATCAAGGATGACAAACTCACTTCATCAAAGTATTATTGCCAAGTTTGTATGAGCCTCACCAAAGCATAGAATTTCTTGTCATAAGTTAGATAGTTGAGTATAACTCCACTGAGCTTCTCACTAAAATATGATATAGATTTGAAATCCTGCATCAAAACAGCTCTTATACTTTCTTCAATGACATCATATTCCATCTTAAAAACTTTATCAAAATTAGGTAAATTCAACATAGAAAAATCAATTAACTTATCCATTAACAAGTTAAAAGTTATTTTTTATTTCTTATCTCATTTAAAGATAACATTCTTTTTAACAAGTTCATTTAAAATATCAACTATAGAACTAAAATTATGTACAAATCCCTTGTAGAAACTTGTTAAAGTATGAAATCTTCTTATCTTATTTGTATTTGTAGGTGTAAGTCATTCTCTAATTGTCTTGACTTTTTATTCATCAACACTAATTCCTTGAGAACTTATAATAAATCCTAAGAAGAAGACTAATTTAATGCAAAAATAACACACACAGCATGCAAGTGATCTAAGTGTTCATTCATTATCTTGTTGTAAATTAAAATGTCATCAAAATAGATAACAACAAATTTTTCTATAAAAGTTTGCAAACACATGATGCATTAATCTCATGAAAGTGCTCAATACATTAGAAATAACAAATGACATGACAACTCATTCATACAACCTATATTTTGTTTTAAAATTAGTTTTCCACTCATCACTCTATTTCATACAAATTTGGCGATAATAATTTTTTATATGAATTTTAGAGAATAAGCAAGAATCACATAATTTATCGATTAAATCATCTAACCTTAGAATAGTATAACAATACTTTATCATGATCTTGTTGATGGTTTTACATCCACACACATACGCCACATCCTTTATTGGTATCAACATAATAGGAACCGCAAGTATTTTTGCATCAACATCTCTACTTGCATTTGAATCTCATTGGTCTCATTAGGGCTGGTCAGTTTGAATTTTAAATTCGAAGGTAAAATCAATTTAATACTTAATGCTTCTTATGGGAGACAACCTTTTTGTGATTCTTTATAAAATATATCATTAAATTCTTATAACAAAGATTCAATCATACTAGAAAAAGATAGATTATGATTGTTAATAAAATAAATATCCTTCTACTTGAGTACAAGAACATATTTCTTTAACCTCAAAACACTCTCAACCTCTCTTTTTAGCAAATATACAAATTTTCTTTTCTTTTTCTTTATTTTCTAATTCTTCTTTCTTTTTTTATTCATTGTTTTTTGACTTTTGACTTTTTCTTCGCTATTTATTTCACCTTTTGCTCTGATACCAAATTATATGATTCAACCCATACAGAAGGAATCAAAACATGAAAAATGTCAACTTTAGAATATGTCGAAAATCAAGATAGAATAAAGCAACCTAAAACAAATTATGACCTAGCAAAGAACACTAAAGTTATTAAAGAGGACCGTGACCCTTATTATGACTTACCAAAAGAATTGAAGTTATCAAATGGTATTTTTGTATCCTAGAACCAAAGAAAGCCAACACAAACCATGACTTATCAAAGAACACCGAAGTTACTAAAGAGGAATATGATCCTTACCACAACTTGGTAGAAGATACAATGTTATCAAAAGATAGTTCTTTTCCCAAGAACTAGGAAAATCAACTCACAGAGATAAAAAAATTTAAAGAGAAATTATTAATCATAAAACTTATTTTACATATTCCTAAACTCTATAATATATAAAGTCTAATTAGACTTAAATTGAAATAAAAACTAATAATAAAAGGCAAGTAACAAATTCTATGAAATTTTAATTAATCACAAATCAATCTAAAATCTTAATTTGATTATCTAATTAAAATAAACTATCAATAAATCAATTTCAAATCCTAATATATTCTAGGATAAATCAATGTTAAATTTTAATTTAATTTGCATACAATAAATTCAAATCTTTAACTATAATAATTTGATTATGATAACTCTTTATGACACACTTTTATCCTAAATTTTCAATTATTTGAACTTGTATAAGTAATATTAAAACTTCGTTTGTCACTTCTTAGATTTTATTTTCTTAGATCAAAATTGCATACAATGAGTCTTTAGATAGGTTAATTGTATCTCTATCAACTCACTTGCTTTATTTTATTTGATTATTTCCCTTTATCCCCATATCTTTGTTCCTCGCATCTCTCTCTCTTGTGTTTTTTTTTTGGATAAATGTATGAAATATAAAGGAAAGAAAGAGAAAATAAAAATAAAAATTTATGAAATGAAATGAAAATTGAAAAAAAAAATGAATTGTTCGAATGGATAGAAATGAAAAAAAAAAGAAAAAAAATCTCTTCTCTTCTAGAGATGAAAAAAGAAAGGAAAGAATTAATTAATATTTTAGATAAATTTTAAAATAAAATTTGATTTTTCACTATTTTTTTATTAACATAATTTTAAAAAATATTTAATAATTTTAATAATTTAAAATAAATAAAAAATAAAAAAATTCTCCTCCAATTTTCATGCCTATTAAAGGAAGAAAAAACTTTCATGAATCCCACTAAATTTAATTTTATCCTTTCATATGAGCTAAATTATTAAAAAAGTGAAATTTATCCAAATTTAAGAATCTAAAATCTTTCTCCTTACTTTCTTGCTACTAGGTAAATGGTTGGTTTCATTTGCTTTTCACACTTTTCTTGGTTGAGTGCATAGGAGATCTTAGAATTTTTTTTTTTTTTTTTAATAAGCCAACTTTGTGAGTTATCTCCATCCATTTATCGTGGTTCCTCCTCCTTCACTAACCATCATTTCTTCTTCTTATTCTTTCTTTTCTTTTTATACTCATCTCATTCTTGTTTTCTTGGTGGCTAGGAGATCTTGCAAGCTTTGTGTAGAAACAAAGCTCTTATTCATCCTTTCTTCCTTGTACCTGGACTTAACATCATAGGTAAGGAATGCTCTTGCATGTCATGGCTGAGGAAGACATAATCAAGATCCTTTGTTTTGGGGAGCTTCTCATTTCTTGTGTACTGGTATGTTTTAGATAATTATTATTTTTTAGGTAGTTCAAATTTATATTGCATTAATCTTACTAAAAAAATATAGGATATTAATTTTTTTTTTGTATTTATTTGATAAGTTGATGCTACTCTTAAAAGGAAAATTTGAACATTTCATTTTTCCCTCTCTTCAAAGTCATGACTAAGTGATGATGGGATGATGATATTGTGCTGAAATATTTTAACACTTGATAAAAATGAGTTTGCTTGGTCATGGTTCATTTCTTTCCTCGAAAAAAAAATCTTAGTTTAATCTAACCTTTCATAGTTAGTTTTCTTTTGATGTTCTTTTCTTACCATATATGAAAAGCACTAATGTACTAGACATTTAGATTAGTATTTATCCATACATGATTTTTATACAATTATTATTACATGTAGTTATCTTCTTTTAAGTAAGAGGAATAGATAAAAAAAAAATCATTAGCACATTTTCATTTTTGCAACGTATAAAATTTAAATCAAAATGTAATGAGATATTACAAATATAAACCTACTCTCACCACTGTCAAATAGCCATAATTTTACTTGTGAGAAAAAATAAACGACAATGGTGGCACAAATTTTCTTGTGGAAAAAAATAAACAATAATGGTGGCTTTTTTTCAGGCTCTATGCCTATTGGGTCGGTGGTTCTGTAGCACATGATCCAAATATGTGACTGGGTTCAGCTCATGCGACACAAGCTGTTCTTACTGCATTTTTTGGGTGACATAGGTCTAATTCAATTACTATGTGTATATTCTTTTTTGGGAACTATGTATATAGGTTAAGAGAGGTGGGAAGCCAATTAGTGGAAGTTTGTTGCTATAGTCTCTCAATTTTCGTGTTATATGAGTATTTTTTTTATACTCCTTGAGTATATAAATAATACATTTTGTTTTCCTTTTACCAAAAAATAATAATAATGATTTTTAATTCCTTCGTTCTTGCTAAAATTAAATAATGATTGTACTATAATTTGAATATTATTAGTTTTATTTTTTATATTTATTAGATTTAATTAAGATTATTTATTTTACTTATACTTTAGTTATTCTACATGTATGTTTATGATCATTATATGTATTTTCTTTTTTTTATATGTATAGTAAAAAAACAATGAAATTTTAAATTTTGATTTCTTCTTTTATATATATATATATATATATATATATATATATATATTAAATCTTTTGAAATTATTTTAAAAAAATGGTTGGAATAATTTCTGTTCAGAAATAAAAAAATTTAATAATTTTATAATAATTAAAAACGTATTTTATTTTTTAATTAATAATTCATATCCTAACACATTATCATTAGTAATAAAAGGTTTACAATTAAAATAAATTTACATAACATCTTGAATTTAAATTTTATCTCTTTTGCATTATAAAAAAATATTAAATTTAAACCTTATTGTTTTGTACATTGTAAAAAAAGGAAAATATTATTTAATAGACAACTGATATTAACAACATATATAGAATAAATATAGGTTATTTTGTAACTAGAGATCAAAATCAGTTTTTTTTTTTAAAGAAACGGACTAATTCTAATTTTAAGCATTTTATTGAACTAAAAAATATTTTAATCCAGTATTTAATGCAACATGTATTAAATGTAATAAATAAGTTTAATAAAAAATTTATACTAAATATTAAATGACAAATAATTGATTGAATGTTAACAATACAATTAAATGTTATTTTTAATTAATTTTAATATATTTTTAAGATAAATGATTTTTATACTAAAATAATTGAATAATTTATGAATGAAAAGTTAATTATTATAAATTTATTTTATATATATATATATATATATATATGTGAGGGATCAAATTACTGGAAAAGTAACTTTACTTAGAATTATTCCGTTTAATAACTTTTATTAAAAATTATATTTTTTTAATTTAATCGTTAAATTAATAAATTATATTATATAGATTATTTTTACAAAATTTTATAAATTTTATAAAATTTAAAAAATATTTAATATTTTATTAAATAAATTTAAATTAACAAATATATATCAAAATATTATATCTATATGAGAAAAATTAATTACATATTATTATTTAATGCTACATGTATTAAATGTACATATAATTATTTTAATAAAACAAGATTAGATTGAATGTTAAAATGTAACATATATTTAATTTAATGAAAAATATTTTATTAAATTTTAAACATACAATTAAGTTTTATTTTAATTAATTTAATATATTAATTAGATGAATAAATATTATATTAATAAAAATTATTAGAAAATTATATTATTAAAAATTTCATTTAGATAAATTTAATACCTAAAAATATATAATATAATGTTCCCTTAAATTTTTAAATTTTATTATGTTGAATAAATTTATTTTATATACATATTTTAAAATAGCAACATTCCAATCCTTAAAATGATACATATAAAATAATAAATATATGAAATAACTTATAAATATAATTATTATCTTAATTAAACTATTGTGATTCATTTTAAATTAAATATCTATATAATTATTTTATTTTAAAATATTTATTGTTCATAAAATATTTTAACATAACAAATTTAAAATCATTTAACGTAATTAAAAATTTATTTAAATTTTCATATGAAAATAAATTTATTCAAACATTATTTAGTCAATGCACCTTTATTTTATGACTTTAGTTGTTAAATTATTTTTTATTATACAAAATTAAATAAAAAAATTAAAAATAATATTACATAATTTAATTATAAATTATTTTATATATTAAATAAACTAGGTTAAATTATTTTATATGTAAGAAATAAAACTATAAGATTGAAGGGATATTAATTTACAAAGCTTATATGCAGTACTGAAAAATATAATAAGTACAATTCTTTATTTTCGTTTGATTAAAATAAAATTTAAAGGTTATTTTAATTTTTATTATTTAATTTATATAATATACACATATTTTCACTTATACTTATTGCATTTTATATATAATTTTGTTTACAATTATATCTATCGTATTATCACTGGTCTTAAAAGGTAAAATAACTTATAGGTGATTCATAAATTCAACCAATTCATTTTAAACTATATAATTAAATAAAAAACTATAAATTATAAAATCAAAATAATTTAAAAACTGCAGTTCTCCTGTAGCTTGATTTGCAGTTTTTGGTATAAAACCAAACAGTTTGTTTACATATTTTATCGAATTTTATCCATACTTTAATAATTAAAAAGTACGCATTTCTATTTTAAACATGAATTATTTTATTTATTATAAACTTTATTATTCTTAGTTATAGGTTATGAACCTTGTTTTTTTAATATATTTTACTTTCTTTATAATTTTAAATCTAACATTCTATATTCATTTGACAGTGTTTTCTTTTCTTGATTTTTTAAAAAATAAATTTAAAAACTGAAATAACTGAACTGATTAAAAATTTCAAAGATTAATTTGATTCAATTTTTATAATATATTCTAATCGAACAAAATCAAATTGTAAAATGTTTTTTATAATGATTTTTCTTATAAAATCAAACCAAAACTTATTACAAAGCATCCTTAACATAAATAAAAATACTAAATAAATATATGCTTAAAGGAATAAAGGAATTAGTCAAACAAATTTATTATAAGATATATGTAAAATTTCAACTACAAATGCCTAAACAAGATCGTAAGTAAATACCTGTACATGTAAAGTAAACTCTTTGACATAAATTTAACAAGTGTCTTTAAAGTGTTTGGTGATAGACAGACACTACTAATAATCAAAAAAGAAGAAATTTTGTAACATGGATAAAAATACAAGGTTAATATTTAATGAAGGAAATAAATGATTTAGTAAAAAAAATTGATTATAAAATATATGTAATTTTTAATAGCAAATGTAAGTTAAAAAATATAATAAAAAAAAGCAATTTATGCCTGCTTCATATTGTTAATTAGATAAAAAAAATTACAATATTTATATAATTAATAAAGTAATGAAAAATTTTAACTAACATTAACAAAGCAACTCACAACATTAATTGTATTTTGTTATGTATAATTAATTATATGTTACATTGTTGAAAATATATTTTAAAAGTTGAAAAATTCTTATTATTATAACCGTGACGAGAAATATGTAGATTATATTAAAAATATAATTTATAATAAAGTATTTAAAAAATAGCCTTACTCGGAAAGGGAGGGGGGAAATGAAAATAAGCATTTTTTTAATCAGGTCATCTCGGAAAGTTTAATTCCCGAAGGGATAAACAACCCAAGGCGAGGGCCATGCAGCAGCTTAATGCTTTATTCAGATTTCGTGAAAAATTGAAAAAGAAAATTGGTGGATAAAAAATAAGAAAGTAAATGATAAAATAAAATTATAATAAAAATTAATTGTTAAGACGAATAGAAATAAAAAATAAAAAAAATATTTTTTAAGTGGATAAAAAATAAATTAATAGTAAAAGTTTATTTTATATTAATTAAAAATTAATTAAACTTTAAATTTTTTTTATTTTTTATTATGTTATTATTTTATTAAGATAATATTTTAATTTTTAATAATTAAATATTAAAATAAAAATAAAAAACTTAAAGTAACTTTTTTTTCAAACTCTATTCAATTTAAAATGTGGATTTTGAAAAAATAATTATTTTTCTTCTATTTTCATAATTAAGTAAATTTAGGAAAAAATGAAAATCAGTAGGGTATGGATATTTTAAAATTAAAAATAATTTATAAATATAAATAAATTAAAATAATTAAATTTCTTATTATTAATAAATATTATATTATTAAAAATTAAAAGAAATAAATATTTAAAATTTAATATGAAAATCATGAAATTAAGAAAGTATATTATTAAAATAATAGTATATAATGTTTATTAAGTAAAAATAAAAATTAATTAATAATATAATAATCTTAAAATTTAATTTATCTACAAATATATAATACTTTCAAAGTTATTAGAATATATAAATCAACTTATTATTTAAAATTAAAATTATAAATATAATATAAATTTTTAAAATAAAATAAAATAAAATACATGATTTAATAAAAATTAGAGTAATTTTTAAAATAATTTATTTAAAAATAAAAAATAATATTTAACATATAAAATTAGATGAAGAAATAAAGGTTTTTGAACGTTTTTGTTTTTAGTCAACACGGTTATAGAAGCAAACAAATAATATTAGTTGGAGCCTTGGAGGTTCGGCCAGAGGAGCCCTGATTTTTGATGGTCTCATCTTGAAACGTATTTTATAATACTAGAGATATAAAGAAAGAAAAAAAAAACAAGATTTGATATTTATAATAATAAAAAATATATAAATTATTGAGATATATATTATATTAAAATATAGGTTAAATATTTTTTATTATTTTTTATTTGAAGTTTAAATAAGTGTAAATGAATTTGAGCATGTAATACAATCATTTTTTTTAAATATCAGAATGTTTTTAGAGCAGTTTGATTTGGTTTAATTTTATATGTATAAATATTTAAATTAATTATAAAAAATATTTGTAATTTAATCTGAATATATTAAAAAATTTAACCTAACCAAATCATTCTTTTATAGTTTAATTTGATTTAATTTAATTTTTTATTTTTTCTAAAAAGTTGATAATAAATATTAGTTAATAAAAAAAGTAAAATAATAATTTTTAAAATTTTTACATATAAATTAATTAAATATAAAAAATAATAATATTTATATTTAAATTATTTTAAAATAAAATTTTGATAAATATATTATATCATATGTTAAAAAATAATTAGATAAATTATATAATAACCAATGATAAAAATATCAAATATATATATATATATATATATAAAATATAGATCAAATTGTTCTAAGAATAATTTTATCTAGAATTATTTTATTTAATAATTTTGATAAAAATTAAATTTTATCTTATCTAATTATTAAATTAATATTATATTATATAGATTCTTATAAATTTTAAAAGATTTAATATTTTTATTAAATAAATCTAAATTAATGAATATTATAAAAGATATATCATCTATTAATTTGAATTTTTTTTTTAAATTTTATAAAATTTTATAAAAATGATCTATAAATATAATTTATTAATTTAACGGTTCAATTGATGAAATATAAAATTTATTAATTTAATTATTGAATCACGTTATAATATTTTCATTATTATGTATATTAAATTTTAAAGAATTTAAAAATTTATAATTTTATTATTTAACTATTAATATTTATATATATTTAAATAATATAAATTATTAAAATAAGATTATAAAATAAAATATTTATTAATTTTTATTTTATATAAAATTTTACATAATATATTTAATAAAATAATTTATATTAATAATTTAATTGATAAATTTTATATTTTATATAAAATTATTAAATTGATATTTAACATATGATCAACGAATTCTAATTTATATATATATATATATATATATATATTATAATTAGATTTAATCATATTTTAATAAATTTGATTTTAACATTTTAATAAAATAAAATATATTATAAAATTAAATAAATTTAAAAAAACTTAAACAACAAATATCAATTAAAATATAACAATTTAATAATATAAAATTACATTCAGTTGAATTTAATTTAATTTTAAAAAAATCGCAACTCAAATCTCAAACTGCATAAAAAAATTATAATTTTAAATATTTTAGATCCTCAAATAATTTAGTTTTTAATTTTAAAAATTTTAAAAACTAAAATTAAGTTTTATTTTTACTTTTTACTTTTTAAAAAGTGTTGAAAAATAAATCAAAATACTATTATATTACTTTATTATAATTTATAAAAATATTAGTTCAAAAAATTAAAATATATTAAAATAATATAAATTTTGAATTTAAAAAATAAAATAAAATATTATTATTATTATAGTAATAATTATAATAATAATAATAGTGATAAATAAGAATAAAAGTAATATTTATGAGATAGTCATAATGTGATGATTGTATTATAAAAATATTATATAATTATAAATTTATATTTTATATATTATTTAATTATTAATATTTAAAATAAATAATTATATATTTATTATTATTATATTATTTTTTATTTATTTAGTATTAATTTTATATAAAAATAATATATATTATAATTTATATAATAAATAATATTATTAATTTTTAATATATAAAAATAAAATAAATAAAAATTTAAAAATAAATTATTTTTCGAAATAAAAAAATAAAAGTATTATAATTGTTATTATATTGATAATGTTGATTATGATAATAATGGTGATTATAATATAAAAAATATTATATAATTATATAGTTTATATTTTATATATTATATATTATTTAATAATCAATATATAAGATAAAAAATTTTATATATTATTATTATTATAGTTTTTATATTATTTAATATTTATTTTAAATAAAATAATATATATTATATTATAAAAAATTATATAACATAAAATTATACTATAATATTATAAATTAAATATTTTTTATATATTCAATAGTATCATTCATTTGTTAATTTATAAAAAATATATAAATAATTAATAAATAATTAAATTATTTTAAAATAATAAAAATAAAATTTTTAAATATAAAATTTATTATTATTATTATTGTAATGATAGTAATGCTAATAATGATAAAAATAAAAATAATAATATTGATATAATGGCTATAATATAAAAATATTATATAATTATATAATTTTTTATTTTTCATATTATTTAATTATCAATATTTAAAATATAATTTTATATATTATTATAATATTTTTGTGTTATTAAGTATTTATTTTATATAAAAATAATATATATTATAATATTATGTTTTAAATAATTATATAATATAAACTCAAGTTATCGGACCGGAGACAGATTTAAATAAAATTCAATTTTTGAAAATGAAGATGAGTGGTATGAAAATATTGATATTCGTCTTATCTTTGTCTCTAAATTTTTTTTTTTTTAATTAATAAAATATTTTTATTATTTTAAATATTATAAAATAATTAAAATAAAAATACTGAGATATGAGACAAGTTTTTTTAACTTCACTTAGATACAAAGATAAAGTTTAATATGATCAATCCAGCAAAAATAGAACTAAAAAAACATAAAACTTACTTTCAATACGTCCGTCCTGCTATGATGATGGAGTTAATAGATTTGAGAATAAAATTTATTTCTTTTACTATTAAATTTATAAAAATTAAAAATATTTTGCAAATTTAATTGTTTACTTATTTAAAATTTTGTAGGAACCATGATTCTAAGATTTATATAAAATTAAAGAAATAACAGATTAAAAATATTTTATTGAAATTAATTTTAAAAATTTGATATAATTTATATGTAATGTATGTATTAAATTAATGAATTATATTAACGTAAAAGATAATATTTTTTATTTTATCTTTATAATAAATAATAATTAAAATTTTATTTATTTTATTTTTATTGAAGGTAACAATAATAATTTTAGTTGTTTTAGGAATGTAAAATTATTTTTAAAAAATAAATATTTAAATTAAAAAAATTCACTCAATAAAACATAAGTTTTTTTAAAATATTAAATTAAAATTAAAATAAATTGTCGAACTTTTGGAATGTGATACATAACATGTTTCATATTATAATATATGGTTGAAAAAAAATTATTATAATTTTATGTTGCCAAGTCCCCGTAACTTGAACTTTTTACCGTTTTTGACATAATATTGAAACGTTTTTAATCAATTATTTTATAGGTTAATACTTATAGCTCTTGCTTGAAAAATTTTGTTAGGTGGGTGATAAAACCATTTAAAAACGAGATGAAAGACTCGTAGTAGATCTTATAAGAGAAAAAAAAAAAAGAATAAATAAAAGAAAAAAGGATGGAACAATGTGCGTTGTGGTTTTGGAAGATTAATTTGCGCACTCAGAACTTAATTCATTACTTTATTTTAAAGAGATTTGCATGAACTTTATCTAATAATATAAAAATATAATATATTAAAAATAATATAATAAATAAAAAGTTATTTGCATCTTTTTAGATAATAATAAAATAAAAATAATTTTAAATATTTTATATATTATTTAATAATTAATATATAAGATAAATATTTTTATATATTATTATTATAATATTTTTTATTAATATATATTATATTATAAATGATTATATAATATAAAATTATATTATAATATTATAAATTAAATATAATTTTAATATATTAAATAATATTTTTTATTTATAAATTTATAAAAAAAAAAAATTTTTTAAATAATAAAAAAATTTAAAAATAAAATTTATTATTTATATTATTATTATAGTAATAATAATGATACTGATAATAATAAAATAAAAAAATTATTATAAAATAGTATAATAATATAATATTTATATATAAAATTATTATATAATTATATAAATTTGAATTTTATATATTATTTGATTATTAATATATAAGATAAATATTTTTATATATTATTTTAATATTTTTATATTATTTAATATTTATTTTATATAAAATAATTTATTATATAATTATATTATAAATAATTATATAATATAAATTGTATTATAATATTATAAATTTAATATAATTTATATATTAATTATTATTATTTATTTTATTTTTATTATACAAAAATGAAATAAATAAAAAATTAAAATTTTTAAATAATAAAAAATATATTATTATTATTATTATTATAGAATAATAATTTAATAATAATAGAGTTGAATAAATTTAAAAATAGAAATATTTTAAAATTAAAAATAGTATTTAATATATTTTTTTCTCAATCAAAATTATATTTAATATATATTAAAAATTATTTTAAAATTATTTTTATCAAATAAATTTATTTTAAAATAATTTAAAAATTAAAAACTAAAAATTTATAACTATTTAAATAGAACCTTAATTTTTATATATATATATTTTTTTTATCTTTTTGTATATACCGATCGTTAATATACTCTCCTAAATAAAAAAAGAACTTTTGATGAGTCTATCATTAGATCAGTCTATTATCTCCAGATAGATAGCATTTATTAAGAAGTCAATTACTTAATTATTATTAAAAGAGGAAAAATAAGAAATTTAAGAGATAAACATTATAAAAAAATAGTTATATATTATATATTTTTTATTTATTTTTAGATCACTCAATACATTTTTAATAAAATAGGGAAGAAAACTTTTGCTACGAGTATTTGAACCAGTAACACATGTCTGTATTTGGAAATATTATGTGCTGTCATATCATAATTTCAGGGACAGGGGCCACTAACACATGTTTCCACTTAATTTTAAATTTTTAATATAAAACTATTATTTAAATTTGAAAAAAGAATTTAATTACTTTAAAATTAATTTATATAATTTTTTATAATTTTTACAAGATATTAATTTAATAAATTTAACTATTTAATATAATATAATGATCATATATATATATATATATATATATATATATCAAAATTTTAAAATCTTAAAATTAATAAATATTTACTTTTATAATCTACATTTATTTATATTTTAAAAGATATATTATATTATATTGATATTATTTTCATGAATTATTAAATAATTTTAGTTTTATATTGTAAGGTAAATTTATATTATAAATTTATAAGATATCGAATAATGATGGAATAATTAATATTAACTTTTCTCCCCCTTTAAATTTTAGGTCATTGTTAATAATCATTTTACACGTATTATTTAAAATTTTCTTGATATAAAATAATAGTAGATACTATTTTACATTCATTACCTAAAATTATCGGATCCTTGCTACTTAATTTGCCATCTTATTTGTTTTGACTAACCCTCCAACTTTGGTAAATTATATGGGTGTTAGGCATTCCAAAGTTTTGAAGCAGCTGATCCTCCTCCTCATCAATAAAAAGCAGCTTTAGAGAAGGGAATTTGGGTCAGAATCAACATATAAATTAGCACAAATAGCATACTTTGTGCCAATCATAATTGGTCATACATGTATTTAAATCGGTAGAAGAGATCAGACATAATTTTTTTCCTAATAAAACCTATCCAACTTGCAGATTGAGACAAGTATGCACTGGTCAAAATACCAAGTTCAGGCAAATAGAAACAAAATTTTCCAAGGTGGCAATATTAATTAAATAGACAAATTTCCCAATCCAAATAACAAAACCAGATTCTTCCAAGAATACAATTGTAGGGACACAACATTGAGGATCGTGATCTTGTTCTTTTCCAATGTGGCATTCATTCTAACTACATACAAGGTAGAAAATCTCCTTTCAAAAGATACAAATTTGGCAGATACATCTTATATCCATAAATGAAAAGTCAGGTTCACCTCACCAACCTGTGTCTTTTCTATGTATAAAAAAGCTAATAGGGGTCAGTGGCAACGTGAGTTTGAATTCAAGGTGTCTAACAGGTTAGTAATGTGTTTTTTTTATGTTACATTTAATGTGAACTATGCAAATCTAAGTCTCCTATTGAATTTATGTTTTGAAGGCAAAGATGGGAGACCTCACAAAGAGGAGAATTGATGATGAGTTGTTGCCACTAGAAGAGCAACCATGGAAGAAAGGTCTTGGTATTGCAGAGGCAAGCAACAACACCAAAGAGCAAGGTGCAACTTTTGGTGAACCCCAAAGAGATTGCAACACTATACATGAAATGGATCCTAGGAGGCTTAAGCGGTATATGAGACTTAAACTTGTGACAATATTAATTCTTGCACATTTCAATAAAATTACAAATTTAAAAAATTATTTTTATTATATTTAAAATTCAAAATTAATTTTATTTTGCTTTTTAAACAAACTATAATTAAAACATTGGGTTTTACATATTTTATCTTCTCTTGTTTGTAGAATCTTGGCAAATCGAGCTTCTTCACACAGATCTCGAATTAGGAAAATGGAATATATAGAGGACTTGGAAGAGAAAACAAAATCTTACCAGGTGAATATACTATCAACCCTCCGAACTTGTCTGTTTATGGTTTTCCCTTATTAACGGGTATGATTGTGTGTGGCTATAGCTAACAAAACTTGAATGTTGTGAATTTTTTCTTAAAAGTTGTGACGTAATTAAAACAACTTTAACTTCTTTTTTTTTTTAACTTTTATGCATATTTTTAAAGTTTTTATTATATATTTTATACATCATCTTATACATTATTATTATTTTTAAATATTTTAATTATAAATTTTATACATTCTAAAAAATATTAATATCTATTTAATATTTTTATATTTATCTATTTTTTTATTATATCATCTGTTATATTTATTATTTTCCTTTTCTTTTTTTTAAGATGTAAATATACACGTTTATTATATAATTAAGTAGAATTGATTTTGAACCGTTGAATGTTTTTAAAATATGTGCATATATTAATTTTAACCATAAATTTTTTTTTAGAATGTGTATTTTTAGTTAAAAGTTGCAAAAATTAATTTTATACTGGAAAAACGAGTATCCTTACACCTCAAACCTCATAATGTCTATAAAAATATTTGTTTTCCTGTTTATGTATAGACATCCGAAAATAATCCTTTTTATAATTAAATATAAAAATATTTTCATATTATACATTTTAATTACACCTCATTTGACACTTACCCCACCTGTCAATGTTTGTAAATAAAGAGAGAAATGTAAAAAAGATGTGAAAATTAATGTTAAAAAGCATATTTTAGTTTTGTTTTTAAATTATTGTTTGAAAAAAATTTTAAGAAAAGTTTTGAAAAAAAAAACAGATTTTTAAATTATTCTTAATTTAAAAATAATTTTTCAAAAAAAAAAAAAGTTTAGCTACCCTTAATTTTAAGTACAGTTGGAATTAAACATTTCAATCTTAAGATGCTTTGTTGACTTTGACAGCACCAAAGAGGAATAACTTCAATAAGAAATATTATGGGGTCGATGTTGAGTTGTCAAAGATATCTTGTGGGCCAAACATAGAAAAGTAACAATAAAATATTATACTATTTTAAGAATAATAAAATAAAGAGTGGGGTTCTTTTAAAATACCTTTTAAAGTTGTTGAGTTGGAAAAACTTAATTTAATTATTTAAAGTAAATAAGATAATACAATATTATTAAAAGGTGTAAAAAATTATAAAATATTAATATTAGAAACTCATTTGAGTTGTATTGATAAGGATGCTTTAATACTATTTATTATCATCAAACTCTAGCCACATTGTTTTTATATCAAGGACGGTTATTTTGTTCCATATTTTAAAAGTAAAAATTTAGATTGAAATTGAGATTATATTACAAAATTGTCACGGTAAAAATATGAAAATATTTTAAAAAAAAAAACGATAGCTAATCATACATTACAGCCAAACCTTAGCTTGATCCATTTAATATTAAATGCGGTTTTTCAATTCACACAACAACAAAAATAAAAATAGAAGTTGAAGTTAATATTATATTACAAAACTATGATTATAAAAATAAAATAATTTTTTTATAGATTTTAAATTTTTTATATATTTTAAAATACAATGATTAATGTATCATCATATATACATGTTATGCAATGTACATAAATATTTCTTTCAAAAATACATTATGAAACTATTTTTTAAATTCTCTTGTTTTTTAAAAAAACATTATTCAAACATAACGCTTAAAATATGTTTCATTTTAACATTAATTTTTTTTATATCGATCTTTCTATATTGATATTGTGTTAGTCATCTTATATAGAAAAAAGAAAAAAATAAAAATATTTTGATATTAAATAAAATATAATAAATATAACGAATAATATAATAAAAAAGTGGATATAAATCTTCTTCTATTACACTATTGTGTTGCATGGAAAGGGAAAGATAACTTCAAATTATATCTCTTTCCCTTTATTATTATTACAACCTCACAAGATAAATCATATAGGAGAATAGAAGGGACACAATAGGAGTGTAAATGGTTCTTTTTCAAAAATATACACATAGGTGTTAAACAACAAGTGAAGGTCAAATAATCAAGGTTGGAAAATAATTGAGATATTGGCATGCAGGATAAGATAGTCCTCCTCCAACCACAAATTGTAGCCTTTAAAAATCATCAACGATTGTTGCTAATTGAACAGCACAAATTGAAACTACAAATGGCTGCTCGTGAAAAAGAAAGAATACTTCAAGAAGGTTACATATCTCATCTCTCTTCCTCTCTAGAATTAATTTTTGTATGTCTACCATTTATTACATAACTGTAGAATTGTGTTATAGTGGAGATAGAGAAGAACAAAGAGGAAGTGAATAGGCTGAGCGAACTCCGAGAGAAACTACTAGTTGAAGCAAGTGCAAGAATGGTGAATGTGGGTGCTACTATGCAACTTATGTCCAATACTTCTGGCTTTTGATGCGTGATTTGCTTAAACTCTGGTCAAGGTTAGAATACTGGAACAGTGGTTAGAAATGCCTTTCCAAGTTTCCTTTTAATTATACATTATCATTCAAAAGTGATTATTATTATTTTTTTAGTTTTAAAGTAATTATTTCAACAAATAAAATCTTCAATGTTCTCTATATAGTTTTGTACATGCCTTGTTCTCTTCAATGTTCTCTATATATTTTCACACCCATGAAATTTCATGTAGTGATATGAGAGTAAAAGTAAGAGAGATTGAGAAAACAGAAGTGATCAGTGATATGGCAAAGAAGGAATAAAGTTAAAAAGAAAAGATGAAAATAAATGAAGTGTGAAAAAAGAATATGGAAAAGGCAGAATTAATGAGAAAATTTGACAAACAAGCTAGTTCAACTAAAAACTTTAGCAAATTATTAAAGATAATTTAAAAAATTGATAGACTATTGATTGATCCAATCTAAAATATATTTAATTAAACTGATTTTTTTTGTTTAATGGAATTTTTTTATGATAAATAAATATATACATACAAGATCATCCACTTATACCTATCAATTAATTACTCCTTTTATGCTTGTTCTTGACTATGGTTTTGGTTTCAAATTAACAGCTCAAAATGCAGTAGAACATCAAGAATGCAAACCACTGATATGGGCCAGCAGTCACAAAATCAAACTTTATGAATCCCGAGCAAGCAACCTAATAGTATATGCAATTGGCTACTACCATACAACAAACATTTTTCTTTTTATTTTCTTGTTTTCTCCCCTTCAAGAGAAGGTTGCTAGTTGCACTATATATTATATTATCTAGAGGTATATGGTTTTATTAATTAATTATAAAGTAAACAAAACTCAAGTTAGCATTAATTCGTTCTTGATACATTTGTGCTTCATGTATCGAACTTCAATTATTATTTGTGTTGTTTTAGAATTGTGATAAGATATTTCGGACTTCTAATATACCTTATTCATTTAGAATCATTTTGAGTTAGCTAGGTTCCATATGGTTTAATGGAATTGAATGGTGGAAATGGAATGAAATTGAATCAAAAGTTTGTTTGATAAAAACTTAAAAATGAGAGTGGGGCATCCATGAGATAAGGAAATGGATATTGCACACAAAATTATATGATCAAGGACATTCCATTTCAGTAATATCCCAAATGCTTAGAAACCAATTGTAAAACCATCTCACTAATTTATTTAGGAGCACAGAAGTTAAAGCTCTAAAAAAATCCTTAATTTCATTATTTTAAAATACTAACAAGTACCAATGTCTGTTAATTCAAGTATAAAAAATTTGGTTTGTTTTGTAAGTGTCAAGTTCAAAATTTGCAGGAAAAAATGTGTTAGAAGAGTTATACCCTTTTTAATGAACTACACCTTGTTCAACTTAGAATTGATTAGGACCTATGGTAACCTTCGCACACTGACAATGACCCAAAAAAAAAAAACTAAATGGCGAGTACGTATATATATAGCCAACTCAATTTCACCCGCACATATAAATTATTATTTTTTTAAATACTATTGGGGTGCACTAAGGTGAATTAGCTTTCAAAATTAGCCACTTGACAGCAGTTAATTGTTTCACTACTAGGGATTTTGAAAAATGAAGAAATTGTGGAGGTAATGATTCTATTGTTTCTTCAAAAGGTGAATTGGTCGAGGTTGGTTATCATACTTCCACCATTTATAGTTTCAATCCTTCTAGTGGGGAATTCAAAATCTTCCATGATTGATCACTATGAAACGAAAAATGGTTCAACTCAACTTTTTAAAAACCATATTTTTAGTTAGTTCAATTTAGTTTGATTTTTCTACGTTTAAACAATATCCAATCGTATATATTCACCTTCTTTATAGTTTCCTGTCTTTTTTCCCTTTCATCTTGTAAAAATTATATATATTCACAACAAGTTATGAAAAAATGAGATACACTAAATTAACTTAATTTATTTTATGTCAGCTTATGAATTTAACAATTTGATAATTAACCACTTAAAAAAGTCAAACAATACCAAATAAATAGACCCAAAATTATATAATAGTCATTAAATCAATTTTTAATCGTAGTGTGAGTGACACGAGTGTCGCACTTGAGCTAAATTAAAACTAATTATTAAGTTCTAAACTTACAAAACACAACCTGGGTTATTTTTTCAAAAACTAATTTGAGTTTATCAACCAGTTTAGAAGAGTTACAATGAGGTTTTAATCATGAAAAAGAAAGGTGAAAATGTAGCAATAGAAGAAAGTCAAGAGTCAAATGCATCAGCCTAAGTTTTCAGTCACATGTGGCATGCATGATTCTTTACAAATCACTTAAAATATTTGAATTTCAATAAACTGTTAATATTGAAATTCACTATGAGGAAGTCTCCTAGATTTCAATCAATATGTGTGGTAACATAGATCCACAAGTGCAACACATGCGTATCTATCCCATATATTTCCAAACATCTTAATTAATGTAGATTACAGCAATATATTATCTAATGTCTAAATTCAGCGAAGTTTAGATCAATCAAATCTTAATTCCTCCATAAAAATTTTGAATTAAGATTCTAAATATCAAATTTAGGTCAAGAACCCTCATACTTACAAACAAATTTAAAATTAAAAAAAAAGAGAAATTGAATTCAAAATTAAATTAAATAACAAGATCGCAAAATTTAAACCACATCATTGAACAAAAATTTCTTTAATGACAGTTTTAATTTTTATTAAATTTTTTCCGTACCAAACTATATTTATAAAAAGTTATCTGTTATAAAATATTTTAATAAAAATTTAAATGATAATTAATATAAATTTTATTAATTTAATATGTTTTTATCAATTTATGTAATTAATTATTAAAAAATAATTATCGTAAAAAAACTATTTTCTTTTATAATGCATGTTTGAATACAGTAGATTGATTAACATTCTAAGCCTTCATAAGCATCACCATGATGAGGAAAAATTTGCAAAAGAGTACCCAAAAAAATGTAAAAAAAAAAAACGAGAGGGTCATAATTCAAAACATTCAAAATTAAACAAATTATTATCGATTCAAGTCTAAATGAAAATTACTGTTGATTATTTCAACGATAGCCCAATTATTGGTTCATTGAATAAGTTTTTATGGACATCTTATTGGCTGATGGATTTAATTTAAGTGAGTTATGTCTAAATTATTAAGGATATGCCATTAATTTGTGTCCAGCACCTCCGATCCAACATCAAAGCCAAAATTTGACCTTGAAACATTCGAATTGTCCAGGCTACATTTCACAAGATTCTCTCTCTTAGTTTTCCTAGCTTATTAAAAACACAAAAATCTAATATAGATATATAATTTAAGTTATAAAAAAAAACTGAATCAATAAAAAGAAACCAAAATGTTTCAAAGCTTAATTTAACCTATTAGCTCAAATAAGCGCTAAGACCAACCAATTAAGACCAAAATCCTCATTAATAAGGTAATTATAGGAACAAATAAATGTACTGAAACCAGTAGCTATCCGTGAGCTAAGTTATTCTATGGTGGTCTCTGTTAGTTTGGGACCATTGATGATACATTATTTTTAATTGTCCATAGTAGGTTCTAATAATATTAATTTAATATATTATTAATTTTTTAAGGAATTGTCAAAGTAGGCTTGATTTTCTTGAATATGCAATTTAAACCTTTGATAGCTCAACTGAAAAAGGAAATATAGGAAGGTACCCCAATTTGTTGTAGTGGTATATAGGAGACTTTACCTACATTGATGAATTGGAGTTTTGAAAGGATGGTTGAGATCCATTAGTGTGGTGATGGATGAGAGGTTTAAAGAAGGCCAAATTGGGGAAGATGAGTGAGATATAAATATGACATTCTGATCTTTTGTGTGTGTGCTACCACATATGGTAGCTTGTTTGTTATTAATAGGAACTTATAATGTTATAGGTACCTTTTGTTGATCAGTAATTTTTTTTTTTTCTTTTTTGTTGATTGCTATGATCACCATCTTTAGACAATTTCCCAACTCCGGATTTTGTCATCATCAAAAGGCTCATGTATTCCAAGTTAGACTTTTGTAGTATGGCATATACAAATGCATCATCCAACTTTTCAAAAATATGCAATATGATGTGCCCTTATGTGATCCCTTTACGCTGTAGTGGTGCAAGAGAGCTTCAAAACTATGGTGCAGGAACATAAGAGGATTCATGGTGGCTATGTGCATTTCTAGTTAATCAAGGGAAGAAAAACTTTTACTAAGAGGACTCATTAGAAATTATTTTAACTTATTTATTCTTGATCACCTATAAAAGCTACAAGTATTACATCTCAATCACTTGTAAAATAAACAATAAATTCAATAGTACAAAAGATTGGATCAATTGTGGTGCGTTAATTCAGAAGACCACCTTATACAGATTCGAGCCAAGCTAACTCTTTTAGGTTGATTCACCATGCATTGAGCAACACACGCTGAATTAATGAACTAATTAACTTTTGAATACATAACTTACTATTTTAATTATGGATAGTTTGTTCTTTTGGTCCATTACAAACAAAAACAAGCGTTAAATACCAAGAACTAGAAGAATGAATTTTCGGAACTATAGTAGCACCTATTTTTTTTATAATTACTTTTTTTATTTGATATTTTTCTATATTTCATTTAGAAATAAATTATAAAATAAAATAACTATACAAAGGTAGTTATTACTATTTTTAAAGAATAAGTATATACTCTTTAGTATTGAAAAATAATTCCAAACTCAAGAGTTTAACAGTTTTTTTTATAAATGTGTCTGAAAAAGATTGTATCTTATATCATTATGGTGAAAAATCTCAAAACTTTTAGGTAGTAAATCGAATTAGAATAACTTATGAATTGTTTATTCACTCTGACTTTTTCTATTTCAACTGCAAACAAGAAATTCCCATTCTACACATTTTTTGCTTTGTTTTGCTACAACAGATATGTAGAAAATAATTAATATTTATTGATGATGTTTATAATATTTTTTAAAGAATAATATATCAACGCAATGTTACATTCCACTTAAAATTGTTGTAAATACTTACCATTTTCTTGAATATTTTTTTACTGGATCTTAGCTAAAAGGAACAATTTGCATGAATTAAAAAGAAAAGCTTTATTTGATTTTTATTCTTTTATTGGTAAGTTATATGTAAGTTCCATTATAAAATTTTAATGAAGTTTGTTGCATACCTAACCTTAGAATGAATTATATTTTATTCTCTAAACTTTTGATAAAAAAAAAAGAAGTTAAATTGTATTTCCAATCGATTATTTTTAAATAAAATTTAATATTATAACTTAAGCAATTAAAAAACTAATTTTTAAAGTAAAATAAAAATATTTAAAGAAAATTTTTAGATTATTCGAAAAGTTTTATCTAAATATTTAATGTTTATAGTATCTTTAAAGTATTATTCATTAAAATATTATTATAAAAAAATTATAATTATCTTTTTATATATATACAAAAGAGAAAAATCAAATTACTTTTTAAGAATAATTTTACTTAGAATTATATATATATATATATATATATATATATATATATATATATATATATATATAATTTGAAACGCATGAATGGAAATCTCATTTTTTCGGAGACATATTTTAAAGACACTTATAAAACTGTACTAATTAATAATTAAAATTTATAAATTTAGCATTATTCACTGAAAGAGAAAAAATAATCTCATTTAGAAAAAAAAAATTAAGATATGACTAATTTGGATATGTACCGCTGTGATTCATGATGTATGCACTGAATGTTGTGTATACGAAAAATTATTTACATAATTACTTTGCAATATTTAAAAAAATATTATAAAAATACAAAAAATATTATTTATTAATTTTAATAATATTTTAAAAAATTTTACATTTAATTTATATTATAAAATATTATTAATAATATTTAAAAAATATTATAAAAATATAAAAAATATTACCTATTAATTTTAATAATATTTTTAAAATATATTAAATCTATATATATCTTAAAAATATTAATAAACTATAATATTTAATCAAAACATATTTCTTGATTTAAATAATTTTTAAAATAGTTCTTTCAATTCAATCACCTTCTTTATTAGTCTCATAAGCTATAAATGCTATTTATATGGTGGTATAAATTAATACAAACAAGGAACACAATTTTTTTTTTATTTTTTTACTTATAATTAATTAAATTTAAATAATAATTTTTCTAACTTATATCGATGGCTACATGACAAAACGGTAAAAACAGAAAAAATTATTAAAAACATTTATTATGTATAAAAATCATTTATTATGCGTTTGAATTGGATTATTTTAAAGATTGTAATTTGATTGATTAAATTTATTTTTTGTTTACTTTGATAAAAAATTATTGAAAATATTATTATACTTAATTTAATAATTATCAATTTAATCCTTAATTAATATAATATTATCATGACATTAAACATAAAATTTTATAAAATTTAAGTCCAATAACAACTATTTATTTATATTCTAAATAATATATTATGTATTAAAATAAAATAAAATAATAAAATATCACTGTAAAAATTTGTATCTTTAATAAAAACCATAAAGTTTCAATAGATAGTTTGTAAAATTTGCATTGCATTTATTTAAGATCCGTTTGGTTTTTGTTTTAAAAAACAGTCTTTGATTTTTGAAAATTAAAAAACTTATTCGATGAATGAAGTTTTTGAAAACAGTTTTTAAAAATAACATGAATTTTTAAATTTTCATAATCAAAATAATCAAAATAAATTTAAATTATTTTTATTTCTTATTTTTCAGTTTTATATTACACATCACTATTAAAAATTAACGAAAATTTTAAAAAATAAATAATAATAACTTTAATTTTTACCATGTTTTTATTTAATAAATTTATATTTATTAAAAATTATCTGTTAACAGATATTTTAATAATAATTTAAATAATATTTTAATAATAACTTAACTATAAAACTATAGAATTAAATATAAAGTATTCAATTCAATATATATATTTTTAATTTTATACTATTGATAAAAATAACTATCATTAAAAATTGGTTTTTTTAATGCTGCTTCTTTCCTGTACTCTTCTATTTAATTAATTAATTAATTTTTTAAAATATTTATAAAAATTATTTTATAATTTTTAAAAAAAATAAATATTTAATAATTTTATTTAGAGTTATTTTACTTAATAATTTTTATAAAAAATTAAATTTTATCAATTTAACTGTTAAATTAATAAATTATATTGTATAAATTATTTTAATTTTTATAAAATTTAAATAAAATTTAATATTTTATTAAATAAATTTAAATTAATAAATATTATAAAATATATATTATCCTTAATTTAAATTTATTTTTTGAAGTATTATATTTTTTTAAAATTTTATAAACAAATTTAGGATAATTTATATAATATAAATTAGTTTAATGATTGAATTGAAAAAACTTAATTATTTATAATAATTATTAAATAAAATAATTTTAAATAAATTATTTTTAAAATAATTTAATATATATATATATATATTACTATTATAATATCTTTAAAATTATTGTTAAATGGTCACTGTATCAATTTTGTGCATAATGAGCAACACAGATCAGTTACCTGAAAAAATGTTAAAAATTATATAAATAAAAAACTTAATAAAAGTACCAACAAAATCTTTACTGGCATGTTGTTCAGAAATTGTCTGTATTAAAGATTGACATAAGTTTCTGAACAGAGCTATCAACATCAACCCACTTCCTATGTGGAGACAGCTATTTTTTTAAGCCCCTCCCATTATTTCCGCTTCTACACACACCTATCAAGATAAACCATCTTCATATAAACAACATCAATATTAACGAATTTAATTGACCAAATTATCCTTTTTTATTACTAAACTTCCTTCCCACACATTCATACATCCAACGACAAAGTCAACTGTAAGAAAATTTTTACTTTTTTATTTTGGAAAAATTTATTGTTACATATTTTAAAATGGGTAAAATAGAATGAAAAAAAATTGAGATGATAATATTGTTAGAATATTTTTATAAATCTTATTATTTTACAACAATTAAATTCAATACATTATTAAAATTTTCTTGTAATTAATTTTTCCTGATATAAAAAATATTTTTTAATTAATTAATTAATTAATTAATTATATATATGAATTGAATCATTAATAATAGTTAAATTTTTCTTAAATTAAGAGGGTAAATATGTGATAAATCTAGTATTTTTTATAATATAAAAATAATAAAATTTATATTTAAAATTTTAAATAAAACTATTTTAAATTATAATCTCTCATCATTAAATTCATCCTAATAATTTAATATATTTGATAATTGATTATAAATATAGAATATGCAATTTTTCTATATATATATATATATATATAAATTTACATTTTAACTATAAATTCTAATTATCATATATTCCAATAAAATTTACATTTCAATATATCTTTTTTCATTACATCATATATTATATTTTATCTTTCTTTTTCTATTTGATATAAAAAATATTTTTAATTAATTATATATATATATAAAATAAATCAATAATAATAGCTAAATTTTTTTAAATTAAAAAGGTAAAAAAGTAATATACTTAATCAACAATTCTTCTGCACACAAACATACAATTCATCTATTTACATCTTTTATTTAACCGCCCACAGTATTTTAAACAAAAAAATATAAAATAAAATAAATCTAATAATTTATACATAAATATATGTTATTATTTATATATATGATAATTTTTTTATATTTAATAATTAATTATAAATAATAAATATGAAAATTTTAATATATATTTTATAATTATAAAATTTAATTATTATATATTTCAACAGAATTTAATTCTTAATATATTTTTAATATTTTTATTTTTATCACATTATATATAATATTTCAACAAAATTTACATCTTTAATACATTCAATTTTTGTTTTTATGATCTCTTTATTACATCATTTATTTTATTTTTCTATCTCTCTTCCTTTGCATGGAATACAACCCAAACGAGATATGAAACCAGCTGCGTATTCCGTGTATATACCATGAAGAAAGGGTAAGGGAGATTGTGAAACCATGAGCGGTAATTCCCCTTTTTCATGCACATAAAATTTGTTGTTTTCTTTATCAGGTTTTGTATAAATTGAAGTGAAGATGTGTAGCTCTCTCAAATCAAATACTTATTTCATCTTTAGAAGAAGGATAGATAGAGAGAAACACAAAATGGTTGGTAGTCCCCCAGAGAGTGAGCAATCAAGGGTTCAGAAATTGGGTCCACCAAAACCTCCTTTGGGGCCCACTTCTTCATCATTTCAAGTGTTACCAAACACTTCCTATCATGAAGTAGGTAGCAGTAGCAGCTTTCCTTCTCAATCATCCAATGAAAACATGGTAGAGAACATTCCTTCAGGTACAATCGCAAGTTCTGATCCTGTCTCTGTCGATTCTCCTGCAAATTCCGAAATGGGTCTCAATAGTGAATCTGACATCTTTGATCCTAAGAAGTTGAGACGGTAGGTTATTTTATTTTATTTTATCACTTTCGTCATTAGGTTATCCTTACCGTAAGAATGTTGGTTTGATTTACACATGCATGTTCGTCTTCTTTGATTTCCTTGCAGAATCATGTCAAATCGACTCTCAGCACAAAGATCAAGGCTTAAGAAGCTGAAATATTTAGCCAATTTAGAAACTCAAGCCAAAACTTATGAGGTAATTAATTAATTTCATTAATTTTCTGTTTTAAATCAATGTTATTAAAGAAGGTAAGTCTTTGATCTTATCTAAAAGGCCATGAAAGATATTAAGAAGGTAAATCTCAACACAACCATGGATTTAAATTAGCCTAAGGCAGCATATATTCCTCTCTATTTCCTTCTTTCGTTATTTTCTTTTCATTTTCTCTTAACAAATCCATCACACATATTTCCATTATTTTTTTTTCATTTTTTTAATTATCTCTTTTTATGTTTTTCTCTCTTTTGTATACATAAAAACTCTCACAAATATTATTTATTTTTTCTTTTACTTAATGAACATCTCTATTTACCAGAAAGGATCCAAACTCGACATGCATTAATATGTTTTCTCCAGATTCCACTGCAAGAGAGCCTAATTCATTGAACCACCATTAAATCAATGTCTAAGTTATTCTGGGGTTACTGTGTTTATGTTTATGGATGTGGATATACATGCAGGTTCAAATAGCTGAACTTGAACCACAACTTGCCTCCTTTAAAAGTGAGAAACAATTCTTGCTGATGGAACACGAAAAATTGGACACTCAAATGGAAGTTCTTCGAGACGAAACATTTATCAGAGATGGTAAAGTTAACGTTACAACTTAGCTCTCTTCCTCATGTTATCTCTAGTACGTAGTTTTGTTTGTGTCTTTTTGCATGCAAAAAATAAAGTTGTTATACAATACCAACCGGCAAAACAATACTAGAGAGAGTTTCACTAATTTAAGGCGCTATCTTTTTAGCTGAAATCGAGAAGAACAAATCTGAAGTTAATGTCTTGAAGGAAATTCAAGCAAAACAGCATAAACAATTACAAGCACATTCACGGATGCTTAACTGGAATAATACTCTCCTGGAGCCAGTGTCCAACGGTCTAATCTCAAATTATTATACAAATCCTTATCAAGGTAATTATAATAACATAGTGTGTATTTATTTATTTATTTCATCATTGATGTGCATTTATTTTTAATAGAAAAGTTGTATTTGTATAATTTATATATATACATATATGTTTTTAAAATAACAAAGAGGAAGATAATTAAAAGAGAAAAGAAAGAAAAGTAACAGTCCAAGAATTGATTTGCACAAATTTTTTTAATGAATTATATATTTGTCTGTATGCTGTGAATCAGAACCCTATTTATTTTCATTTCTCTGTAAGTCAAAAGTTGTTGTATATATAAGGCAGAAAAAATGGGAAGTGATGTCATTTTTTTTTGTCTTTATGTTTGACTAATAACATAAATTCCAGATATTCTTACATTTGAATGTACCTAGTCACAATTAGAAAAAGGTTCATAAGTGAATAAAATTTATTCATTTTTTAAAAAAATTATTAAAATAAATTAATCTAAATATACAATTATATTTAGGTTAGTATATATCTTTTATCAAATAATAATTTTTAAAAATATTATATTTATACTGCAACAATAATTAAAGTTAATTTCGTATATTTTAAAGATATAAATCAAATCGATTTTAATAAATTAATTTTAAACTATTAAATCGAAATGTAAATCTTAACCATAAATTTTTATCAAAATATGTGTCATGGTGAGAAATTTTTTTTTTCCAACGTGTTTAGCCAAATAGGCTTGAAGTTATATCTCACTAGATGTATATCAACACAAACTCATTCTTTAATTATTAAATAGAAATTTTACTGATGCATATCTCTTGGCCTTATTTCCATTAAAGTTGCAGGAAATGGAATGGGAACTCCATACATGCAGATGAATAATATAATACCAGAGCAAAGTCAGATGTGGATTCAACCAATGCCCAACAATATGCATGTTATCAATAATTTGAATTTTCCTAATGGCATGGAGTTGATGGACCCGAATCTTATAAGAGAAATTGTTCCTAATCCCAACTTTAACCATCACTTTTCATGAAACTCCATGATGTTAATGGATCGTCTCATGTTATGTACTTGCCTTATATCTTATGTTTTAGACGATGCCTGTTTACTAAGACATTTGAGCTATGTGTGTTGAGAGATTTCCTAATTTTATAATTGTTAATAATATGCGATCATTTGCAACTTTTCAGATGATTTTTGTCTCCAGCTTATAGATAACAATAGCTATCTTTTTTATCTAATTTTCTTTTTTGGGTTTTATTTCCAACATTACAACAGTTATACTCGTGCATTCTTTGTATGAAAAAAATTGCACGGAATAGATTCATTGCAAAAACAAACACTCATAAAATCTTTTTCTTTAATCTATTGTTCTATTTGATTCAAATTCTTTTCAAATAGAAAGAAATATACGTGGGATGGTAGACATCTAATCATATATAATAATTTATTATTTGAATAAAACTATTCAACAGGTGGATAGGTGTAGTGCTTCGTTAAACTTTTCTCTATATGATACGTTTATCATCATCATAATAATCATTATGAAACCTATGAAACTATCGCTAATTATTATATGAAAGTCAAATATATAAAGAATAACTACAAAATAGATATGACATTATATGTTAAGGGGAATGTTTCCATGATCCTAAAAGTTTATGAAGTGCCCTTTTTTAATAGTTTGAAACTAATTAATGGTATTTTTAGGAAACAAATCTATCATTGTTGTTGATACACTAATAATCATCATGAATGTTAAATAATTATGCTTTCACTCATTCTACCACAACTAGGATTTTAAAATACGTATCATATTATGTGATATTTTTTTATAGGTAAATAAATGAAATTTATTTAATGAATATAATGGATATTTAAACCCTTTTATAGAAACAGGTTTCGATACATTCTATAAAAGATTGATATATCATCCGAAGAACATAGAATATAAACGTTTATTACATCTAAATTTAAACCATAAACATAAACATACTTCAATTTTATCTAAAAGTTCCATCCGGACCTATGTTCCTCATTGAAAGATAATTGCATATTCTTGATAACCATATGTATGTCATACCATATCAGTACGGATAATCCCAAATGTTTCATCCTTTTATCCTCTATATTATTTGGTAAAGCCATGAGATGACCAATTTAAACTAACACCTTTCTCCACAACTGGTTCACTGGGTCACACATAAGAAACAGGTGCTAGTTTGTTTCATTGCAATAAGTTTTACTTAAGTGACAAGAGGAAACAACTTGAATACTCCTGGACAGTGAGATTTAAGTCAGTTAGCAACCTATCCTGCAAAAGCTTCCATGCATAATTGAGGACCTTTTGTGGAACTAGAGCTTGCCAAAGGTGTTTGAGAACGCACCTAATTACTGGTTGTGGGATTGCAAAGATTGTGCAGCAACTTGTTACAGCATGATTTGGACATATATTTGCCATTCAGATCCTATTTCCATCTCCAAGTATCACTCATTTCAGGATCTAACAGTATACCATCAATCCTTCTTTTTAGATCCAAATATTGCTCCACCTCCCAAGAAAACATGTCCTTCCAAAAATGCAAATCTGAGCTCCAAACCCCTTCAATGCAATGTCTCAAACTACATATTGACTCTTCCTATTATCTTCTTAGATTGAATACAGCCTTGGGAAAGAAGATTGTAATCTTTAAGAGCCACACCAAGCCTCCTTCTAGAACAATGTTGATTTTCTGTTTCCTACTACCTTGGTTAACTCGTCTTTAAATCAATCCATTGTGTCTGCTTGTGCTCCCAAACACAAGTCCTGCCACCATTCCAATGTTGACCTTAATTTGTGTGCCAGATTCCAGTGAATGATGACCATACCTAGCTTCAATAATCTTGTACCATGTAGCATTATTTTGGTGTAGTATCCAACGCCATTTCAGTAGAAGGTTGGTTGCAACATCTTAGTTGCAGTGATTTTTACAGCATTGTAAGTGTATTAAGCTGTAATTATCACAATGATTACATTAGGTCACATTAAGACAACACATGACCATAACTAAGTTTTAAACCATAACAACCACATCTCATCCTTGAAATTCTAAAATCCTAACGTCCATGTTCGATCTAAAATGCATATTAAGATCAAGTTTTGTCGTGGTTGTTCAATAGTCATAGTTTAAAACATGGCTAAACCTTAACCAGGGCTAATAAGAGTTATTGGGCCAATGAATGATTATTCTCATTATCCAATGCATTGTCTAGTTGTCATCGATAAAAAGAAGATTCAAATTAATAACCTAAACTAGATATGAAAAGCATTAACTTATTCATGAAATTGCATGCAGAATGAAATTTGAAGCTTAGTCTTGGATGGCCTGATAAGGCCAGTTTGTGCTTAATTTGGAAGTAAGGGGTTGCTAGACAAATTCATGATGGTACTTTCTTCTATCGTTGACTGGAATGTGTAATTAACAAACAAGAAAGTCATCTTCAGTTATGCAATAATACTTATTAACCCAAAAATGTTTATTTTTACTAAGCTTATAATTGGTAGTAGGATTGCTATTAGTTCATTCCTTAAGGGGGTAATCTTTCCATCATGTGTGGCACAACCAACAAATGAAACTCTATTGATTGAGTTTAGAAAGTAACTTAAGTTTTTAAATATTCTTAGATATATCCACTGCTAACACTGCAAGAATAACAATGTTTCATTCAATTTGATTGGGATATTGGATCAATGGCTTTTTGATGGTCTAGTTGAATTATACACTGCTTTCAATTCTATTTATAATAGAGATTTTTATAATCATCTTTAACCAAGTTTTAGAAGTATTTATTATTATTATTATTATTATTATTATTATTATTATTATTATTATTATTATTATTATTATTATTATTATTTGTATTTATTCTTCGTGTATGTTGAATCCTTATAGCTTGCTTAAAATTAAGTTTGACTTACTCCTAAATCTAAGGCTTACATTTAGTTTGTATATCTAATATGGGTCAAATTTGAAGATCTGGCCTATGAGCCTATTTCAAATAAAAAATTTTAGATTCAAAAAGCTTATCCTTAAATAGATTAACAAGTTTAAACTTATATGTATATTAACGGATTTAAACATTTAAATAGAACAGATATATACTTTTATTTATTATTATTATTATTATTATTATTATTATTATTATTATTATTATTATTATTTATATAGACTAATTTTTAAAGTTAAAATACTTTTTTAAATTGCTTAAAATCTTATATTTTTTAATTAAGTAGACTTTTAAAAAATTCTTCATCTAACCTATTTAATAAATTGGTCTAGCCTACCTTAAATCTAATATATAAATTAGATTGTACACTCTCTACGAGTGATATGGCATTTTTCTATCTTTATTTACTTTTAATATGACAATGAAGTTTGGCTTTAAACAAAACTAAAGTTGGAATGCTGTAATAATTTATTCAAAAATTAATACATTAATTAATTTTAACATTTTTTCTTAATTGACGACTTAATTGAAAAGGTTTTCTAAAAGGATTGAAGATAATTACATGTGTATAATAAATATAATAGTAAGTAAAGTATTATAATTAGGAAAATGTTAACCTCAACTTAAACATATAAAAATAATAATTTTTTTTATAAAAAAATAATTCTTTATTATATTAAAAATATAAAAATGTAATAAAAACGTTTATTTTCAATAAAAAGTTACCACTTTTAAATGCTTAAATTTAGAGTTGAGATTAACAAAATCGTTATAAATAAACAGACATTCAGATTAATTTTAAGTGTCTAAAAATAATAAATATTTGTTAAAATAAATATGTATTATGTAAAAAATATAAATGTAAATAATTTTTTTAGTAAAAATGTATTATTTTAGATATTTTAAATTAGCCGACAAAATCAGATAATAAATAAATAGTTGTGACTCAAAATAGTTATCAAGCATCAAGTTCAATTTTCATTCGAGAAATTTATTTTCAATATGCTAGAAATTCAGTTCAAGTTATTCATCTGATACTGGTCCTATCCGTTTTAGACCCAATTCACAGTAGGCCGATTGCAGAATCGATTCAACAAATTAATTGCTCAAACTCTAGTTATTCAATCAAGTTATTAGGTAATTACTCGAACGGATCGATTCAAACTAGATTTTATAACGTTACGTCAAATATTGTTGTTGATAAATAACCCTTCAACTACAAACTACAACCCATGCAGTTCAATCCTGTAACTAACATCATTCACCACCATAAAAGTACCGTCAACATTGCTTTACATACACACGCGCCACGCCATATATATATATATATATATATATATATATATATATATATATATATATATACGACTATTAGATAGTTATATATATATATATATATATATATTAAATAAGAGAATTTTTAATGTGAAAGTAAGATGGGTAAATTTTAATTATTAAATTTAATAATAAATGATTAAAAAAATTTAAATTATATAATATTTTAAAATATTATATAATTATTAAATAACTTTTAATCTGAACCATATATATATATATATATATATATATATATATATATATATATATATATATATATATATATATATATATATATATATATATATATATATATATATATATATATATATATATATATATATATATATATAGACACACACGTGGGTATGTGGGTATATTATTTGGATTAAATGCTTTCATCTCTCGTAATAACAATCTTTTTTTAGCTTGATATGTGTATTTATATATTATAAAATTTATTTTATTTTTATTATGTAATAATTTTATTAAAATTGAACAATAATTAAAATATTTCTATTTTATATATCTTAAAAATATTAAATATATATTAATAAAATATTAACTAATTTTATATTAATATAATATTTTATAGATATATCTATATGATGATAATTTTTAATTAATCTAACAATATTTTTCAATAATTTTTTTTTTCAAATTGAGAATATTTAATCCAAACGATAACTAATTAACAACGGTAATAAACAATATTGAATATTATACTTACTATCGTTTAGATCCTAAAGTTTTATTGAATGATTTTATTCTTATTTTGTAACCTTATGTAGTAAAAAAATTGCTTATTCTCTCTCTCTTGTTAAATAGGAGCGGCCATGCCCCTCCCCTAAAAAAAACAAACTCCAAAATATTGCGCAAAGATGAGTTACTCATAAGGTGATTTATAAGAAGATAATGCCTACTCCTAAGGAGGTTACTCTAACATATGAAACTTATAAAGTAAAAATGAGTCTGTTGGATGTCTCCGTTTACTAGCTGCGTACAAATTGATTGATTGCAATCAACTGGAAATTCAAACACTCGGGCATCTTGAAGAACTCCTCCATTTGCTGAAGCTCCGTTACCTTTAACTCTAACTCACTGATGTTCATCAATCTCCATCCAAGAATTGTGTAGAGAGGGATGAGAATCCTACCTTTTTATAGAAAATACACGTAACATTAGTTTCCTTCGTTATGGATATTAAGTCCATTAGACTCTACACAAATATTATTAGCACACTTGTCAATTGAGTTTTAAGTTCAATAAACACATACATCACAAATATATGATGTTTTTAAAATTTATAAATGAACCACTTATAATTATATGCATTTATAGAAAAAGTACCAGATTATTCGTTTAACCTGTTTTCATAAAATAAAAATCATTAATCAATAGAATTTCAAATTATAATAAAAATTTCAACATTCTTCCACTTAAATAATATTGATTAGATTTTATTTTATTTTAAAATTTATTTTAAAAACGACTCTCGAATAAAAGGACTGTGGCTACAAAAATAACATGTACATAATCACTGTAAAAACATGATAATCTCCATCAATAAAATCATTACTCAAGAGTACAAATGAAGTTAAACTATTAAGTTAGTTCATCGATAAGCATATAACCAACAATTCTATTGTCATGACTATAATAACAATGCGCAAGTGTAAGTACATATCATAACATAATTGTGATCTACCTCATGCTATTTTGTATGGATCCTTCATTGTGTCTCTCCAAGAAAACACAACCAAATTTTCAAGAAGATTATAATTCATGTTTGATTTGAAACACTATTCTTATAAGGAACCAATGTAACAAATCTCTTGAGAAGATTATAATTCATGTTTGATTTGAAACACCATTCTTATAAGGAACCAATGCAACAAATCTCTCAAGAAGATTATAATTCATGTTTCATTTGAAACATCATTCCTATAAGAAATCAAAGAATCTCGAGACAACCATAGTATAAAAACTGCTTATCAATAATAATGTTGACAATATTATGAAACATCAACATGTGTATCAAGACAATTATATAAGTTCAATGTAATAAAGGTAAATATGAAATATTAATAATGACAACTTGATAAGTCATCGTTATATTGATTTATATGCGGGAAATTAGTTATAATTATGAAATAATTTCTGATTATTTAATTATAATTTTACCTAATTTTCCTTATTTTTGCAAGAATGGTCAAGCAAGCAGAGAATCCGATAATAGGCAAGTTTTGTGTCAAAAAAAAGATAAAATGAGCATAAAAGATAAGACATCTAGTTCGATAATATCATATCAGTTCTAGTAACACATGACATCCTAATCAGCCCTACAATGTGTTGCAAGATGACTAAGAATGGTTGCGACAACTAAGGATACAGCTAGGTCAAGCCTGATCCACGACAGTGAAACCTTAATCCACATCTCTAAAAGGGAGGCTCTGCCACACTATACCACATCACACTAGGTTCCAAAGGCTACACCACTCACTGGGACACATGCTTATCTCTATTCTGGACTCATTCCATTCTCGTTTTTCTTTCGATATCCACTCGTAGGATCTTGGAGATAGAAGCTCATTCATAATCTGAGTTATAACGTTTTATTACCAGCTTTGTTGGTACTACAATTTTGTCATTTTTTTTTGTAGAATTGGGATTATAAATTATTTTGTTGGATTAGTATGCTCTTATTTGTCTCTTTACGTGTAACTAATCTCCAAGAGCTTTGTGAAACTTGCGATATAACCAATTGGACTTTTTTTTCGCTTTTTACGAATAATTATATGTTTCTATTTAATTATGTTTTCCTTATTATACTTACTTAATTAGTAATAATCAACTACTCTTGTTAATTTCTAAGTTAATTGGGGATAAGTGATCATATCATTGCCTAATTAACAAAACTATATGGTAAACTAAATGTGAGGGTTTTGGAGGATCAATCGAAATCCTTGATTTCTAATCGGTTATTAATTTAACAAGTTCAAATGTTCTTTATACTTCTCTTAATTATATATCTTACATGATTATTGAGGATAATAACTTAGGGAAAAGAATATTATTATTACATGATTATTGGGTAGTAATAGAATAAGAATGAATGGTTAATAATGGGTTTTAAATCATTCATAAGGGACTTGAGCTAAAGTTTGGTAAAGTTATAACAGAAACTAAAGTCTCATACTTTTTCATAATTGAATTCATGTTTGTGTTCTTTTTCCTTTCAATCTTCTACTTTTGTTTTTTTTTATATTTATTTTAAATATTTCTAAACAAAAATATTTTCTGGTGAGCTTGATAAATATATTTTATAAATTTATTTTCATTCTTTATTGGGCTTAATTAGGTTTAAGTGGTGTCTAATTTTATCATTTTGAGTGAGTTTTATGTTATTGGATTGCATTGGACTTAAGTAAACAAAATTGGTTAATTTTCAAATTTTAATGACTCTTGACCTTTGTTTATTGTGCAGGTCATATCTTGGGCTATAAAATTGATATTGAAGTGATTCCAAAGGCATTTGAAAGATGAGACAAATCCCTAAGATAAAATATATCTCTATATGGCCCAACCTCAATGGATCATAAACTTAGTTGGGCTGAACCGTGACTCAGAGCTTTTACCCAGACAGCCCAGACATGTTCCAGTAAAATGAGCATATCTAGGGCTACAAAAGTTATTTTCAGATGCGGTTAATTTCTAAAACTTAAGGATACAATTGTCTACAACATTTGTTCAAAATGAAAACCCTAATTTGGCAGTCAACATACTAAAAAAAATTCAGAAAAACAGACGTGAGATAAGGTCCCATATTTCATATTTTGAATTCAAACGACAAAGTCAAACAAGAATTCAAGTTCAAACGTAGAAGATCAAGGAAACCAACTCAGATTTTGTCTTTATTTTAAAATTTTAATTTGAATTTGAATTTTGAATTGGCAGACTAGGTCTATAAAAGGGGAAGCCCTTACCAAGGTTGTGTCTTGTACTGCATTTTTTTATTTACCTTTATTTCATTTTGATCCGACCGCGACATCGGTTATCAGAACTCAAAAGTTAGGATTTAATCATTCTTTAAGATTGTTGAAATAGTCTTTATGAAGTTGAAATAGTCTCTATGAAGCTACTACATACAAATTTCTTCATTAAGATCTTTATTCAAAAACTTCATTTTTACATTCATATGATGTAACTCAAGATCTTAATGTGTTACTAGTATGATAATAGTCATAAATGAATCCTTTAAGAAAATTAGAGAAAATGTTTGTTTATATTCAATGTCCTACTTTGAATAAATCTTTTTATCACTAACCTTACTTTAAAATGCTTTACATTTTTCTTATGGTATTTCTTAGTTTTATTCGTTAAATGAAGTAAAATACTAGCAGGACCATCCACTAATTCTTATACACTATTGTGATTCGTAAAAAGTATTTCATCATCCACAATTTATATTTATTTATGATATAAGACACTAGAAATTATCTCCATATATTTCTATAGATCTGGCATATAACTAATGTTCAAGTCTAAATCTCAAAGGAATGTATAATAATTGAATTCCTCCTTTTTTTTATGATCATCTAGAAAAGGAACCCAACTTGTTATTTTAGAGGTGACATGTCTCTTGAAGCTTCTTATTACGATTCAAGTCTAGCATAAAACTAATGTTTAAGTCTAAATCTCAAAGGAATATATAATAATTGGATTCTTCCTTTTTTTATGATCATCTAGAAACTGAACCCGAACTTGTTCTTCTAAAGGTGATATATCTCCCAAAGCTTTTTATTACGGTTTCTTAGACACCTTATAAACTAGTTGATAAATAATATATTTTTCAATATAAGAATTGAAATAATAAAATATTTTTTATCAAATCTCCTTTCATTATCATTGGAGATGTTAGAATCTTCCATGTCATCTTCTAGAAATTTAATAGCAATGGTCTCAACTATCCTTTTTCTACAAGTAGGATAGTGAGATTTATATCATCTTTAGAATAAAAATAATTATTTTAAAGTCTTACCTCCAAAATGATTTAGCTAAACTAAATCACCTCATCATAGACTTTACCATGTCTATCATAAGACTCACCACCTCTTATAATTGTTCTTATTCAAAAGTTTAATATTATTTAGTGTTATTCATGAAAAATTTAACAGGAGATGAAAATAAAAGTAAAACCATTAATAATATGGACAATCAATAAAAGAATAATTTTAAAAAATTTGGGATTTAACAAATATAATACAAACTCTTTTGTGGGTGGAGATTATATCATACAAAACAAATAATTACAAAAAATCAACATCTATGGATAGATGAATTTTACTGTTTCATCCACAAATTAATAACATGGAATTTAACATATGGACAAACAAGAAAATATTAATTTATAAAACGTAGGATTTAAAACATATAACAAAAACTCTCTTATAAGTAGACATTATATCATATAAAATAAGTTACAAAAATTCAAAACCTACAGGTAGAAGAACTTTACTCTAAAAAATATCCCAAAATTACATGAAAAATCAATCAATGAACTAACCTCATGTGGATGAGTTAAAACAAAAATCAATTCAAGTAACACAACATCCCAATAATTAATATTTAACAGAAAATTTATCAATTTAATAAATGATTCATTGTGGTGGTGAATGCTCACTCACTCAATTATATATATATATATATATATATATATATATATATATTATCGCAACTGTAATTACTACGAGACAACAAACTCGCTAAATTTTAGAAATAGATTTAATTAATTCGTGGAGTCTCCACCAAATTTTATTTTAAGAAAAAATATTTGGAAAAACCTTAATTTGAGGAAGAAATCTAGGTTTGGGAGTCGGTTATGAGTAGAGAAGGTATTAGATACCTTACTCGCTCGTTTCGAAGAACGATACCCTTAAACTGAGTGTGTGATATTTTTTGAAAACTGTTTGATCCCTTAAAATAGAATAGAAATAAATAAGTTTAGGGAAAATAGCCTAACAGGACTTGATCCTGCTCCTACGTATTTCCTGGTGCAATGGAAAATTTAAGATTACGTAGTTCTAGTTTAAAAGACTTGATCTCTTGAAAAATAGAAGGGATGATTTTAGGTAGAAATTGGCTTTTTAAATGAAGTTAGTAACACAACAATTTTCTAAAATCACGTGCTTGCAGAAATGAAACCGTCGTAAGTCATGTTTGAACCTGCACAAATTAAAATACAGTACAGTAGGAAACGCTACTTACCTGCATTAGAATCCGTTGCACAAATTTCAGAAAAATCGAAAACAGACATTTTGGACGAAATTAGTAAAATAGTGATTTTCTAAAATCACATGCTTACAAAATTCAAATCATCGTAAGCTTTGTTTGAATTTGCACGAATTAAAATGCGCTACATTAGAGAACGCTACTTGCTCCCATTAAAATTCATTGCACGAATTTTGGAAAAATCGAAAATATACATTTTGGACGAAATTAGTAAAACAGTGATTTTCTAAAATCACGTGTTTGTAAAATTCAAATCGTCGTAAGTTGTGTTTGAATTTGCATAAATTAAAATGCGGTACAATAGAGAATGTTACTTGCCCCCATTAGAATCCGTTGCACAAATTTCAGAAAAATGGAAAACGGACATTTTGAAAATATATATTTTCCTTTTTCTTTTTTTCTAAAAAAATTATTTTGTAAATCAACTTTTAAGTCAAACTTACCTTAAGAAATGACTAATTCTGACTTGTGGCAGCTATTGGGCTCGACCCAAATTAAAGATAAAAGAAAATCAAAAATTGAAGATAATGGACTTAACACAAATTCAATGTAAAAGAAAAACAAATAGACTTGATTTTAAAATAATAAAAAAGAATGGGAGCTTGACCCCAGAAAAAAGGATGTGATTTCAAATAAAAAAGGAATTGGGCTTGACTCAAATTAAAAAAATGGATTTGATTTCAAATAAAAAGAAAAGAAAATTGGGCTTGACCCAAATTTAAAAAGGGACTTGATTTCCAATTAAAAAAATAAAATTGGGCTTGACCCAAATTAGAAAAAAAATAGACTTGATTTCAAATTAAAAAAGAGAATTGGCCTTGATCGAAAATTAAAAAAGAGCTTGATTTCAAATTTAAAATGAATTGGGTTTGACCCAAATTAAAAAGAATGAACTTAATTTCAAAATTAAAAAGAGAAAATTAGGCTTGACCTAAATTAGAAAAAAAAAATAGACTTGATTTTAAATTAAAAAGAAAATTGGGTTTGACCCAAAATTAGAGGGCTTGATTTCAAATTAAAAAGGAATTAGGTTTGATTCAAATTAAAAAAATGAACTTGATTTCAAAATTAAAAAACAATTGGACTTGATTCAAATTAAAAATGAAAGTTGGACTTGATCCAAATAAAAAAATGAATTGGGCTTGACCCAAAAAATGGACTTAATTTCAAATTAGTAAAAAAATGGATTGAGCTTGACCAAAAAACAAAATTAGACTTAACCCAAATTAATTGTAACAAGAAAAAGTTTGATTATGATTAAAGTAATGTGCCAATAAAAAATAGAATTGGGCCCCTTTTGTAGATTGTTTTTGGGCAGAATTTGGGCCTACTCAGTATTAGCCCAATAAAAAATATGAGTGTAGAAACAACTAAATGAAATTTGAACCCTAGGTCCAAAGGTGCATGTAACCAAGTTGCCATTAGGCCAAGCTTTATGGTTTAGTCAAAGTTTGTGTAAGTGTAATTAAATAAGTGATATAAGGTTAATAATCATTTATTAAAAAAAAGAATTGGGCTTGACCCAAATTAAAAAAGGAAGTTGGACTTGATCCAAATAAAAAAATAAATTGGGCTTGACCTAAAAAATGGACTTGATTTCAAATTAGTAAAAAAATGGATTGAGCTTGACCCAAAAAATAAAATTGGACTTAACCCAAATCAATTATAATAAGGAAAAGTTTGATTATGATTAAAGTAATGTACCAATAACCTTTTGGGCAGCATTTAGGCCTACTCAGTATTGGCCCAATAAAAAAATGAGTGTAGAAATAACTATGTGGGATTTGAACCCTAGGTCCAAAGGTCATGTAACCAAGTTGCCACTAGGCCAAGCTTTATGGTTTAGCCAAAGTTTGTGTAAGTGTAATTAAATGAGTGATATAAGGTTAATAACCATTTATTAAGAAAAAGGTCCCAACAAGATTTGAACTCAAGCCCTCTAAGTGCTTAGAGGGTTCCAACCACCAGACTAAGCTTTAGTATTTGGAAAAAGTCTGTGCTTTAGTATTTGGAAAAAGTCCGTGCAAGTGTAATTAAATAAAGGGTTTATTATTGATGGAAGATTTAATAGCCATTTTATTAAAAAGGTACTAGTAGGGGTTCGAACCTAGGACCTAGGGCTTGGTGGCAACCTTGACCACTAAGCTAGCTTCAATGTTTGATCATTAATTGGTGCAAATGTAATTAAATAAGGGATTTATTATTGATGGAAGATTTAATAGCCATCTTATCAAACCTAGGATTTGGGGCTGCGAATGTAATTAAAGAATGTAATTAAAGAAGAGATTTATTATTGATGGAAGATTTAATAGCCATCTTATTAAAAGGGTTTCAGTAGGGGTTCGAACCTGGGACCTAGGGGTTATGGACCACCAGCTAACCACTAGGCCAAACATCATTATTGGTCGTAATCTTGTGCTAGCCTAGTTAAATAAAAGGTTTAAAGGTATAATTGCCATTTACATAAAAAAACAGGTCCAAGGGGGGTTCGAACATGTGTCACCACAGTTTTCTTGAGCGCGCTAACCACTGAACCAAACTCTTCAGTTATGAAAAACGCTACCATTTATAAATTTAAGTTAAGATAAGTGAATATGAAGAATTTTATGCAAATTATGCAAATTTATTTTATATAGGAGAAGTCTCACTGAGATCATCTTTCAAGCAGACCTTATCTCACTTTCGTAGCCCTCACATGCATGCATAACCAACAGAGTCAGGTGGCTCAAGATTACATGGAATTGCTCTGGACTTCCAAAACTTACTTAAATTGAGAAAAGGGCTTTAATTCACTCATATACTAGGCAAGGAAGCTAAATCAGACCTGTTGATGCAGAAACAATTTCTGTGTGGCCTGAGGAAAAATAGAAGGAAACCAGCCACTAAATTTTGAGCACAACTACACTATTATCTATTATCTTACATGATCCATTCACTGTGTTTCTTGGTGGTTGAACTATTATTTATCTCCAGGGACCTAACTTCCTTAGCTATCATAATGTGTGCCTATCATGAAACAGATCACAAGTAACACAATCGGTACTTGTGCAACCAAGCTTGTTGACTTTGAGAGAGGAAAGAAAGGTTTTGAAGAGTCACGAGATTAACTAATGCAGAGTACATGACCTCCTTCGTTTACTTGTACACTTATCAAGTTGTGGCTCTTAAGACTACTGTTATTGACCTCTAGTTCTAATGAAGGATTTCCTATACAGAAACTACTGAATTGAAGTTGATTGTAGGCTACTGCTCCTTTGTTTGAGCTTGATTGAATGTTATCAACTTCAACCAAATAGAACCACGCAGGTCTTCAGTAAACAACAGGAAAAGATTTCATGTAAAAAGCAAATGATTCAACAAGTCCACACAAAATTCTGCTCATCATTCAAACTGAGCGGTTTATGTTTATTCTCCTATAGATCTCTGATCAGTTTTGCCTATGGCCTAAGATCTGTGTCTCTTAGTTAAACATGCAGTTTCTTTACTCCTAACGTCATAAAGAATAGTGTATGCTTTCTTAGAGGAATAGTGGCGAAAACCGTATGATAGTTACGGCTCACCATGGCTGAAACTCTAATAGAAATACAGAAGCATGCAATGCCTAGACTTATAGCAGATTCTATATGTTGATTTGAAGGAGAATCAAGTGATTTAAGGCTAACAAAAATGTAAGATCTGTGTACATTTCAGTGCCTTTTTGATTTGATGATCTTAACATTATATCACCATGCTATAGTTTTACTTACGAATATAAGAGAAGGTATTGATATTACTTGGTGCGTTTCGATTCTGAGTTCGTGAGGAAACTCTTGATGCTAGAGAGCTTTGATTTTTTGATTTGGTGCAGTCTCCTCCTTCTCGAGTCTGGAGGTTTTTTTTTTTTTTGTTTTTTTTACAGAGGAATACTAAATGAAGGCAGGGAGCAAGATTCGCTGCTAGTTCTAATCTTATCGTGACAGGTTCTATATATGCTGATGAACTGTAAAGAGCTTCAATGCTAATCTTGTTCGACCTTACTGCTTGTTGAGTCTTTGTGAACTTGTTTAGAGCCAGAGAGAGGAACCAGAGTCTGTTCCTTCTTTGAGGTTCAGGAATCTACGAGTGAGAAAGAGAGAGAAAATTTTTCTTTAACTTTCTACAAAAGCTCCCCCCTTCCCAAAAAAAACCTCCTCTCCGAATCTCTTCCTTAGAATTTATATCTTTCTTGAATCCACTCGTCCCTTTTTAATTAACTAACAAACTTACAATTGCCCTTCAACAGAATTTTCCAATGATCCTGTGTTCATGCTTTGCCAAATTGCTCCCTTTCTCTTTTTTAATCAAAAAATTCTTTTTTTCCTTTTTTTTCAATTCTCTTCCAAATTTTAAATTTTTTTCCTTCTATTTTTTTTAATTTTTTATTTTTTATTCTTCTTTTTTTGTTTTTTTTTATTTTTTGATTCTGTTTTATTATTATTATTTATTATTACTTGTATTTTAATTATTATTATTATTTTTTATTTCTTTGGCTTTTTTTCCCTCCTTAATGTATATTTTTATTTTTTAGATTTTGTTTTTTTTTCATTATTAATATTATTTTTATTTATCGTCTATTTTTTGAATAATTTCGGATTCAAATAATTTATTTTGTACCATCTATTTGTAAATTTAACCTTAGACATGACTGAGTGTTCTCTCTCTTTCATACACATACCCAACACACACACACACATATATATATATATATATATATATATTATATTTAACCTTTTTTTTAATTTTAATAACAAAATAACTCTTAAATAATTTTTGTTTAAGTGAAAATTATTAATTTTCAATTCATAAATCTTAACCAATTTAAAAAAAATTATAAACTAAAATTTTAGAATTCTAAACCTAGTACAACCTTACTTTAATGTCATATATAACTAAATTTAACAAGATCTATACTATAATTTAAAATATTTAAAATAAAAAATTATGTGCCTCCCAAAAACATCTTAAAATATTGCCTTTATTTATGCTTAAATGTATATATCATGAACAAAGTCTTTTACCAATATTTTTCTTTTACAATAACATTTATTTTAATGAAATCGTGATTAATTAGAATGTGCATAGGAAAATGTGGATTGTGAATACTAAATTTTTCCTATACATACTATTTTTTTTTTTTTTAGTTTGAAAAATATTTTTAAATTAACTTATTTGTCCATATATTTTTATTATTATTGTTGTTATTATTATTATTTTTAACATTTTTTTATTATATTTTATTTTGTTATTCTTGTCCTAATTTTTTTTTTATTATTTAAAATATCCTATAAATAATAAAAATTAAAATCTGAATAAAAATTTTAGATAAAAAAGTAAAAATTAAAACATTAAATTTTTCTTAACATATTATTCCCCATTATATAAATATTTTTTCAATCTTCTTCCATCTAAACATATTTTATTTTATTTATTTATTTATTCTCTTTAATTATTAATTTAATTATTATTTAATTTTAAATTTTTATTTATCATCATTATACTTTATTTATTTTGATTTAATCTCTATTTTATTATTATTAATAGTTTTAATTTTATTTTTAAAATTTTATTTATATTTTTTATATTTTATCTTATTTATTTAATTTTGTTTTATTATTATTATTATTAAATTTAATTTAATTTTAAATATTTATTTATAAATTTTTTTTATTTGTATTATTTTAATTTAATTTTTTTTATTAATGACATCAATTTAATTTTGAATTTTTATTCATATTTGTTATCTTATATTTATCTATTTTAATTTAATCTTATTATTGATTTTATTTCGGTTATTGATTTTAATAAATCAATTTATATTACATTTATTTTAATCTTTGCTTATTTTTTTTATTAAAGTAATCATAAAAAATCAAAATTTTGTGATTTAAATAAAAAAATATTATAAAAATTATATATATATATATATATATATATATAAATTACTTTCTCGTCATATAATTTTTTTATTTTTAGTAACAATCCATTTAAATAGAATTACTCTATCTTTATTATTATCATTATTATTAATATTATCATTAATATTGTTATTTATTTTATTTAATCAAATATTATATTCTTATTCTATTTTTTTTTAATTTTAATTTTTAACAATTTAAAAAATAAATAAAAAATAAAAAATATATATAGATAAAAAAAGGAATGAAAATATTTAAATATTAAATTTATTTATTTTATTCTATTATTTTTTATTTATTTATTTTATTTTATTTTGTTGTTCGTTTACTTTTATTATTATTATTTATTTTATTTATAAGTAATTTTACATGATTTATAATCTTTTATAGTTTCTATTTATTTATTTATTTTTCTAACTTTATTATTATTATTATTTATTTTCCTTATTTTATTCATTTCTTTCTTTAATTATTAAACTTACGAATAGGAAAGAAGTGTTCGCAATGTAGAGAAAGTAAAGAAACCAAAGCACTCACAGATAAGTCATACCTACTCAAAATCTTCCAATTATTTGTTTATTCATATATTCAAAACAAAATATCAACCATATTTTTCCTTCTTCTCCCATTGGTTTTCATTCTTCATTTTCATCCTCACTTCCCATTTGATTTTTCTTATACATTTCTTATTCCAACGTTATACCCGAATTCCATATCCATGGCATGTGTTTTTCTTTTCGTTCTTGAAGTTGTAGAGTATGAATTGTAGATAATATTTTGAGCTGTTCATTTGTTCTTTGATGGTCAGCAACGCACAAAAAGGTGTGGGGCTGTTGATTTTTTTGAATTCCTAGATTACTATATATATATATATTAAGTAAATAGATATGAGCTATAAGTAATAATCTTATACTAAGTCTTAACTATTTTCTGACATTGTAGGTCTACAGTTCTCCCTTCTATTTTATAAACTTCGATTTCTATCTTTCCCTGTATTTGTCCCTTAATTCAGATTTACATCACTTTTGCTTTTTTCTTAACTAATCATGATTTTCACTAATTAATTATTTTTAAAAAAATAATAGATTACTAATTATATAATTAATATTATTTACAATTTAAAATTTAAATATATATATATATATATATATATTTAATAGAAAAGTACAAGTAGATTAAAAGATATAAAAATATATATTTTATTTATTTATAAATATGATTCTTTAAATATATATATTATATAATAATTAATTTAAATAATAATTATTTTCTGTCCTTTTTTAATTTAAATTCATATTGTGAATAAAATAAACAAATGATAAATAAGTTTTCATAATTTAAGAAATATTTTTATTTTTTATTTTTTATTATTAATTTATTATTGATAATTGTTTGTATTAATTATTTAGTTATTTTTATTGTATTTTATTTTTATCCTTTTTTATTGTAAATTGTCTTCTACCATATAGGATAATATTATTGTTGTCATTATATTTATTTTTATTAATTATTATTATTGATGTTATTATTATTTTTTATGTTATTCTTATTTTTTGTTGTAATTTACCTTTAAGATTATTTCAATTTGTTCTTTCCACCATTTTACTTTTAGCAACTTTTATTATTAGTTGTAATTTTTTTTTCTTTTTCTTCACCTTTTCTCTCTATGGTTATTATATTTATTTAGATAATTAATATTTAAGTGTAATATTTATTTTTATTCTTGTTATTTATTTATTTATTATTATTATTATTATCATGATAATTATCTGTAATCATCTTTACTATTTTTATTTATTTTATTATTATTATTTTATTTTTGTTACTGTTACTTTTATTTCATTAGTTATTATTGGATTGGTGTTGTTTTAATATCTTTCATGTGATCATTAACGTTAATATTATACATGACGTGTTCCTTGTCATTGCTATATTCATCATGCTTGTTAGTTTTATTTGTATGTAAAATTTTAATCTTCACTCTGAGATAAAATAATAATATATCAAATTGTATCATAAATAATATAATTTTATGATAAAATAGGATGATTAAAATATATTTTGTTAATTTTATATTTTACTTAAAAATGTGTAAGGTTTGATAATTTGGTGATTTTTAATTTTATTTTTTTAAAAATAAGTAATAATTTAATTAAATTTTAAATTAAAAATAATTTAAATGAAATATTTTTTAATATTTTTTTATTTGGACACTTAAATTGTAATAACTAAGTGTTTTATAAAATATTTTGATATTTAAATTAATTATTTCATAATTTTCACATGATGTAGAAGTGAAAATTAGACTATTAAATTAAAATTAATTTTTATAATATTTATTTTAATTTTAATTTTATATATTAATTTAATAAATTTTTTATTTTTTATTATTTTATTTTAAAATAAATTATTTATTTATTTTTAAGAAATAAAATAAATAATTTTAAATTATCATTAATTTAAATGAATTGATTTAAGGTTAATGTATTAAAAATGTTATGTAATTAAATTTTTATTTAAATAAAATTGATGATAATTTTATTTTTAATTTTTTAAAATTAATTTTTTTTTATCTAAGTAGATATTTATCCCTTATAAAAATAGATATAACTTAATTTTTTTATATTTTAAATATTAGATCTATTAGATTCTATACAAAGATTTTTAATACAAAATTATAATAAAATTTTTAATATATAACATATTTTTTATATGCTATTTAAAGAATTAAAAAATAAATAAAAATATTATAATCCTTATTTTAAATGTAAAAAATTATCATCATACATATTAATAATATTTATATTTAAATATATTTTAATTTTTTTATATTTTTTCTTTTATTATATTATATATCACATATATATATATATATATATATTTTATCTCTTTCATTATTATCGTTATATACATTCCAATATAAAAAATATCAATACTCTTCAAACAGTGCTTTCAAATTGACAAAATAATATGAGAAAATTAATAGCTCGGGCCATATTTAATCACGAGTATACTGAATATTTTCGAAGATCCTAACTAAAACATCTTGAAAGATGAAGAATTGAGGCACCAAAGGTTGAAGAGTAAATTTGATTAGTTTTTAAATTCTTTTACTTTTTTTTATTTAAAAATTATATAAATAAATGTTTAAGGTAAACATATTTATACGAAGGTTTAAGATAAATGTATAATAAAATTATGTTTTTATATTTCCATAATCTTATCTATGTTAGATCGATTTTATTATCTAAAAACATGATTTTTGGCGACTACATTCTTTTATTTCCTCTTAAATACTTTTTTAATCGTTCTGTTAGGATTTCAATTCTGGTAATAATTGAACTTAATTAAATAATAGTAATGATCTGTCACGCAAAATAAACATATAATATGATTCTACCTAAAGTGCCCTAAATTATTTACATTTATATATAAAATTTAATTAAAATATACTGAGCATGCAAAAAAAAATATTGTCATTTAAATATTGTGTATCATAATTGAAAATGATTAGATTGTATATTAGACATTCAAAAAGTTATATTTATAATTATTTGATAGAACTAAACAATATATTAAATTAATTTTTATCTATTATTAATTCTTTTGGTCAAAAAATCTAAATTATTAATTAACACGTTAAAATTACATCATAATACAATAATGTAGATCAAATGTGAAATCCAACATATAGTCAGAGACATACATACGATTAATTTTTTTGTTAAAAAACTCTACATTATTAATTAACACGTTAAAATTACATTATAATATAATAATGTAAACCAAATGTGAAAAGTAACATAAATAGTCATTGACACGTTATTCTCTTATGTGCCCAATGGTTGTTTCATTTGATTTCATGGACTGAACGGTGAGAACTGTGTAGTAGCGGTTGGTACACGTATTCTCTCACCTTATGCTTAAATAAACCTTTGCAAAATTGCGTCTTCTTATGTCTCTGTCTTTGTTTGATTGTTTCAGACAATTGGTAACCCCATCCTCATTTTTTTTTTTCACTTAATCTCTTTCGTTGAATTTTTATGGCAATAATTATCGCCTTTCAATTTCCCCCTTGCGCCCAAGTCACTTTCTTTCTACTTAGTTGGATGGATTAAATTTCAGCGGTATCTTGTTTGGATGCTGAGAAAATTGAGGGAAAAATCTTTTTTTTTTTTTTCTTTCCCCTTTTCTTTTGGGTTTCTGGGGCTTAATTTTGAGTTGAGAATTCAGTGAACCCAGAAACAAAAATTCAATCTTTTATCTATTCCCATTATTTCTTTCTAGTCTGGCTGTGGATGGACACTGCTCTGTGCCACTGAATTGAATTTATTGAGGTAGAGACAGAGAGAGAGAGTGGAGAAAAATGGGCTATGCAAATGGGTTTGCTCAAATATTCGAATTGGGTTTTGTGTTTTCTTCTCTTTCACCATCACAACAAAGGCACCCTTTGATGTTTCCTGCATCACACTGTGGATATTCCCTTAAATTCTGTTGTGGGGTTTCTGCGAGATTCCAAAAACCTTCCTTTGTTGCTGCAAAACAAGGTTCAATAAGGGGTTTCAGGGCTTTAAAATCGGTGGAAGTGGATCAGTTTGTGACGAGCGATGATGAGGAAGAAGAAATGGGTGAAGGGTTCTTTGAGGCAATTGAGGAGCTAGAGAGGATGGCAAGGGAACCTTCTGATGTTCTTGAAGAGATGAATGAGCGTCTCTCTGCAAGGGAACTTCAGCTTGTTTTGGTGTATTTCTCCCAAGATGGGAGGGACTCATGGTGTGCCTTGGAGGTGTTTGATTGGCTTAGGAAGGAGAATAGGGTGGACAAGGAGACCATGGAGCTCATGGTTGCCATCATGTGTGGTTGGGTGAAGAAGTTGATTCAGGAGCAACATGGTGTTGGTGATGTGGTTGACTTGCTTGTGGACATGGATTGTGTGGGGTTGAGGCCTGGTTTCAGCATGATTGAGAAGGTGATTTCCTTGTATTGGGAAATGGGGGAGAAGGAAGGTGCTATCTTGTTTGTGGAAGAGGTTTTGCGGCGTGGAATCCCTTGTGCTGAGAATGACAATGAAGGGCATAAAGGAGGGCCTACTGGGTATCTTGCTTGGAAGATGATGGTAAGCATTTGATACTTGATGTGTAGGTTTTATTTACTTGGTTGAAAAGTTAGCTTTTGTTGGAAACTTTGAATATGGTATTGAAGAGCATCCTAGCTGAATGAGTCATTGTGTGAGTTGGTTATTTTTTATTCCCTTGGTTTATATGTTTTGTTAATTGCATCTGTGGAATTCACTTTTTTCTGTTTTGCCTTGCTTGGTTTGTGTTGGTTGTCTGATATTGCTTCTCTTTTAGTCAATTGATGACATTGGTAGGTTGTCGTGGTTGAGGTTAATCTATCTTAATTTATGTAATTGGGTTGTTCTTTCAAGGAAAAGGGGATGTGTCTCCTCCCACTCCTTGTTTTTGTTTGAATATCTAATAATGAGTGAAATGGAAACCAAACAATTTTCTGGTACTTTTCTCTTCCTTTCCCCACCCCATCCCCCATCCAAAAGTAGAATTGGAGCTTCAGGGCTATTATCAAAAGTTCTTTTTGGAAACTAGAATGGCTTGTTTTTGGTTGTTTATTCGTCTTCATTTAGTCAGATATACTTCCTTGATTTTAATGTCAAATTTACAAGTCATATTTGGGGCAAGAGCAGTCTGTGACTAGAAACTATTTTGTCTTTAGTACCTGTGGCCTATGATATCCCATATGCACTTTATGCCAATTTTTTTCCTTTTGTGAGGCAGAGGTTAGGGAATTTCATTTCTGTTTATCAATTGTATTTAGCCCAGTTTGTTGACCAATATTAAGATAACGAAAAATGTGTAGTCACTCTTCTTGAATACTTGTGGCAGTTCCATTTCAAGACTATCTTTGCTAGTGTCTATTAGAACGATGAGTTACTATATCAAGATCTTCTTTTCCAGGCTGAGGGTGACTATAAAGGTGCTGTTAGATTGGTAATTCGCTTTAGAGAATCTGGCTTAAAGCCAGAGGTCTACAGTTACCTTGTTGCAATGACTGCTGTGGTTAAGGAGCTGAATGAATTTGCCAAAGCTCTACGCAAGTTGAAAAACTTTGCAAAGGCAGGATTGATAGCTGAGTTAGATCTAGAAGATGTTGAACGTACAGAGAAGTATCAATCGGATCTTTTAGCCGATGGAGTGCGTTTGTCGAATTGGGTGATTCAAGATGGCAATCCATCGCTTCATGGAATAGTTCATGAGAGGCTCCTTGCTATGTATATTTGTGCTGGTCGTGGAATTGAAGCTGAGAGGCAGTTGTGGGAGATGAAGCTGGTAGGCAAGGAGGCTGATGGAGATCTCCATGATATCGTTCTTGCCATTTGTGCTTCACAGAAGGAAGCCACTGCCACTACAAGGCTGCTGACCCGGTTGGAGGTTGCAAGCTCACCGCAAAAGAAGAGAAGTTTGTCATGGTTGTTAAGAGGCTATATCAAAGGTGGCCATTTTAACGAGGCAGCAGAGACAGTCATGCAAATGCTTGAATCTGGATTCTACCCAGAATATTTGGATAGAGCAGCTGTGTTGCAAGGTTTAAGGAAAAGGATCCAGCAACATGGAAATTTAGATGCTTATATCAGGCTCTGTAAGTCTCTTTCTGATGCAAATCTTATAGGACCTTGTCTTGTATATTTGTATATAAGGAAATATAAGCTTTGGGTTGTGAAAATGCTATAAAGCTATGGAGGGGTTGATAGAAAGGGATAAAATAGTGTGAAATGAAAGAGCATGATACTTGGTTCCATTGTTTGGATTTTTTAAAATAGGATAGAATGTTGTAACATGAAGGGAATGCATTCCATTCTGTTACATTCAATACCTCCCTTTTTCTTCCATTCTGTCCAAACAATGGAATGGTAATCTTGCTCCATTTCATTCTATTATGTTCCATCACATTCCATATCATTAGATAAAAAATGAACTGGTATTGTGACAAGTTTACAACCTTCCGTTTTGGAGGCATATGTGTATACCCTCAAGCACTGATTTTCTTGCTGCTTGCTTACATGTATAATTTTGTATAGTTTTAATGTTCAAAATGGACCAATTCTAATGGAAAAGCAATGTCGTAACGAGTATGTATGATTATTAGAATTATTTGTGCTTTCGTTAGAAGATGCCATAATGTTGTCATTGCTTCAACTAGGATGTTATGAATTAGGCAAATAGATTTTATGTACTCTTTTTTGTTACAAGATGTTATGTACTTTAATGTTACGAAATAAGCATAAAGATGTTATATTTGGACGGTCGACCCTGCTATATAATAAACTGAAGTCATCAATTCCATGAGCAAGAGCATGATTGTACCTCAAGAAATGCTTGATGTTAAGAATTTTATTTTATGAAGAACATTGGCTTTGATCAATCTGCGATGCGTCTAAAATCAAATTGCTTTTACAACACACATGTGCATGAGTGGGTATTCCTAATTTAAGTACATTGTATTTTAATTTATTAAAAATTTAAAATAAAGTTAAAAAAATCTCCATGTCAAAGTTTGCTAGTGAGGTGTTTTTTGTCCTATTCGAATAGTGTAATGTCACGCAATTCGAGCACGTTTATCTCGGGTAATTTTAATACGATTTCTTTTTGGGATGGGCATCAAATTGTAATTTTCAAAGAAGGCCTTTGGGCTAATGGCACCTACTAGGTGTTCAAGATGAGGGTTTGTTGGACCCAAGAAAAACAAAAAAGAGGAGGATTTGGTCCCCTCATATAAAAGAGCACAATATTTTTTTAAAAATAAATAAAAAAAACTAACTTTAATCTAATAAATTTTTTATTCAATTTTTTTATAGTCATATATTTATTTATAATATATAAATTTTGAAGAATGAACATGTTATTTCAATAGTTTAGTTGACCTTGTTTTTTTCATATTGACGTTTTTGTTTATTTTTTTTTTAACCTAACTATCTTTGAAAAAAACGCCTTTCCAATCTCGAGACAGTTATATTGACATTTTTACATTTATCCAATATCCTTAATTTTATTTTTCATTTGAGCTTTTTACACTTGATTTTTTCTCTTCTACTATTTAGTTAATCTTTAACTTGACTTGTATTCTTTTATTAATTACTCTTCTTTATTACTACTAATAGTATTGTAATATGAGATTTAATTTTGTAATTTGTTAGATGTAGGAATGGAAGTAGGCCGAGTCGAGTTAGGCTTTGAGTGTTCAAGTCTAACTTGTTTAAAAAATTCTGAGGCCTGAGTCTGGGCCTGTTACATGTTAAAGGCTTTTTTTTTTTCTGTCAATGTCTGGCATGATTTAAAGCCTTAAGCTTGCTTAAAAGCCTACATTACAAAAAAAATCAATAAATAAACTTAAAGTTTATATAAATAATTAATTAAAAAAGCTTGCAAACTTAAAGTCTACACGATAAAAAGGTCATTAAATAAGCCTAAAATATATATATATATAGTAATATTATGTAAATAAAATATAAAATAAATATTATATAAATATAATATATTAAAATAAATATAAATATATAATATATACATATAAATAGGTCCCTGAATAGGTTAAATAGACTTTTTTATAAGTTTAAACCTGACTTGTTTATCTAAGAAGGTTTTTTAACAAGCCTGAACCTGTCTGTTTGTTAAACGAGCAGAGCCTAACTAGGTTTTAAACGAGCCGAGCTTAGGCTCCTGTCGGACGGCCTTATTCACTTCCATCCCTGGTTAGATGATTAAAAACGATAACATTAATAATAATTTTTTCATTTAGCTCTAGGAAATTTCTATTAAATATTTTCTTAGATTGATATATTTGATATAATAAATTTATAATTACTTTATGTGTGAATCCATTTGCAACATTCTAGTTCCTTTTTTCATAAATTCATTATCTTTAACATGTTTTTTTTTTTTCTGTACTTTCAATGTCAAATGATACTAAAATATAATAATTGACATTGCGTTAAAACTATTAAAGCTCTCGATCAGGTAAGAAGCAAAATATTTTTTTATATAAGCGTAATAATAACATTGTTAGCAACATCAAATATATTTTTAAAATTCTTTATCTTATTTGTTTATTATTTTATGCTTTAATCGGACATTATTAAATGATTTTATTCATGTTCAAAAATTATACGAAATCTATGAGTTTATGACATCCTAATGTTAGTAAGTTAAGAAAGAGAATATTAACAGTCAGTAGTTTTCGTCGTTTAACTCTAGAAAAAATTGTTATAATAGATTTATAACAATTTAACATGTATATTTATTTGCGATATGTTATTTTGTATCTTTTTTGTGAATCTACTAATATTTTTAACATGAGTTTTTTTCATACTGATAATATCAAACAATATTCAAACAACATAATGAACAATATAGTAAAAATTGAATAGTTTTTAACCAGACAAAAGTTAATCTTATTTTGTACAAACTTAATAATAGTACGTCAGTATTGACATCAATTATAATTTTTCTATATTTTATATTCCATTTACTTATTATTTTATACTGTTATTAAATATTACTAAACAATTTTCTATAATATTTAAAAATTATATTAATTCTACAATTTATGATATTGGATCATTGTATAAGTCTATATATTTAATCAGAATTTATCAATATGATTTTTTCACGTTAACGTTTTGGATTAATTATCTTTATTTTACCTTTTAAATACAACATTTGATATACTTTCCTTTTTTTAGTCTTTAATAACCGTATTTTAACTTCTCTTAATCTTAATAATTTTATCAATTTCCTATTTGAATTTTTTTTATTAATTTCCATAGCTTTCTCATAGCCTTTATACATTTACGTTATACTTGTTGGAATTGAGAATAAGAATTTTATGCAAAAATTGTGTTTAATTTTTCACGAATTTTAATTGAATAAATATAAAATAAAAAATATACTCATTAAACTAAAAACATGTACAAATAAATCCACACACGGCAAATTTTTGGATGAAAATTAAACAAGCATGGATTATATTTAGCCAAATGGGTACTTTTTATTTTTGAATTACACTGCTAAACTATTATCTTACATTAATTCCAATTAATATTTTTTCTTCTATTACATAAATACTAACACAATTTATTTCAAAATCATTTATTATTATTATTATTATAATATTATTATGTTATATACACTTACTTTTACTTGTAATATTCTCTTAATACTAATAACATATTTGTTGATTTTAAATCATATTTTTTTAATATTATTTATTTAATATTTTATATTAGACAATTTATAGAAGAAAGAGATAAAAAAAATTATTATTATTGAATTCTATAAATAGAATAATGATATTATAATTAGAAAAAAATTAAAAATAAATAAATAAAATAAAATAATTATAATAATATTATAACTATAGTAGTGTTGTAATTAGGAAAATTATATTATTCTATCTTTCAATCATTTTATAATGAAATAAAAATTTATTTTGGTATTTTTATTTGTATCTTACAAAGTGATAATGTAAAAGAATGTTTGTCTTTTTTCTATTACACTTATCTCTTATCTTTGTCTTCCGTTTATGTTTCTAAGTCTGTTGGTGATATCTTTATCCATTCTGCTTGAAAATAAGTTATGCTTAATGATATAAGTGCTCTTCACCAAAGTGGTACGTGGAAATTGATCTCTCTTCCTCCTAATAAGTTAGTCGTGGGTTCCAAATAGGTATACACTATCAAAGTTGGTCTTGATGGCAAGATGGATCGACCCAAAGCTTGTTTACCAGCTAAAGGTTACACAGATATTTTCCTTAGATTAGGGTGATACTTTCTCCCTTGTGGCCAAGATGGCCCTTTCACTAGCTTGACACCAAGAATGCTTTCCTTCATCGTGATCTTACTAAAAAAGTTCCTATAGAGTAACCTCCTTTATTCATTGCTCAAGGGGGTTTTTGAGATTTTTCTGCCGTCTTCAAAAAATTATTATATGATCTCAAACAGTCTAAGAGCCTGATTTGACCAATTTAGTACTATGATTCAGCAGTTTGGCTTGACTCAGAATAAAGTCGACCATTTATTTTTCTTTCGTCATTCCTTCATAAGATGCATTTACCTAATAGTTTATATATATATATATATATATATATATATGACATTTTTATCACAGGCAGTGGTTATTATGGTATTGCATAGGTAAAAAAATATCTTTGTCATCATTTTTAAATAAAACATCTTAACAAACTTCAATACTTATTAGGAATAGTGGTTGCACAATCTAAGAATGACATTATAATTTCCCAAGAAAGTATGGAATGGATATCCTAGAAAAAATTGGATTTATGAGTGCTAAGCATGTTGATATTCTTATGGATTATAACATCAAAATTCTACCAAGATAGGGAGAGCCACTTTCAAATCCAGAGAGATATAGAAAATTGATTAGTAAGTTGAACTATCTCATTGTCACTCATCTAGACATTTCCTTTATAGTTAGTGTGGTAAATCAATTTCTTAACTCTCCATGTGAAATGTATTGGGATGTCGTAATCCTTATCCTCAAGTATGTTAAAGGAAGTTCATGAAAAGTCTTTTATATGAAGATAAGGATCATACTCGAATTGAATGATATTCAGATGCAGATTCGGCATGCTCTTTCCCATTTATAGGAGGTCCATTTCTGCCTATTGCATCCTTATTAATATTAATTAGAAACAAAATGTTATTGCAGGATCCAATGTAGAAGAAAAGTATCAAGCCATAAATTTAGTCATTTATAAGCTTATTTGGCCTAGGAAATTGCTAAAAAAGATAAGTTTTGGTGAGATCAATCAAATGAAACTTATTTATGATAATGAAGTAGCACTACATATTGTCTCAAATTCTGTATTCCATGAGAGGACCAAACATATTGAAATAGATTATCACTTCATAAGAAATGAGACCTTATTTGAAGATATCATTACAAACTTTGTCAACTCCAATGATCAATTGTAAACTGTTTTCACTAAATCTTTCAAAAACTTTAGAATTAGCTATAAATGTAAGAAGTTTGATGCATATGATTTATATGCTTCAACTTGAGGGAAGTGTTGGATTCTATGTAAATAGGATAATGATGTTGTAATTAGGAAAAGATGAAAATAAATAAATAAGATAATTATAGTAATTTTGTAATTAAGGAAATTATATCGTTATAATTATGTAACTGGATATTTTTGTAATTAACTTTTATATCAATGATTTGAGCTATAAATACATGTTGCACTACGTAGTTGAGACACACGAATTCATTTTATGTTTTTTCATTTTCCTTCTCTCAACACTAAATATTTTATATGAGTTTTACCATCACAACCACAAGGATAATAATGTAATATTTTAGGACTTGGGTAGTTACATGTCACAACAACAATATATTCTTTTAGATATACTTGAAATTTGAGTAATTGTGTGTCAAAAATTGCAAAGTAAGAATGAATACTTTTGAGATTTTCCATGGATATAGAAAAATGGTATCGAATCACGTTAAACTTGTGTGTTCTTTATTTTGTACTCTTTCATACCTCTAATGGGATCCTTTTTGCTACCTAACAATTTTAGCATAGTATGCATAGTTTATTCCTACCAAGTAAAAATATCCTATTCATCTAGCATTTGTTGGATGAGATTTATTTGTTTACTTTTGTATGATTTTATTTATGAAAAGTTTCTTGAAATTTTAATTACTTAAATTAAAATAAGGGTTCAAACATTTTTTTTTCAAAAAAGCTTGTCATTGATAAGTGTCAAACATGACACTTATTTGATGATTTTTTAAAAAAATAACAAGAATTTTGAATATACATGAGCATAAATTATTAAAAAATAAGTCAAATTTGAGTATCTTTTAAAAATTATGAATAATATAACTTTTTAGAATTTTTTATGATAAGTTCTTTCAATTTTGACATCTTATTCATTTTGTTAAATCATGTTCACAAGAACTTGTGTTGATAATGCAAAAAAACCAACGTTCAACATATAAAAAACTAAAAACAAATGATGTTTTTTTGTTATTTTTGTGTTGACAATGCAAATAAAACATGTTAGATACATATTCTGTAAGACAAGTATACATAGTTCATTCCTTCATATCTAAATAGTTTTGGACAGTTGGAAAATGAAAAATCTCTCAATTTGTCTTTCTTACGACTATTGGAGTACTCGATCTATAAATTTGAGGAATTAAAGTGTAAGATTCATCAAGTTTAATGAAATTTGGCATGATTTCTTCTTCTCTTTCTCTTGGTTTTTTTTTTATTTTCATTATGTGTAATTAGACTTTTAGTAGGAAAAAAGGGATCCTAACTCTAACCTTCTTGCAATCTGAATTTGTTGCATTTAATTCAAGTTTATCTTCTTTAAATTGATTATTTCTCTCTATTCTTAATGCTCTATGAATTGGACACTTATAGTTTATTTTAAATTTCTATTTACAATTATAAAATTGGAGTAGAAGTTGGAATTGAGATGAACAATATAATTGAGGATACTCTAGGGATAAAGATAAATAATTATGAGGTTTTAAGAGTTCTAGAATCTAATGCCTATTTTAATTAAGAATTTCTAAGAAATTTGAGTTTCTAATTTAGGCGAAAGGATTTTTGAGTTAAAGAATTGAACTTCAATTATTTTAATAAATTCAATCTTCAATTATATTTTTAAAATTTTAATTAGAATGACAATTTAGATTGCAAGTAAATGTTAGGTAAATTCTAACCTTAATATTTTGATAGATTGATCTTTTCCTTATACTTGTGCATTGATTGAGTTTTGATTATTATGGATTAAACTATACTATTGTTAAAAAATAGTTGATAAATAAATTTTATATAAATTTTATTTTTACTCTAGTTCGTTCTTAATTCTTGCTTATTAAATACAGAATTTATGGTTTATAGTTGATTTAAATTCTTATAAATGTTAATTCTTTCATATTGTTAATTCAAATAATAGAAATATTGAGAAGTAAATATTTGAACTAAGTCTTTATAGAAACGATACTCTTTCATCATTTACTTTTAAAACGATATGGTACACTTACCATAATTTTTTATTAACAATTACAAGTATTTACCTAGATATAAGTCATCCTATCTTTCTTTCTTTTTTAAAGAAGTTCAACCACAAGATGAGAAATGCAAAAAGATAAATGAGATTTTTTGTATATAAATATCAAGGCTATATTTTTTTTTTCTTTTACATTCATGTTTGTAATATAAATTTTAATATAATGTTAATTTTCTTAATAACAAAATAATTATCACATTGATTGTTGTGTTGAAATTGATCAAAGAGATTGGTTTGAGGCAAGAAAAGCTATTGTTAGCATTCTTGAGATTTGAAGCACTTTTTTGTAAAGTTTTTTCATGATGTGATCCTAGTATTGCTTGTTTATTTAATGCTTTAAAAAAGAAAATTTTTCTTCATCAAATGTGTTTTCTTTTATAAGAAAAAAAGGAAAAATTAAATTATTGCAACTTTCTAAAAAAATATAATAACTTAACACGATATTTAAATTTTTATAGATTTTATTTCTTTTATATTATTATTCTAAATACTAAAAATATTAAAAAATTAATATTTAAATCAAATTCTTGTAAAAATAATATTTTTCATTATTTACTTTTATAATAATATGGTACATTTACTATAATATTTATTCAATAGTATCATGTATTTACTTAGGTGTAAGTCATTCTATCTTTTTTAAAAAAAAAAATTAACCACAAAATAAAAAATGTAAAAAGATGAATAAAACTTTTTTATATAAATATTAAGGTTATATTTTTTTCCTTTTACATTTATGTTTGTACTATAAATTTTAATATAATGTTAATTTTTTTAATAACAAAACATATCATTATCACATTGATTGCTATATCGAAATTGATCAAATAAATTAATTTAAAAAAAAAAGTTTTTGTTGACATTCTTAAGATTGAAAATTTTTTTATAAAATTTTTTCATATTTTAATCCTAGCATTGCCTGATTATTTAATGTTTTAAAAAATTTCATTAATAATATTTTTTTATGAAAATAAATTAAATTATTGCAACTTTCTAAAAAAAATATCGTGACTTGATAATTTGTCAATTTTATGTTTTCATAAGATTATTTGTTAACTTGAATATATTTTTTTTTATTCTATTTTTAATCATTTCTTTTTATTTTTATTTTGTCTCATTATATCTCTGACATATTTTTCATATATTATTTTACGAACTTTGTAATATTTTTTATAATTCTTTCTTTATAATTTATAAAATAAGCATTAAATAAAAATATGTATTTATATCTTAAAAATATAAAAATATTTAACATTTTTATTTAGTAATTAAAAGAACTTATAAAAACAAAAGGTAAAAAAAATTTAAATTATTTATTATTTTACCTTTCCTTAGAATATTCACCCATTATGAGGGTACACTTGTTCATTTTCCTTTCCTTAAAGTCCTGGTAAATGAACTGTATCCTATTGTTTGATTTCACTTGACTTGCATTTAGTTTGACATTGATTTAATGTTTTCTTCATTTAATAATTAAAAAAAGGTTTATAAAAATAAAAGGTAGAAGACTGTAAATTTGTTCTTTTTTTTTTTTTACTTTTTTCTTGGATGTATTCGTCCACTTTTAGTGTGCACTCACTCATTTTCCTTTCCTCAAAGTCCTGCTAAACAACTATATCCTATGTGTTTGATTTCACCTGACTAGTATTTAGTTTGACATTAATTTCCACCTTACCACTCCAGTTTCTTTATTTCAGGGATACTTCTTCCATTTATTAGCTGTTGACCTCTTTTTCCGTTAACATTATTACTTGTTTACTTTATCATTATCCTACTGTACATAATAGGCTAAAAAGGAAGCGGGATTCTTTTTTTAAAAAAAAAAAAAGACTGAAATAAATGAAAACTGAGAAATATCCCATCAGGCCTTCAGTACTCAGAAGCAGACATGACCACAAAAATGGTGTGATGAAATTAATGAATTAAGGTTCATGTCCATATCAAGAAATTAGCCCTAGTCACTGAATAATTCATCATGCTTTCTCTTGTTTATCATCACGTGATGATGTACTATGGTATTCATTTCTTGGCAAAATATATACCATGCTTTGATGGTTTTACCGGAGAAAAAAATAGTGATAGTTGGTTAGTAGTTATTAGTTATTACTCTTTAAATTTGGCAGCACCTGTCCATTGCAGAGTTTGTCAGGAGCAGAGCATATGCTAGCTTGAGAACTATTTTACCTTCATGCTACCACCACTCACTTTTTTGAATGCATTTCATTCTACACAATTCTTTCACTTCATTGCTTGTCTGTGAATATTCTTAATCTTTCCACTTAGACTAGAAAGAAATTATAAAAATAAAATAAAAAAATCCTGCTTGACCAAATATGATGAGATAGTTGAATAAATAAAAATAATAAAATGATAGAAATGGATAAAAACTCACCTCACATTTATGAATCACCAAATATACAAAAAAAGATATATAAAATAATACATATGGTATACTTCATTTTTACTTTATGAAAAATTAATTTATATACATAATTCATGAAAATGATAAGATGCCTCTCAAACTCCTTTATCTTTGTATGCTGTGCCAACAGCTATGATACTGCCACTGGGAGGATTGACCGAGAGATACTGCAAACAAAGGAGTTGAGTTCTGTGCCACAAAAAAAAATGTGCCTTTTAACAAATCACACTCAGGAATTAGCAACTATCCAGATTTGCATAGATTTGATGAATTCTTTTCTTAAAGTTATTTGAGTCATTTTCCACAATATGCTTTTAAGTTTCCTGGTGGGACAGCATAAGAGAAGAACATGCTTCAGTAGTGTCACATGGTGATTGTGGGGATGTGATCCTTCCTTGTCATTTTGCCCTCTTGAGATGGGTATATATTCCCCGTTTGCTTTTGTTCATCTAACATAAACTCCAACTTGTGTTGATGTGCAGATATTATTCTTTTGTACATACATCAAACATACATCCAATTATTGATAGAATCTCTATGCGGGAAGAGCCATCATATATGGTTTATGATGTTACAAGTAATAAATAAATAAATTTTACAAAGGTGTTCCTAGATCTACTATCTTCCTGACCCATCAATAATTAGAAGCCCGACCACTAGCATCGTTGGCTTATTTGTTCAGATTTGATGTTTTTTACCACTTTATTTAGGCTTGGTCAGCATAACCTCGCAAATTCATGTGATGTGGAGATGTAGTGGACCGTTTTAATTTATTTCCCACATAATATTATATGTTATACATCTTCATTGAATCATATTCTGTACAAAGAATATATAATAGAATATTAAGGCTACAAAAGGAAATGCCGTTCCTCAATCATCATATACCTTTTACCCCTCAAGAAAAAACAAATAAAGGGTCACGCATGATTTGGACATTCAACCAATATGATCAAAATAATTTACGGTGATGATCGCCATTAGATTAGACAATACGTTGTAAATCGATTTTGTAGGAGAAAAGAGTTAACAGAAGTGAAATTTCAGAGTCTTATTATTATTATGATTTGGGGAGGGGAAAGGGGGGATATCTTAAAATGTGAATACCTGTTTGGTGTTGATAAGACCACCTAACTTAAAAATAATAATTGGATTGGTTACACAACTCACTCCACCTTATGCACCTTTGCTTGACATGCAATTCCATCTCAATCCAAATATTTGAGGCTTTAATGGATCCTTAATTAATTCATGTGAAGGTGCCTAGCCAATAAAGAAGAATTCATTCTTAATCAAGGTGCGTTTCACTTTGGTGGTGGAACAATTAAATAATCAGTGACTCAGGGTAATACAACAAAAAGAAAAGGAAGAAAATGATCATGGAAACAGTTGACCAGCCCAGCATGCTGCTGTCCCAAATTGGAGTGGTTCTTTTGAAAGATCTGTAATTGTATACTGCTTCTCTCTCTCTCTCTCTCTCTCTCTCTCTCTCTCTCTCTCTCTCTGGTGAAGTCACAAATGGAGTCAGTGGCACCGGCAGAGCATAGCAGCTAGACCTGATCACACCTAGAAACTAAACTACTAGCTGCTAACATGGTTTATTTACCCCATTAGACGCACGAACCTTTTCATTCATTCTGTGCGTGTCGAGACTTATTCTTTGTTTCTAAAAACACACATTATCTAAAGCCAGAATTTTCCGGTCCTTTCTAGCAAAAAAGTAGATGACAAGTTCAATTTAGGTCATTAGTCTTCATCATCACCCATCCACCTTCTTTCTCTTCTCTGTAAACCTCTGTAAAAACAGTAGTACCTAGAAACAAAAACCGTTCCTTTTCTGCTAGAAGCCAAAAACTGTATAGGCCCCCTATAACTTACAAACTCTCCTCTCTCTCTTTCTCTCTCCCTCTGTGTGTGTGTGTGTGTGTGTGGCTGCTAGGTACAAAATGAAGTTCCTTTCCTCAAAGGTTCACACCCCAAGTTCATGTTTATTCAAAATTCAGTGCTTTAGCAGAAGGGGTTGAAAGCAAGTATATATATTTCATCAGAGATGCGTGGTCTGAAGCTCACTGAACGTTTCAAGGGCATCCAAGTTCACGCTCTCAGTTCTTCTTCAGAAACCAATGGTGGCAATAGCAGTAAAGTCTCATTGGCTACGACCAAACCTCACAACAACCTTAACAGAAACCGAACCATAATATCATCCTGGTTAAAAACCAAATCCAGCACCAAGAACAACTCAACCTCAGCATTTTCAAACCTTGTCCCTCTTGACCTCCCTTCCACTGACACCATTGAACCATCCATAGAACCTCACCTTAAGCCCATCAACCTCGTGGAGACCTTAGCAGAACTCTATCAGCGCATAGAGTGTTGTTCGCAGTCCAAGAAAGCATCACTATGTGTGGAACAGTACTCTCTCTTGCGCAGCGTTGGTGACCAGAAAATACTCCGAAGATGCCTTAGGACGGCAAGGCAGAATGCCGAAGATATGCTCACCAAGGTTGTGTTGTCTGCATGGTTAAGGTTTGAGAGGAGGGATGACGAGCTTGTTGGTGTGTCTTCAATGGATTGTGGTGGTTACGCTCTTGAGTGTCCAAAGAAGAATTTGGAACATGGGTTTAGTCCTTGTCCAATTAATAATCATTGCCAGTGTCAACAAGAACCAGATCAAGAAACTTGCACTGAGAGTGTGTGCTTGTCAGATGAGGAAAGTGATGTTTTGTTTTGTGTTGGGAATGAAGAAATCAGTTGTGTTAGGTGCAGGATTGCTGCACTTTCTGACCCATTTAATGCCATGCTTTATGGTGGCTTTGCTGAGTCCAAAATGAGCAGGATTAATTTCACAGGAAATGGGATATGCCCAAAGGGGATGAGAGCAGTGGAATTTTACAGCAGGACCAAAAGATTAGACCTTTTCTGTCCCATGACTGTTTTGGAGCTTCTGTCCTTTGCCAATAGGTTTTGTTGTGAGGAAATGAAATCTGCCTGTGATGCCCATTTGGCTTCAATTGTTCTAAATGTTGAAGATGCATTGATACTTATTGAATATGGATTGGAAGAGAGAGCCACCCTTCTTGTAGGGTCTTGCTTACAAGTGTTGCTTAGGGAGCTTCCTAGTTCTCTGTATAATCCAAAGGTGGTTAAAATATTCTCTAGTTCTGAGGCAAAGGAAAGGTTGGCCAATGTGGGGTGTGCTTCTTTCTTATTGTACTATTTCCTGAGTCAGGTGGCTATGGAGGAAAGCATGGTATCTAAAACGACAATGATGTTGCTGGAGAGAATGGGGGAGTGTGCTACAGAAAGATGGGAGAAGGCCCTTGCATTCCACCAATTGGGGTGTGCGCTGCTTGAAAGGAAAGAATACAAAGATGCACATCATTGTTTTGAGGAAGCAGTTGCGGAAGGTCATGTTTATTCTTTGGCTGGTGTGGCCAGAACTAAGTACAAGCAAGGTCAACCATATTCAGCCTATAAGCTGATTAGTTCTCTCATATTTGAGTTTAAACCAGCTGGGTGGATGTATCAGGAGCGTGCACTGTACAATATGGGAAAGGAAAAGAGTTTTGATTTAGATGTTGCAACTGATTTGGATCCTTCCCTTTCGTTTCCATATAAATATAGAGCCCTGGCAAAGGTGGAGGAGAAGCAGATAAAGGAAGGAATTATGGAGCTAGATAAGTTTATTGGATTTAAACTCTCCCCTGGTTGCCTAGAATTGCGGGCTTGGTTGCATATTGCAGTTGAGGATTATGACAGCGCAATAAGAGATATTAGGGCTTTGTTAACCGCAGAACCAAATTACATAACATTACATGGGAAGATCAAAGGGGAATTCTTGCTCCACCTTCTAAGCCACGGAGTTCAGCAGAAGAGCCAGGCTGATTGCTGGATGCAATTATACCAACAATGGTCTTCTGTAGATGATATTGGTTCTTTGGCTATTATACATCAGATGCTAGAGAATGAGCCTGGAAAGAGCCTGCTAGAGTTTCGTCAATCTCTACTCCTCTTGAGGTTAGCATCTCTAGAACTGAACTACAAGTATCTCTTTGAATCTTTAACCATTAATTTTCATTGTGTTTTATTGCCACATTGTCACGGATCCTGGGGACTTGAGTTTGAATGTTTGACAATGATTAGCACATTAAAATTGTGCAATGCCCATAATGCTGTTGCTAGTATCTCAATAATTTCTTCCTCTTAATGCTTCCTGGTTAACTAGTTTCTGAAGTCAAATTAGGTACTATTTACCATATCAAGAAAAATTCTCTATCCTCATATGTATGAAATTCATAGGTTAAACTGTCAAAAGGCTGCAATGCGCAGTTTGCGGTTGGCCAGAAACCATTCTAGCTCAGTGCAGGAAAGGCTAATTTATGAAGGATGGATTCTATATGACACTGGTTCTAGAGAAGAAGCTTTGGCAAAGGCTGAAAGATCCATAACAATTCAGAGATCATTTGAAGCTTTTTTCCTAAAAGCATATGTGCTGGCAGATACAACTCTGGATCCTGAATCTTCTTCTTATGTTATTCAGCTTCTAAAAGAAGCACTTAAATGTCCTTCAGATGGTCTTCGCAAAGGACAAGTCAGTTATCTTTGATATTATCCTCCTTATGGCTAATGAAGTAAGCATTCTACAGTTATTTGATTGTCTTGTGCAATATTTTACAGGCATTGAATAACTTAGGGAGTATCTATGTGGATTGTGGTAAGCTAGAAAATGCAAAAGAATGCTACAAGAATGCCCTTGCAATTAGGCACACAAGAGCTCATCAAGGTCTAGCACGAGTATATCATCAGAAAAATCAACGAAAAGCTGCATATGATGAGATGACCAAGCTAATTGAGAAGGCACAGAACAACGCCTCTGCATATGAGAAACGATCAGAATACTGTGACCGTGAGATGGCAAAGGCTGATCTTGATGTTGCAACTCAACTTGATCCTTTAAGAACATACCCATATAGATACAGAGCAGCAGGTACTTTCCCTTATTAGTTACTCTCTAATCAACCATTTGATTTTTATTAATATAAATCTGCTATTAAAAGGGTCAATCCAATGGCTGACCAGCAGACTTTTTTTTTTCTTAACCTTTTTGCTTGTTAATATTAAACATTGATATTTTAATTTTTTGCGGATTGATGCGTTGGCTCAGAACCTGCAAACTCAATCTATTTAACCTGTATGTTATGCATGCTAACCACAGTTAGATGGGCTCCGTCCAACTTACTTTAGGCCTGCATCCACAAATTTGCGGATCAACCCATGGATCAAACTCATATACCCAGCTCTAGTTCTGCTCTTATAGTTGGGGAAAATTTTTAATTTTTTATACCTTGTTCTGATTCTTAAGCCTAATCATCAAGCAATTGATCGAAAAAAGCCCTCTCACATACTTAATTTGGAAAAATCATCATTGACCAAGTTTAGAAATTTAACCAAATTCTATCCTTAGTGTAATTATTAGTCTAAACCAAGATTGGGTAGCTGCATGGGAATTAAAAAGTTGATAGGATATGAATTTCCAAAAGGACAGTTACTTTATCTGTTTTCTTTGCTTTCTTTAGTAGCCAGAAATCTATTATGAAGTTTAGTTTGTAATTTGAAGTTTAAGGTGAGTTTGTATCTACGGAATAATTAGTAAATACAATGGGGAGAGATTTTAGCCCCTTCTACTATTTTCAAACTTCATATATTTTGTCACCAAAGATAAAATGGAAATAGAACAGAATAATAAATACAGGGCTAGTTCCATTTAACCTGCACTTCAAAAGTTACTGTTATGATTACTTAACATAAAATGTCACATTTATGACCAGTGATGATGGATGAGCAAAAAGAAACTGAAGCAGTTGAAGAACTCACCAAGGCCATAAAATTCAAGCTTGACTTGCAAATGCTTCATCTAAGAGCAGCATTTTACGAGTCAATGGGGGACCTATCGTCAGCTCTTCAAGATTGTCAGGCTGCTCTTTGCTTAGATCCAAACCATGCAGGCACACTTGATCTGTATCGAAAGACTCAAAAAATGAACTTCTAATCTCAAAGTATATTGCATCAGAAAGATAAATATGGAGATCTTGGTTAGACCATTAGACGGGGTATTCCTAAATGACCAAGTTTTTCCCTCAGAAATCTCACAACAACCATCTAAGAACAAAGTAAGGAATGGAGGATATGGATTGTGGAAACAAAACCCGAGAATCAATACTTCTTTGGATGAATCCAGAAAAAAAGATGTATAAAAGAGACTAAGTTATGTTTTTTATATTATCAAATAGGGAAGATGATTCAGGTGTAAATCATAAGAATCTCAGAATAGAAATTCCATTGATATGATATGTATTTTTGTGAGTCATATTCAGAGAATTTGTCTCACGCTATTTAAACATCCTCTTGTACAGTTACAGGGTTATAAAGAGATTCATACCACTTGTTTCCTACAATGTATAATTCATTTTCCTGCTTTTTTATTTTGACAAATATAGACGAAAGAATGAATAATCACTTCACATATTTCCTTCTTTGAAATTAGCAAGCCTTACAACTAGAAATTCACATTTCCGTTTTAAAATGGACATGACAGACCAAGTGAACGGGGGCTATACACTGAAGATTCAATAACCATCCTTTGTTGGAATGAATTAATCACAATAACAATGAATTATTACTGTTTTATACAAAATTTGGAGATTCAAAATAACTCTAATCCTTAACCTTTCACTAATAGATGAATCCTAATAAATTCAATAAGTTATCATTTAAATATACAAGTTACAGAATTTTTTTTATTGTTTTAGAATAATGAAGTATAGGATGTACTTGAAATTTGTATATTTATCTATCACAAAATAAATGTAAAGAACACAATTGCCAAAGTTTAGATGCACCACATAGTTGGATCAGATAACGGGACGAATCCAGTTTAATTAGAGATTTTAAATAAATTTTGAACATAAATTATATTAAAAATTCTGACAAAAGAGTTTTGTCATCTAACCCTTTTATCTGATTTAATTAAGATTATTCTCATTTAATGATATTAATTATTTAAATAAAAAAATTCAGTTTACATAAAATTTTGAAATATAACTTCATCGTTTTTCACTTTAAATAGCAAAAGAATTTAAGTGAAGAGGAGTAGTTGCAATTTATTAATAATTTATCATTCTTGATGCAAACTAAGATAATAACCATTTCTTTTGTTTCTAGTCTTTTTCATATTGGAAAACTAAAATTTATTTAGAAAAGCATATGAATAAAAGGAAATGATTCCTCAAATATTTACAAAAATCAATTGCTCTAGACAAAAAGTAGTCTCTTCTGTATACCCTACTTCTGTTAGCTTCAGAAGAAGAATCCGAAACATAACTAACAAAAAAAATTAAAAAATGGCATCAAACTCCAAATGCAGAGTAGTTGCTAAGATTATTATCCCAATACATATATTTTTAATTTGGAGTTATGGACTAATGTCAGAGCTTATGTCAGTGGACATAATTTCTATTTCTGCCCACCAAAGAGGGGATGGTTTTGGAGTTGCTCCATCAGGCCCCATAGCAGTGATTTCCTTCAATTTAGCATTAACCTCTTTCATAGTTGGCCTTTTTTCTGGATCTGGATGTACACAGCTATTAATCACTTCTGACCATTTCTCAATTTCATTTGCTGGCAAAGAGTTCAGGCTTGTATCCACCAACTCTCTCAAAGGTTGCCTCCTTATATATTCTGCTGCCCAATCTGTGAGTAAGCCATTGTCCACTGCATAGGGAACTCTACCAGTGATCAATTCAAACAATATTACCCCAAAGCTATAAACATTGGCCTTTATATATGATGAAGTTGTTTCTAAGAGCTGTGTGGTGGCTTCAGAACCCTTTTTTGTATCAATTATGTCATTCCAGAAACTAAGGTCTGATAATTTAGCAGCATAATCTTCAGTCAGGTATATAGAGGAAGATTGCAGGTTCATATGGACTATGGGTGTTGTCAGCTGATGCAAGTGCTCCAGACAGTAGGCTATTCCCATTGCTATCCTCATTCTCATTCCCCAGTCTAGTTGTTCTGCTTCTCTAACTGCAAGACATTAATGCATGATGTCAACACAATGTTCTAATTTGAAAGCTTTGAATTGAAATCCCAAGACTGATTTTCAATTATATTTCCACCATGCTCTCTTGCAAAATCCCTCCTTTCTTGATATCTATAATATTATTATGGATTAAATATATTTTTAGTCTTCTCAAAATTTAGAAAATTTAATTTTAGTATCTTATTTTTTAAAAAAGACTATTTAATCTTCTATCATTGACATATCAAAGTTTATATACATTATATGTTAAATATTGATTAATTTAAAAATTAAAAATATTTTTAAAAAAAAATGAGAGATGAAAATCAATTATTTTAAAAATAAAAAACTAAAATCAAAATTACAGAATTTTTATATTTAAAATATATTTAATCCTATTATTAAACTAATAAACCTTTAGATAAAGGTGTTGCGTGAAGGCCTAATAATAGTGTTTCACATATATTTCTAACACAAGAAATTACTGGTCAAAACTATGTTAATAAGTATCAAGTAATATGGGAAGGATAAACCATAAATATATAATAGCTGCAAGTTAGGTTGCTATCATTCTTAAATCACATGCTCGTCAAAATCATGCAAGTAAATTTTGAACAAAACAGCACTCACTGTGTAGATGCTCAAATAGTGTTCCATTTGGAGCATACTCAAAAACCATCATCCTTGTGAATGGCTTATTTTCTTCACAATATCCAATAAGATTCACAAAATTCTTGTGGTTCACTCTTGATAACATCTCGATCTGGAATCATGAAAAGGAAAAATTCAGAACAAAAACCATATCAAAAAGTGTGGTGCACTTGCTACATTTGTTGCTAGCTCACCTTCTTTCTGAATTGAGCTTCCATATTTTTTGACCAGTTTTGGGATGAAGTCACTGCAGAGAATGCTACAGCTATCTCAACTCCACTTGAGAGAGTCCCCTTATAAATAGTCCCATCTGGCAGAGAACCAATGATGTTGCTGAAATCTTCACAAGCTGCTTCAAGTTCTGATCGTTTCAAACTTGGAACACCTAAATCATACATGCTCAATGAGTATACATATTGCAAATGAAGTTATACATATAAAGAAGGGGGAAGACTAGATCATAAACATTATTCTCGGTAGTTAATGTGCATTCTGTAGTTGGAAATCTTTACTTGACCTTGTCAATGATGTAAATTAGGATACTGGTTAAGGAATCAACCATGGAAATCATGCTAGAAATGCATTAAAAATCATGATGGGAATGCATTTATGACATCTTTTTAGTAAAAACGTTCTACTTCTGATTCCTTAAAGGGTGCACACTGGTTAGCATTTTCCATAAAGTAAAAATGAGCACAAATTACCTGTTAAAAATGCTTTCTGAAGCTGGCCACTCAAACCTGTAGCCCATGGTTTTACAGCTACAACCTTATTACTTCTGAAGCAAACAAAAACAATGGCTGACACCAAAATTAGGAATGAGAAGCCTCCAACTGTAGACCAAATAATAACAAGATGTTGCTTTGGGCTTGAACTGTTTGAATTTCCTTGGTTTGAAGATGAAGCAGGAGGGGTAGAAACCCAATTAGAATGTGGTGGCTTGGACACAACAATAGGTGGATTTGTTGGTGTTGGTGTGTGTGGAGTTGCTGCTACCACAGGTGAAGGTGAGGGTGAAAGAGTGAAAAAGAAAGTGGAGAGAGATGGAGATGGTGAAGGGGAAATTTCTGGAGAAGTTGGTGAATCTGAGGGACTTTCTATTGGTGATGGTGATGGAGAGAAAGGCTCAGAAACTGGTGATAGTGAAGAGGGAAAAGGTGATGGTGAAGGTGAAAGAGTCTCTTTGTCATCACCCCTCTTAGTACTTCTGGGTGAGTTAGCACCATTTGCTGCTTGGAGAAGTTGCCTTCTGTATGCTATATCCCCATGCTGGCTAATGTGCCTGTCACAAGGAAGCAACTTTAAACATAGTTCATGTTTGGATCTACCATAAAATGCTGTAAAATCATGTTCATTTCATTATAATGTGATTCTACAAGAAAAAATTGATACTTGGTTACTCTTATAGATTGATTTTGACTTCAACTTTGGGCAACGTGATAAATTATAGTTTTTATGTTGAGTTGAAAATTTTATATTAAATTTTACTATAAACTTGTAAGAGAAAATTTTTCAAACATAAATTACATCATCTAAAATTACTTCTAAGCAAAATCAATTTTATAAATTTAAATTCGTTTAAACTCAGGTTTGCAAATTTTTATCCAAACACACATAATCTGATGTACCATGTACCTCACAGTTAATGAAGACCCTTTAAGCAATAGTGGACTTACAAGAAAAGAAAAAGAAGAATCATATAAGATGAATGTTGAGGATAACAGCTATGTATAGCTGAAGCAAAACGCAATTCAGCCAATGATATAGGACATTTTTTATTAGTTGTATGATTGCTTGCTCACCACTCAACAGAATTCAGATATGCTAACATATGTTTCTCTAGAGGTAGCACTAGTTAATTGTTCTTCATGTACATGTTCGTACATTGAATAACCAATGTTTTGTTCATTGGGCATCTTTGGCAATTGATTAAGAATGAATATCAACGGGAGAGGGCTCCATTGGCAAGATGAAAAGCATAGCTCATTCAACTTCCCCAAAGCACTTATACAGTTTTGATATATGTAAGAAATTAATAATCGAAAAAAAAAAAGGAAAGAAAATTTGAAATAAGTAAATAAATCTTTGAAAGATCGTTGATTATTTTATGAACGCTGGCTTTGGTATCTAGGAAAATATAGACTATATTTATGGGCCTTTGGCCCATTTGGTCTAAAAAAATACTTACAGGCTATATTTCAATTGTGATAGAGTATAATTCGGCTTGGCACCACAAGCCTCATCCATGAAAATTTGTCCTTTTTTTTTTGTCAATCATCAATGAAAATTTCGAGAATAATTAACAATTAATCAGGACCCAATTGAACTGGTTAGCCCAGCTAAGTATTTGGATAACTTTTCAAGTTTAATATTTTTTTATTTTTTTATTGTTCTTGTATTTCTTCCCTTATCTATCTTACTGACAACAAAAATGGTTTTGTCATGAATCTGCACCCTGTATCCATAAAATTACAACTCAAATATTTCTCACTTTCTTTTGCGGGGAGGAACAGGACGGTGATATTATATTTTTTTAAAACTCATAAAATAATCTTTAAATTAATAAAATCTTATTTTTTTTAATTTTTATAATTTTTGCTGATTATATTTGGATTGAACTAAAAAAATTTTAAAATTAATTAAAGTTCAAAATTGAAATCTCATATTTTATTTGATGGATTTGGATTAGTTAAATGTTAGACAACCCTAAATGCTACCGAATACCAAGCATATGTACAAATTTTTGTCGGTCATACACTAGGCACAAGAACTTGATAATTAACTGAGATATGAAGAATTTGACATGCGTTTTGTGTGTGTATAAAGCTCGGATGATGTGAAAAACAAAATCCTTTCAAGAGAAAGTTATCTCCACTTCAATTTTATATAGTAACATCTATATATAACAAGGAGTAAAAAAAATAGATATAATAAATAACATAATGAAAGAGTGTATATAATAAACTAAGAGTTCAATTTTAATATATTGCTAATGTAACATTACCAGCCAATTAAAAGTTGTATTAGATATATTTTTTAAATAATTATTATAAAAATAATAATTTATAATTAAATATTATTGTAAAAAAGCATAATCCAAATTCTTTTCAATTAAATTCATAAGCCAAAAATACCATCCTAAACAAAAAGAGAAATAATATTTCTACATCCATATAGTGTAATTCATCCTCTGCATTCTGCTCCGTAAAGAAAACTAAGATAAAAAAGGAAGAGAAAGCCTAAGAGGTTGCTTACAAGGATACAACATTTGCGTGAGAGCAGGGATCTACCATTCCTTTATCACCATTCCAAGTGGATAAAGCCCTCAACGATTCTCTCACCACTTTCTCCCTCATCTTTCGCGGTTCCAACCCTGCACATCCCAAACCACAACACCACCTCTTTTCATCAACTTCATAAAATCTATGCAACAATCCTAAAATTAAAAAAAAAAAAACAGATACACAATAATAAAAATAAATAATATATATATATATAACATTTAAATCAGTTATTACTAATGTTAATGATAATATTTAGATAACTAATAATAATAATAATCGATGCTATTATATATTCAGATTTTAGTCACCTTGGCTATTGAGAGTGGAACACCAAATATGGTCCATGGTGAAGAGAGAAAGAGACAGCATCACCACAAACACGCGGCAGAGCTTTAACCAAGAGACGAATCTCCACGGTTCTTCCATTGTGAGGTAAAACAATTTCTGAAACAATATCCACTTTGTTCTTCTGCTCCAATATTATAATATATATAAAATAAAGAACAAAATGATTGGGAAAAAATCAAATGAAATGAAACTCACCGACACAAAAGTGTGTTATGAGTTAACAAAATGAAAATGGAGGAAATGCGGTGCGGAGTGTTTGGGTGAAGCGAGACAGAGTCCAATAAAACGGCTTTTTTTAATCACTTTGCGTTTTGCTTTTGCGGCAATCAAGCGTGTGACGGCACGGTGGCTTTGGTTCACCGTTTTGAAGAGAATTGAATTTGATTGTGTCGTGGAGTTGGAGAAGTCAGAAACTCATCTATTATATTTATACATGTAATTTGTAGCTTTGCACTCCCCTCGTATATAAACGCACGTGTTGATCGTATATTCTGTCACAATTTATTAAAGAAGCTAACAGGGAACAACACACTCTTATGAACATTTGTTTTTAAAAAATTAAAATACTTATATAGTAAATTGATATTTTTTAAATATAAATCAATTACAAAAAAAGTATTAAAAAAATATGTCATTCGTATTCATTTTTATTATCTTAAAAAGAGAAAGAGATTTCTTTACAGTAATTCTTTAATTTAACTCTTCACATTATAAATAGTGATTAGTTTAGTTATCAACTTTACACATTTTTATTTTTAATTTGATAAAATGATACTCAATTTAATTAAATTTACACGGAATAACAATAAAAATGAAGTATAAAAATTAAAAATAAATAATTTTACAAAATTACAAACATAAATAAATATTTTATAAAATAAAAAATAATCGATACTTATAATTTCAAGGATTAAAACAAGGTTTCTTCACTTTCTTTCCTCGAGTTTGTATACTGCTTGACTAAAACTAGTTGAAATTTAAAATATTTTTGTATATAAAAAATTAATAGCTATGCTCCATCCATAATTAGCTCGACATATATGTATTAATATATGTACTTTTTGTTAAATTTTTCCGTGCATTATAATATTTTAATTTGCGTTCTTGAGAGAACAAAAAGTACATTTTATTAAATAAATATTTATTATACTAAAAAAATAAGAAGTCATTTAAAACTTTGTTTTAAGTGATTCCAAATATATTTAATATTTTCTTAATAATGTTATGGGTACACGTTATAAAGTAACATACATATAATAACAAAATGATCTTTTAACACTCTCGAGGGTATATATATCCTTTGGTAGGAAAAAAATTTGACAAGCAAGAAAAAAATAATAATAATATAATAATTAATGTGATAGAAAAATAATAAATATTATATATAAAAAATAACGTAAAAGCAAAAGAAATTATGAAATTTTTTGTTTATTTTAATTTATTTAATAAATAAATTTGTTAAAAAAAATTATTAACCAATTAAAAAACTTAAATTTATAAAAAAAGTCTATTTAATTTATTTAAAATTGATTTATTTTCATATATTATATATTTATTTTAATATACTATATTTATATAATATTTATTTTAATATATTTTATTTATATAATATATATATTAAGCCTATTTAATAATTTTTTATAAATTTTAAATTTGCAAGCTTTTTTAATCAATCGTTTATATAAATTTTAAATTTATTTATTGATATTTTTTGATGTAGAATTTTAATTAGGTATATAGATCTTATAAATTTTAAATTAGATTAGACTTAATAAAAAAAAACTTTTTAACCGATAACAAATTTAGACTTAAATAATTTTAAATAAATTTAAATATTTAAAATTTAATTTGATTCAATCTACTTTCATCCTTAATTGTTATCCTTAATTGTTAGAATTATTCTAATCAAAATAAAAAAAATATTCAATCCTAATTGATAATATTTTATTAAATAAGTTATTTGTAAATTTTCTTTAAAACTTATGATAATAATTATTAAATTAAATCCTTATTTTAAAATAAATTAAAACTTGTATCATTGAACAATGTTGTGTAAAATTCATTAAAATTTTATTTTACAATAAAGAATTAATTATTATGTATTTGACATTTATGTTTGTTATTCAGCTTATTGTGAGTTTAGGTTTGATTATAGTTAAAAATATTATATTAAAAAAATTATCCCATATATTACACGGCTATAAAATACTAATTTTCATATTAAAATGAAATCCATCGAACAGTTAAAATGAGACAAATTTTTATTTAAACTTTATAGCACTGTATATTCACAATACCTATTAACAATTTGGGTAAATATGTGAAGTTTTTTTTAAAAAAAAATAAAAATTGCGACTAAATTGAAAACTTGTCAATCAATAGAATTTTCATTAATCATTTATAATTGTTGACGACTAAAATTTTATGATATGGGAGTAACTTTAACGTTTGGAACTCAATCCTATATTTGCACCTTTAATGCATAACAAATTAAAATAGGATTTAATATAGTTAATCTAAGAGTACAGATAGCAAAATTCATATCAAAATTATAGTACCTTTAAATGATTGCATAAATTAAATTACTAAGATTAATTTAATAATAAAATTAAAATTAAAATAATTTTATCAAAAATTTTAAATTTAAACATCTTGATCATAAAAAAATAACTTTTAAATTATTTGGCAGAACATAATATATGTAACATCATTTTTCAAAAGTAGAAACAGCATAGGGTATATAGATTTTCCATATAAATGATTCAAACCAATAAAAGTGCTCAAGAATTATTGCTTGTTTGAAGTTTTAAAAGCTGTCCAATCAATATTAATAAACTAGAGAAATACAGAATCCATAGCATTTGACTTTTACACTATATCCCATCACTTGCCGTCTTTTGTTTGCCTTTGTCTTCTGTGCCACCAAATCTTGCTTCTGCAACTAACGAGGAATTCATATTTTGTATGTTTGATTTTTTTAAGAAAGAATTGAAGTTTATATTTTATGTATCAAAAATTATTTAAAAAATTAATCTCATTATAATGTGTTTGCTTTTTATTCAAACAGAATTAACTTTTATATAAAATATCTACAATTTAAACCCAAAGTCTTATTTTTGTTTGTCTTAATTTGCCTAGTTCTGGTGCACCAAGTCTTACTTTTGTTTGCCTTTGCCTAGTTCTCTTGCACCAAGTTTTACTTTTCTTATAATTACAACCTTTTTTATAATTATATTAACAGGATTATACTATTCAGCAAACTATATACATATATAGGAAAAATTCTACTTGCGTTTTTGGCGTACTAATTAATTTTGGCTGCTTCTACGTCACTTATACATGGACCAATCATGATCTGAAACATTTTTATATAAGCATACACCTATTCTGCCAAAGATGTTAAGCCTAACTTTCACGATGATGGCTAACGTGAAATCTAATTTTTCAACTGGGGTGGCAGATATTTGAAGAGGTCCTCACAATCCACTTATGTACCATTTGATTGGATATTTAAGATTTTTTTTAAAATTTTTATAAAATTTAATATTTATACTAATTTAATAATTTTTTATAAAATATAAAATTTATTATTTCACATGTTAATTTTAAAAAATCATTAAATAAATTAAATTTATAAAAAATTAATATATATTTTATTGTATAATTTTATTTTAATTTATAATATATTATTTAAATATATATATAAATATTAATTATTAAATAACATATTAATAAATATTTAAATTATTTAAAATTTAATATATATATATATAATAATTATAAAAATATTATTATATAATTTAATGATTAAATAAATAAATTTTATATTATATACAAAATTATTAAATTAATACTGATGTTAAATTTAATATTTAATATTAAAAAATCATGATTCCATTCTTTTTTTTTTACTATACATATATATTATAATTTTTTTATGTAAACATAAATTTTTAACTTTTACCGCAATTATTTATAATTTTTTATTAGATTATTGATTTATGTTATATTTTTTTTATCTTTCTTCTAATTTTAAAATTTATTGTTAAAAAGTTATGAAAGTAGAAGTATTTTTTAAAATTGCCTGAATTCACATATATAATGGGAAGTTGTTTAACCAACATTATTTATACTTTAATATTATCAAATTATGATTTATATAAGTGTCATTGCATGTGAACTAAATTCCTGCGGATCAAAATTAAGGATGAATAACTTTTTAACAAATTTGTGTTTTAAGAATATTGATTAAAAATTAAAATATATTTTTTTTAAAAATCAAGTTAACATATATAATGAAAACTACAAAAAATATATATCAATAAAATAGTACCTTGTTAATTAATTTTATGCGGTAAGGTAATGTTGTTTGTACTATCGAATTAGGAAAGATGGGAAAGACATGAGAGAAAAGAGAAGTACAGACAGGAAGGGATGGGTGTCTGAGGGTACCTTCCATTTTAGCAATAAGAAAAATATGAGGTATTGAGGGATAACGAAACCCAATCTCCTCTGAATGTGATGTGAGAAATTTGTGACTTATAATAATCATTCATTCCCCTCTTTCAACGTTTTATTCCCCAAAATATAATAAGATATATAATATTGCAGGCAAAAGAATATATTTCCTCTGTCATCAAGTTACTTACCTTCTGTCGGATGAAATTTTTTTAAATTTCAGTGATTTTTAAATAAAAATTAATAATTATTAAAAATAATAAAAGTATAAGAGAATTTGTAAATAGTAAATTAAAAAATAAAATTATAGATTATTTTTATAATTTTTTTAAATAAAGATTATTTTAAAATATTTTTATTTAACATAAAACCTATTTAAATAAAAATGTATAACACTTTTAAAAAAATTATTATGTAAATATATAAATTTTAAAAATTTTAAATTACTCTATCCAAACATAATATAAGTGAATTGAACATAATATAAATGAATTAACTGAAAAAGAATAGTATTTGCGACCACACTCCCCCATTCCCCCTCCTCCAAAGAATGAAATGAAATAAAATTTTCGTCTAGAAATTTTGGTGTATATTGATCTTAAAATTTTCGTTTTGGGTTTACAAAAAATTTCTATGCCCAAATTAGAAAATGGTCCAGTTGTTATGAAATTATTTAATTCAATACAAAAGATAAAATCCCCTTAACAGTTCAGCTCATATTTTAAGTGTAAACTACTTTCAATTATAATAAGTGTTCTTTCAAAAAAAGAATGACTACTGTTTAAATTACTAAAATGAGAAAGTGTTGTATGTAAAATAGAACATATATAAATAATTTTTTATTTTCTCCAAAGTTGTTAAGGCTAATCGATTTGTTGTGACATTTATATGAGCAGCTGTGTTCTATATATGTTAAAAATATCTTCTAATCTATATTTAAAAACGAATTTTTTTTAAAGATGTAAAGATGATTGAAATAATTTTTTATACATATAATTAGAATGTAAATTACCATCATTATATTTAAAAAGATATAAGTATCTATTAATTATATAGGTCTCTATGTGTGCATCCATATTAAGTCAGCATGTGTTTCTGGATACGGTTTTTTTTTATGAAAATTTAAAATTGTTTTTAAAAAACTTGAAAAAACTATTTAAAAACTAATCCAACAATTATAGCAGAATGATTAATTTTTTTGTCCGTGTAATTTTTTCTCTCTCAATATGATCGGAGATATTGAAAACTGAATTTAAGATTTTTTTGCTTTATATATTTTGAAACAAAAATATTTTTAAAAATAAAAAATAAAAATTTTATTTGGTGAATAAATTTATTTAAAAACTAATATTGATTTTTTTATATATTTTTTTTAAAAATTAAAATAAAATAAATTTATTTTAATTTTATTCTTTTATTTTTATTTTTACTTTTTATATATTTTTTTATTTTTGTATTTACTGAAATTTATTTTTGTCCAAAAATCATTATAAAATATTTTTATAAACTAAAAATGAAAACCAAAATAAATATTCCCAAACCATCCCCTCTTTTATACTTCAGTTTTGGGAAGTGGACTTGACCCTGTATTAGCAGAATTAAAGATTAATTATTTAATGCCGAAGGAGGAACATTCAAAGCCAACATCACAATGACATCGGAATCACCTAGAAACTGATGTTCCACCGTACTTATTAACTTTGAGTAAGCACTGTGTTGGAATCGGTTAGGATGGTGATGTCAAATTTTTAAAGCCATAAAATCTGTTATGTTGAACAAGCCGTCACCAGGAAAGAAGTTTTTATGGTCCATCATGCAAATATTTTATTGGAATATATATGAGTGATATGCGAAATTTTAATATTTATATTAATTTAATAATTTTATATAAAATATAAAATTTAATAATTTAAAATTTATTATTAAATAAATTATGTGTATAAAATTTAATATAAAATAAAAATTAATAAATATTATGATAATTTTATTTTAATAATTTATATATTATTTAAATATATAAATATTAATAGTTAAATAATATATTTATAAATATATAAAAAAAATTAATTTTAAAATACATAATCATAAAAATATTATAACATGATTCAAAAATTAATAAATTTTATATTTTATACAAAATTATTAAATTAATATAAATATTAAAATTTAAAATCTAATCGGATCTAAATATATTAAATATATTTTAAAAAATAAATAATATAATAAAATATTTAAAAATATTTAAAAATAGATAAATATATAATATCATTATTACATTTCATGTATGATTTGATGTAAAACTCATGTACATATAACAAACGGAATGTACACCTGAAAATATATCCTGCTGATGGGTGGGCCTGGGTTTGTGTCTTTGATGAGCAAATAGACAGGACAACTTCCTTGTTTTTAGCAGAAAACGGTGTACAACCTGCTCCGAATGCGACCCTGAATCATTTCTATTAGACCATACCCAACTTCACTTGCTTCAACACCTTCTTCAGTGAGGTTTGGGATAGGAAAATGCTTCTGTGAATCCCATTTAAAATGTATTAGGTGGAAAACAAAAGAGAGATAACAATTTGATTGCCTCTGTTGACAAATCAATAAAAGTATTTGACATTTCAGATGCATATTGTGAATAGTATATGACTTAGTGATAAAATAAGAAACTCCAAATTGTTCAATCATAATCAATTAATCAAACGTATACTGTTTGTTTACCATTTAGTCTTGTGTTTTTTGGGCTTATTAGCATGAGGTGGTGAATGAACTTAAGCCCGAGTTTGTTTGTATTAGATAAAAGCCCCACATGCGAAGGAAGAACTAGAGAAAAAGAATTACTTTACTTTTAGGCCAAGAGCATCCATCTATCACTCTCCTCACACGAGAAGAAAGTTGTGTCTCTGCTTGTCGCTACAAGAAAATTGTGCTGTCTCCGTTTGTGGTGAGACACACTCACACAATCACACCAACCTTTTTTCTCCTCTTAAATTTGATATACGATAACTCAAATTATTATAAATGGAACATTTTAAATATTTTTTAGTTCTTATAACTGTTATCTTTAAAAAATTATTGAATTTTGAAATAGTTGCATTTCCTCCCTCTAATTTTATATATGTAAAGCTATTAATTTGAATTTATTTTTTTATATCTTCATAAATTTAAAAATACGGTATCCAAATCAATAAAAATATAATATGTACATACTTGCATTTATTATAATTGACATAATTTTAAAAAATATTATATCCATCATATATCAATAAAGGTTATAAATATTTATATTTTGTAATCCTTTTTATAAATAACATAATTTTTTATATTTGTACTTTAACTCATTCAACATTAATGAAAATTATTTTATTTTTTATTTTTTTATTTGGTAAAAAAGTAAATGTTGAGTTAAGTTAACCAAAGTAGATAAATATAAAGTCTTATGTGTTCCTTTATTTTCTTTTGTTCGGATGTTTTTTGTCATTATCATTGTGTTTTTTGCTTGGTGTTTTATTCATCTTATTAGGTGCTACATCTGTGTTTTGTTACATCCTTTGGTTAACCGAAGGAGTTGGATATAAATCCTTGTGTGTTCCTCCGTCTCTTTTTCCTTGAATGCCCTTTTAACATTAGCATTATGTTCTCCGCTTTATATTTCTCGTACATCCTTTGGTTAACATCGTAATAGTATCGTATCTAAGTTTGGACCATTATGCTTCTTGTCCATTGATGTTCTTTTGAGTTGTAAACCTTAGTTGAGATTGTTTGTGGTACAATCTAGGTTGTACTAATAAAAGTAGCTTATAGATCGTTCTTTGAAGATTTTTGTTGTATTTTATTAATTTCGTTTATTTTATGATTTGTTAGTTGTCTTGCTTACATGACAGTCCTTTTGTTTTTTTATAGATATTTGGTTACAAATTTTGCATGCAAGTACTTTAAAAGTGTTATATCAATTGGTTGATTTGTAATTGATATAATTTTTATTTGTTTTTTTTATTATTGGTTTTTGATTTGGTTAAAGATCGTTTAAAATGGGTTCTCAATCAAATTCGTTTTCTATTGGTAATTTGATATCTTCGGAATCAAAGTTTTACTGTTATGGATAACTCACTATTACAAAGACGTCTTAGTCTACTAAAAATTTTGGTAGAAGATACTACAAATGTTTTATGAGAAGTGTTTACAACAATTCACTAAGTAACTTTGTTTTAAATTCAATTGTTTTTTCATTAAAGTGTTAATTTTTAATTTGTAGGGATGTAATTATTATGATTGGATGTACCCATCATCAGATGGTGGGAGTGGACTGCACTTTAATATGACTACAATGCACCGTGGTCATAGCTCAAGTATGAGCAAAAAGTTTTTATCCATGTACACTTTTGAAGCTACCTGTTCAAACATCTACAACATAGTTATCATGATAAGAAAATAATAGAATGACTTAAAGTCTGATACTAACTCATTATGTCAATACTGTTTTACAGCACGCTCTAAATTATTCATCAAATTAACAAAGTTGCTCTTATTTTTAACATATTTCTTTATGAAAGAATTAATACCTTCACATAAAGAAGTCGTTCTAATTTTGGCAAAAGAAATTGTCCTGGAAATATAATGACAACTACATATTTTTCACTTTATACATCTTTCTCATCTATTTTCACTTTATACACCTTTGCATCTTCACAAATTTTATCCATTCAAATCTAAAAAAAAATTATATCAAAAACTTGCAATAAAAGTTGTATATTATTATACAAACCAAAACAAATATACCACAACAAATTTCTCAAAAAACTAAATAAATATATAAAAAATTATCATATCAATGGTTATGAGAAATCACCGTTGGATGTAGACAAAAATCTTGCTTCAAAAAAAATTCTATCTTAAAAGAACAAATATTCACCAATATACCAAAAAAAATTAACGTTTGCCAAGATTTATTTCAAGCACAACGAAGAAGTTCACCTATCATCAATGCAAAGACGACTGTTTTTTCAAATATAATCTACACGTTGCATGATAAAAAAGAAGTTCACCTCCCAATAGGAAGACGATTGTTTTCTAAATATAACTTACACACGACACTGAAGTTGTTAATTATTTCATCACAAAATAGATAAACCATGGTTCCATAATTTACCATGGTTAACCATTATAAATTATAATTAATTAATAAAATAAATAAATATAACATTTTTTTTTAAAAAAAACTAAGTTATAATTATTAGAAATTAAAGTATAAATACTACAATTTATGATCATAGTAAATATAAATTTTTTTAAAATTATATTAACCATAATAAATATAAACATACACACGTGACATTTCTATTAATTTGGGCACGACCCCACCAAATTGACAAAAGATACCGAAAAATGTACCAAGATTAGTAAGTGTGACCTGTATTAAAAAGCTCACAAATAATTTAGACTTTTAAATTAAAGTGGCAAGTCCAAGCCTACATACGTAGCGGATTTTTGCAGACCAAATAGGAATTTCATTGATATCTGCATTTATTAAATTTAATTTAACATTTTTTAAAATTAGCCTCTTACCAATACGAATTTCATTGATATCTGTATGTGTAAACACATAAACCAACTAATGACGTTTTTCAAATTCTGTTAATATAGGTACAAGGGTATGTGTTAGATAAAACATAATTTTTTTTAAAAATAAATTTTTAAAATTGTATTCCAAACTTTAAAAATGTGAAGTACTGAAAGTTAGTAAGCCATCGTTAATGAATGAGAAGCAAATGATTTTCAAACTAATATAACTCTCTCAAACATTATCATCAATGTCTATAATCCAACAACATAGTTTTGAAGAGACTAGATACAAGTCCCGTGTGTGTATCCACTCAGGCCGGCTGAGCCCAAGCCCACTAATGATGATGGTTTATTGGGTCAGGCTAAACAGGACAAAATTTATTTGGACTTCAAATTTTAGAGCCCAAACATTACGTTGTTGTGGACTTATTCAAGTTAATTCGATTGGATCATCTCATTTTGCTAGTTCATGATATTTTCTAACATTTTTAGTTTTATATCCGTGTTACCACACCATGATTCCTGGATAATTTTATATGAACACCTTTACATTTAATTTATATTTCAATTTTTTAATGTGCATCATATGCCATACAATAAAAAACTAATAAATAGTAAGTTTTAATTAATAAAAACTAATAAATAGTAGTTTTAATTTGTAGTATTGAATGTTACTAATGCATTTGATCATGCGGTTTTTAATAAAAACTTACTATATATAACTTCTTATTTTATGTTTTTGGCTATATATCCGAAAAATTATTTATATTTTATTATTGGTAAAAATAATTTCTGTATCAATTTAAATAAATTTCAAATATTTTATAAATATATTTTTAATTTTTATCTGTGGAACACTTTCTACATTCTTGATCCTTGATAATAGGAATGGAAACAGATAAGTTAGTCCTTTGAGAACATCTAAATTAGCTTACATCAAACCGGATTAATTTGTAAATTAAATCAGGTCAAGATTATTTTAAAAAATTATTTAATAAAAAAATCGACCTTCCTAATCTTAACTTGTTTGAGTTGGATAAGGTTTGGTCATTGCGTCGTATAAATTTATTTTTTATTTTTATATATATTTTAATAAAAGTAAAATATAAAGTTTAAAAAAATTGAAAATTCGTATATAATATATATTAATATATTTTAAAATTTTAAAACATATTCATAAAAAATAAAATAAATTTAATGATTGTGAAAAAAAATTAAAAAATATAATGATGTTAGATTAGATCAATTCAATTAATTTTAAAATATATAAATTTGACAGACGATCCAATTAAATCGGTTTATTATTATTATTATTATTATTATTTTTTTAATATGAATTTTTTAATCAAATTAGTCTTATATTTTTCTAATTATCCATGTGAAGAGTTTGTGAGATTGATTTGAACCATGATCACTCTTAAATGATAGGATTTATAGGTTATGATACTAATGTTTAAAAGTTATAATAATTCAAAAAAAATTATATTTAAAAGTTATGAAAATTCTATAATGATAAAATTTCATATCATAAAAATATAAATAACCAAATGTATATAAAATGACAAAAACTCTCATCTTATATGCTAATTTTTACAGTTAAATTGATAACATCTAATTTTTAACATGTAACAATAAAAATTATATTATTTCTATATTAATTTTATACAACACTTTACATACACTTTCAATTTGGTTTTGAGCATGTATCACTTGAAATGAAGCAACTACCCACACAAAGAGTAGTTCATAAGAAATAAATTTGATCAATTTTTTTTCCCTTGCATCAAATGGAATCCAAAACATCATGTCACTTCTTTTAGTAAAAACACTTCTCGCGCAACAAAATAATCTTTTAAACATGCTCAAATGACAAAAAAATATCTAAGCCTCTCAAAATGCTGATAGATGCACTCAGGATATTGGCAGAAGACATCTTTACAAATTCAGGTACAAAGAAGTAAGGCCATTTACTCTATAGGCCAAAAGTTCCCATCATAACAGCTTCAATAGTAATGTCCACTAACACTTACAAATTATGAATTATATCTACAAGAGATTTATATGTACCCACAACAGCAATAGTAACCCCCATAACTATTATTGAATAGTTGATGATCATTTCAGACCCAAATCTCTTGTAAGCTCCTGAAATCTTCAAATAGCACACTGATGGTACTAAAATTGAAGCTGAGACGCTTAGTAATGCCCCAATAAGTGACATAAGTGATCCAAATAAGGGAATGGCCACGGCTACAATAAGAGTACTAATGAGCACTAAGGTACTAACAAGCATATGTGTGAACCTTTTGTTGTAATGCCATGAAATCTTGTTTTTAACAGCATTTATGATTGGGGTTAGCATCAATGCATATTTTGTTATAGGGTTTACCAAGGTAGTGTATATTGCCAATTGTGAACTGAACTTGCCTGTTGGGAGGTCCAAAGTCACCTGAGAATCAACCTTTTCTCCAAACATTAAGTAGCCCAAAACACCTGCTGCTGCATAACCAAAGGTGCATACTGAAAAGCATACAAACAATACCTGCCAAAGCAGAGGAATTCAAAACATAATTATTTACAAGCCAAATCATGGAAATGAAGAAGCACTAGTCCATGTTTCATTAAAAAAACCATTTGAGTAAATAACTCAACTAAACTCTTCATATAGCAAATAGAATTCTTGCAATTTAGAAGGGTATTGAAACAAAGTTATTTCAAATTTCAATATACTTCATGTAAATCTTATAGAAATAAGATAAAAGAACTTATGGAAGGGTTAGTCACTTTTATAAGCTTAATCAAACACTTGTAATTTACAGCTTAAGTGCTAATGTGATAAAACAAGTTTAATTTGAATAAACTTATTCTCAAGTACTTATAATAGAATAAAATAAAGAGGTAAAATCAAACCTCTCTCATAAGTTAAAATCAACTTAAGAACCTCACCTTTTTAAGAAGTTCTTTCATTTAATTTTTCTAAAATTTGAGGCGCATCACTTGTTTTTAACTTTTGATAGAAATCTGATTCAATTTTCTCCCTATTTCTTCCCCCATAAATACATACTAGAAAATTCATCCAAACTAGGCCTATATAAACTTTGTAGAAGCTATTTCATACATCCCTAAATCATGCAATTGTACCAGAATTGTTTTGTACATACCCTGGAGAACTGAGTTTTGTTTCTCATAGAATTGTGGAGAGTGGGCAAAATTGGATGAGCACTATAACAAAAAGCATATAAACTAACAGCAGCAGGTATTCCACTTAATCTTAAAAATGTTCCCCTTTCATGAAATCCTGTGCCATCAATGGAACCATTCCAGAATAGAGAGAGGAGGAAGATGGAAGAAGCCAAAGCTCCACTAGCAGAGACATAAGATAGCAGACTCAAATCCTCCAACAAAACAGTAGGCAAAATAACAAGGGCTGCAATCATAGTAAAAATTGTTGTACCACCAATTGTTGACCCTGCAAGGTGAAGTTGCACATTTGGTACTAGTTTGTTTATATTGTCCCCTTCTAAAATCAGAAAACCTGTTACTACTAAGTATAGCTCAGAATTCATGGCAATAGATACAATTAACCTCCCCTTATCTCCAAATGCACGTTGACCTATGTCAGGGAAAGTCCTAATATCAGGGTCCATATCCATGCATCTTTTCACCAACATGCCAGTGTAACAGCAAGCAATGGCAATCACAAATAGCAGTGATATGCTTAACCATCCCCCTGATGCCACTGCATAAGGCATGGATATAATACCAACTCCTGAAACCATAGCAGCATGAATATTATTAAATATAAGTTTTAATAACTCCAATAACAGCTTATTATCTTTCTTCTTCTTTTTTAAAATCAATTCATTAAATAAAGAAAAAAATATTGATACACTTTTCCTGCTTTTATTTTGTAACCAGTTGAAGTAAGTGAAAATGATAGCAGCCTCTTCCCTCTTCCATTATCCTCTAATGATTAATTTAGTTTTTTTGAACTATTTTTTTATTAAACATGAAAGGTAATATGATTAGACGAGTCCGCTCTAACATGCAAGTTTTCTTTTATAGAAAAGTGATATGTTTTATTTTATAATTTAATTAAAATATATTGATAATATAATAATCTTTATGTTAATATTTAATATATTATTGTAAATTATTGATTTAAATTATTATTTTAAAAATTATATTTTCTATGTTTTTAATTGGTTAAATATAAAAAATTTATACTAATAATATATTCAAATTAAGCTTTCTATTTTATAGTAAATTCATTTTTGGATAATGCTTAACACATTAATAATTTGGATATCTCGACTTCACTTTACATAAGTACACATCTCACGTCTCCTCAAATATTCCACTTCATTTTTTTATCTGTTTTGGTGTCATTTCACTTGTAACATCTTTGACCCATCTCTCTTTTCTTTCTATTTATCACTAAGTTCTGTATATACATCTATTAGGTATATGACATTGACAACCATTTTCTAATCAAATCATTGGATATTTTGTTTTTGGGGAAGCTACAATATCACCCCAATACTTAGTCCTATTTAAGAAATATATTACAGATACATATTTATTTTGTTCTGGGTAAATAACAATATATATACTGTTAAATGATTTCAATTTTTTTACTTTATTCTGTGTGAATAAATTTATCTATAATAATATATAGAATTTACTTTTAATTAAAAGATTTTACATTATTATTTATTATCTATTAACTTAAATAGAATTTACTTTTAATTAATTGTCGATGCAAAATCTTTTTACATAATCATTTGATAATGTGTTGTCTTATGCATTTGACAATGATAATACCTACTTAAGTAGATTAAATTTATTCTTTAAGATTATAATTATCCAATTGAAATTTAAAAATTTAATTTTTTTAATTAAATAAATTTTTAAAAATTAAAAAATATTATTTACATTTTTTAAAATTTAGTTAATGACATCATTAAATTATTAAGATTTAATTAAATAATCTACAATTTTAAGATTTAGGATTTATAATTTTACATAATAAATCTAATTCATTCAAAAAAAATTATTGCTTGGAAGGAGGAAAACATTGTTATCGACGCTGTTCTATGTATCATTCAAACATCTTTATCGATGAAGTCATGTGAACGTTCCACAGCCATATCAGTCATAACTCATGAGTTGGAAACAGAGGAATATTTAGAGATGAATAATCACAACTTACTAGAATAAAGACAAAGCCAAAACAAGAGTATGAATATAGTAAAATAAAATATAATATAAACCAGAGTACCCTGGTATTTTTACTTAATCTAATCTGATTTGGGATTTTTATTAAATAATTTTGAGATAAAGTTTATTTAACTAAATAAATATTTTAAGTCATAAAAATTTTCTAACAGATTATCATCTATGTTAATTAAAAAATTAATATTAGCATAACTTACTATGAGACTAAATTTTTAATGTAATACGTCTTAAAGTCATTTTTTATCTAGATTATTGACTTACACAGAGAAGTAAGCTTATTAATTTATTTCAAAGATTCTATTAAAAGTAAGATTTTAAATGATTTTTTAAATAAAGCTAGATTTTAAAAAATAAAATTTTAAAAATATAAATATAATAAGTCAAATTTGAAGTCCATTTAAGTCAAAATATGTCCACGCATACCTATTCTCACCCCAATATTCAATTAATCACCGAACTGTAAATTGAAAATAAACTAAATTAAACCCAAAATGTTATGATTTTTTTTTCACCCCTCCTTCCAATAGTACCATTTTAAAATGTACATTTTGTGTACCAACAAGGGACATGAGATCTTTTCCAGCATTTGAGAGATCGATTTTGGGAAGAAAAAAAAATAGAAATTATATATACAAAACGTGGAAAACAAATAAAAATAAAGATAGAAAAATAAAGAAAATTTCTACCAGACAACAAGATCTTCAGTCCTCATTAAACAAATCCAAATAATTAAGTCATGGAATTATAAATATTATATACTTTAATCTTCGACATCAGAAAATTTTCACTTTAATAGTTGATTTTATAAAATATCATAAATTTCTTTTAATTTAATCTTTAACATTGAAAAAAATATATATATTATTTTCAACACGTTAACTTTAATTTTAAAATTTTACATTTAAAATAAAATTTTAATTTATATTATCTAATTTTTAATTTTAAAATTAATATATCATTGTGTCACGTATCAACAATGTAAAAGATATTATATATTTCATCTGTGCCATGGGAGAGGTCACATAATAGTTTAAGAGTAAAATTGAACACAAACAAAAAGAAAAGAAACATGGTGAAACAGAGAAACAAAAAAAAAAAAAGGTGAGCAAAACGCAGGAAAGAAGAAGCAACAAAGGACACAAAATATGGTAAAAAGAATGATAGTGAGAAAGAAGAAAAAAGAGAGGAACCTGAAAGGGCATTAATCAGATGGAAGCAAGTCTTGAAAAAAGAGGTGTTGCCCACATGAGATGTGTGTAGTTTACACGTATTTGCCACCGCTTCAATGTTTGAGTGATTTAGTTGTTGCAGTTTTTCATCACTAAGAAGGGGTATGGTTATGGAGGAGCATCTATCACCCTTCTCAGCAGCCATAGACATGAGAACAAAGGTTCTGTCTCTCTGTGCTTGTGAATGCAAAGTGACTGTGCTCTTTTTTTATTTGTGGTGAGACACACAAGCACAGAGTACCAAGCTTCCTTCTTTCTTCTATATATTTCATATACGACAAATCAAATTATTACAAATTGACCTTAAACTAAAAAAAAATTCCTTCTTGGTCATACGTTCTGATTTATCTATTCACTTGTATAAAATATTGGTCATATGTCCGGATTCCTTAATTAAAATTAAAGTTTTATAATTAAAATTTAAATAGAAAGCAAATATGAAAATTAAATAAATGCTAAAATTCTTAATTTTTTTTAAAAATAAATAGTTTCAGAACATATCTTTTTCTTTTTATGTATTTAAACTTTTTATAAAAGAGATAAATTTCTTGATAAATAACACTTATAGTTGTGAAGTTTAATAAAATTTATTTAACATCTCTTACTTTTAACCCTACATAGACTTAACCCTTCTTGATAAAATAGATTTTTATTTTTATTTTTTAAGCAGGTATGTAAATTAAAAGAAGTCAAAATAATGTAATAAAGAGAAAGTATTGAGCAAAAATTATCCAGATTTCTATAATTGTTTATATACAATCATATATGTAATTTTTAATTATAATGAAACTTTTCAAAAAAATTATATTAAATTAAATTAATATATTTCGTAATTAATTAGTTATTAATAAAAATTATTTTTTATATTTAATTAATATTGAATATAAAAAAATTGTATAAGTTATTGTTGAAATATTTTAAATTAATTAAAATAATTTTAAAGACTTTCTAAAATTGAAGGATTTAAATACACTTGTATTTATTATATTTTTATTTTTATTTTTATTATCATTAAAATATTTTTTATTAAGTAAATACATATTCTCTTAATATATGTATTAAAATACGCTTGTATTTATTATATTTTAATTTGTATTTGTATTATCATGAAAATAAATTTTATTAATTAAATAAATATTCTCTAAATTTTTGTATTTAAATATACTTGTATTTATAATATTTTAATTTAATTTTTATTATCATTAAAATATTTTTATTAATTAAATAAATATTCTCTAAATATTTTTATTTAAGTACATTTTTATTTATTTATTAATTAATTAATTAATTAATATTATTATTATTATTATTACATCACATTTCAGATGATAATATGTGATATTCTATTTTAATTTTTGTGTTACATTTATTTTAAAATTTGATGCATAATTTATTAGCATAAAACCCTACCGATTAAATGATGGCATTTAACAATTCTAATATATGACATTTTATTAAAATATTTTATGTAACATATTTTTTATTTTTTATTTTAAATAAATAATTTATTTTAAAATATTTTTTATAAATTATTTTAATTATAACATTATCCTAATATTAAAAAAAATTGATTTAGTGACAGTTTTAAAAAATAAACAATAACGATTATAATCTTTATCGGACTTTTTTTAATAAATTTATATTTATTAAAAATTATTTATGAAAAAATATTTTAGTATAATTTAAATGGTATAATAATTAAAATATAATATATTTTATATTAATTTATGTATTCGTGAGAAGATTTTCATAAAAAAAGAATTTTAAGATAAAAATATCTATCAAATTCATTTAATTAAAATAAAAAATATTAAAATACGATATATAATAAAAAATTTATTTAATCTGAATTGATTAAAATAATAATATTTAATAAATAATAAAATATATTCGTGCAATACTTTTTGAATAAATAAAAATAAATAAAATAAATTTAATCAAATTTTGTTTCACCTTATTTAATTTGAATAGTTTAAATAGCAATAATTACTGTAATTTTATCTTACAGTCTCCCTTTATGACTTTTCATTAATATAAGGTGGAAAAGAATATAAATAAAAGTCGAATTGAAAGAAGAATTATAACACAATACAATATTTATCCATTCCTGAGAATAATTATATCACGTTTACATTTAGGCTATGTTTGGTTGAGATAAAAAATATAAAAAAAATACAAATGATTTGAATAAAAATAATCTGATAAAAAGAAAGGTCAATTTAATTTATTTAAAATGAGAAAATTATATAAAAATAAAATAACTTCTTAAAATAAATATTTGTATATATTAAAAGTTGAGTTTATAAAAATAATATTAATATAATACTTATCCATTTATAAAGATGGATCAAATTTGAGAATTTAAATATTCGGTCTTCCTATTTTAAATATATTTCAATAATTATAATAATGTTTTCAAAAAAAATTAAATTTTATATTATATTAAAAATATAATTTTGTTATCAATTTTTAGATTTTTAATATTTATTTTATATATTATTTAATTAAAATACATTTAAGATATTATTTAAAAATATATACATAAATAAATAAAAATTATAAAATATTAAAAATATAAAATATTCTAATACTCCTTTAATTATCTTATCAATCCACTTGCCATTGTACTTGGTATCATTCTAATTTTACCAATTATTTTTCGCTCAACGAAGAGTTGGTGCTTTAAAATTTACAATCAAGCATAATCCTGGCATCAAAGTTAATATATATACCATTTGTGTAAAATGTTTGAAAATAAATTGATTCAAATGCACAACACAAAGCCCACAAATATGGATGAGGGAGGTTAAAATTAAAAAAAAAAAACCAAATTATTTATTTTAAAATAAACTTAAACTGAAAAATATATTTAATTTTTAAAGAAAGAGAGTAAATGTTTTAAAATAAAAGGAAAGGATGTGTTATAAGCATATTATAAGGAGATTTTAATTATTTAAATAATTAAAACAAATGTTTAACATTTAATTTTTATTGAACTAAAATTTAAAATAAATATTAAATATTATTTTTATAAATATTTTATTATTTTGAATTAATTAATATCTATATATAAATAAATATTTTTAATTTGATTGTAGTTAATTAAAAAATAAATTTATATATTTCATATTCATAAAAATATCTTAATTAATTTTATTTGTATCTTAAATTTAGACTATACTTCATCTATAACTTTGTTTTAATATAGATATTTTATTTAGCATATATTTTTTTATTAATTTTAAGTAAATTATGCAATTATTTTATTGTTATATATATTATTATAATGTTAAATAAAGATATCGAATCCATTAATTTGCAGTTGATATACACAAATCAACTTATGCATTTCCTATCTTTAAAAAGTTGTAATAATTCAATTATATTTTAAAATATATATTTTTAACTTATTATATTTTTAATTAATATAAATATATTTTTAGATAATTTTTATTGGTTTTAATTTAGTTATATAAATAATTTTATTTTTATATACCAAACATATCTTAAATAAAAATAATAAATCCAATAATTTATAATTTGTACATGGCAAAAAAATTATTTTAAAAATTTATATTTATTTTATTTTTAATTTAAAAATATATTTATCTTGAATTTAACCATGTTTTCAATTAAAATATAAATATTTTTTACATAATTTTTTTTAATTTAATTATACAATAGTTTTTATTAAAATATCATTAGTTTGAAAAATATTATTCAAACTTTCACAATTATAAATAATATTTTTTATTTAAAATAATATATATAATTAAATATTTACTTAAAATTATCCATTTTATAAATATATAATTTTAAAAATAATAGATCTTTTTAATAAATTATATAATAACTTATGTAATAGCATATTTGTATTTACAAATCTCCAAAGTTTCAAATTTTTTAGTCCAAAACAATTATACTCATTTTAAGATTTGATTTCATCATCATATTTAATATTATGGTAAGTTAATATTTTTGGTATGGTTTTTATGATTCTTGTTCAATCAATAACATTTTACGAACTTTAATTTTTTGTTAAAGCATTAGCTATTATAAAATTTTTCACGTAGTCAATAATAAATGTTAATATTAATTTTTATCTATAATATATAGGATAAATTTTTTTAAAAAAAACCTTCATATTATTTGACCTTGATTTATCGTAAAACTTTATTTTTAATATTTTATTTAATAATAATAGTTGCACTTATTTACTACTTTTAACATTTTGAATTTATTTTTTTTAATTTTTAAAAATTTACATTCAAGATAAACTTTATTTTATATTATTTAATTTTTAATTTTAAAACTAATATATCATTTCATACGAAATTTTAACAATATAAAATATATTATATATTCATATGTGCGAACGCAGATATCATATACTAGTTAATATAATACTTATCCTTTTGCAAAGAGGGGTCAAATTTAAGGATTTAAATATTCATTCTACCTTATTTTAAATATATTTCAAAAAATATAATAATATTTTTAATATTAATTTATATATTATTTAAATTAAAATATATTTAATATACTATTATTTAAAAATATATGTATAAATAAATAAAATTTGTAAAATTTTAAAATATAAATTCTTGATAAATTTATTTAAATCTGATAAAAACAAAAAAAAAAGTTTATTTGTGTTTTCATCTCATCCAAATCTGCATCTGAAACCGTGACTAATCTTAATTTCTCATCAGGCTTGCCAAAGTCCCAAAAACTAGGATTCACTGTTTTTCTATTAATTTTATTTTGTCCTTCTTAAAATATTGATTAAACTAATCAGATTCCCAACTTGCTCTACCCTGTCTTTCTCTCACCTACTTTCTTTCTTTACTAAGTCTCATATACCAACCACACCGTTAATATTATTTTGTCATAAAATATAAATTTTCACGAAACTTAAGATTTTCTATGTTTTGTTTAAAAAAATCATAGAAGATATGATCCAAGTGGAAGTTAATCAAGAAAAAGGTTGTATTCACATGTATCTGGACCTAACTTATTTCAGATAACTCCATACATGTGGAAAGTTTATCCACAGAAATGAGCGAAACATCTGGAAATTAAAAAGTGATACCTTCAATGTTTTTTTCCTACCTTACGTTTGAATATAAAATTATAGAATTTTAGTAGTAATTTGAAAATAAAAAATAATTAATCAATTAAAAGAAATAAATTACGAAAAAGATTGTAAATGATAATTAAAAAGAAATTAAAATAATAAAAAATTTAGAAATTTTAAATAAATGGGTATCATTTAAAATTCTTCATATTTGATATAAAAATTATTTAAATTAAAGTTTACAATACTTTCAAATTCTTTTCCTTATCATCTTAATACATAAAATCACTATTTAAATTGAAGTTTTCAATACTTTAAATTCTTTTTCTTATTATGTTAATTCATAAAATTTAATAATTTCAATACTGTATTCAAGTTCAAGGTTAAAAAGGTATCTTCAGAGTAAAAAATATGTCTGAGAACCAAGTTACAACTATAAGCAAATTTCGACTCCATCGATACAGTTGAATAACAACGACATAAAAGCATGTAATTTCTGTAAACCCTTCTCTGTCAATATGTTATTTTTAAATAGATTTGAATCTCCTTATAATTATGTTATAGGGAAAAAGATAAATTTTATTAAATTTAATTATTAGACTCTATAACTAATCATAATAGGTTTCTGTTAATTAAAATTAAACAAATATATTTTGACCATTTATAAATATAATAAATCTTAGTTTAATTAATAAATATTTATTGATTTAATTAATAAATATTCAATTAATTTTTTATATATACTAACATATTATATATATTTAAAAAAAATTACAAACAGTTGATTAAAGTAAGATATTAAATATTTTTTATGTAATTTAATAATAAAAATGATTATTTTACTATTTGAATAAAATATTTTTAACATATACAATAAATTAATATATGTAACAAAGTGTAGCTAAACATTTATTAATTAAATAGTAAATATTTAAATGTAGTCAATGGTAAAATAATTTTTTTTATAAAATTAAAATAATGTTTATTATATTTATGAAAACAAAAAATATATTTTATCTAAAAATTATTTTTTAACATAAATATACCATATGACTAAATTCGTGTAAAGTAATACGATATGATACCAAAGAAAAAAAAAGTAACTTTATAAAATAAAGTCTCATAATATTAAATCCACACCACGTGTTGTAGCACATTTCCCTTTCTATTTTATCGTGATCATGCAGATAGTGAAGCCAAATTTGAGATGACCACAAGATTCCATATTTATTTATTTATTTCTGTTGAAAATTACCAAATGGGATTAGCTTTCACTCAATTTTTATGGTGTGCATCGACGGCATTGGCAAACCATGATCACTTTGACGTAGACACAAAATGGTTGTTAAAGAACCTAAATACAAAAATTATTGTTCGTTTCCTTCTCAAAGATATTTATGTACAGATTAAATTTTAATTATTATATATTTTAATAATTTTTTTACTTTTTTATATATTTTCCTATCACATCATATTATATTTTTTTTATATCTCTCTTTTCTATTTTATTATAATACAACAATATGTATTCCTTATGCAGTCCTCCTTTGATAGCTATTGCAATTTCACACACAAAAAAGATTAACATATTGTGTAACATCTTTTTGGTCTCTTGCTTTCATTCTATAAATCTAGAAACACATTCACATTCTGTGGAGACAAAAAGAGCATGCATAATTGGAGTAGGGTATGATTGGATTGATGTGCTCTCAAAGAGCACGCTACCAAACACACAAATATTAATCTTACCATTTTCGACTATAACTTCACATTTATCTCCCATATTGATTGCTATTCAACTTAAATATTATTACAGAATGATTTTCTATAAAATCTTCACAAAAACGTGGATTCGAACATTTCCTTGAACAGTGATTAAAATTAAAATACTATGCATGGTTGATTGAATAGAGGCTCATTTAGATTAATTAGGTTGCAGTTCTCTTTCTTTGTTTAATTTGCAGCCTACTACACTGCATGCCCAACTGTTGTTAGCATCAACAAGGGCTGAGTAAGAAATTCAATCTAAAGAAGCTACTCTGATAACTATAACAGACAGACATATCATAAGTATCTTTTACTATAATAAATCTTACTCAAACTAAATAAAATTATCATGAAGAGTAATTTTTTTGCATAAATACATGTATACATTTAACATTTTTAATGAAATTGAATCAACTTTCTACCAATTAATTTACATAATCAGTGTAATTTTGTATAAATTTGTATGATAGTAAAAATTATATTATTTTCATAAAACTTTTGAATAACCAAAAAAGGACCGTCAATTAATTAAATATATAATAGATTCAATTTGTGCGTGCCTTTTATATACATAAAAAAGTGTTACAGTTATTTATTTTTTTTGAATAAATCTCCTAAATTATTAAATTTTATTAATTTAATTGTTAAATTAATAAATTTTATTATAAAAATTAAGTTTATAAAACTTATATATATATATATATATTAATAAAATAACATATTTAAAAATTTTCTGTTAAAATAATATCATCGATTTAACCGCTAATTTATTTTATATTGTCCAATAACCTACTGTTATGCTTGGAGAAGCTGTGAAACAATATGCATCCCGAATGCATGGCGCATGGGGATGCAGAATTGCATTATTTGCTGGCAAGAAGTTGGTGACAACTAAATTTGTGGGGGCAGAAAAGGTTGATGTCATTATTGGTCATCCAATGGGAAGTAATTATTATCATTTATACATGTTTATTATCAAGTTATTTAATTATTCTTTATCTAAAATATTTTTCTTCTACGTTATTGATCAAATTAATAATTACTTTTTAAAAATAAAATCCTTGCATATAAATAATAATAAACACATAAGAGTTTCAATAACCATTTCCCATTGAATGTACCATGTATGGACGTACAAAAAATTGAAGGTCTTCCCAATGACCTATGAAATGTGAAATAATGCTGTTGGGACACATTAATAGTTAGAAATGATGGTCGTATCTTGTTTCATCTTTTTAATTGTTTTCCTTCTGTTGTTTAAAAAATATAAGGGGAGAGAGGGCATTGCACTAAAATTAATTTTGTCACAAAAAGTTATAATTGTGAATATCATTTCACACTTTTTAAAAATTTTATGCTCATCCTATGTCATATCCTATAATTTGAACTTTAGAAGAAGTTATATTTTTTTTCTTCTCTATTTCTGTTTTCATATGTCACTAGATATATACATCCATGGAATGCAGCATAAGCATTTTTTCTTTTAGAAAAGATACCCTTCGTTATAAAATAAAAAGACACATTATACTTTCTACTTTTAAGAATAAAAGAACCACTTCGTACTTTTAATATTAAAAAATTATGCAAGGTCCACTACCTTTTTTGTTCGTCTATAAGGTCCACTAGGCCACCATCCTAAATAGTAAATACCTCGGGACAAGGAAATCCCATACATAAGGTTTAGGTTCATCCAATTTTCAGGTTCATTATCTTAATTAAACATATTAATCAAAGAAATATAAAATTTATATGATAAATTTATTCAATAATTTAATAATTTTTTCTATCCCATTACTTATTTTATCAGACAATTCCTTCCATTATCTTTCTATTCTCACTTTATTATAAATATGTTGTTAATTTTTACTTTTTTTATGTCTTAAGATACATAAAAAAATTGAAATATAATAAATTTTCATAAAAAATCATATAATCCAATAAAATTTATATAATATTGTAAAAATATTATTAATTTTATAATTTTTTAAACATATATCTAAAGACATGTGATAAAAATATAAATACATTAGATCTCATAATTTAATATATTCATTATATTAAATACTATAATTTATAATAAAACTTATTATATTTATATTCTTATTATATTTTTTTCAACACACATTAAAAAATCATAATTTTTATTACAATAAAATTAAATTTCTCTTATCCAAACATAGACAAAGCTCTCAAATTCCGTGCTCACCACTAGTGGCCACTACAAATAGGGAATGTGGATAGCTCTTTCTGAACTTATTATAAATTAACAAGTATTTTGTATATTACCCATATATATATATATATATATATATATATAATAATGTAAAAGTAAATTTTAAAATTATTTAAATAAAATTGTATTGATAATTAAAAACATACATTAAAATATAAATATAAAAATTTAATTTTTAATTTTGGAAATTTAAAAATAATTATCCTCATAAAATATTATTTCAAAGACAACTTATAAATACTTATTGTATTTAACATTAATTGAGAAATTTTAAATATTAATGAAAACAACTAAAAAACTAAAAATTTATTTGATTGGATAATTTATTGAAGAGAAAAAAATTAATTTGATATGATATAGAAAATTATAAAACACACATCACAAATTTGAAAGGAAATGAACATATAATTTTTAAATGTAAATACTCAAATTGTTAAATTGTTAATATAAAAACTGAAAGGAGTGATGACTCAATTATCCCCTTCATATCCTATGCATGTAGATAGTGTACCCTATCATGCAAAAGATCCTTCGTCTTCATTTGAAGGTTTTCTTGCAAAGTGCATCAATAATGCAAATCACATGTCTTTCCATTCTCATTCCAAATAGAAAAGGACAAAATTGCAATATTTGAAAGAGAAAAGAGGGTAACCATTTACTATATTTTGATGGAGACCCTACTTTCCATTACTATTAGTGTTTTCATTTCCTCAACTAGTATATCCAAACACAAAAAAAAAAAAGTATTAAAGTAGGTTTACTGTCATGCCGTTTTGCAATCATAATGCTTTCCAAATGATGACACTTACTATAATAGACTTATTATTACAAGGATAAGTGACAAATGGAAACTAGAAAGCTTCTTCATAATATGAAGAAAAAAATATCAATGGTATGAAAAATAAAAACTAAGATAATGTTTGGTAGATGTGCTAGAATGAAATGAAATTGAACATATGATCTTTTATCTTAAGTTTTATATATTTTAATAATAAAACAGAACAAGACAAGTGGTTAAAAAGTGATGTGCTTGATTTTCCTAAAAAAGGAATAACAAATATTAATTTCTTTCACATCAAACGTGATGGAAATCTCACAAAAATTTGGTTAATAACTAATGTTTAATAACTAATTAATTAATAAGTAATAGTTTTGTTTGTGAGTTCTAAGCCCTAAGGTGGGGAATACATCTCTCACTCAGTTCATAAATTCCTCTGCAAAATCTGAATTATTACCTGCTATATATGATGAACTTAAAAGCCTTTTATGATGTAATCAGGCTCGTGTACCCCTTTACTTCATTATATGTAATATTCTTTTCTTTGTTGATGAAAAAAAAAAAGTGGATATGTTCCTTTAACTTAGATCTATTAAGTCCAATAATGGAATGTACTTTTCGGTTTCACAAAATTATCTCTCATCATATGGGTGGGAAATAAATTTATTAGAGTATGGTTAGATACTAAAGTGAATCTTTATATCAAATATTTAAATCATAATTTTTTAGGTGCCCATATAATTTATTTAAAACATTATATTTCCACTACCAAAAAAAACTTTATATTTCTTTATTTGTTAATTATTACCTATAATCATTATATAAATGAGATGTCCCTGATGAATCAACGAAAAAAAAAGATAAAGTAGGGTTGTTTTTTGAGACTAAATTGTATTAAAGTGGGCTTTGAAATTATAATTATTAATTATTTTAGTCTCTAATAATTTTTGTAAGCAAATATACTATGTAGTTCGCAGTTTGTTTTTTAGTAAAAAAATAATAATATGAATCACTTATAAAAATATATTTAGTTTAATTTAAATATAATATATATATATATATCAAAATTAAATTAAACTAAATTTTACAATTTAATTTAAATTGATTTATTTGGTTTTCTATTTTTATATATTTATTTTATAGAAATTTTAATTTAGATTAGAATGATAATTTGATATGATAAAAAATTAAAATAATTTTTTTAAGAGAATAAATATCATAAATAAAATATATTAATTAAAAGTGTGAAAATATGAAGATAATTAATTAGTTGGTAAAAAAGCGAAAACAAATGTGAAATAAAGGATGAGTATGAGAATAAGAGATTAAAATATTATAAATATGGTATGGTTTTAATAATAAGAATTGAAAACTAAATTGAAGTGAAATAAAAAAAATGGTTTTGTGTTAAAAAAATAGAGAAGATTTTGTGTAAGATGAGTAAAATAAAGGTTTTGTGAAAAAATAGAAGTTCAAAATTTAAATGTAATATATTTATAAAATATAAAAAATTGTGTGAACTCTGAAAAATAAAAATAAGTTAAAGTAAATTTCTCTTAATAAATTTATTATAAATTTATAAAAGAGTCATATTTTAAATATAAAATAAAAATATCATACATTTAAGATATGAAATAAAGTTAAAAAAATTTATCCTTACAAAGAATAAGATACACCCATTTATATTAAGCTATGAGTTGTTGAATTTATTTTATTTTTTTATTTTAAAATATTATCAAACGTTAAAATAAAAAAATATAAATAAATAAATAATATTATTTATATTCTGAAAATAATTATTGTTAAAAAGACAAATTGAAAGGTTGCAAAAGGTCATATGCATTGGTTCAACTTTTTCGTATTAATTTTTTTGTAAAGTCGTGGGTACGAGATAAACTTAGAAATGGATTTTTATTTTTATTTTTCCTTCAGAAAACTCCATACAAGTCATTTATAAGCTATGACTTGCAATTTTTTCTAAGGGAAGGGCATGTTAAAACAATTTTTCAAAACCAAGCAGGATTTTTTTTAGTATACCATCTGCAACATTCCTTCTAACAGCTTCTTTGTTCTATTTTTTTTTTTTTTTTTACCCTGCCAATGTTTGCATTATCGGTAACCCAAAGTCATAAAATTTTAGGAATACTGACTGAATTTGTTTAAATTAGAAATGAAAATAAATTAAATTGAATTAGATTTTAAGTATTTAAAATTTATTTTTTAAAAAATTTTTAGATATAAATTTAGATTTATTATTTATTATAAAAAAAATTTAATATAAAGGTCTGACATATTTTAAAATCTATTAAATTTATAAATCTATTTAAAAATTTATAATACAAAAAAATTAATAAATGAATTTAAAATCTATATAAATGATTGATTAAAAATATATAAAATAAAAAAATTATTAAATAAATCTAAAACTTTTATATATATATATAAATTATTTAAATGGTTTGTAAACTTAAAATCTTTTATGAAAATATATTTAATAATTTTTTTTAAGTTGTAGAATTATTAATCAAATCTTTACCGATACCACATATATAAAAAATCAATCAAAATTATTTAAAAAATAATGAAACTGGTTTATCATTTAACCAAGTAGCATTATAATTTGCATTATATATATTAGATGATTAGTTATATGTAATATATATTTTTTTTTACAAAGTTATCTCAGAGATTAAAAGTTGAGTTGAAATAGATTATATGAACTTTTTCAAAATTGAAATTATATGGATTAGAGTTATAAAACCATGGAAGTAGACGAAAAGAATATGGAAGTTATATTTTGAGAATAAAAAATAATTTATCAAGATTTTTTTTATTTAAAATTAAAAATTAAATTTTTTTAACAAATTATATTAATATATTAATATTATATAAATATAATATCAAAATAAATATAAATATAATATATAAAGATAAATAGATGTTTGAATAGATTAAACAAATTTTTTTATAAACTTATTTATTTAAAAAAATTAAATCTATTTTTAAATAATTCAAATCAAATTAAGTTATAGATTTTTGTTAGATGATTTGTTTCATTTCCATCTTTATCAAAGTGAAAGAAAATGATAATAATAAAAATATTAATTATGATAATAATAAAGAATATATATATATATATATATTAAATTAAAAATTAATTAAATTATCTACTTTGATAATTTAAAAATTTGATAGAGTAAAAAATTGGTTAAAATTGATAAGAATTACTGAAAATCGTGTTAAACTAATTTTAATCTAAGATTTTTATTTTAAATTTTTATTCTTTTTTAAAAATTTGTTTTAATTTTTTTAAAAAATAAACAAGATAGACATATGATATTTATGCATAAACTATTATTATTATTATTATTTAATTTGTATAATTTTTTAATCTTACAAAACATTAGTATATTAATTATAATATTAGTTCATTTAATTTTTATTATTATTATTATTATTTAATTTGTATAATTTTTTAATCTTACAAAACATTAGTATATTAATTATAATATTAGTTCATTTAATTTTTTAGTACTTTTATATTAATTTATTATTTAGTATATTAAGAGTATAAAAATTTATTAATAATAATATTATTAGTTTGATTCCAATTTAACTACAATTCAATTACTAAATCTTAAATTAATATCTTCATCTATTTTAATGGCTAGTCCAATTTAAAAAGCATTGCATATACTATGATTACACTGATCAAAGACACAACATAATTAAGATGATTGAGATAGACAAACTTCCATCAAATAATAGTATAGCTAAGTTTTTAGAATTATGTGTATGCATTCATAACTTTTATACTTTGATCAAGCTCTTTAAAATAATTTTTAAAATAAAAACTTAACAAAATTATAAAATGAAAGATTTAAAGGTTAAAATTATGTTTTAGAAAGATTATATAAAGGATAAATGTGTTGAACTATGAAAACTTGATTTTTTTAATAGGGATATGAAGTTAATCATATGAATTTTAAGTTAACCAAATGTTATACATAGTTAACCAAAATTTTAAACTAAGTTAACCATATCAATTTGAGTTAACCATTTGTTAAACTGAGTTAATCAACTCTAAACCCTAAACTGAGTTAATCAACCCTGTAATTGATTACAACATTAAGTAATCGATTATCAAAGCTTAGATTAGCTACAAAAAGTTGTAAAATATTGGTTTAATCAATTATCAAAACATTCAGACGCTACATAATAATCAATTACTAAAGAAATTAATCGGTTACCAATTGATTCTAGAAGTGAAATAATTAATTCAGATTGAGTTAATTGAATTATAAGAGTTATAGAATGCCCTAATAAGTGATTATCAATTATTGTAATCAATTACTAAGTTTGTGTTTTAAAAGTTTCAAAATATTTATCAGTTGTAACAGTTTAAAACCAACTCATTTGAAACTACAATCTATGTTTGTATATAAATACTTGTTTCTAACTCATTTTTTACAAGAAAAAGAAAGAAATAATAAGAGAAAAAAATTTTAGAATTTTTGTTTGTAAGAGCTTTGATTCAAAGTATGAAAGTTTTATTATTGTTAAGGATTTTTCATAATATTGAGCTTTATGGATGTTTTTGTTTTGATCTTTTACCACTCTTGTGTTTGTGCAAAAGGGGTGTTCTTTCCATGATTCTTGAGGTTTCAAGTTGGGGGCCTTTAAGTAATTGTTTATAAGAAAATTCTGTAAATAGTGAAGAAAATCTCACAGGATTTTTAAGGACTAAATGTAGTTCTCTATAATTGAGAGCAAAGTAGTATAAATTATTAAGTAATTTTCTTCTTCTTACACTTTTACATTTCAACACTTATTACATGTTCTGCATTATCTTGGATTTTTTATCAATCTTTTTGACTTAAATATAATTTTATTTAATTGATCATTAAAATTATATTAACATTGTGTAATTTATAAATATTTTTAAGATTTTTGAATGACTTATGTTTTTGTATTTATTATTTTTCAATTGGTTGATAAAGTTTGAATTTTTTTTTATCAAACCTAATTCACTATATCTCTTAGATTTGTGACCATTTGATTAATAATAAAAAATAAAATATATTTTATTTTTTAAACTTTTAAAATTATAATATCAATTTTTTTAAATTAATAATTTTTATTTTTATTTCTTAAAATAAATTACTTACAATCTCTAAAATAACTAATATTTAATATATCACATATATCAATATCTGATTTATGCAAAACCTTAAAAAATATATTGGCCAAACTTAGACAAGCCGAAATGTGATTATGTAATTGTGCGTTTTAGTTTTTTTTTTTTTTAACTAGTACAAAATCTAATTATTTACATGGTCCAAATAGAACGAGCCAATAAAAAAAATGTATTTATTTTAGAATGATGAAAAGAATTAAAATCTTGCTTTATATTTATGCAATTACACATTTTTTTGTCAATATTTTTATGCAATTAAACTAGTCCTTGAACCCGTTTCTCAATCAAGCAGGCCCATAGACAACTGGTCCGCAAATTGTACTCATCTCTTCGGAACGCAACAAGTTGGACCTTAAAGAATTCAACCACTGTACAAGACATGACCAAAAGAAAACAAAAAAAATATATATATATATAGAAGAAAAACCAATTAAACATCCTCCATTTTGAGATCCATGTGCATTTCTTTTCATGTTTTATATTATTTATATTTGTCTTCTTCAGTAGTACAAAATTATTATAATATTTATTCAATATTAAAACTTATCTTCTTGATAGAGATGTGCAGCCTATGCGGAGAAGTCTCAGATGAAGGTGAATAAGTTTTGGTGAGCAGAACCAAAAAAGGAAAATAATCCAAATTGAAAAAACTTATACAGAAAAAAAAAATAGATCATTTTTTTAATAAAAAAATGGATGATTAAGATTGAACAATATGACCAGTCATGTTGAAGTAAAAATTAAACTGGATTTGATAAAATTTAAATCTGATCTAACTTTTAAATTTAGCTTATTTACCTACTATAAACCATATTTTTAAAATATGACTGAATAATTTTTGTTTGAACATCTTTGGGCACACTCAATCATAACATTACAACACATTCGCATTGAAGTTTATATCCAAAGATCTCTTGAATAGTTGAACGATTCTTTTCTTTAAAAAAAATTAGAAAAATTTGTAACAGTTACATTTAAAATGTATATAAGGGAAAGTGTAAGTTAGTCTCTACTAATATCAGTATTATATTACAGTAAAGTCTACCAAAATAACCACATAAATAATTTTATTCTTCGTATTATATACCGTTGTTGGAAATGTCAAAACACAAATCAAGATGTGGCAAAAGGAAAACACATGAATACATGATGTCTATCTCTGAGAAAAAGAAGTTTCCTTCTAAAAATATACTCAGTTGCGATCGATCCAAATTTTATCAAAGGTGTTCTATCTATAATCAAACCAGAATCACACAAGAAACTTCATTACATTAGGTGAAATTATTTTTTTCCTCAACTTTTCCCCTATTCATAATATAATTTATTTTGTTAATTTTATTCATTATTTATTATCGAAAGCAAACATTGCAGAATCCAAATAAAAATATTATACATTGGCCTATTGCAAAATCCAAATAAAAAATATTATATATTGGCTTATTTCTAGAGCTTGCATGTCTAGGGATGATAATCTCTAATCTCTAATCTTTATTAAATTATTTTTAATTCATTTAAATGGTTAGTATTTGAATTTTAGTTAGATAGAAAAATAATACAATATAAAAGTGATATAAATTATTTTGGCAAAATTAATTGTTTGAGTTTTATTTTATCAAACATAATAAAATGCTTTAAATATGAATAGAGTTAAACTTTTGCAGAAATAAATGACAATAGAAATAAAATTATAAACCTAAATATTGATTTATTTATTTTTAATATAATAATAAAAGGAAATAATTAAAAAATGTAATCTTTGTTTCCATATGTGATAACGTAATTTTTGCTTAATTATTTTATTGACTTTATAAAGTTAGAATTTTTTTTTATGTTCTTTGTTTTGTTCATTGACTTTTGGCCATGAATGAATTTTGTGAAGTTAAACTATTATCTCCTTGAATTTTGATATAAGGGTATCTTTGTTCAACACAAAAATATTTCTTTCTTTTCCATTTAATTATTTCATCAATTCAAATAAAATTTTAAAAAAATTATTTATTTCTTTTCAATTTCATTTTATCAAAACAACTAATTTTTTTCACCTTCTTTCTTCCATTTTTTTTTTCTTTCTAATTTTTTTCTTCTATCCAAAGAAAGGATTAAAGTTCTTCTCTTAAAAAATGGTCAATGTAGCTTTTGTATTTTTTATATTTTTTTTATGTCTTAAATAATATTTTCATTAGTTTTGTCTGAAAATATGTGTTAGGTTAGTCTCTATATAAGAATTTAAAATTTGTCTTTTTTATGAGTTATGAGTCATATTTTTAAGATATAACTTCATTTTAAAAAATTTAGTCTACCTTACAAGTCTATTTTGTGATTTTTTTTTTCAAATATGTTATATAAAAAAAGTATCCCTAAACAATAGTAAAAAGAAGAAAAAAAAAATATAATAACTATTATATTATTTATATTTATTTAAATAAATATAAATATGAAATATACAATATTTTTATAATAACTTAAAATTTGACCTTTGTAGCTAAATAAGTTTTTAAATTTTTTTACCAAACCTATTCCAGTAAATAAATTTGACCTAATCTAAGCATAATATAAACTATATTATAAGCCACTATAGAATACCTAATTTATTTTCTTCACTTCTATTAAAAAATTAAAAACTATCTAACATATCCTTTATATATAACTTGGTGGAAATTTATTGAAACAAACATCTAGAAAGTCATACCTCATAACTGAATTGCATGACTAGCTTTTGAAATTAAAAAAGAAAAGTTCCATATATAATAAGTAAATTATCTTGACTTCCCGTCTATTTTATTTATTTATTTTAATAAAATATCTTCTATCTTTAAAACTTGCTCAAAATTATATTTCATATAAAAAAAATTATATAAATTCCTTTCTATGTCAACTTAACTTTATTATAAAAAAATTAAAAAATTGATCACATAATTCAAGTGAAGGCATTACTTGATTATTTTAAATTTTAAATCATTCATTAATTTATAATACACTAACAAATCGATATATATATATATATATCATATTTATTTTTTATACAAGATAAAAAATAATGAAGTTTGAAATTAGAATTTTTATATAAAACTATTTTACATGGTGCTAAACTAATCTTAACGACTTACTTGACTTTGAATTTAAAATGTAATATCCACAAATCGGCATACACAATTTACCGTGGAATATTAATCGGTAATGTTGAAAGTCAATTGCACCATGTATGTAAAAGGAAAATGTCTTATGGACATGCAAGGATAAGATTATTTTTAAGAGAGAAAGGAAATGAAATTGTAGATGTGATAAATAATATGATATAATAAAAAAATTATAAGACTATCTTTAATAAAATAACTTTAATTTATTTTAAGTAGTTTAAAATATAATAAATTATTTAAATATTTATTCTTTAAAATTGTTTATACGTACAACAGTTACTATCATATATAAACACTTTATATATTTAAGCAATTACTTTAAAGATATTTTAAGAGATATTAAATAAATATTAATTTTTTTTTGGGTGCACATAAATCATAATCCTAGGTAAAATGAGCTGGAGCCGGCTAACTGCTACTCATTAGTATTACGTCATTCTTAGTTTCAAAAATCATTTGGATAATGTGTGAAATTTTGTTTGGATATATTAAATAAAAAAGAAAGAAAGGAGAAAAAAATATAGGACGAAAAGAAATAAAGTAAAAATGAAAAAAAATTATGTGGATAGTTAAAAATAAGAAACAAAATTTCTATTCCAGAATAAAAAATAAAATAATAATATAAATTTTATTTTATATAAATTAAAAAATAATTTTAAATTATTATTACATTACTAATATTATAATTTTTATTTATTTTTTTAAAATTAAAATTTTAAAATCCAACAAGAAATCCTTTCTCCTCTCATTTCTCTCCTCTAAGTGGGTGAGGAAAAATAATTTTTTTACTTCATATATAAAAAAAATTGATCCACACATCAAAAAATAATTTCTAACTACTCTTCATCCAAACAATGCATAAGCTTTTCACATTGTACAAAAAAAAAACAAAAACAATGCATAAGCAACTTTAAATCGAAAGTCAAGCTAAACCCAACTTCAATTATACAACTAAGGTTCGAAAAACATTTCCCATTTTATCATTAATTATTTACAATGAGGAGAAAAACCAACCATTAAATATGACAATCCGAAAACATCTTCAAGACAACAATTTTTTTAAGCAAAAAACTGCGCCTACCTTGTTTTCTTATGACAAAAATGTACATAATTTACTCGCAGTTACATAAACTCGATTATATAAATATTTGTTTGAAAGTCCATTCTTTGATTAGAAATCAATCAAAATAACCAATACATACATATATCCCACACACAATAGATTATTGCCTATGAAAAAAAGAGATGTGATTAAGTAAGAGTTTACGAGTTATAAAAATATCAAAACAATTCCAATTCGGAGGCAGAAAACTCACATTCCATTCATCTACACCGTTTGGGCCTACATTTCTTACATGCCCATAAAACTATAAAACTGAATAACCCAAAAAACTATATGTTAAAAAAGGATCCTAAATGTTTGGGGAAAATTACTATTTTTGCTGGACAACTTCAATTCTCTTTTGTCCATTTTTATTTTAATTATTTTGGTCCCACTCACTCACACTGCGATGAGAAAAAGATCATCATGATTCATGAGAGAGAGAGAGAGAGAAAGAGGTAGGTGCAGGTGCACATGGTCAACAAGCACAAGAAATGCACCTGATTAGGCCACTCTCATTGCAAGCCGCACACGTCTTGAACCCACCTTTCTCCGCATACACCTTGCGCGCACCAGAGCATTCCCCGCAGAGAACGAACCTATGATCGTCGCACACGTGGCACACGCGTAAGTGAGAATCCGCTGCGGGCAACCCTTCGAGCATCTTCCTGAGCTCGCCATTTTCGTGCAGCCACCTTACCTCCTCGGCCCCACCCACGTACCTACCGTTAATAAAAACACGTGGCAAGGTCAAACTGGTTTTCCGACCCGTGACTCGACGAAGCTCCGAAAGAAAACCCGAGTCCATGGACACATCACGCTCGTCCAAAGCGACGCGGAACCCACGCAAGATGGAACGCACCGTTTTGCAGTCCTCGAAAGTGGTGCGCACCACTCGCAGACTCGTGAAGTAGACCACCACACGCTGCTCCGAGCGAGGAGGGTGCGAGTGAGCGGCGCGTGGATCATCGGAAGCGTGCGAGGAGAAGGAATAGGTAAGTTTGGGGTGAGTTGACCAGGCTCGGAGGAGCGAGTTGGCGAGTGTGACTCGGTGGAAGATGGAGGGTTTGGGTTTGGTAGAGGAGGGTTCATCTAAGAAGAGGGTTTGAATGTCTTTGAAGGAAGAACAAGAGAAGGAAGATGAAGTTGATTTGTTCCATGGTCGCCACATTGAAGGTGGGAACTGAAATTGAAGAAAGTTTGTGTTTTATGCTCTTGTCTTTGGGGGATTATTCACTTGGGAATTTGGTGGGGAAAGGTGAGGTTTCTGGAGGAAGGAAACGGGGGATTTGGGGTTTTCCTTTGTTTGATTGTTGGGGATAAAGAGTATGATTTGATTGTTTAAAGTTTGGATTTTGATGACAGAGGATCGATATGCAGAAGTTGGAGATTCTGCATTTTTGTTGTTTGAGAGAGAGAGAGAGAGAGAGAGACAGAGAGATGAAGGGTTAAGGGCTAAGGAGTGAGTATGAAAGGGGAAATAGCATGGAAATGAAGGAGGAGGAAGAGTGGAGAGGGAGATTGAGGTGTGAAGGTGGTTAAGGTAGTTGAGGGGTTGGTTTATTTTGCTTTTAAGAGGGAAAAATTATGTGGATTGGGAAAAGATTGAGAGGCCCTTAATAAAGTTTGTAAAATATGACCTAATTATGGTAGGTACTCTCTGTTTCTAATTGCTTTTTTCAAGAAAAATAAAAGTTCTAATTACAGGCAGCACCTGCTGGAGTAGCAGTTAATAATACCAAGTCTTTGTCACCTTAATAAGAAGTACATGTACTAGTTTAGCAGTGTGAAACACCTCCATTTATTGCTGCGTCTCTCCATTTATCATCGTTTCTCATTTATGGACTTTACCTTGTTACTATCTTTGACCCAATGTTACTATCTTAGATATTTATAGAACCACTGTGTGAATTATTTTCCTTTATCATAAGTAGGGGATTCTATCGTGTCTATCAAAACATAATAATAAATAGAAAAATTTTCGCAAAAATAAAAATACTTTTTCTATAAACATATAGAAATACTAATATATATTATCAAGTTAATTTAAAATATTTTATATTTTATATTTTATATTATACATCCATAGGCACTTGATAGAGAATCTCATGAGAAATTTGTAGCAAAATACTAAAAGGGGTATGAGACTTCCCTGCAGTAAATACAAAGATGGGATTAGCCATTGAATTTGGTTACAATATTTTAAAATGTAAAAGAATAATATTAATGTAATAGAATTAGAAAAATCCAAAATTAGGATTTGCGGCAGAGTGAAGTGAAATTAGTCATAAAGGATAGTTCATCAATACTCGAGAATGACTTGAGAGTGTGATGTTTTGAAGCTACAATGCCCATGACTCATTAATTGCACAGATCAACACTTGCTTGCACCATCCTCTCTACCAGCAGACACTGGCAGCGCAACCAACACCAATTAGGACAGCATTGATGCATCCTTTTCTTATTATATCATTTTTTTGCTATTGTAAGTTTATAGAGGAGAAAATAAATAAGAGAAAAAAGTGGATACTTATTAAGAAGAACTTATAAAAACTTATTAAAATATCTGATAATTTTCGTAATATTTTTTTGGTTCATTTCAATTAGCTTTTTTAATTTATTAAAAAATGAACTCAATTTAATTTATGATTTAACAATTATACTCAACTTAAATAGAATTATTTCAATAAGATTTACATTGAAAAAGCATAATTAAATTTATGACATAAACTCTCATCTAATAAAAAAGAAAATATTAATCTCAAATTTAAGGATAAATTGTTAGCATCCAAATTGTTTTTTATTAAAAATTTTATTGTATAATAAATAAATAAATATAATAAATATTTTTCAATAAAAACCTACCACTTTAAAAATTAGCAAAATTAAATAAAAAATCATTAAACAAACACAATTAAAATTTTCGGTTAAACATAAAACATACCAATCTATATAATATATATAACTTTAAAAGGGCAAGAGAATTGTTCATAGGACCACTTGGGCCATAAGCAATTATAACTGGATCAAGAGACAAGGCGTGCTTGAAAGTACGTCATCAATGGCTTCCAAAAAGCTAAAGGTTTTAATCCACCAACACCAAGTGGGTGGATACTGAAAAGTTTCACATGGTGGCAGCAGGGGAAGAAAAAAGTGCAAAGGAGGAAGGATCCAAGATGGTAAACACTAAGTCCAACCCACATGCCATGTTGTGACTCATCTAACATTGAACAATCTAGATGCTCCCCTTTTCTTTTTCTCCTCATGTGAACCAATATTGAGTTTTTTTTTTCCTTTCTTGATTTGGGTGCAGCATTGCATTAACCATGACCCAAATGACTTGGTTGCTCTGACTGCTCAGGCAACCTTATGTTTTGACATTTAAATAAACATTTCACACTCAATACCAGATGAGCACTCAGAACCTAGAGAAAATCTGTCTCACACTATTGACTACACCTTGGTTCACTATTAGGATCACAGCCTGGCTCCGAGTCAAATTTATAGGATTCCATCTCATCAATTTTTTAATCACCAAATGGCATTTCATTTGCTAAAATATTTTTACTTTATTTATAAAAATAAAAAATAGAAATATTTTCACAAACTGAAATGTTCTGAGTTACCCAATTATTATTAACATTAATACCCACATACAAATAGAAGATTCATTTATATACGTATATAGATTAGCTTCTGCCTTGGAGGTGGATGTAGTCTGTTGTGATTTGATCTTCATAGTATGAGATTGTAGATATTTTAAAGAGTAGTAGGGTGTAATTTGTTTTATGTCTAGAATTATAATAATTTTTTTCTACTCGTTTGAGTCAATAAAATTTCTCCTTTTACTGAAGAAAATTTCCAAACGGTATCTACCCGATCATAACAAAATCCACTCAAACATAAATGGATAATTACATATCTAATATTATTTTTTTTCCCTATTTATTTGTTTAAATTGAAAATTATACACATTAAAAAATTCAATTACTTGTCAAAATTCTTGATTTATTATATTATATTATTTTTTTACAAACAAAAAATAGTAATTAATATTATTTTAAATTTTTATATGGATAAACAAATAGAAACAATTTTGTTTTCTTTCTCTAAATAGATAACTAAAAGTAAAGGTAGTATTTTGTTATATAAAGGATGTCTCGGAAATTAAACTGCAGAATAGATAAAGTCACTTAAGCAATGTTTGATTCCAGGGTTTAAGCAGTTTCTATTCCTCCCCCTTTTTCTAATCTAATGTATCGGAACTTGGATAACAGCTAGAAGATGAAAAGTTACTCCCCACATTCTGAACCATCTACCTCTAATAATAATAATAATAATAATAAGACCAACATGACACAAATCCTACATTTAGGACTTCTGCCACATAGCAATATTGGGAGTTATGTATTTTGGTAAACCAAGGCCATGAAGGCATGGAAGTTCCCATAAGTAACATCATTGGAAATCAAATGGAACATCTCCTTTGGAAGAACCTCTAGCACATGTAAACCATCCTTTTTATGCATCATACAACATGGACAATCAGGTATTGCCAGCAGGACTCATCTTGAGTTCATTTAGAAATATGGAAATCTGTCATTTAGAAATTGGAATCACTTTCAATCATAATTTTCTTAATACCAGGCCACTTCTAAACTGTAAATAACTCCTCACAGCCACAATAATTCACAAAAGGAATATGAGTCTGATCAAGCTTTCACTTTTCATCAAATTTAGATTTGTTATTGTTACTTCATCCCTTATGCACAAGCATCAGCAAGTTATATCAAAAAAACAATTCCTTTGAATTTGTAGTGTCTAACACAAACTCACCATACAGGTTTGGAAGTATCAATCCCTTCGGTTCCATGGACATCCCATGATTTGTCCTCAAATATTGACCATTAATTTGTCACAAGATAAAACACAGGCCAAACAAATGCTTTTATCTTTTGCACAATATACTATCCCCAAATCATTCCCTACATTTTTTTGAAGAAACACATGGGAAAGGAAAAAAGCCTTATTGCCTATTTGATTCTATTATTCACTTTTTAAATAAAAACATTTCAATAAAAATTTATAGTCAAAATTAATTTTGGAACATATTTTAATGATGTTTAACAATTTAAAATTAAGTATACTCAATTTTAAAATAAATTAATATTCAAACTCAAAAACTAACTCATACAAATTCATCAGATTATAAAAAATACTTTTACCATATACTGGATCAATGTGGGATCTTAGCTTCCTTGGCTAGCTACTATCTTAAAAGTGCTTCTGATTTCTGACAGTGAACTTTCCTGATTCTTCCTTACTTCACACATGGCTACATGACTGCAAGAAATATGTTAAGCTACTTTTTTTTTTCCTCCATTGGAACTTCTGTGATAGCATGTGCAGAAGAGCATTTTCTACTTCACCCGTTAGTCACTAGTCCAGTTTTAATTATCCAGCCTTGCTCATATCCAAGGAATGGCCAAAAAAGTCAAAGTTGATATAGATACATAAAATACATGTTGATTAAGGCATATGTTAGGAGGATGAAGAATTGAAAGTGTGTGCCTGCTAAGATTGGATTTAGATCCTCTTATTATTATAAGGAATATCACAATGTCATGTTATAAGAGTAAAAGACATAAAATAATCATACAATGATCAACACGATTTTCAACAATTATTTGTTCTTTTTTAACTATAGAAGATCTTAACCATAAAAATTGTGCAACTTATACATGAAAATATTACAAAAATAAAAACATTAAATATTGACTATTGGATGCAACTACATGAACATAAAAAACATTATATGAAAAGTTTATTAAATTAGTTAAAAATTAAGATTAGGCATCAATTTGGCCAAAGATAAATTTTGAAAATGTTATTCTTAGAAATCGAATCCAATAACCACAAACACATACATTCATTGGATTCTATTATATCATCATCAAAATTTTATGATTTTTTTCCTCTTTATCGTCTCATCCTTCTAAAGCTTCAAAACTTTATATTCATCCTCTTAATATCTCAAATTTCATCCTCATGTCTGTCATGATCTCATTACTCACAAGTTTTCTTGTCAAATTTTATGATTATCATCAAGTTCCAATAAATTTTGTGGTCAAGTTCTACACTTCAAACAGTTATTAGCCATCTAAATAAACTGACAATACTGTTAAAGAATTTTCTACTAATATATCCGAATTCATGCGACGGCTAACCTAGTTAAAGTGGTGCATAATGACCTGCATCACATAGATAAGATCCTCTACAGTAATTATAGGTGTAGGTTTTCATTTAACCGTTTAAATGATAATTTCTAAAATAAAAATTATCATATAAGTAATTAAATAATAAATTTCATGGGCCAGGATGCATGCGTACTATGATAAAATTACACATCATTTGTTTGCCATTGAAATCCCCTCAAAAAACAAAAGAAACTGTTGAAATCATTAGAAAAAGTAAAGATTTTTTTAAAATTATATTTAAATATATAAATAATCATGGTATAATTAAGAAAAAAATTTAGATGCCAAAATAGAAAATTTTTATAGAATAGATATAGAAAATATTTAATAATATATTAACTTTTTTACAAATATAATTAATTACTGTGTTATAAATTTAACTTTTATTTTTAAAAATAAAATAATATCTAAATGTATTTTTTCTTATATTCACATTACATGTATTTTTCCCTTTTCTAACTTACATCTTATATGCTTATCAATTTTATTATTAATACTAAAAAAATTTCATTCTTTTAATCATGTATTATAAAAGCTTTTATAATTAGTTTAACTTGTTAATTTATCATGCAATCCTGTAATTACATCACTAATTATTGCTCATATTAAAAAACCGATATTTTTTTAATTTTGAGTAAAATTCAATATTTTAATTAATAAGTTAAAGTGAAAAATAAAATAATTTAACATAAAAATGTTGAAGAAAAAATAAAAAATGCGATACTTTACATAGAAGAATGATAAAAAAAATCAAATTTATACAATTTTAAAAATAAAACAAATAAAATGATAATAATTTAAATTGAAGGAATAAAAGTGCAAATTAACTCTTTAATATTATATGGTTACCATGTATGGAGAGAGAAGAAAAAAAAAAGGCAACATAAACCACAAAGCAGAATCTGTTACTTGAAACCTTCCTTCCAATTCTGACACCAAGAGAAAGTGTGTAGTGTTCGAACCTAGAGCATGCTCTTCCTCCAATACTCATAACACACACAATTCATAGAAAACGCTGAAATGGAAGCCGGTGGAGAATCCAATTCCGATGCCACCATAAGCATCAACGTGAAGTTCAGTGGCAGTTCTATACCCATTTCAATCTCACCCAACTCAACCATCAAAGACCTGAAGTCCCTTCTTCTACCTCTCACCAATGTCCTCCCTCGTGGCCAGAAACTCATCTTCAAAGGTTTCACCTTTTTTCTCTTTCATGAAACCCCTTTTGCTTTATTCGTTGATTTGTGAAATGAATAAATCATCATCTAACAGGAAAGGTTTTGGAAGACCCCATGACTCTGACTGCATCCAATTTGACCAATGGCTCCAAACTCATGCTTGTGGCTTCCCAAGGTTTATATCAAGGGGTATTATTTATTCATTTTTTTCTTTCACTTTCTTCAGAATGTTAGTTTCATCTCTCTCCATTGTGTGGTTAGATTTAGAATCAGTCATGTTAGTCCTGAAAGATGGAAATCGCTATTTATTTTCATTATTCATTCCTTAAAGATGAAAATGTCCCAGAAAGATGTTAAGAAGGACTAACTTGAGGGAATTTTTCATCCTTCCTGTACCCATGTGACTGATACCAAATTTTTCAGAATTAAAATAGTGATTTATTCAATCTTTTTTTCTATAAAAAATTTGAAGCAAAAATTAATTCAACTGTATTATAGCATGATGGGGTCATTAACTATACTGTATAATTTGGTCATTATGTTAAATTGTAGCTTTATACGTTATGGGGTAAAATAAACAAATGGAAAAGGTTCACATGAATGCTTTGTCGAGCTTGTTATGAATAGGCTGGATGGATCCTTTCATATGGGAGATGAATGAGGCTAGTTACAAGTAGTGGTACTCAATAAAACAAGTTTGATAAGCTCTATCATTTCAAGCTTCTCATTAAAAATAAAGTTTATGTTTATAGATGTGACTGCGTTGAGCTTGCTTTTTGTTTCAATGGCAATGAGAAAAATACAGCTTGAAGATTTCAAATTTCCTGTATAGGATGGTCCAATCTTGAAGAAAGCTCAGGTTGTTCCCAGATTGAGGAAAGCTAGCCACTCAGGCTCTAGCAATGACCTGGAGAAAATTCCTGTTAAGAACAGGTTGGAGCGGTGGAAAGCAACAGGAGTTATAGCATTGTCTGAATGCAACTTGGAGGTAATAAACTGTTTATGGTTTTTATCATATATTCAGCTGCACATCTAGATGCTTAGGTTTTGATGTCAAGTGGAAATTGAGAGGTTAGGAACATGATAAGTTTTACTTAATGACATGCTTTTTGAAGATTTTTTGTTTTGAAATTGTATTAGAACAACCAAATAAGCCTTATCCCCAATGTGTTGAAAATGTGTTATTAAAATGAAATTATAGGAATTGTTTTTTGATTTTTTGCCTGCCATCTATGCATCTGGCATGTTTCTGCACTTTTCTTGTCAGGGGCATGTATGGTTTGCTTGTTTCAAAATATAGCATAAATAGAGCCAGGCTTACTCTATTTACGAGACAAATCCATCAAAGCATCACGATTCATAGTAGATTATTTCCCCACAGTATAAGAAAGTTTTGGGGGTGGGGAAATTGCCATTACAAGGCTGTAGTTGTACCATTAATCATACAGGAAAAAAGGATCATTGTACCTTCCTTGCTGAAGATAATTTGGAAGAATAAATCACAGATTTTGTGCTCATATCTGATATGCACTCAGTCTTACATCAGATCTCTACTGAGCTCAATATGCTTTATAAGCAAATTAGAGCTCCAAGTATTAATCTGGTTTGTCATTTTGGATTAGGCATAGGGCTAGAAAGCATCATAGAACTTGCTGGAAACTATAGTTTGCTACTTCGGAGATCATACATAATATATTTTTTGTTAACCGTTTAATACTCTTGTAATAGTGGAAGGATAGCTATCTGTATCATTGTTTATGGCGTGCTTATAAACAGTAAATGCCGTCCATCTTGGAAATAACATTTAGTAAGCTGGTGAGAACTTGGGGGATATGATTCAAGGAATTCTAACAGCCAAGTCCTCAAGTCCTAGGCTGTAAATAAAGTTGAACTCTATAAAAATTATTAATAAAAAGCAATATAAAGTACATTGACTAGTCCTTTAGAGTAACAATAGTGAACATTGATTAGTCATGAGAAATTGCTCCGTACCACAGGGGATCTAGAAAGGAGAGGAAGTACTAAACAGCCTATAAGGAAAAAGAAAACCCAGGACAATAAAATAAATTTCCTTTTGTATGAGATTTAATTCCTTGTGAGTTATTGTAGAAAATATCTTCTCATTTTTACTTCAAATTTCTATTTAAATAGGCCATACCCAATGAAGTGTGGGTTTGTGGATCTTCTGCAAGAGTTCTAGATTGCAACACCAATTTGATTAAAAATGTCCCTGTTGAACTTGCACATCTTGCTGGTCTAGAGGTAAGCTGAACTTCTGTCTCTCTCTTTATAGGCTTTTTGTTTCTGCTACATTTGGACATTTTCATTGGGAGCAATATTTAGCACAGCTTGCTACCTTCAAAATGCTGCAGAAACTATTCATTAATGCAAATGCTATAGCAGATGAATCCATTAGCTGGGAAGGACTAACAACTCTGAAGTACCTAACTGTATTATCATTGAACCATAACAGGTGAGTAGATATTATCATTTACAATTTCAGTGTGTGCCTTCTTCGTTTCACTTGCATAAAACAACAAATAAATTATATTAGGATTGCACATGCTATGAACTTTTGTTTGTCCATAGTTCAAACCATCATAATTTGCAATAGCTGGTCCCCTGCTCAAAGATAAAGGGGTGAAGGGAAGAAGTATATTTGTTGGTTATGTTTCCAGTATATTGCTTTTGGAGTTTAATGTAAAATGCTTGTCTTACACTATAACTACCCCTTATTTCAGGTATTCTGGTTTAATGTTTTTTCTGTTCATCTTGTTCAATTCTTTGCAAATTTGGAAGAGTGACTTCAATTCTTTTTATCTTGCTTTGCCTGCTAGATCTTTATGTTTCAGGTTAAATGGGAATTTTGTCCTTTTACGTAATATGCTTATTTAACATGATTACTGCAGTTTAACTACTCTGCCTACTGCACTGGGATCTCTAACCTCTTTAAGGGAGCTGCATGTCTCCAATAATAAATTGGGTGGCCTTCCTGATGAAATAGGACGCCTGACACAATTAGAAGTTTTGCAAGCCAACAATAATAGGTATCTTTTAAAATTCTACTTATTTAACTCTTGCAATTGTAAGTTTGATCAAACTGGTAAAACTCCATCATTGTCCCACGCTTGATTTGGTCCATCTACTTGATTTATAGGTGCTTGGTTTACATGTTGGAATTTAAGAATGAATAATTATATACACTTATTTTCTGTGTTATAATTTGAATGCATATATATATATATATATATCCATGTGTCGTACCTCTCCTTGAATCCCAAAATAAATAGAAATATTAATGAATTAAATAATTTAATAGTTAAAAAATATAAATCCTGATCCTAATATTTTAGCCAAAAATATAAAATAAAATTGTGAAGGGCAGATTCAACATGTCTTTCTTGACCCAATGCAAGGTTATGCCATAACTCATTTAGCCCTTATCCATCCATTTCATTACGTTTTAATTCAGTCTATGGGACCAATGCTAATGAGTTCACTTAGCTGAATGAACCAGTTAATGCAAAATTCAACTACCTCTTGAAGTAAATTCTATTATAGTATCTCTATTAACAAATTTATAAGTGGTGTTAGGTAAAAATTGTTTTTTTGATTAATATGTTTCTTATTTTCTTTTTTCAGGATGAGTAACATCAGTGAATTTCTAGGGCACTGCCATTCTCTTATTGAAGTACATTTGTTGTTCATCTATCTTTTTTGTCATTTTTTATTCATTTTTGGGAGAACTACCTAGTTGATACAGCATTTTAAATTAAAACATAAATGAAGTATTCTTTTTTCCTAGATGATGTATGAATTTTTCATATGCTTATGCAAGTTTTCTTGTGGCACAGGTTGATTTCTCATCGAATTTTCTTACAGAATTGCCAGAGACATTTAGTGGTTTAAGTAATTTGAAGGTAGCCTCCCCCCACGCATGCAATTTATCTAATAAAAAAATTATGGTGGATTTGTTTTCCTATCCGGAAATGATTTATTAACACTTCTTTAAATAATTTGAAGTTTAGGAACTGTGATTATATGATTTTGCTATTTCATTCTTGTACCTCTAGTACTACACACTGACTGCTTCACATTGAAGTTCTTAATTTCTTGTTCTAAACAAACCACATAGAAGGGGCGGTTAATAATTAACAAACTGACTCCATTTTCCCAAGTTTACAAATTGTGAATTATCAGGTTTGCATCCCTTTTAAGTTTGTGAATTACATAGATTTGTCTTGAGTTATAATAAAATCACATACAGAACCCCCCCTCCCCCTTCATCCTCCTTCTCACATGATAAGTACCCTCTAGAGATGCATACCTTCCATGATGTTAATATATTTATTTAAAAAATACTTCTCTCCTCCGTAGACATTAAATAAATTTGAATGTAGATGTTAGGGAATAGGGGAAGATGTGCCTAAATTTGAGTTAATTTTGCAAGTACCTGGGAAATGTACATGTAAAGGTAGATTCAAGTAGAGAGTTAGCAGCCACCATGTAGATCAGTGTGTACTGTGTAATATTGGCATAGTGCAGGGGAGGTTGTAATTAACTAAATCTAATATATCAATCTTCTTCCTTACATGGTCACTTGTGTCTCGGTAAAAAATGGATCTTACTCATACTTTGTGTCCATTATGCAGGCATTGTATCTTAGTAACAATCCCATGAAGTCTCTTCCGTCTAAACTATTCAAGACTTGCCTTCAACTTTCCACACTGGATCTCCATAATACAGAAATAACAATAGTTCTCCTTCGCCAGGTGTGCACTTCTAATTTGTTTTATATTTTGAAACACTTATTTTCATTTCACCTAAAGGTTTATCATAGTAATGTCAGTTCATTGGAGCATATAATATGAATGGCTCTTGCAGTTTGAAGGGTGGGATGATTTTGATGAGCGCAGGCGCTCAAAGCATCAAAAACAACTTGATTTCCGGGTTGGAGTTTCTAAAGATTTTGATGAAGGTGCTGATAAAAACTAATTCAAAGTATTTTAGTCATAATAATACAGTTCAGATAGTCTTCATGAAACTCATGTTCAAACTTGAGGGCAGTTGCTTATATTGCCTCTGGTGACAAATTGAAAATTGTAATAGGATGTTGTTTCCATTGAGTTTCCTCGAAGTGATTAATAAACACTAAGGTTCTTATGGAGGAAAAAAAGGCTTCGATACCTCTCATCTCTCAGCTACAGTTTAGTTCCATGAAAAGGTGCTTTTTATAGTTTTTGTTTTTATTTTTTACGTTGAGTGCTAACTAGGGATGGTGTCTTACTCTTTCAGCTATTGTATGTCTTGTCCCTGTGTGGGTATAATAACGATGTCTTACTCTTTCAGCTATGCAAAACATCTCAAAATTCTTCCACCTTTCAACCTGTATATACAATTATACGAGAAATCCACATTTCAACTTTACTCTATTTTAGAAAAATACCAAAATAAAAATTTAGCTTCCTAGTTTGTATTTGTATGCAATAAACATCAATAATTTATCCCTTCCTTGACCCATATCCAATAGGATAACATCACATTTATTCCTATTATGGTCGGAGATATTTATTTCATTTTACCAAAAAAATATTTTTTTTAACTCAATTTTAATTTCCATATCGAACTGGCTTGAGCATAAACTTTCTATCAAATTCAATTTAATACTCTTTTTGGTTAATATTCAATTCAATAGTCCAAAAATAATATAAAGTGACCGATTGCATCTTAAACCCTTTTTTCGGTCCTAACAAACTGTATAATCTAATACGTAAAACTAAACATTTGCTATGATTTGACTTAATATTCAGTCTTCTAATATTGAGTAATTTGCACCTCTCAATCTTGTTCGAGACAATTAAACCAACTATTTTCAAAATTATTCTAGTTTGATTCTGTCATCAATTTTTTAACCTAAAACTCCCATTATTTGATATTTAGAAATATATGATAAATTGGAGACACAATTTTAAAAATTCAGAAACTAGAAATTTAATAACATTGGAAGGATTTCACAGAATGTGAATAAAATTTAAGAAAAGAGACTAAAACAACTTGGTCGATTTAATTTATAAAATAAAATCACTTAAATAAAATGGCTAAATTTACTAAATACTTAAAAAACAAAATCACATACTATTTTAACTAAAAGAATAAAAAATATAATAATGCCGAATTCTTTCTACCAAACAAAGGGCTAAAAAGGCTCAACCATGTAATCCCCGAATTCAGGCATTTATTTATAAAGCTAAAAGATCAGTCATGCGGCTCCATCAATTTCAAGCTATTTTCAGCCCTTTTTTTTTTTCATTTTCCTAATCTCTTGCTCCTTTACAAACTATGCTTACTCCAGAGTAAAAGTAAGCACACTCATTCCCGTTGAAAGGAAAAAAAAGTTCAAAATTAAAAATAGAAGATTTAAAAAACACCTCCCACAAATTCGCTTCTTCCTTTATATCTTTTATCCAAAAAATACATTAAGATCACCTAGAAACATGTTTTCTTTTCCAAAAAATTAATAACAGTCATTAATTCCTAACACTGTTCGATATAAAGAATAAGAGAAAAGAAAACATTTAATAGCAATAGGAAAGTAATAGAAAGGATAAAGTTTCACATTTTATTTAGCTAGTTAAAGAGTCTTCCTGTTTAGTTAGCCGAAGAAAATTATTCCCATTATAAGTACGAATGAAAGAAATATAGTAAACAAAGTTAAAAAATAATTTATTACCGCAATCTAAAATGGGGGAATGGAGAAATTTTATCTTTCTTACTTCTTACCCCTCTCCTAACTCTCTAAACCAAAAGTAGTAAAGTTATAAATAATAAATAAATAAAGATGTAACATCAATAATTTATGTCCCTAAATGTACTATTTCTTCTCAATTGATTATTCCTATATCACCAATCCTGAAAACTAATTTACAGCCGAAATCATTCCAAGATATATAAATAAATACATACATATTAAAAATCACACGCGCAATCTTCATCATTGTATAGGTTAACTAATAATATTGCACCACATAAAAATATCATAAAACAAAGCCCAATGTTTATTATACATCTGGTCATGTACTATTACTTCAACATCTAAATCATGTTTTTCTCATTACCACATAACTTCATTGTTTTCATCCAAAACCCTTGCCCCCACCTGAAAGGAATTAAGTCCATATTTAATTCAAGCACGTTTCCTATTATAACTCAAATATTTACCTAGATAACAAATAGCAAGCAAACACTAAATGAGGAAAAATAATGAATGAGATGCATAAGTGACATGACAAATTACCATCTCAATGAATTAGGTTAGAATTGAAGAACCCCAAAAGCAGGAAACAAAGACCACATACAAGGAATGAAAGTTGATTTTTCAATTCATCTATGAACTTTGACATAGTCAACAATGTTGCCTTTGTGTATCCATTATGAATATAGAGCATGAGAGTCACATGCTGTCCTTTTTACTTACCTAAGTCTGAAACAAACCAACATGAAGAAAGCAACCTAACGGAAATAAATGGATATCTGAGGGATGTCAATATCATTATCCTCATCATCCTCACATGCCACAACAACGTCCAAGTGATGTCGGTATGAAGGAATGTCCACCTTGGCTACTTCCCTTGCCAGATCTGCAATCTTTTTATCCATTCGCTCTTTATGCCTAGGGAACATGCTATTATAGAGCAGGCAACTTCCACAAGAAATGCTATAAGCATTCAAGCCTTTTGCCTTCAGCCACTCAAGAAGCTCCCTAAGGGTAGGATTGTCTCCAAGAATCCATCTGTCCCAAACTGTCCAACTCATATCTTGATGCTTGATAACCTTCGGTGGAACTGGTTCAGCCATTGAAAAGAGAGGCAGTGCCAAGTTAGCAAATGTGTTTCTGTAGTCTTCAACTTTGTGCCCCCCATCCAAAGCTTTGTAAAGCTCCAGGGAGACAAGACCAGTAGCCATGGCAGTTGAGGTTGCAATTGCAGGAATGATCCGTCCAGCAATAAACTTGGCTTTCAGTTTGTCAACCTCAGGAATGCTGTAATTCCGAGCCCGCATATTAGCAAGTCCAGCAATTACATCCATATGGTAGTTGGTATCATCATCCTGCAGTTTTATAAGCAGAATGACAACTTCTCAGTTGATGAAAACAATTCATACACACAAACACACACTGCAAAAGGAGAAGATCGTATCCAAGTAAATACAACCTCCACCAATCAAAGATTTTCAAATGTAACTACAAAATATAAAACATAATTGACAAGATCGCAGAATGACTCTATCAGGAGGGTGAAGCTAGAAAAAGCATCACAGTAAAAATTCAGCTAGAAGTATAATGAAGCAAAACAGACCTTCTCAAACTGAATCGGTTTCATCCTAAACGATGATGGCAGATTTGCCCGGCACCTCTTTAACTTGGTTATTAGATCATTAATAACTGCTGCATCATCTACAGAAGCAGTAGAGAGAGTGGTGGCCTTCTCATCTGTCACTATTTTTGCATCTTTCTTAGGCTGGAAGTCAGGTACCATCACCCTATCAACCGCTTCAGCCATCTTCCTAGGGTTCTTCCCCCAGTCAGGGATTGGGATACCAAATGTTTCTGCCCGTAAAATAGAAGCTGAAGTCACAAAATGTAGATGACCCGAATCAGAGGCTGAGAACTGGAGTGGATGAGGGAATCTTTTCGGTGCAGACCAGAAAGGAGCTCCAGTACTGGTTGCAGCATCTTCAGGGAAAGTATAGATCAACTGCTTTACCCGGTTAGCAAAATAATCCTCAAACCTGTGGAAAAAGAAGAGATTATGAATGAAGGGCACAGAAAACTAATACGCTGCCATAACAATAATATGAGAAAAGACAAGCATATTTTATCAATGGCACATACTTTAGCCGTGCCCAAGTAATACAATCTTCAAAAGTTTCACACTTCTCCCGGTCCAGGCACTCAAGAACTCGCTTCAAATTATCCCTTGATTGAGCATCACCAGCATTTCTCATTGCATTGGTATATTCAACAGGATTAGACAAATATGCATTAACTTCAGCTGGAGTTTTCTCAAGCAAACCCTCAAACTCTGATCGTGCCCATGTCAAGCAATGGTCAATGTTGTGTGGAAATGAGTGTACAGTGCACATTGGTGCCTGCTTTTCAGGTGGATCTCTAGAAGCACCATAGTTTTCTGTTAGGTGGGGAATGACCATCTGGGTATTGCATTTGGCTCCAAGAGTTCCAGACTCAAGAAGAGGCTTTTGAAAATACAAACATCTTTGGTCAACATATAGTCTCGCATTCACATTGTCCAGTGCATTTATCACAACACTCAAGTTTTCCCAGAAGGTATCATTAAACACATTTTCAGTTTCAGTCCCAACTCTATTTTGCAGAGCTTCAATGTTAAAACTAGGATTTATAGATGCAGCAGCTGAAGCAGCAACTGTGGACTTAGCCTGTCCAATATTCCAATCACGGAAAAGGAACTGCCTGCTTAGGTTACTCTTCTCTATCACATCATCATCAGTTATAGTCAACTTGCCCTGATTACCACAAGAAACTCCCATGAGAGCAAGATTTTTTAAAAATTCACATCCCAGAGCACCAGATCCAACAACAAACACTTTAGAATCCTCTAATTTCTTCTGTAACTTTCGCCCAAATACTGAAATTTGTGCATCATAACGACTATTTGCTGGTATGAAATCATTAGGGTCCACTGGTTGTGAAGGGAGTGATTCCACAGAGTCGAAGTAGAAAAACTGCAGTGTAACAGAAATTAAGACCATAATAAATAACAAAGACAAATAGGTACTATATGCTGGAAAACAACTCTTATCAAAGACCATAATAAATAACAAAGACAAATAGGTACTATTAACAACTCTTATCAAAGAGATATGTGCCAAGACATAATGAAAACAAATAGAGGGAGTGAGAATTCTTAAATATTCATGTACCCAAATAGTAGAAGATAAGGTTAGAGCATCTACAATAATCTAGACATAAATGCTCATTCTAACATCATCAAGAGTATAAGTAATTTAACATTTAACACATATAGAGTTAGAGCATCAACAATAATCCAGACATAAATGCTCATTCTAACATCATCAAGAGTATAAGTAATTTAACATTTAACACATATAGGGTTAATGCAATGTTTATGCCATGCATGAATATACATGACAAACCTTCATGTTCTCAAAGAGAACAAATTCATAGCAATTATTATTAAATCTCCTTAAATTCTTTGATCTATCTTAGACTCAAAATGTTGTGAAATGTTGTGAATGTGGATTCATGTCCTGGGAAGTTGTTAAGATCCCGAATTTACACGCAGTCTCTCAACTAAAAATCAATGTTGGCAAATCAACATAAAATCATTTCTTTAACCATGATAATCCTCGAGGCAAGTCAAGGTGGCCAAGTTTGCGAATGTGACGACCTCGACACTGAAGAGCTAACCTAGGTCCCTAGTAGATCATCACACTAAGCCACAAACCCTCTAAGTTCTTAAACAACCGACCCCTACGATTTCTCAGCATAATAATTGTGACTTTCCAATTTTATTACATTTATTGTGCATGATGCATGCTTACAATAAATTCAGTACATTCACTCAATAGGTCACACATTAATAATCCACTTTTCTTATGACCTTCAAGTAAAATTCCTTTAGTGGTTCAGTGGTTCCTAAAAACATTTTGGCAAACCTCCATCAGTATCCGAACACTTCTTTATCCCTTACATATCATATCAATACAGGAACCATCCAAGACAATTCCATACAATATAGAATATTCCTATTCAAAAATTGACAATTCCATTAGAGGTCTTTTATCCTAATATCTATGGCCCAACTAGGCTCTATGCAACTAAACATGCAATATCTCAATTCAAATTTATCAGAACAAATAATAAATTTATATAATTCAGCATCCTCAAAATTTTACAACAACTCAATAAACGAGATTTAATATACTCCCAAATATCAAAATACTCCAAATTGCTTCAAAAACCAATTTTCAGCCAATTACAATACTTAAAGCTAAATTGTTAGGAAATATCAGGATCAGCTTGTTAATGGGCCAAGTCATAGACCTAGAATCTGGAAGGTCTATACTAGAAGGGGCGAAAAAGAGAAAATATAGGAAAATTTGTAATCTGGCTTATGTGGCATGTTGGTTACGTTAGTGGATAGTGGGTATTGACGTTGAGGAGTAGTTATTAGGTGAGTAGGGGTGTGGGGAGAGAGGTATCAAAAAAGTTGTTTCTTTTTTTTCGGCTATTAGCTTGCGCAAAGATCATCCTCTCTATGGAGCCATAGGCTTTATACTATTAGAGCTTTAATTTCTTTTTCTTGCATCTCAGTAATAATACTTCAGATTTCTTGTTAGCGTTTCCTTAGTCTCTAACAAATTGGTCCGACCTGTCGGATACGACATGAGAGAGAAAGATGAAAACCAAACAATCGACTAAGGTGGAGATGGTTGAAGCAAGGGTAACAGCGATAGAGAAAAAGTTGGGTTTTCTGGAAGTAACTGTGAAGGAGTTGCAAGATGCTATGCTGAAAGAACAAAGGGAAAACACATCAGAGCGTCAAGCTATGGAGGCAGAAAGAAAGGAGGCAACTCACTTTCAAAAAGCTATGCTATGTAAATTTTTGGGAAAAAATTACAATGAAGATGATCAAGGGGAGGATGGGAGTTCCTCTGTTTTCCATGACCAAAAATAGGGCTATCCAGCACTCGGGGACGATTCAAAAATATATGATAATCAAAATGTGGGTCCCTCACAGTTACAAGAAGATTTATTAGACAAATTTTGATTGGCTGTTCATAAAATTGAACTTACAATGTTTGACAGTAACAACCCACGAGGATGGATTACCCGTGTAGAAACATATTTTTGAGTGTAACAAACTAGCCCGCAAGTGAAGGTGTCTTTACTCCAAATATGTACGAAAGGTAATTACGTACATTGGTTCACAATTCTATTAGAAGCTAAACCTGTGTTAACATGGAAGAAATTGAAAGAACTCATGTTACGATACAGCGTAAGGCAAGCTCAAAATCCATACGAAGAGTTAACGGAAATAAGACAAACAGGATCTATTGAAAACTATTTAGAAGAATTTGAGAGAGGACATCCTGAAAAACAGCACAAGTTCCAAGACTACCTGGAAAACAATTTGTGGGTTATTTCATGCATGGATTGAGAGAAGACATCAAGAAATGGGTACGGGCGCAATGCCCAACAACAAGAAGCACGGTGATGATGGTTGCTCGCAATGTGGAAGTGGCGGTAAGGGACAATATTCTACGAAAGGGAGTAAGTCGTAGTTATGGAGGTCGAACACGGTATAGCAATAATTTTGGTGCTGCAAGTAGAATGCTATCAAATTCTAGATACCCACTACATACTCTACTTGAGAAGACTCGTGGTAGTGACATTGACCAACTACAGGAGCGTCGTGTTAACAGTGGGGGATACAATGTCAATGGATCGACAAGAAACAAAGAAAAAGAAACCCCAATCAACAAATTTAGAGGTGTTCGTCATTTATCCAACCAAGAGTCATTTATCCAACCAAGAGTTGATGGAGCAGAGGAAAAGATTATGCTATACGTGTGCACAACAATTCCATCCCCTACACCAATGCCCTAATCGCGAACTTAGGGTGATGGTCTTGGTGGAGGTTGAAGAGTTGGTTTCTGATAGGGAGATAATGGCAGTTGATAATACAGGTACAGTACCAGATGTTGAATTGGAATGTAATAATTTGGAGTGGTTGTGCCCTTCTAATAACGAAACCTTGCACCCAAAAACTATGAAATTGGGAGGTCAGATTAAGGGTGTTCCAATCCTGATCTTGGTTGATAGTGGTGCTAGCAATAATTTCATTTCCAAAAAATTGGTTAAGGCCATGGGACTATCAATGGAAAACATAAAAGAAATGGGTATCAAACTAGGCAATGATCATAGGGTAGCAACAACAAATCAGTGTCCAGGATTGGAAGTGGACTTGGGGAACATCAATATCACTATAGATCCGTTAATATTGGAGTTAGGAGGAATTGATTTAATTTTAGGAGTGTCTTGGTTGCAAACATTGGGGGCAATAACCATAGATTAGACAAAAATGTCTATGCAATTTCAAATTGATGGCAAGGGAGTGAAATTAATGGGCTTTACCAACACCAATCCAGTGTCAACCTCTCTACAGAGATTATTAGAAGATAAAATAAAGAAAGTGGGTGGGTTGCTGTGAACAGTAGAGGTGCAACCTCTCTACAGAGATTATTAGAAGATAAAATAAAGAAAGTGGGTGGGTTGTTGTGAACAGTAGAGGTGCAGTGCCAAGGAACAAATATACCAAGCACTTTATCAACACAAAGGAGAAAAGAGCTGCAACAATTATTGGCTACATTTCTGAAAGCACTTTAGCAACACAAAGGAGAAAAGAGCTGCAGCAATTATTGGTTGCATTTCTGAAGGTGTTCAAGGAACCGGAAGGGCTGCCACCACAGCGAATAAATGATCATGTGATCTCGTTGGGCATGGCCCTATTAATGTTCGACCATATCGATATGCACACAAAAAGATGAGATTGAGAAACAAATTAAGGAGATGTTGCAATCTGGATTTATTCGTCCTAACTCTAGTTCATTTTCCAACCCAGTTATTTTGTTTAAAAAGAAAGATAGGTCGTGGCGAATGTGTTGTGACTATCGGGCATTAAATAAAGTAACAATTCCAGAGAAGTATCCTATTCCAGTAGTGGAAGAATTGCTAGATAAATGGTTTTAGATTTTTCTCAAAGCTGAACTTGAAATCAGGGTATCATCAGATCAGGGTGCACAGTGCAGATATCCATAAGACAGATATCCATAAGACAGCATTTAGACTCATGATGGTCATTATGAATACTTAGTTATGCCCTTCGATTTGACTAATGCTCCAGCCACTTTTCAGTCCACAATGAATGATGTATTTAGACCATTTTTGCAAAGATTTGTCTTGGTTTTTTTTTTACAACATTTTGGTTTATAGCCCTTCTTGGGAGACTCACTTAGAACACTTGGTAACAACATTCCAATTGTTAGAAACTAATTATTTTGTTGTCAATGGAAAGAAATGTCATTTTGGACAAAAAGAGGTTGAGTATTTGGATCACATTTTATCAGCACATGGTGTAGCAATGGATCCTAAAAATATACAGAACGTTGTGGAGTGGCAAGTACAAAGAAATATGAAGGGAGTTAGAGGATTTCTAGGACTTACAGGCTATTATCGAAGGTTTATTAAAGGGTACGGAAAGATTGCAAAGCCATTAACAGAGTTGACAAAGAAGGATGGGTTTTCTTTAGGGAATAGCAGCACATGATGCATTTGAAAAACTTAAGAAGACAGTTAGTTACCTCTGCTCCAGTCCTTGGACTTCCTAATTTTACACAAAAATTCAGAATTGAATGTGATGGTTCCGAGACAGGATTGGGCGTAGTTTTAATGGAAAATGGTAAACCCATTGCTTTATATAGTAAGGCTCTTTCTCATAGATCTTTAGTCAAGTCAGCCTATGAAAAAGAGATTATGGAAGTGGATGGCTAAATAGCTTGGCTATCAATTTGATATCATCTATAAATTGGGTCAAGAGAACAAAGCAGTCGATGCCTTATCCCGCTTACATGAAAACGAAAATTTTAATGTTACATTCTTATCCATAGTGGGTGGATGGTCGACAGATGGCTGACGAAGTTCACCAAGACCTTAAACTCCAAGAAATCATTGCTGCAATCAAAACAAAACTAGATTCTAGACCAGGTTATTCCTTGCGGAATGGGATTTTACTTTATCATGGGAGGTTAGTAATTTCGAGTACATCATCTTGGATTTTTACTCTGTTATAAGAATTCCATAATACTCCATTAGGAGGACATTCTGGTTATTATCGTACATATCAAAGGCTAGCTGAGAATCTGTATTGGATTGGAATGAAGAACATTGTGCAAGACTATGTCAAAAAGTGTGATGTGTCAACGACAAAAGTATTTAGCTATGTCACCTGCTGGCCTACTACAACCTTTGAATGTCCCCAATCAAGTTTGGGAAGATGTCTCCCTCGATTTTGTAACTGGATTACCTAGATCTAAGGGGTATGAAGCAGTTCAGGTTGTGGTATATAGGCTCTCTACGTATAGCCATTTTATATTATCGAAACATCCATACACAGCCAAGGTGGTAGCAGAGGTGTTTGCAAAGAAATGGTCCGATTACATGCATTCCAACATCCATCATGAGTAATCGGGATCATATTTTTGTGAGTAACTTTTGGAAGGAATTATTTAAACTCCAAGGCACTATGTTGCGAATGAGTTCAGTTTATCATCCCGAATCGGATGGACAAACTAAGGTCATCAATCGATGCCTAGAGACTTACCTCCGAAGTTTAGTGTCTAAACAACCCAAAAACTGGTCCTTATGGCTTCATTGGGCAGAATTGCGGTACAATACCACTAATCATGTGTCCACATGAGTAACATCATTCGTAGTATATTGTCGCAAACCACCAACCATTATTCATTATTTGCAAGGAGAAATTTGGGTGGAAGCAGTGGCCCGTGATTTAATGGATCAGGATGAGGCTCTTCGTCAATTGAAATATAATTTGGAGCGTGCCAAGTGTAGAATATAGAAATTTGCCAATAAACATAGACGAGAAGAGTCATTTATAGTTGGGGAATGGGTTTTCTTGAAGCTTAAACCACATCGACAACAATCTGTGGCTAAAAGCATATGTCCTAAATTATCCCCACGTTATTTTGGACCATTTCAGATTGTGGACAAGATTGGCACAGTGGCTTATAAACTACAGTTGCTTGCAATTTCCAAAATTCATCCAATTTTTCATGTTTCCCAACTCAAAAAGGCAATCGGATATATTTCTATGGAACAGCAGTTACCAAAGGGAATGGAGGTGAAGACCAATGATATAATTGAACCAGAATTTATTTTGGCTACTCGATAGATTACACGAGCTAATGACTTGATTACTCAATGGTTAGTGAAATGGACGACCAAATCCGCGAAAGATTCTACCTAGGAAGATGAATTCACCATTCGTAGTCAATTCCCATCATTCAGCGTTGAGGACAAGGTTGAGAGTGTACAGGGGAGGCAATGTTAGGAAATATTAAGATCAACTTGTTAATGGGCCTGGGCCAAGTCATGGGGACCTAGAGTCTGGAAGGACTATACTAGAAAGGGCACAAAAGGGAAAATATAGGAAAATTTGTAATCTGTCTGATGTGGCAAGTTGGTTACATTAGTGGATAGTAGATATTAACGTTGAGGAGTTGGTTATTAGGTGAGTGGGGGTGTGGAGAGAGAGGTATAGGAAAAATTGTTTCTTTTCAGCTGTTAGCTTGGGCAGAGATCATCCTATCTGTGGAGCCATAGGCTCCGAACTACTAGAGTTTTAATTTCTTTTTCTTGCATCTCAGTAATAATACTTCTAATTTCTTATGAGCATTTCCTTAGTCTCTAACATAAATATATTAATCATGCATAGTTCTATAAATTATCAATATAATTAATATCCTCAAAGCCATTTCTAAACTAATTATTATACTTTTTCTTAATTCAAAGACTAAATACCTATGTTTTACTTAATTCTCCCAACTCATTATTAACCATATCATTATCAAGGATTGCCCTAAAATAATTAATTTAACAATTAAATTCTAAAATAAAAGGGGATGGTTAAATTTCGCCCCCAGGGTACATTCCCCTAAAATTCTGGCCAATTTTAAGTGAATAAACCTAAATTGAGTTAGGAAAACTCAAATTCTACAAGTCCAAGAATAAATTCTCCTCCCCTTACCTCTCAATTAATCGAGGTACCCTCAAGGTGTGGAAAGAGAGAAATCCAAAAATCACACTTCTAAGTGTGCTCCCTAAACAATCCATAGCAAAAATTACTAACATAGGTTAGTATTATACTAATTAAAGTCAAGAATTGGAGAAAAATTTAATTTTTCTTCCCATATTAAAGCTTTGGTCTAACAAGAGAGGAGAGAAAAACATGAAAAATTTCAAGAAAATTGGTGCCTAAACATTCCTTAGTAGATGAAAAAAATCTTAAGTTGAATTTGGAAACGATCGAATGAATTGGAAGTAATTTGAAGTTGAAGTTTTAGGAACAAAGCGGCGATGGTTTTCTATGATTTTCTTCCTCTGCTAAGTGAAGACGCCCCCCCTTTATATAGAATTATATATTTCATATTATTTTATTATTATTTTAAGTTATTCATATTCGACTCAACCAAATTTGCGTATTTGATAAAGTAAAAGGTTTTGGATCATTTTAAAAGTATCAAGAAATTATTTACGATGGGTAATTTTCATAAAAATTTATTGAAAGGCAAAGCAAAACCTACATACATTTCAAATCAAATTAAACCCTTTAGTTTTGGGGGAAAAAATGGAATACTATGAGATAAATTGTAGAAAAAATATTTTAATATAAAATTACTTATGCTATAAAAAAATTTCCAGAATTTTTCTTGCTCATTTTTTATAAAATTTCATCAGCATTTTTATAAGCCCTAATCGACTCTGAATGAACCATTGTCGAAGTATTACTTTCTAAAAATAAAATTTATATAAAATCTCAAAAAATTAATATAAGTAATTTTGTGAAAACTTTCAATTCACTCCTATTTATAAAAATTCCATCTTTCATTGGTACTAAATGTAAGTAAGATTACCAAATAGGTGCTTTTAGAGATTTTCTTTTCTAGATTTAAAATTTATATAAAATCTTATGAAAACATTCTAATAAAATTGGTATAAGGTACCTCTATTAATTCCTAAAACTTCTGGTTTGTCACTAAAAACAACAAATAACTCTAACTATAAAGACTAAACTAGAAGTCTATAAGGACCAAAATTTAAGAATGTTACACTAATGACATACTCATGCAATTTTCTATGAAATACATGCTTCTAGGTAACCTGGTACAGCTAAGTTCCTGCCATGGCAAAATCCAGGAAGGGTTGGACCCACAAGTCTATTGTAGGCAGCCTTACCATGCACTTGCAAGAGGCTGATTCTACAAATCAAACCTATGACATCCTAGTCACACAGCTGCAACTCTAACCATTGTGCCAAGGCTCTCCTTTATAAAATTCAATACTCAAACAGCAAATAAAATTCCAACAAACACAGAACCCAGACAACCAATTTATTGTCAATAACATAAGAATCAAGTTAAAGCAAGCCTTTCTCAATGTCTGGTAAGATGTATGTTTTTAGAAGCCATATTAGATAAAGCTTGCTTTGTTCATAGGTAAATAATATTTTCAACAGAAAACACAACAATCTAACTACGTAAAGGGAAAACAATTTAATCAAAAGATATTTTCATCCAGGCTTGGTTTCACTTGCACCCAAAAATTTTGAAAATATCCAGAAAAAAAAAAGGAACCACTAAAAAAACATGTTTACCTGAAAAAGTGGATGAAACTTTCCAGAGCATGCTTTAACAACCTCTTGTCCAACAATTCCACCAAACATGGCAGCCATAGGGTTCAATACTGCCCTAGCACCATAAGCAAAGTGTCGCAAAAGTTTTGGATTTATATCTTCTAATTTCCCATCACCTAAGCTGTCATTGATATTACTGGCTACAGATATAAGCTTCTGTGCATCATCCTCTGAACCAGAAACAGGGAAGCGACCTAACTCAGAAATGAACTTATCCAAAGCCTGGAATGCTAAGTGAAGAAGAGGTGGCCGATCAAACTTTGAAAAATCACTCAGAAGAAAATCACCAGGATCACCGAGTGCTTCCCTAAGTGGCTTAAAATTCAATACCTTTGGCTGTTTGACTTGCGTGACAATACCACCTTTCTCATAGGCACCATAATTTGTGGTGTCTTCTTCAAGAGTAAATGAATATGCTCTAGCATTTTTAATCTTTCTTGGCTTTCCATCATTCAATTCTTTCATACCATGAATTTCAGAGAATACAACAAGATCTCCATCCTGAAACTCAAGTCTCTCATCATCAACACATCCTGCTAGAGCAGGGTTGTCATTGCTTATGGATGCAATTATGCCAGTATGGGGATCCTCTCCATCAACATCAAAAACAGTGAACTCAGGCCCAAAATCACAGAACACAGAACCAAAAAGGCCTCTGACTTCAGCTTTGATAAAAGCAATAGGAGGTTCATGACTGTGGCAGTAATCATTGAACTCAAAGGCTTTCTCAAGACTGATATCAGTAAAAACAACAGCCTACAAAATAGTAAACAAAAAATTGTAAATATATCCAAATAAACCAGATACAAATACATTTATGGTTGGAAATAAGAAGACAACATTTCACATTATGCAACATGATAACAAACTTGAAAAATCTCAGCATTATATTTAGAATTATATAAATCAAACTAGGAGAAAAGACAAATTCTATGCAAAGAGGTAAGAAATAAAACATACAGAAAGTGTGCTTATCTATGAGATCTATTTACCGTAAAGAAATTTCTGTAATTTATGTACTAGTAATTTTTTTTTTAAGAAAATAAATGTGCTATTAACAATAACAATAATCACTATTACTAGTGACCCCATTTGCAGCAGCTACTATATAAGAATTAACTAAAATAATATTCTGTCAAAAGAGGAATTAAGTTAGCAGTACTTATTAACCATGAGAAAATAATTTAAAATAAAAGATTAGACAGCAGAACATGATACCTGGAAATTGGAAAGGTGCTCTTTTGTCAGCTCAGATGTCAAGCTTTGTACAATCACCGCATTGTTGAGCTCCTGCAACTTACTAACGGAAGCCACAGCCCTGTTTTTACCAACATCATTTTCCGAAAACACAAAATTACTGGATAGATCCCAGAGCTCTATAGTTCCCTCATCATGCAAGGTCACAGATTTGACACCAGCAAGAATGAGATTCTTCGCTGCAGGCAGTGAATTTTATTAGAATTAAAAAAATGATTTAATATTACAACACTAGCACTGTTTGAAGTTTGAACCTATATATCACAACCGCTAAATATAAAAACAAGTCACAATCAAAAGTATTGTTGAAATTATGTACTTAAATAATCTCTTAATTAATGTCCTAAACCCTAAATAATTACTGAGGCTCTCAGGTGGCAAGGATGCCCAAAGGAGATTAAGAAACAATGAATTTTCAAAGCAAAACATGGAGATGCAGACAGGTCAATAACCCAAGTTAACAACATAAAAATTTATAAAACTGAATTTCATCATCAGGTAATCATTTCCATCTAAGCCTAACATCATGACCAACAGATTAAGAGATTACAAACAGGGACGGTTCAATCACTCAGCCCCCATGTCTAGATTACAAACAGGGAACCAAGTATAAAATCATCTATTCTACTAACACAAATTCCACTATCTACAGATTGAATGATTTTCTTCTACAAGAGTTTTACCGATAACCAACAAGGACACGTAATCGAATTTATCATGTGACTGGATGTAGGATCCATAATTCTTAAAAGATTCTCCTAAATTCAGCAGATAAGAACCACCAAATCGAGGCATCCCAAAGCGAATCTACTACAATATCAATTCAAGACACATCAAAACAGCGAAAAAGATTTAATAAAAGACAAGCGTTCCAAGATTTTACCAATTTCGACGCCAAGACCCTGCATCCCCGAGACGAGAATGTTAGAAGCAAAGAGCCTCCGCATGGTCTCTCGACCATAGACGGCAAGCTGACGGCTGTGCAGATCCTCATCGATGTCTGGCGGGTTCGAATCCCCCAAAGCCATAGCTGACGCTTCCTCACGCGAGTTGTTGCGGTTGCTGTTGTTGTTGTCGTTTCCGCTGAAGCTCCGGTCGCTGTTGTTGTCGATCTTCACCGTCAAATCGGCAGTTTCGGCGGCGATCCGATTCTTCTTTGAAAAACTGTTGTTGTCGGTCACTTCTTCTACAACCAGTCCTTCACAGTCTCTCTTTTTAGGAAGCATATAGTGCAGTGAACTGCTGAACACGCCACGAAACGCCATCGTAAGCACAACAACAAGAAAAGCAATCAAGAACCAACAACTAACACCGCGATCGCCAAGAGGATCGAAGTCAAAACCAAGATACACAAACCGCGAAACGATCAAGGGAACCAGGATAAGAAAAAACCCTAGCCCTAGCTCACGAAGCATGAGTGTTGTCCCAGTAGAAAATATCGAAGCGAGAAATGGAAGGAGATTAACGAAGGGAGAAGCAACGTACCGATCGGAACTTCGGTGCGAAGGAAGGGAGGAGTGGATGGAACCTGGTTGGAAGCGGAGAATCTGAGAAAATGAGAGAGTGTTTCGTTTCGTTTCGTATCGTTTGGGTTTGGGTTTCTGTGTCTCTTGTTTTGTGTACGTGAGAGTGTCTCTCTCTTTCCTGGATTTTTTGGGTTTTTATTTCGGAAAGGTTTCGTGGGAGAGAGAGAGAGAGAAAGAGAGAGAGAGAGGGGTATTTATGGATTTGCAAAAGAAGGTGGATTACTAGCTACTATTCTAGGGTTTGGAGTAAGGAAAGGACAGGTGCTAGTGTGCTAGTGTGCTCCCATTTTTTCTCTCCCTCTTTGGTTTCAGAGAGAGAGAGAGATGAAAGAGGACATAGAACAAGAAGCCTTTAGATAAAAAGTCAGAGACCGAAACTGGGAAGGCCGTTCCTGGGCTGCCCTTTGATATCAAAGGCGTTCTCGTTGGGTTCTACTGCTCGTACAGTGTTCCGACCAGCATCGAATCAAACAGTGCTAGAAAAATCTAGAACTCACTAGAAATAAAGAAAAAAGAAAGAAAACTTCTTTTTACATTCTTCCTCTCTCCCTCCGCGTTTTTTCTTTTTCCTACATTTAAAATAAATGATTTTATGGACTTAATTATCATTTTCTTATTAAAAAACTGTGTTAAAATTTTGGAGTGTAAGGGCAGTGGTCGTATAGGCTCTATAATTTGGGTACCTTGAACAGACAGCAATTGGGCTCGCCTGGGTTAGGCTATCCTCCAACATTTTTCTTGATTCTTGTTGGTTGTAAATAGACATTTATATCCTTCTTTTTATCTGCATTCCCTTTTTTTTTATATATTTTTACTTTTATAAGTATATAAAATATGATTTTTAAATTTTTATTTAAAAAATATATGTTTATATTTTCGAAGTTTAAATTTTCAAAATGTAAAATAAATTCAAAAAATAAAAATGAAAAATATATTTTTTGTATTTCCAAAATTTGAACTTTGAAGTAATATCTTGTACAAATATAAAAATACTTTTGAAATTTAAATTTTAAAAAATATTTTATATATTTATAGTAAAAATATTTAAAACTGTAACTTAAAAAGGAAAATGTAGTTTCAGAAAATGTAAAAAAAAATATGAATGAAGTTTTTTTCTCATTTTATGATATAAATTTTATTTTATATTATGTCATGATGATATTTTTAGTATATTAACCCTTACTAATATTATATGATATTAATATAATACAATATTAATGTAACATTAATGAGATTTAATTCTGTAATGTTAACCTAGATTATACAATATTATAATATAGTATATGATATATTTTTTAGAAAATTTAAACACGCATAAATACCTACTATCCATACAGATACTTGCTAATTCTAATAAATATGAATATGAGCAGTGTATTATCCCTTATGTTAAAATTATTTATGCAAATAATGAGACCGGGTTGAATTATTATTATAGATTACAAATCATTAATTGGTTGATCCAACGGAAAAGTTTCTTTTTTACTTTTACTCGGTATGATTTGAGATTTATAATTGCGTTCAAACACAATTTAACAATGATTTTGCTAAATATATTATTTGTTGATTAAACTTAACTTGCACACCTTAAATATTCAACTGGTGACTTGGATAGACTTACTCCTTTCGTGCCCTTTTTTTTCTATTTTCCTTCATTTAGTATAATATGATTAAGGAGATTTACTTATTCATAATCATCGTATGAAATCGTAAGTAAAAAAACAATTAAATTAATCTTAAAAGATTATAATAGCAAAATTTTTGAAATAAAAAAAATGAAAACAACAAAATGAAACGAAGGAAATATCTGACAGAAAATGCTTATTAAAATTTGAAAATAAAAAATAAATAGCATACCTTTTTTTCTAAGTTCTTTGCAATGATAGTTCAGTTGTAAGAGTTAGCATAACACATTTCTCATGAGTGGGATTTGAATCTTATAATAATAATAATAATAATAATAACTTGTACACCTTAAATAAAAGTTTTAGGTGTAAAATTTATAATCCAAATTCCAAATACGTTATAATGTCTTCATGTCGAGCTTTTTGCAATCAGAGGTGGGAGCCTAGATGCAACTTGTTTGGGAGAAAGATAATGGCTCTCCATTACGTGAAAATGGACTCACCTGAATCTGTCTGCTTCATCTCTTTATCAGTCACTATCTTTCAAAAATATGGATACATTTTTCAAGATATTAACATTTGCAGTTTTGAAAACAGAACTTTCTATTTGCCTTACAGCTCAAGAGGCTATTCAATAAGCAGGCACCAGACTACATGATTAAGGTGTTACTTTGAATATGAGATTGAGTACACAATATTTGAATTTTTGAATTATGAAAATCGTTACATAATATGATTATTTTAGAGAGAGAAAGATTGTTTTTATCAAAGATAATTATTAAGTTCTACAATTAATCATAGTGGATTATTATTTAATAAAAAATTACATTTTTTAATACAGAGCAATATATATTATTTTATCTCCACTACCCAGAATTTCTAAGTTCATCACTGACTCCGGTAATTTACATGATTGTTCTTACTCACAGCTTTACCTTCGCTCTTATCGCCTCTATTCTGTCTCCTTTTTTCCAAAATTAACTAACTTTTACTCTTGACTTAATGAGTCTTACATGATGATAATTGAGTCCTCTCCATATCTAATCCAAAATAAATTTTATCTCTACATTTAAAAACAGAAGAAAGTTTATTGCATTAATTGCGATTGTGACTATCTTTGATATGATAGTCATATCAAAGTAAATAACTGGATGTACAATTAGACGAGTCGGTGAAATTATAGGGCTGTAAAGGTCATTAAGCCTGCCCGGTGTTCTTGATGTTGATCAAGTAGTTTTTTTAGGTTTAATTACACTTTTAATTCCTTTAATATTAAAATTTGATAATTTTGATCTTTCTAATTTATTTGACATTTTTTATCTCTCAAACTTTGTTATTCTGCGATTTTACTCCCCCATTATTTTTCATCTAATAATTAATAAATGAAAAAATTGAATAAAAATTAAGTTAAATTAATCACTTTCTGATATAAAATTAAGCTAAATGATAATTCATAGAATATATAATTTTTCATCCAATTTTATTAATCAACTATTAACTTAACTTGATTTTACACTAAAAATATTTTTTAATTTTATACAGATTCATTATTTTGTTATTTATTTGAGAAAAAGAGACCAGCACTACAAAATTTAAGAAACTAGAATTGATAAAAATATAAAAGTAACCAGAATTATTAAATCTTAATTAAAAAAGACACTGAAACTGCAATCAACTTTTTTTTTTCAGTTTTTATTTTCAAGTGCGATATAAAAAGGATTATACATTCTTATCGGGCACCGTAAAGTTAGCGTACAAATGTTAAGCGATGCAGAAAAACCAGAAGAAAAAAAGACAAGGAAAATGGTAATTCTGACACAGTGACGCGTTAATCACATTCACATGCATCATGTGGTGCCTCGAGTAAGAATTGGACTGGTCATGCGACACATCCTCGCAAGCACATGATACATTGATATTTTAGTTGACCCAAACAACAGTTTTAGAGCATTTGAGTAAAGAGAATAATAGCACGTTTCCCGTTAACACAAATTTCTATGTAACTAAATGAAAAAGTTGCAAAAGAATGTTTTGATGGTTGCAAAAGAATGTGACGAACTTAATCATGACACTTGAAATAAGCCGAAAACATTGTGAAATTTATTAAAATAAGCTAAACACAGCATATAACATTGTAAAAGGTCCTTAATATGATCATTTACTTTCCAAGGAAAAGAAGGTTGTCTTCACTATTATAAGTAAATTAAAATAAAAGCTATATAAATATTATTCATCCATCTAGCGGAATCTGGATATGACTTAAATCTAGTAATTCAAGACGAAAAAGTTGTTGCATTATGCCTTTCTACAACACCTGCCCAATAGGCTCAATGTGATCATGAAAGCAAATATGCATGAAATTCTATGAGCACGAATCGGAAATAGGTTACTACCTCGATTTGATTCATTAAAGATGAAAAGGTCGGATATATAAGGAAAAATGGGAACATGGTGTTTGACAGTTTCACAACTAAAGAAACACAAAATCAAATGGGACCCATTCACGAGGCCTTAAGGGTAGGCATGAAATGAACAAAAGAACCTACTAGCCTACAAACGAAGTAGGTCCCCAAAATTGATTTCTTTTTCATTCCTTATAGAATAATCCTAGTTTTCATAAGGTAATGAAGGTACTGCTCATAACCCAACAATGTGAAACATATTTTAATATTTCCATCATTCAGGTTGGTTGCCATCATAAGAGAAAATAGTAGATTCATGATGGCAAAAACATCATAAAGAGATGGTACAAAATTAACAAGAGGACTTTACAACTTTCATTACTGTTATAAAAAACATAGAGGATTGATTCATGTTTACATATGAAGCTCCCTTGACAAGGGATGTTTGGTATCAATTACTATTATCAACACACAAAGAAGTTTACCTACTGTTGTTTGATCGCAGCAATATTGCCAAAATTTCAGAGAATTGAGGGCGTTTTGAAGGGGTGTTGTTCCAGCACTTTGTCATGAGAGATTTTAGTGTTTGAGGGCAGTCCTTGGGGATTTCAGGTCTAAGGCCACAAGCAGCAATGCCAACTGCAGCCTGCACAGGTGAATATGCAGAATATGCAGCCTCACCAGTTGCCATCTCCCAAATTACCATGCCAAAACTATAAACATTACTCATCCATGTCTCAGTGACACTCTCTGGGTCACCAGCAATTATCTGTTTTCAACAACAGAAAAAGAGGGATAAAAAGTTAGTCAGCTTCGGGCCTAGGAAATTCATGTGATATGGAATAAAAAAAATGTGCATTAAAATTCTTTATGTCCTATCTCACATTCATACATAAAAATATAGTACTAATCACACACTATGAATGAGATAAGGCCAAGGTGCACAAAATTTCACTTTCAAGTTTTAAAAACATTCTTTGTTCTTATTGAAACATTTTTCTATTTTCGTTTACAATGTTAGGGAAATTAAAATTATAAGGATAATTAAATTGGTCCTTGTGAGCTTTTGTTTTAAAACTTTTGGGTCATTATTGTTTCTCCCTTTTCTCTCCAAAAGAGAACAGTTTTACTGAATAATTTTCGTTAGTTATTTTCTGACTGCACACAAGGTTTGAAAAGGCTCCAATCAGTTTTATCAATAGGACAAAAATAACTACAATACTGGGACAGATCATACTGAAGCTTTCAGGAATGCGGGCTCCATTCGAAGTCAATTCAGGCATAATTGGCATTACACAGTACCATACTGATTCGTCTAATGATATACAGTAGTGTTTAAACAAAGGCATGCATCATATAAAGTGAAAGCACAGAAACAATTATTAAAACATGTTAGGCATGCTCAAACAATGATGCCTGGACAAGTGACATGAAACTTATTTTAAATGTAGGTTAGTTCTGCGTTGCATTTCACATGCAATGGATCTAAACAACATCCTTCCAGGCAATAAAGCTAACAAAATGTTACTCCAAGTTGCTCTGTAGTTGAACATCTAGCATGTGGTTTTGTGGTCAGCTAGCCGTTGCATACTATTTGGCTGGAAAGGAATCCCTCCCTTTCAACTTTTGCCTTTGTTAAGTTGTTTCAATATTGAGATGATTTTATTTTTCCTCCCCTCTTACCAAAATAATTAGCATACAACTACGATAAAAGAGCTCAAAGACTTTATATTACTACTTTAGTTTCAACAAATGCAAATGCAGATAAAGAAAACAATCAGAGATAGAGAAAAGAAAATTCATATAACAATTTGATCACCAGACACTAGTAAGAAACTACAGCCTCAAACACATAAGATAATATTTAAGAATTTCTAAAAATGTTATTAGATAGCTCAGCATAAATATTATATAAACCTCCTACAGGGATGACACCAAGTATGGCTATATAAGCATTACAGGCAAAAAAATATTTTTCTTTGCCATGCTGGTCAGAATTGAATCTTATAGACAAATCTGACTGAAATACACCTTACTAGGAATAATAGAATTATTTACAAACAAATCATTACATGTTAAAAGATTTTCAGGAGCAGCAGCTTAAAAGCCTAAAATACGTTCCCAATTCCCATCTATAAATAACTTTTCTAAAAGACATTTGGACCTAGATTAGGAATCTAAGTCTTAAAGTGAGGTCTTTAATTTTAATATTCTTTTGAAAGAATACTGCAGGAGAGAATTAGGGAATATGCAAGGGAGATGTAAACAGAGTTGAATAAGACTATGAAACCTAATGGCCAGACACAATTACTTCATAATTTCAGCATTTATTTTGCTAACTTGAAAAAGAGTGTGATTAGGGGCAAACCTCTGGAGCTAGCCACCGATAACCATCAGTTTCATAATCCATTGCCTCTCCAACACTTTTACAGGCAGACACTATACCCATATCGCCCAAGCAAGCATTCCCATGTTTATCCAACAGAATCCTCTGCGTATTAAGGTCTCTGTAGGCAACACCATGATCATTCATAAACTTGATCCCCTCAGCCACATCAACTGCAATTCTTACAATATCCTTACTCTGAAGCTTCTTGTTCTTTAACATTAAGTCATGAACAGATCCACCTTCAATAAATTTCGTCACTACACATAACCCATGATTGTCATCAACACAAACGCCACAAAACTGCATAATGTTTTTATGCCCACAAGTCATCAGTGCAAGCAGATCTTTCCTGAGCACAAACTCATAAGAGTTCCCTTTCTCACACCCTCTAAGCTTCTCAATGCAAACCCTTTTTCCCATGTAGGTCCCCCTATACGAATTTGGTCCAATCTGTTCTGAAAATTCAAGAGTATCAGAGTTCAACAACCATTTTTCAATCCCATCCCCACCTGACTGAATAGTCTGCCATTCATCTACCGATACAAGAAAAGATGAACTAGGCAAGGGCATCTGAAGCTGAATCTTTTGGCTCAAATTCTCAAACCCATTTCCACAGTATGCATCGCCATCATCTTCCTCAATCTCTCCAAACTCTCTCCCCTTGGAGTTCTCCTCTTGACATCCACAAAGCCCAAAGGGGAGCTTCACGGCACCAGCTTTGGGCTTCTTCATGGCAATCTTGAGAGCACTTTCAACCCGTGTCCTGACCAACTTATCTTGCCCGGCCCCAGACAGAACAAGAAGAAGAACAATGCCAAGGGTGAAGCCTTTCTTCTCAAAGATCTGAATCTTCTTACAGCAAATGGAGTAACTATCCAACGCACCAGACATTGCAGGCCACGAAATTGGAGAGTTGCAAGCAAATGTCAACTTGAACAAAGTCCCCTGGAGCTGAATCTCACCATCACCCTCCTCTTGAATCAAAATCGCAGCCTGCTCATCTTCCAAAGCTTGCTCCATCAACTTGATGTGGAGAAACACCTCTTTCACATCAAACCCTGCCTGAGAATAACTGCCAAAAAAGAAGATAAAAAACATAAACTTTCGAATTTCGAAAGAAAACTAAAACACGACCAAAAACAGTGCAAGTGTAACTGAATATTCACTTTCAGCTTGGAACACCACCCAAATTGAAAGATTCAAGCTTCAGAGTTTCTAACATAGAAAAAAGCAAAATCATTAACCAAGAGAGAAAGACACAAACAAACTCATCACTGAAATGACATTTAGCACAACCAATTTGGCATTGACATTCAGATTCAGATTGGATCACCACCCAAGTTGAAAAAACTTCAGAGCTTCCAACATTGAAAGAGGTAAAACCCATTTCCCAAAATATAAACAAATAAATAACCAAACACATCATCGAAATGGATGACCTTACTACACAGCCAAAACAGTGCAAGTGAATCTTCACATTCACATTGACACCCACATTGGCGTTAGAATTTAGAACACGACCCCAACATAAAAGACGCAAACTTTAGAAACCCATCACCAAAACACCGTTCAATTGAGGTTCAGATTCCGAACCTGAGGGGCAAGGAATCGTAGTGCTTGCGAACGTTGCATACTAGCTTCTCGGGGAGCTGGCTACCAGGGTAAAGCTGGGTGAGGCTACGAACAACGGTTCCCCAAACGAGGTTGCGAGAAGCATCGGGTTTGGAAGAGTCGAAGTTAACGTTGATGTTGTTGAGGGAGTTTTTGAGGGACGCTAAGGCTTCGGAAAAGTTGCGCGTGAGCTTCTGAAGCTTCCTGTGGACGATGGAAGAGTCCTTGTTGTTATTATTATTGTTGAGTTGGTGTGGTGTTGGGTCTTCGGGTCTTCGCATGAGGACTTGCTCCACCGTGTCTTCGTCCATGTTGCCGCGGCTCGACCAACACTCCAACGCTGCGGCCATTGCGGTTCGGGGAAACCCGGTTCGAGTAAGAGACCCGGTTTGGGAAGAGTGAAGGGAGATTCAGAAGAAGAAGGATGAGAGTGAGAGTGAGGGAGAAGGTGAAGGTGGTTTTAGATTTCTGACTGTGCCCATGTTTCTGTTCTGACACAAGGAAATGCAAAAAAACCGAAGGAGGAGGGAGATGCTTGTTTTTTTCTATTCCGAATTTTGCAGACGTTGTTGTTTCTTTTCTTTCTTTCTTTATTTTTTTTTTCTTTTTTCTTTTTGGGTTAATATTTGAATTTGAATTGGTTTATTTTATTATTTAAAAAAAAGTTTTAAAAATCGTGAGCGTTTTGATGAAATGATTTTTTGAAAAACAGATGTAAAAGGATTTTGGATGCAAATAAGTTAGTGAAAATTTAAAATGTTAAAAAATAAAATGTAATTGATTATAAATAAAATATATTCATATGATTAAATTATATTTTGGTTATTTTAAATTGTTTTTATTTTAGTCATTATACATTTTAAATATTTTAAAAATAGTATTTATTGTTGTTATTTTTATGATATTGCATGTACGTAGATATCTTAAATTATTTCTCATTTTAAAATGGTTGCTAACATATTTAATTATGTATCTTGTTATTACAAAGTGACAATAGAGATTATTTTAAATTTATTAAAAAAATTAAAAATCCAAAGATCAAAAATAAATTTTGTTTTATTTATAAAAATATATAGTCAAATAGTTAATTATTAGAACAAAACTTGATATTTATAATATATTTTTAATAAAAGAATATTGAAATTTAGAGTAAATTATTTTAAATTTTCTTTTACTTTGAGTTTGTTATAAAAAAAATATTTATTTTTAAATTTATACAAAAATTATATATTAAATTATTTTTTATTTCATAAATATATTATAATTACATGTTAAACTAGTATTTCTTTGCCTTGTTAATAAAAATTATCTTATGATAAATTTTGACAGGTTATATATATATATATATATATATATATTATTTTTAAATATATTCAAATTAAATATAGAAAAAGTTGTAAAATATTTAAAAATAAAATATTAAGATAATATTAAAAATGTAAATAATACAAAAAAATATAGTTCATTTATAAAATTTAATTTTAAACAAATTGTAATAAAAATATCCGCTTAAATTATTAGAAATAAAAAAATTATTAAAATATTTTTAATAAATTACAAAATAAATCATTCTTAAATAAACAAATAATAATTTGTCACTAAAGTTTTAAAATCCTCTTACCGTAATTTTATTATCCTATGAACTCAAGATAATTATTAGCCCTAATTTCCTATGAACATATGGAATTATAATTTATATTATTAGTAATTTTATTATGTCATTTTAAAGTTATTTTAAATTTTTATATTAAGTGTTTGATAAGTTTAATTTTTATTTAATTGTATTTTTAAAATAGAAAAACTATAGAATATCTAATACATAAAAAACTGTAAACTATATTTAAAATTGTCATAAAAGTATTTTTTTTATTATAATAAAAAATAAAAAGATGGGATTTGAATTTGAGTGTAACATATGTACAAAATAAAAGAGGATTTATGTGAGTTCGAAAATGGAGAATTTGTGTGCGACGTGAAAATAAAATGTTAAGTTAGAGCAGTTTATTTAAAATAAAAACTATATTTTATTTTTTTAGAATTAAAATTATTTTTGAAAAATATTGTATAAATGAAATTTAAAAATATTTTTAAAAACTATTTATATTTTATATTTTTTATCAATAAAGATGAATATTTTATTAAAACTGTATAATTAATCAAATAGTATAATATTAAAATAATATTTTATAAAAATAATAAATAAATATATCATTTAAAATTTTATAATAAGTTAACGATAATGGTATGAAAGAGTAAAATAATATTAAATTTTAAACAAATAAAAAAGGTATTAGAAAATATAAAACTAAACAAAAATTAATTAAAAATTTAAAAACTTACACACAAGTTATGTTAACACATTTTGAGATTGTTAAAAAAGTATTTGATAGTTTTTTTTTAAATTTTATTTTAAAAAATTTAATTTATATAAAAAATAATATCATATATTTATTTAATTATAAATTTTACATAAATCTCTTTTAAATTTTTATAATTTTATATACATAAAAAATATTAAAAATAAATGAAAAATATTTATTCAATAAATCATATGAATCTTAGTATAAATCTTTTTTATAAAAAGTTAACAATTTTTAGAAAATATTAATAATTAAAAAATACTATTTATATGAAAAAAAATATTTTAATAAATATTTTAATTAATAATTTTATATTTAAGAAATTGAAAAATAATGCCGAACATACTATTATTTATATTTATGAATGTTGATGGTTCATCTCTAGAAAAAACAAGTTATGAATAAAAAATTTATAATTTATTTTATTAGTTTGTTATCTAAATAAATATATTATTTGATTAAATTATTTTAATAAAGATACAGTTCTTATATCTTATTAAAAATAATTGAAAATTTTAATATTGATTATTTAAAGAGTAATCTAAATTTAAATTATTACATTTTATCCATTATAGAAGATAAACTTTTTGTTTGTTTATGCTTGTAAAAAATATTTTAGTTTTGTGAAGAAAAAAAACTTGTTATTTTCTACAAATTCACTCTTTGCTATATAATATTTACTATAATGAATGAAATCATAAGAAATAGACATAATATGTGATCATTCTTAGAAATACATCTAATATCAATTTTAAATTTGTTTTAAGTTTTATATCAAGTATTTTAATTTTAATTGTAATTTTATTAAAAAAACTTCTGTAATTTTTATTATAATTTTAAAAATAATAAATTATTATATTTTAATATTATTTTCTAATTAAATTCACTTTTAATATATTTATATTTTTATAACTTGTTTGATTAGTATTTATTCATTTAAAGGTTAAATAAAACAATAAAATATTATTTAATTTATTATCATGGTATGCATTACATACATGATTAGATAAGAATTTATCTTAATTATTCGTATATTGTATTAGATTCTTATTTCTCCTATATTGGTGAAAAATAAAAAATTCAATAAATTATACTATATGATAGCTACTTAAATCATAAAAAAACATATAACGAACTAAATAAAAAATAATATATAAATAATATATATATATATAAACAAGTTTATATCACATATAAAATGTACATTAATATATTTTAAAATAATTTATATTATAATTATTTTACTTGATAATTTTTTTATGATATAAATTTAAGAACTTAACTATTATATTACAAAATATTATTACACATATCAAATTTAGAAACTTTTTACAAAATTAAAAATTTATTTAATATCTTATCAAATAATATTAATTTAATATATAATATAATTTTTAAATATAAATAAATACCAACTAAAATTATATGTGACGAAAATTATTATTAATATTTAAATTTTGATGTACATAATCACCCAATTAATATTATATTATTTTACGATTAAATTTAATATTTATAAAAATTATTAAATATAATATATTATGTTTAAAGTAAATTTATTTTTTTATTAACATAATTTATAATTAAATAAAATAAAAATAATTGTAAAACAAAAAACACAACATCTAAAAAGAAATTGAATATGATTTTATAGAAAAATTATGACTTTTTTTTTTCTTTCTAAGTTGATATACTTTATAAAATTTTATATATCTTATGACATTTAACAACATAAAGATAAAGAAAGACAAATATATTAAGAGTTATATTACTCTCATTTATCAATCAAAGGATTATGTTTTATCATCCAAGAAGGTGTTTATTATTATAAAAAATAATACACCAAAAAAATATTAACCTAGTATTTTTTACTTAAGTTTTATTATATTAAAATTTTATAAAAAAAAAAGATATTTCATTGTTGAGCAATGTTATTTTTCTAAAATACAATATGAATAAATAAAATATTTAAATATATCACATAATTAATATTTGTTATTTTTTTCATAAATTTTATCTTTATATAGATAAAAATAAAATAATTGTTGATAGATAGACAAATTTTGCAACATATTTTATATAAATATTGAATTGAATATGTGACCTTAGTTCAATGAATAACAAAATGTTATTTGGTGTGATGTACTTTATACATAAATTATTTTTTTTATTTTTTGTTTTTTTATAAAAACATTTTTTTATCAATTAAAACTTTCTATGGAAATAAATTTTAAGAATTTTGTTAATGATAAAAGATTAAAAATAATTTTATTGTAAAAGAAACCAACTAGATATACCATAAAAAATATATATATTTTTGTTAAAATATTAACATGTTTCAAAATATTTTAAAATATTTGAATTGTTATACGTGATAGTAAATATAATATATATATATATATATATATTATTAATAAAACCTTAGTTAATTATATTATTTTGAAATGTACTTCTAATCATAATTTTTTTTATTATTTAATAAAAACATTTTGTTAATTACTTCATATTGATGCGTCTTTAAACTATATTCAATATAATTAAATTAGAAAAAAAAAATTAGTGGCGTTTTTTAAAATTTAAATTATGTTTGTTAAAATATTTAAGTAGTTAAATGTTAAAATTATTAATTAAAAATTCTTAAAATATTTTAGTTTTATTTTACAAAATATTTTTTAGTAGCTACTATTTTAAAAAATGACTTCAAATAGCTTTAAAATTTACAGTTTCAATTGAAATGTTTTTTTAATCTTTAATATATCTACATAATCTAATTATTTATTTATTCTTATATTTTTATAATTTAATATCACTTTATTTTTCATAACAATATTATTAATGTTAATATATTTATTTTTTATATTATGATAAAAATTATATTTTTTAAGTTGTTATTTAAATATACATTTTTCAATTACTATATTATTTATTTTTTAAAATAAAATATTATTTTTTATTGTAAAATTAAATTTTAAAAATAATTACCTTTTTAAAATTGTTATTTATTTATTTTAAATATTATATTTTTTAAAAAGAAACAAACAAACACCACATAATATTTCCATATCGTTTGCATGTAAAAGAAAAAATAAATTTACTTATATAATAAATCGAAATTACTAATTTTAAAAAGATGAAGTAAACAATAAATATCAAGAGACATAAAAATAAATATAATAACATACATAATTCTTTGTGAACAAATTTATAGAGATAAGACTAGTTCAAATGAAGGTTTTTAATTGGCTTAGATTCATTTTTTAAATGAATTATTTTTTACTTTAAATTCAGCTTATAAAAAAAACTTTAAATTCAATCCGATTACAAACCCCATTTGAATGAATTGTTTTTTACCTGTAAATATAAATTTATTTTTAAATACTATTATTCATATTTTTTACAAAAAATTTAAAAAGAAAAAATAGTATCTTAATCCACGGTAAGATTTTTTTTTTAATTTACAAAATATTTATTACAAATCATATTTATCTTGCTTTAATATTACTTTAAAGCCAATAAGAAACTATTTAAAAAAAACAAGGCCAAAATAAATGTTGAATTTATAAGGATACGTATAAAAATATTTATTTTAAATCTTAACTGTAAAAGGTACTGATAAATTTTTTTATAACTGTAACTTTATTTATTTATATTTGTTTGAATGTGAGGAAAATAGATTAGGTTAGTTGTTAAATATCTATGATCTCGCATTTGTTAAACTATGTCCACTTAATTGAGTAAATAATAATAATAATATAATAATTATTATTATAGTTATTATAATTAATATAATATTTAATATTTTTAAATATTATTTTATTAGTTTAGATTTTATATAGTGTTGTTTTTATTTTTTAAGTAATAAATAAATTTTAAAATTAATAGAAAAACAAAAAATATTGTACTAATTTAATTAATATATTTTTAATAAATTTTAATTATAGAAAATAAAATATTCAAAAATTATTTATTTATCAATTTTATCTGTATTTAATAGAAAAGAAATGTGAAATTCTCATAAACAGAAGAAGAGTGGCTTTGACAGAATTACTTAAATCAATTTTTATAAATTTTATTTTTACGAACATCAATAAAAAATGATCTTTTTACCTTGGTTGTTATGAATTTTTTATATAGTTATTTAAGCGGTATAAAAGTGGAGAATATAAAAAGTAAAACATTTTACAATGGTTTTATGATGGATGTAGAAAGTTTGACTTTTTTACCTCGGTTGGTCTAAAAATTGATATAAAAAACCCTATTTTCTATATGGGGTAATGATACAGAGGTGAAAATAGATGGTTCTTTTGAATCAATGGCGGTTGATTTTTGGAAAAAAATGAAGAAGGAATGGAGCCGATTTCAAGCTTGACTTGGAAGTGTCATCCTTAAAGGAGGATAAGCTTCTTCTCCACCACCATGAACTGCTATAGATGAGGAGGTTCCTTAAATCCCAAGTTTGGTTTAAAGGAGAAAAAGAGAAGAAAAAAAACTCTCAAATTTTTGAGTGGAAAACCCTCAATTCATTCAAATGAATCAACATATACAAAATTATACAAGTAGAGCCTTTATATAGGCAAAATGAAGGAGGTGCAAAATGGAGGGAAGGAGGGACAAATTTGAATTTAAATCAGGCTTAGATTTCAACCCAATAATTGTGCCTTCCTTACTCCTCAATGTAACCTCAAATTAGGCCATAGAAAATCCAAAAAATCCTAAGCTAAAATACAAGGAAATTGGATCTAAATCTTATACATATTGGGTCTGTAAGTTCCTATAATACAAAAAATATATAAAATTTATTCTAAGGTGCGAGGCTCAATGGGGATAACATCACAGGTAACATTGTCCTTATCCTCCCAATGATTGATGTGAGGAGGACTTGTTAATCAATTAACAAGTCTCCATTATCACTAAGTCATTGAAGCTTATACAGCTTAAGATGTGGGATGGTTGTTAACCATAGTTTGATAACTAACCTAGTACTAGCTATATTAGTACAACTACCACCATCAATGGTTAAGGAGCAAACGTGCCCCTTGATTGAACATCTAGTGTGGAAGATGTTATCTCTTTGAGTCTCTTCCTTCCTTGTAACGACACTCTCTAGCAACTTTCTAACCAATAGGAGATCACCTTTGAGAGCATATCTAAGGCTTCATTATCAGATGTGGAGAAAGATGAACCAGAATCCTTGGACTATAAGGATGAATGATTACCATTGCCCTTAAGGACCATGGTCTTTTTGTTTGGACATTGAGAAACGATGTACCCCCTGCCTAGACACTTGAAACATATGATCAAGGATTATTTTCCTGAAGGTAAGTTTAGATTTCTAACCTTAAAATCTTTGGAACCTTTGGTATCTTTAAACTTCCAAGGTGTGAAACTAGAATCTTTTTTCTTGTTTGCTCAAGTTTCTTGTGTAGATGATTTGTATGCAGTGTATTTTTCTTTACCCCTCCTATTGAGTTTCTACCTTTATAACTTAGTGGTAAAGATCATTAAAGCTTAGATATTGGTGGAATTCTACCACATCCCTAATGTCATACCTAAGTCCATCTAGGAACTTAGCCATGGTGGTTTTATCACTTTCTTTCAAATTGACCATAATCATTGCGACTTCATTTCTTTATAATATTCATCTACACTCTTGTAACCCTATGAGAGTCTCTGCAACCTGTTATGGATTTCTCTTAAATAATAGGGAAGTAAATGCCTAATCCTCATGATATGTTTCATTTCTTCCCAATCACTTAAGGAATTAAACCTTTCTTTTTTAAGTTTATTCCACCATATTAGGGCATAGTCACTAAATTCTAAGGCAGCAAGTCTCACCTTATGTCTTTCCCTAATGACATGACTTGCAAAGATTTGTTCTACCTTGGGCTTCCAATTTGAGTATGCCTCTGGATTATTCCTTCTTTGAAACCTAGACATTTTAATCATAGGTAGTTCTGTGGGTTCTAAGGTATCCCTACCCCTTGGATTTTTATTCTTACAACCAACTCTATCATTTAAGCTATCCCTAGAGGAACTTCTACTCCTATGTTCTCTAGACTTATTGGATCTATGCCTATGAGTCCTAGGCTTAGAGGGTTCTCTAGTTCTAGTTTCTTTTTTATGTCCATGATCTCTTACTATTTCTCCTCTTGGTGCATGATCATTGAAAGGTAATGTTCTCCTTTGTGTATGTAACTTAGCTCCCGAGGAAGGATTTTCCTTTTAAGGGGAGTGCCTTCTCCTTACCCCACAACTTATGTGTTCCTCAAAGAAGTTGACATCTTCACAAAATATTTCCTCCTCATGATAATTATCTCAATTCCTAGATCCATTGGTTTCAATTATTCTTTGATTTATTGGTTTCTTTTTTTATTTCTTATTTCTAGGTGATCTAATCTTTATTCTATGGTCTTTGTTTGGGTTTGAAAAATCCTTTCTAATCTATTGGTCAATTGTTCCATTTGGCTTCTAGGAGATAGTTTGTGGGTATTCATTTGCAAAATAAAAAATTTCTCTCTACATCCGGATTGCTTATGCTAAGAAATTAGATCTTAGCACACAATCTAAGCTCTAAGGCATAAACAAACACACAAGGGTTAAGTGATTTACCTAGCCCCCTTGACCTTGCTAAATAAGATAAGGTTAGTATTACCAAATAGTTTTAAGAAATTCAAGAAGCACTTAGCACACAAACTAGGTCTAAATCACACAAACACACAAGAAGTTATAACTTGACCTTAGGTGAGTATCCTACACCAAGGTTCGAAAGTCCAAGTCCTTATTATAAATAACTTGCAAAGGTAGATATAAATTACAATACAATTAAATCCTACTACAAATCACTAGAATTTCATTCAAATCAATCTTAATTATAAAGGAATCTAAAATTTACAATTCAAAAACCAATTGCTACTTATTACAAAATGCATTCACTTTAGTCTTCAATTGGGTTTGCTCTTAGCATTTCACTTTGGTCCTAAAATCCAAGTTTCAAGTCTTAGTTTCTTGGGTCCCTTGGAACACCTTCCTTAAGCTTAAGCTTCTCCAATTCTCTATAAAAACAAGTACAAACAAAAAGGACACTTGTTGCCCCACTTGGTTAGTGTTAGAAAAATCAAGTTAAATTTCATCAGTCCTCACCAAGTGTTTATGCTCTCATTTCTTTAATGTTCTCACCATACAATCAACCATCTCACACCAATTCACTCACACAAAATAACCTCCAAATTGAGTTGGAATTAAGGAACAACTTAACTTAACTTAGGTGCTCTAGTAATGCTTAGGTGGTGAAGAAAGTCTTCATACAGGTAAGTGAAAGGTGACAAAACTTAGAGAAATTTTTAAGACAAGTAAGAAAAACTAAAACAAGAAAAGTATACTCAAAAGTAACATAGAAGGCTTACAAACCTATGATAAATGTAAATTATTCCCAGATCAATGTAAATTTTTTTATATCAATAAAAAATATATTTTTACATGGATATATTAGTTATTAATATAACTAATGTAAAATATAGAATTTTACTTGCATTAGCAAATAATGTAAAAAATTTATTGCTCTATTTAAATTTTTATATATATTTCATTTTATTATATTCTTTATTTTTATATTATTTTTTATCATTCATTAAAATATATAATTATTTTTTGTTTTATAATGATAATATTATGTTTTTATCCTATCTTTTATGTCTCTAATTTATACTTTAGCTAATTTAGTTTTAGAATTTTTATTAATATAATTTTATTAATTCCAATGAATTTGAGAATGCTAACTTAACAAAAAAAAATAATTCATTTTGATTCCCGTTTATGATGAGAAGAAAACAAACCTCTGAAGAAACTTAACATTCTCCAAGATAATAAACCTCCGAGGAAACTAAACATTCTCTCTCTTACTTTTTGACATCAAGTTCATTTTTATTTCCATTTAATGAAAGACGACACGCTATCCCTGGATAAAGAAACTGTGGAGGGTATATGTTGGTACTAGTCGTATTTTCATTTCTCTGTTCATGACCATTCTTATCTTTTATGATCCTTCATTCACTCTCTATATTTTATCCATTTTCCTTCATCTTTATTATCTTTTTGGTGTGTTTTGAGTATTTTGCCAAAGTAATTGAGGGATTAATGAATCTTGGTCAATGTTTGGTTGGAATGGTAACGAGAAAGGGGTTATTAAAGTTGTTAAATTTTGATGCATATATCCTCATATTGACCAACGACTTGTTAAAGTTGTTGCTCAAGCTTTGAGAAATTCAACTTCACTCAAGATTTCATAATATGGTTAGTCTCTACTCTTTTGTTTTGTTCCTTGTGTCAAATAGTTATGTTTAGTTTTGTTGGGTATGCAACTTTTCTTTGGCAATGATAAGTTATCCCATAGGTATTTATGTGCTAATCAAAATGCAATTGTTAGTTTATTTTCATTTGAGATGAAAAGAAACCAAACCTCCTAAGAATCTTAACATTTTCCCTTTTACTCTTTGACACTTCGCTTTTTTTATTTAGATTTGATAAATGGATACACTGTCTCGAAACGAAGAAATTGTGGAGAAAATGATATTACAAGTTGTTACCAGTTATATTTTAATTCCTCTATTCATCACCATTTTCATATTCCATAAAAGATTAAAGAATCTTCATGCATGAGTTGTTAAAGCAGTTAAATATGGTGCATGCACCTTAATTTGGAGCAAGGGGTTATTAAAGTTATTGCTCAAGGTTGTAGAACACTAGTTTCGCTCAAGATTTTACAAGATAGTTAGTTTCAACCATTTTTATCTTTTGTTTAGTTTCCTGTGTTAAATAGTTGTATTGTTTAGTTCTCTATTCATTATCATTTTCCTTTATCATTATTACTTTTTGGTGTGTCTATTCAAGGATTAAAGAATCTTGATGCATATTGACTGGAATGGTAACAAGGAAGAAGTTGTTTAAATTGTTAATTTTGGTACATGTACCTTAATATGGACCAAAGGATTGCTAAAATCGTTGCTCAAGGTTTCAAAACATCAGTTTTGCTCAAGGTTTTAGAACATCTGATTTGCTTAATATTTCAAAAGATGGTTAGTTTCAACCATTTCTTTTTCTTATTTAGTTATAGTTAGTTTTGTTAGGGTGCAAGTTTTCTTTGGCAAAAATCAATTATTTGATATGTACATATGTGTTAGTGAAAATTAAATAATCTCAAATTTCTTGCAACTTTCTCCTAGCTTAGTTCAATAAATTTCTTTGAGTTAACTCATAGTTCCTTTCTTCAATGTTCTTCCTTGCTTGAATATGTGAAATATATATTATTTTTTTATATATTTTTTGAATTTATCATACATATATTGTAAACTTTTTCGCAAAGGATCTTTCATATTATTTTACCCCTTTGATTATATCCTTCGCTCTTTATTTTTTGATTTTACTTTTTAACCTCTTCCAAGAACTAAATTTTCATGCATGATACATCATACACCTTAAATTTGATTCTATTAATATACAACAAGAAATCCAACTATTATTTGTTCTTTATATTCTATGATTGTTTGTGTTTGAGTTGAGTGTGAATCATGAAGAAGCTTTGTTCATTTCCATCTAGTTATTAAACCTGTTTAGGTTGATGTTTGATTATTTACATTAGTTGTGCATCTTTTCATGTTAAGAAACTTGTGTTACATGATAAAACTAATATTTAGAACTTTGTGATTGGATGCATGGGTGTGCCAAAATATTTTGGAATCAACATGATACAACATCAATAGTGTGATAGAGTTGGGTAACACCCATTGACTAATATGTGAACAACTTTTTTTTTGCATCATCTTATTTGGTCTATGTATGTTCTTGAGTTATCACAAATTTCTATTAGCCAATAAAATTATAAATTATTCTTTCTTAAATGACTTTTTTTTTTATAAGAAGGGTTGAATCTAGCATATTCGACTCTTATATGATATGAATGAACGTTAAAGAAAAATTGAGTCTCATAGATTACTTGTTTGAGACTAGTCCAACAATAAGTGACAAAGCAATTAATAATTTCTTTCAATGGTTATTTTGGCACCATAAAATAAAATTTTGCTTAAGAAGTTGACATTTATTTTAAAATTCAAGTTTTATTTTATTTTAGTTGTCTCCATAATGACATTAGTTATTATCTCTAATGTTGTACTTTTTAATTGGTGAGATAATGATGGAGACAACATTTGGTTACATATTTTAGGATTATAATTCAAATGTTTAATGCACTTTTTTTCCAATAGTGGTCAATTATTGGATAGAGGAAAGAATATATGAGTTTACAATGTAAAGTTTAGACTTAGAAAGCTTGAAGGATAACATACATTCACCAAAAATCAAGTTCAATTATTTTTTTTACTTTTATCAAAAAAAGCTTTTGTTTTGTCTTATTATTATTCTTCATAATTTTTATATATTTACATGAAGGCGAACCTTGACAAAATATTCATGTTGCTTCCTTGTCACTTAGAGGTCATGTGCTTAAATCATCCAAAAATGATTTTTGATATGAATATGGTTGTTTACACTTATTGTTTTTGGACTTAACTAGGTGACAACCTTGTACTCTTGGTCTTACTTGTTTTTATTATTCTTAGTGGTTTAAATTTAAGTATATAGTTATGATACATTTTAGGATTCTCAAGTTTGATCCATGTATTTAAATGAGTTCAATTTGAAGCTCAAGTTGGGTAGATTAAAAATTTTAAAACAAAGATTTTGAAAATCTCGTGCTATATATAAAAAAGAGTAAAAAGAATTATGAAAATGTAAGCATTTATGTAGTTTTAAAAATGTCCACTCTTTCTATTTCTTTTCACTAATAATTACAAAAATATCATTATTTTTACTTTTTTTAGATTTAAAAGATTTATACAAAAAGGATGAAAATAAAATATATTTTTTTCATTTCTTTTACAAATCTTAAAAAATAAAAACAACAAGTGAACAATATGACATTTGTATTTGTTAGTAAAAACAAAATATAGACTAAATTTTTTTTATCAAACTAAACAACACTTAACTCCATAAATTAAAGAGAAGTTTTTAATTTCTTTCATTACTTTAATATTTATTCAAATAACTACTTGTATAGTTTTGTGTATTATTTATTTCCTTTAGATTATGTTTAGTGCATAGATAGAATGAAATGGATTGTTCTGTTCTACTCTATTCTCCTTGGTTTTACCTTTTTGGTAAAATTAATTTTTAACTTTTTTTACTTTATGTCAAACTTTTTTCTATTTTTAAAATGCACTGAATATAGAACAAAGTCCTTGTGCTACTTTTTGTTATTTTGTCTTGTTCTAATCCAACTACCAAACATTTTTTTAGGGTGTTTTAAGATGTAATCTAAGCGATGAGGTTCTAAAATATCCTTGTTTATTTTGTGGTGTTCAGAGGCTATTTTTTTTTTACTAATGGATGATACCTCAATCTATGGCTAAAATGCAAGGATAAGAAAACTTATATATATTGTATTAGTTTTACTAACCATTGTCTCAAGAAATTTAAAGTGGAACTTTTTATTGAAAAATGATAGGATAACTTCTATCAAGGAAGAGAAGTTATTTATTGATGAAAAAATTAAATACAATTATAGAAAATTCAAAAGATCTTGTAACCAAGTTCCTTGCCCCTCCAACATGTTCTCTCTCCTTTAGCTAACTAGTCATAGACCTCTCCTTATCAACTTACTCTTCTCTGCTTACAAGGATAGACTTGCAACGCTTTGGACCCAATTTGAAGGACCCAATTTGAAGAGTCTAATTGCCTTAGGATCATTAAGCCTATTTTCATCATCTCCTATATTCGATGCTTCCTCAAAGATGAGATATACAAATTGGTCTCTCATGCTCTCTTCCTTCCATGTTGTTTCTTCTACTAGTTTAGACATTCAAAGCATCAACCATACGCTAATTTTTTTTTAATTTTTTTGTATAGCTTTATATAAATGATACACATAACCAATTAATTGGTTAATAATAAAGAATGTCATATAATATATTTATTTTAGTTAAAAATTTAAATTTATTCAATTATAGATAAATTTATATCTATTAACTTATTTAAGAATAAGTTACTTACATATTTAGAACATTCTATTAATATTATAAAATAAAATTATAAATAAATTTATAAAGTAGGTCAAATTTTAAAATGATAGATTATTTTTTTAAAAGTGAGTTATATAAAATAAACAAGTTATATTTTTTTATACTGAAAAAAGATGAAATTAAAATTTAAAATTCTCGTATCAAATTAATATAATCTTAATTTATTCACCATTAAACTAATTTTAATAATTTAAACAATTTAGATTTAATGCCAACTATAGAACTTGATATTTTCACAATGAATAAATTGTACTTTAAATTTTTTTATTGATACTTTGATATTGTATTAGTTGTTATTAATATATGTTTTTAAAATAACTCTTAATAAAAATATTATAATTTTATATTAATGGTAAATTATTTTATATCAATAATTAATTTTATTAATATAAAATATTTATATATTAATATATTATTTATTAGTATAAATTTTAAAATCTATATGAATTATTTATTAAATAAATTTTATATTAAAAATATAATTTTTGTTAAATAAAATTTTTACCAATAAAAATTATTTTAATATTTAATAATTTTTTAATATTTTATTAATTTTATTTTTTTAATGATCTAATATTTATATTTAAAATTAGTATCATCTATCTATTTATACTTTTAATTTAATGGTTAGTAATTTATTTTAAAAAAATAGATCCAAACAATTTATGTTTATATAAATAGATATATATTATTATATGTATGTGTGATAATTTTTTAAAAATAAATTTAATAAAATTAACATAATATTTCAATAAGACAGACAAATGTTTTTTTAATTTAAAAACTTATTTTAATTAATATATTTTTTTACATATTTATATGAAATTCATAGTTTCATATTCACATAATTTAAAATTTATATAAAGGTAGCATAACCGGGGGCGGGGAGAAAAAACTGTAATAATGCAGTGATTATTATTATTATTTATTTATTTATCGTGAAAGGTGGCATGATTAAGATGTGTGGTGGTGATAATTGGGGAGGAATGAAATGGATGGAAATGATGGCGATGCAGTGTCGTCCCAGGGAGAATGTGGGCCTACCATGGTAAAGTTCTCGGTACCTGGCTTAAGTTGGCTTGCCATGTGATACCCGTTAACAACAAGCAGGTCTTTATTTGTAAAAGAAATATTAACTATGCCTTTTTAACATATTTTTAATAATTGATTGATTTTTTAAATTAAATAAATTCAAAAAATGTTAATATATGAGTTACTTTTTAAAATTGATTAATAACTAAAAACATGTTAAAATATATTACTAATGTTTTGATTTATTTTATGCTAAAAAATTAATTTTCACATTTTTAATAAAACAGTGTTAATCAAATATATATTAATTTATACATATATTTAATAAATTTTATTATTTTATAATATATTATTTTACTTCATTTTAAATTAAATAAACATTAAAAAAGTAGACTTATACCCAACAATAAGTATTTACACGAAAAATATAAGTACAATATTTTTGTAAATGTTAAGCATCAGTTAAAAAGAATATATTTACAATATTATTAAAAATATATTTTATAATTTTTAATAAATTTTAACACAATTTTTAATGAAAATGTTACTGATTAATAATTTTTTAATACATATTTATTTATGCAAAAGTATAATTTTAGAATTTTTAAAATAAAATTAAACATCTTATTGCAGAATAGTCACTCTAAATTAATTGAATAATTTATAAACAAATTATTTATCATTTTTTACAAAATCTTATGGATCATCGTATCAAACGGAGGAAATATTTTTAAAAAAATTAATATTATATATTTAAGAAACGAGTAAAATAATAAAAATAGAAAGAAATAATAAAATGAAAAGAAAAAAAAAATAAAAAACAATGAGGTGGATCAAAGAAAAAAAATTCTCAATGTTTTTATAATGAGAAGATAAAAAATTAAAGATAGAAAGATATAAAAAAATTAGTATTATACATTTAAGGAACGAGTAGAATAAAAAAAAAAAACATAACAGATAAATCAAGGACCAGATAGAGAGATAAAAAAAAAAAGAAGGTAAAGAGTGAAATTAAAGAAAAGAATAAATGTTTTACGGGTAAAAAATGAGTTTCAACTTTCAAGCATAATTACCCTTTTCATTTATAATTTTTACCGGTCCCTAATAATAATAAATCCTGCTTTCATTGATTCACGTTCAGATCTGAAGGATGGTTGCAATGCTTTGATCTCGTCGGAAAACGAAAGGGAAAACGAAAAATCGAGTAATTCCATTTTGATGATGGTGATGGTGATGCGCATTCCGTGAACCTTGTCGTGTCTTTGATTCAATGGCGTCCTCCAGCACCGGCAAGAAGATCCAAGCTGATGCCACTGACGACGAACTCACCGAACAAGAACAACAAGAAGAAGAAGAAGACGAAGAAAGGGTATGTTTTCATCGCACATAAATTCCGAATCAAAATTGCTTTTGGTTCTACAATTTATGACGGATTTGACACGTGCTAATTTTTTTCTTGTCGATGCAGCTCGAGCACTTCGATGATTTCACTCTTGCTTCTTCGTGGGAACGGTGTGTCGCTGTATCCCTAATTTACATTGTTGCGTGTCTTTTTGTATGCTTAGAAAGAAGATGTAATTTGTTTAATTTTAATTTAATTTAATTATGGTTTATAATCGTGTGTTTATATACAGGTTTATTTCTAAAATAGAGGCAGTTTGTCGGCTTTGGATGTCTGATGGGCCAAATAATTTATTGGTAAGCGTTTGGAAATTACAAAATTTGGCATAACTGGAATGCTGCGGGTGTCAAATGAAAGTGTACATGCTTGTTTGTGATATGGTTCCTTCAATTACGTTTTTGGCATAGTGTTTAGAAATGACTTGGTATTGGTTGAGGGGTTTGCGTTGCGTCTGTTGTTTTCAAAGTTTCATTTTTCTCTGTTGAAATATGAAGATTTTATGCCATTTTCATTTTGGACTAGATTGAACTTTTTTTTTGGCTCTAGGAAAAAGGTGCAGTTCTCTTGGAGGACTCCAGTAATTTGTACAAGATGAAATCTGAAATGAAGTATGCCTTGAAAAGTTACTGCATGGAGTACTATTTCGAGACCAACCCTGATGGTAATTTTTTTTTTGGGCTTGGATGGACAATGTTTAGTAAGTTGAGGTTTAGGCTCGGCAAATTGTTTTTAATACATCTTTGTTTCTAATTAATGCAGGACAACATGCGGACTGGAATTTTAATTTGCATGATCTGCAGTTATGTTTTGGCGTAAAGGAGTTTTTGGTATGGTTTAATGTTGTGTCTTGCCTGTCACTGGAATTTCAATGGTTTCACTAAGGATAAATAAACACTAATTGTCATGTATATCACTAGGTGATTGCTCCTCAGAGTGCAAGTGGTGTGGTTCTTGATGCTCCAGAAGCTAGCAAGCTCTTGAGTGCTATTGCAATTGCTTTGTCTAATTGTTCATGGTGACTATTGTTCCTTGTTCTATAACACTTAGTTGAGAAAATTTAGAATAACTTACATGCATTGGCATATTTATATCACACTTTTATGTCTGATTGTAAATGGTGCAACTATTTGTGGATTGTTTCACATTAATATTAGGGTTTATGTCTTGTCTTGTGTTTTTAGTCGATAAACTGCTTGTGGGCTTAAAATGTTATGCAATAAATAAAGAGACTGTTGAAACATCCAGTTTAGTTAAGTTTAGGTAACTAAATTGGAGATGTACTTTCTCATAACATTGGCTTCGTAGTTTATGGCCAGCATTTGTTCCGGTTCATGATCCTTCTCGGAAAGCTTATATTGGAATTCAGAGCATGGGTACTGTATTTACTAGAAGGTTTGAAGCAGATCGAATTGGTAGTCAGGTTCCAATAAAACTTATGCATTTGGAGGGGCTGTACGAGTTATTTGTATCTAAGTTTGTGAGTTTCTGTCCCAAGTTGTTTAATTTAATATCTATTTGATTTTCTGTTGTTGGAATACATCCATTTTTAATTTTGTGTGCCCCTTTTGCCTTTTGCTTCTATACTTTCTCTCATCTCTGGAACTGAAGCCGGATGTATTTGGTGCTCTGGTACTAGTGGCTCACCATTTAGTCTAACCTCTTCCCCTAGGGAGGAGGGGTATCTTGAGTTGAAATAAATAAATGGATATGTGAAATCATTCAGTAACAGGGATAATGCAGTGGACAAAATTTTGGAGTTATACCACAGTGCTTTTAATGTTGTTCTCCAATCAAAATTTGAGTTTTATTTCGGTACTTGCCATTAAAGGTTGGCATGAATTATCTGGATGGAACTCCAATTTTAATTAGACAATAATACTAAAAATACCCTTACTTCTATAGTACCTCATCCATTGTTCTAATGCAACAATCTGCTAAATTGATGTATTTTACATCAATTGGTGTTTTTGATGTTGTCTTTTGATCAAAATTAGTTTTAATTTGATAACTAATGCATAATCGCTCAGCATGGATTACTTGGAAAAACAATACCAAAAGTACTACATATATTTTTCTAATGCAACAAATTTCTAAATTGATGTTTTTACATTAGATTGTGCCTAATGGCATCGTGTGATCCATGTAGTTGACCTCACCTAGTGTGACAAGACTTATGTTGTTGTTTGTTTGATTGCTGTTGATGTTTTTCACATTAACATTTGCATGAAAGAATTGATGTTGCTTGGACACTTTGTGTACACAACAGCATCTTCCCCATAATTTATGTTATAACTAGCATTTCTATGTAAAATTTTGACTTCATGTCTGCACTGCACTGTCCTTTAAACTCTTGCCTGTAACAAATAATTCACATTTGATACTGAAGGCCTACTCCACATTGGATCTGTCTGTTCACAATTTCAAAGTCCGAGTTGCAATGAAGCTAACATTCAGAACGCTTCCCTATGATGATGACTATATGAAAGATGCCAAAATTTCCAAATCTGAAGAAAATCTTACTGGTGAAACATCCAATGGGACACAGTGGGATGATGATTGTTCTTGGAGTGAGTGGTATTCAGCAGAAGATCCCGTTAAAGGTAAATTCTAGGATGTAGGGACTTGTAGGTAGAACTAGCTTTAGGTTCATACCTGGATGCTTTTGTTAGATGATTTTAAGGCTGACACATCTTTAAATCTGTCCATATAAACTGTATTGATGCAGGCATGTTGAATCCTGGTTCAGATGCATTACAATTTACAAATAATGGAAAATTGGGGATCATTTGCTAGCATGACCAAAGAATTTTAGATGCATAAAAGTGCTTTTAGCTCTTGTCAACAGAATAACCATCTTTTCACATGCAAAAGCACATGTAATCTGATAGTTATAAATTTTTTATCATTGTCATTAGTTAGAATTTATGATACAAATATTAACTTTTTACAGGGTAAGGGTAGAATACAAATTATCTCGAGACCATTTTCATGTTTTGTACATAAAGTCCATATTGTAGCACATTACCACCATCAGCTTAGGTTAACCATGAAACTATGAAGTGAGTATTAAATTCATTGGTTTGTTGGCCATGTGTCAAGTAATATTGTCTTTTCTTTTGTTTTCTCCCTGAAAAAAACACAGTGACGTGGCTAAGTTCATATAATTGATAATGTGTTTCATTATATTGCACATAAGCAAAATAAGGGCTTACTAACATAGCAGCATCTATCATGAAACATAGGTATGAAATAAAACAAAGCCACACGCTACACTGTCTCTATGATAATATAAATAAGACTGCAGGTATACAGTGAATTGTGATACTTACACTTCCATGAAAAGGGCTTCTGTAGATATTGATTCTTCCCTATACGAAGACTTAACATTTTTGGGACTTAAATTTAGCTTCAGCAACTGGGATAATTCTGAGATATATGTTGTCTCTCAATTTTATGCTTCCTAAAATTCCCTGCATAACAAATAAATGAACTGTGAGTGTGCAAACGGCAAATCACTTTGATTGGAGGGGATGATGCTACAGGAGGAGTAAAGCATTCAAATAGTTAGACAGATAATTTGTATTTTAGGCCTGCAGGATCATTTGTCTGGGAGGTAAACAGCAGACAGAATACATCAATATACTTCTATCTTATCTTTACCGCTGAAAAATTAAATATCTACTACCATTTGATAACAATTTTATAGAGAACTGACAGTAGGGTGGCAACATTTGTTCTTCATATTTTTTAATTTTTTACTTTAGGGGTAAATTACATTCTCCTCTCCTGATAAATGTTTAAATTACATTGTGGTCCACTCTATTTTAAAAGATCATACTTTTCTTGAGAGATTAATATATGGTTCGCTTTAGTCCATTTTATTGTGAATAAGTTTCTTAGGGTCTATTTTTTTTCTCCATTTGACTCTTATTGTCGTTAACCATTAATTTTGACCTTCCATGGTCAAATTTTGAAACTTAAGAAGATGAAATGAAAATTTTGTATACAGTTCAAAAAGCAAAAGTAATGGATGTATAAAACATCATTTCATTTTAAAATTGATGATAGGGTGTTAAAACTTAGCTGTCAGTGACTTAGAAAGTTGCATAGAAATGAAAAATATCCTTAGGAGGCTCATTCTTAGTTACTCACCAACATTAAGTGGTTCATTTACATTAAACTGAACAAAAGTGTAACATTTCATCTTTTAGGGGAGGAGAGTGTATTTTTTAAAATTAGAGGAGAGAGTATTATAATTTAAGCCTTTCTCACCTCATGAATTAATTTTTGGGATTGAGTTAGATTCACTCAAAATTTAAGATGATACCGGAGCTTATTGTAGATCTGATATTAGGCTACTCAATTGTCTAAAATTGAACTTGGCCTTGCAGGTTTCTAGTACAATCAACCCAGCACCATACATTTCCTAGTGCAATTTACATGACCATACAACTTCATAGTGCAACTACTTGAACTTTGCCAATGCAATGTAAATAAAAAAAATTAAATCCTACAATCTCCATGCATCTTGGGTGTGAGGGCTTTGTGTTGAGATCCTACATCCACTACGTATATGACCAAAATAGAGCACATAAAGGTTTGGGATTGAGGAGCTAGTTTTTGGGATTGAGTTAGGCCTAGTTCAAATTTAAGAATGGGCATCTTCTAGAACAATGAAGATAGTGTCTAAGCCTTTCTTTCTTTTTCTCCTCCCTTCTGTATCTTTCCACAAACCATGCAATAGGCATATATCCTCTGTGATTAACCTCCTTAATGTAAAACTAAATTAGTTTTCTGATATTCAAGTCTCTTGTTTGAATCTACTCACAGATACTCTTTCCCATAGCTTCATAATGGCGTAGCTTATGAGCCACAATATTTGGAAAATAGAGGACAGTATATCTACTTTACTCATTTGGTCTAGCTCCCAAGGAAGAACTTTGCTCCAAATTCCTTTACCTTCATTTGTTCCTTTAAGAAGTTTGTTTGGGGACTATGAATATTTTTGGTTATTTTAGATTTTGTTTTTTAATTAATAAAAGCTCTCCACACTTGATTATTTTCTTGAAGCTCTGTGATGCCGATGCCAGTTCCATTTAATTTATGCATAAGACTGCATGCAGGTTTTGAACTGATTGCAATATGGTCAGAGAAGATGGTTGAAAGTTCTATGGAAATGGCTGAATTGGAAAATGCTTCACCTCATGAAGCTGAGAAGTGGTTGATCTCTCTAAGGTTTTACTCCAACTTTTAAGTTTTTATCTGTATAATGAAAACCAAAATTCCATGGCAAGTAGTTGCTTCTTATGTTAGTAATGATTATCTACTGCTCAAAGTATATAATAAATAATAATCAGGTTCAATATGTGGTTCATATCACTGGTCAGTTTGCAACTACCTAGAATTTTCACTTTCTTCAGTTACAAACGGAATGTTTATAAGCATTCCTTAAGGGTCGTTGTATAATTTCTTGGTTTAACAAAAGCACCAAGATTTATATTTTTCTTAATGTAGTGCCATGGTGGCAATAACATATTAGTTTGTTATGTCTTATGTACTATTACTACTAAAGCTCATAATCAAAGTTTGAGTTATGCTTTTAAACAATCTATGAAAGTCAGTTTGTTATGTGATACTATTTTTCTACATATAGACTTGAAGGTTACAGTGGGAACCAGATTGGATTTGCATCCCAGTTGCATCTTCTGATTGATGCATTGCAAATGTCATTTGAGGCGCAATTTATAGAAGATTTTGTCTCAGGTTCGAATTTGTTTTGGTGCCGCCTATGGTAGTTCAATTATTCAAGCAGTCTTTATGTTTCATTGTAGTAATGATTTTTGGTATTCGGTTCAATATTTTCCCATCTTCTGGCCTGTTGCAGTTGAAAATCCAGGTTCTGATAATTTAAAATCCTCAATGGTTATACCTTCACCAACAGTTAGAGACCGTGTTCTGAAAGAACTGTTCATTGATGGTACATAGCTCTTCTCCCTCCTTTGTTTGGCTTCTATTTTGGTGTATACTCAGGTTACTTGCGCTGTTGTTAGTTTATTAATTGTTAAAATATTCCTCATTGATAAGCTTGTTTATAAAAAACCATTCGATTCATGATTTGAGTCATATGATCAATACAGTTCTCTCACCCCAAAGTACAAATCAAAGGGTGAATCGTTGTATGGCTGGAATCATCATCTGGATTGCCAAAATCCTGCGATTCATGCTGAAAATCATGATTCTGTTGCTGAAGGTGATTAAAAAATGCTGCTTGGTTGTTTTAAAGTAAAAAGGCCCAAGTAGAAACTGCTGTAGTTCTATTTGTCTTTTTTGAATCACCATATTTACCACAACACCATGTGATTTACTAGTTAGGTGTTATGTCTTTTTTTTTTCTTTTGAATTGGAGGGCAACCAAATACATGAAGTTTCACATCTTTCTTTAGGTTACCACTAGAACTAGCAAATTATCCCGGCATTGTATGGTTGATTTTAAATTTCAATAAAATTTATAAATAATTTTTTTTCCAAGAATGGTAAATATTTCTATTAAAATAAAAGCACATTATTTTTTGTTGATATGATATATCGAAATTTGTAAATAACATTTAAATTAAGATTACAATAATCTTAAATTTAATTTAGCTACAAATATATCTTTAATTTGATATAGTGTATGAAACTTTGAAATTTAAATCAAATAAAATTAAGAAATAGTATTTGAAAAGAATAAAAAATAAATTAAATATTCAATATATGAGAACCATGCAACTTAATGAGGATTCAGAGATGTTGATAAAATTTTTAAAAATACTCTTATTCAAGATTGAAGGTTTAGAGTTATAATATAGGTGTAGATAGTATATTTAGTTTGCTAAGAAATAGTAATCTGATCCAACCATAAAAATTTGATTAGAAAATTTGGATCTAATAAAAAAATTTGATTGTTATATTCAAAATATGATTTTGAATAAGAAATAAAATCTTTTATTTATTTATTAATCTATTTATAATATTTACAACAATAATTTGACTTTGGCTAAAAATAGAATTATTTTATTTATTTATCATAATAGATATTAAGAATTTTTTTATTGAATTGTTGAATATATAATTCATTTTCATTATGTTTTTGAATCTTATGATTCATAATTTGAATTGTGATTCTATAATTTTGGGGTTGGATTGAGTTTGATCCATTTCTAATATAGGACCAAAGCTTATTTTGTCATGATGTTGAGTCACCTATAGATGTCTATTCTTGTGAACTTTATATTTTAAATGTCTAGTTTTAGGCGGTGGAGATGTTTGTTAAGATGTCTCACATTAATTAAGAATGTGGCCATAATCTTCCTTAAAACACTTGGTCAATTCTTTTTCCTAGAGCTAACCTTTTGTGGTTGGGTTAAGGCTGATCCATTGCTAGTATTAACCATTAGATTCTGCATTTACATCGAATCCATGGTCAATAAATCTGCTAATAGTGCCATCCAATCTATGGTCTCCAGTGTATTGTTATTTGTATTTTCCATTTTGAAACAAATTATTCTGGGACCAGGGAAAATTGCTTGAAGATTACTATCAATTGAAAGAATATTTGACATTTGCATAGATACACATGATTCATTGGGTGATTGGTTGTTTCTTTCAAGTAAAAGGATGCCAAAGTAATTTAAGTGGTGGGTAGAACAATGCCGAGTACTAGAAACAATTTAGGAAAATTTGCTCTCGTCCCACATGCAAATGATTATAATTTATAAATTGCGGAACATTTCCATCCTTTTAAATACCTTTATTTTTCCTTATTCTTTCTAATTTATCACTTCTAAAACTTAAGGTCTTTTTTATACCACAGTAAATGATTTCAAAGATCAAGTATCCTTGGGGTTCCTAGCACGGGATCCTAGTTATTTGCTTGTTAAAATTTGATGTTTGATACTTAACATTATTTTGCTATAATCAGCATGGCAATGTCTGCAGGTGTACAATTCTCAGATTTTGCTGATGGTGGACATAAGACTTCTCGAGCCATAAAAGGCGCACCTCTTGGATCTCTCTTTGCACAATTTTGTTTACATTCACTTTGGTTTGGCAACTGCAATATACGAGGTATATAGCAAAAGTATTATGGTTTGTTTGTTGTATAACCTAAACCTAATAAAGAGCAGCAACAAATTGATCACTTCTGAGGAATTGATTTTCTGAGATACGTCATTTGTACCTTATATTTTTGATTTGTATCACTTGATTTTGGTCTATCAGCTATTGCTGTGCTATGGATAGAGTTTGTTCGAGAGGTTAGGTGGTGTTGGGAAGAGTCACAGCTATTGCCGAGGATGCCAGCTAATGGAACAATTGACCTTTCCACTTGCTTGATCAACCAGAAACTTCAGATGGTAATTTATTTTTATTTTAAAGGATCTTTGCTGAAATCTATTCATTGGTGCTTGTTTGCGTTCATTAAACATCTACTTTTTGCTTTCTAGAATATACTTAACTCCCCTTTTCACTGGAAAATAATAAATTCTTAACTCACTGTTTCTTTCAATTCAGAATGAATTTTTTGTTATTTTCATTAGTCAGTGTGTTGGCTACTTGGCTACAGAAATATAATTGTTGATAATTTTGATATGCACTTTGTCCACCTTAAGTGCACACTGGGCTTTTGGCCGAATTAAATTCCTGATTCTACCCCTGTATAATTTATTATAAGAAAACTAGAAATGTTTCTGTGAGCTTGGGTGTTTGGGTCTTTCTATGTTGTGAAGTACATGGTGATAAAATTGATTCAGTGTTCTGCTTTTGTCATTCAGCTTGCAATATGCATTGAGAAGAAGTGTCAGCTAAATGAAGATTATCAAGATTGTATTGGAAGTATGGATCATATAGACTCAATGTCTGAGGTCACAAACCATTTTTTCCTCTCGGTTTTGGTTGATTATTGCATTACTAACGTTTATTTATTTTATAGTATGCTTTGCATTGTTAGTGTTAATTGGTCTAATTGAACTGCAGGAAGAAAGCGTAGTTGGGGATGGCTCGTCCAGTGTACAGGCACCTAATGAGGATTTTTCTGGGGAAGTTGACAGGTGATCTTAGCAAGTGAGAGCCTGCTCGGTTGTTATAGTCTGCATCTATCTTACTACTTATTAGATAACAATTCACTCTCATATGGCCATTTTTTCCATTTTTATGCCACCAGTTCTGGTCTTAGATAAGTTGTAAAAGTTTCTCTACATGCATTCCATATTTATTTTTTTATTTATAGGTAAATAGAGTGTACTGGTTATATAAGGGGAATGCTTTGTTCGTTTTCTTCTTTGCTTTTAGTGGTTTATTTCTTGGGCTGAATTTTAATAGGAGGATAGAAAGGGGTTTAGTTTCAATTTATTGTGTATATGACAATGTTCTCTGGTCTTTTCAGATGATAGGCAAAAAGTGGATAGCTATAACTAATGTAGATCATTATGCACTTTCTTTTTTGCTGGCATAGATAGTTGAGAAATTCATTGAACTTGATGTGCCCCTTCCAAAAGGAGGGAGGATCTCTGTGGCTTATATAGAAAGCCAGTGATTTAGAAACTGTCTTCATTTTATCCAGTGGCACGTTGTATAATCTGTGCTTGTTTAGGACTCCATTTGGTGTAGGGTGATTGATTACAGATAATTCAGTAACTTCCTTTTGTTTTGATTTTTATTGTGGTAATGAAACTCATTTACCCTGTGCCTGAATGGAGAGTTTTAGAATTTCAGAGATTGCTAAATAAAAAATGAGTGATCATTAAAAAAGAGCAAGAGTTATGAAAATAGTTTAAAAAGAACCTAACATAATAGAGGAATTTAGATTTCTCTTTAAATAGGTGTCATTTGAAATTCTTTTTATTTGACATAAAAACTACTCAATTAAAATTCTGCAATATTTTTAAAACTCTTTTGCTTAACTTCCAAATACATATAATCTACTAATTTAAAATTACTCTATTCAAATACAAGGTTAGTTAGTTCAAACTTAATTTTGTTTGCCTAAAGTGCTATTTTGGTTTTGGAGCTTTGTTGTCCAATTCTATTGTTCTAGTAGTCTATTGTGTCAGGCTTAGGGTTAAGGTTTGGTAATAGCATTTTTCTGCTGACGTCTCACTGCCTTACTCCCTTTTGCAAAAATATATTGATCAAGAATTATAACCATCAACAACACTATGAATGGAACTCAACATAAATTTGAATGCTGCAAACTGCACTAACAATCCATTGGCTTCTCTCTCTGTTTTCAGTTATATGATTTATCTCCAGTTTCCATCGAGGAAAACAGTTGGTGGTGATTCTATTATTCCCTATGTCTGAGGATTTATACCTGGGGAAACTCCTGCCTACGGCCTTTCCTCTTTTAGTCATCTCTCAGTTATGCTTAACAATATCCCATTTTATTTATTTTACCTAGTAAATCTAATATTTCTTAAAAAATACTTTTTACAGCAACCTCAAATCGACACTTGTGAAACTTCTGATTCTGAATATAATATCACTTCTTAGCTCCCTTATTGTTCACCTTTTTACAAAATTGGACCTGGCAGACTTTAGATATGTACCTGAAACATTAGGCTTTGGGGCTTGGGTACACATAAGTATGTTACAGGCATGCACACTATGAGGCATTGTCTCTTAACCGGCCTTTAATGTCCTATGCTAAATTTGATACCAAAAATCATTGTCCTTTTAGACTTACTGTTGCGCTTTTGATGTCATGTACCTTTTGTATGTCAAATGTTTGCTATTAAGAATTATAATGTAATGGATCTGCACTTCAAGTAAAAACAATGTACTATAATATGCTTGGAAATGGTTCAAGTATTTTCAAGCACTAATGGTGTGATTGGTGTCTGTGTTAATGCTGTATGTTTCCAACTACTAATGGTTTACACTGTTTTGGAAAAAAAATCCACTGTTAGCAGAAAGCCTGAAGATGTGCACCAGTTGAATGAAAAAAAATCTTCAGATGTGACGAGGAGAGGTTCAGCTGGAATTGTTGATTCTATGATGCTTCTCAAGTCATATCAAAACATGCATGCCCCATATACCCAGGTTGTTCCTGCATCCAGGCACCATTTGGCATTGCCATTTTGCATCAGTACTTCATTTTTTGAAGAATATATTGCCCTTTAATCTTGTTTGCTATGCTACAGGAAGCACCACTTATGACAGAAGACATGCATGAGGAGCGGCTTAAGGCTGTTGAAGCCTTTGGTGATTCATTTGTAAGCTCAAACTCATGCAGTGCATATAAATAACAATCATTGACTATAAAAACTTAGAGCCTTGGATTACATAGAGACCTCTTACATTTCACATAGGGGGGAAATGACTGAAACAAGATTCATGGAACAATTGATTGGGGTTATATGTGAGGATTTGAATGATGTTTCAGTGGTATGGAATAGATTCTGCAATATATCCTCGTCAATGAATTGAGCCAGTAGTTTTAAAAGTTTATAAGTCATCAAAATATTTGGCGAAAATTTAATAAAACTTGAAGGATTTTCTAGGATGTGAGATTAGGGTTTGAAAAGGAGAAAATTTGAGATTTCTTTTTTGGGTGAAATTTGATGTTTTAGGTTGTGAGTTTCAAGTAGCAATTTAATCTATTCGGTTTGTGAAGATTTTAAGTAGAAAATGTCATATACTTGTTCAAATCGATACTTTTTGTGGTTGATTTTGTATTTTAACTTTTGGTAGATAGCATGACAGGTTACCGTGGATTAAAATTGTCCCTTATTCTCTGACATGAGAAGTGGATAAATTCTTTGGATAGTTAAATTCTAGGTCATAAGGTTGATAGAGTAAATTAAGAAACTTAACTATGGAATTTCTTATACAAAATTATAAATACTATTATTTTTGTATTAGGTCCCTTTAACATAAAGCGGAATATCAATACCGTACATTGAGTCGGCTCATGAAGTCAATGATTGTATAAGGTCTTCGGGAAACAAAGCGCATGAAATTATAAGTGTGAATTACAGAAACAATGTTGTGAGATGGGATGTCTGGTTTAGATTATGTATGATTTTTTTCCCATTTCCAAAAGCTCTCTCAGAAAGATATACAAATGCACATTAAATATTCATCTCCTTCCTTGAACATTTTTAAGCTCCATTCTCATTTAATTAATTCATTTCTGCTTGCAAATATAGCACTCCAAAAACGACACAGCAGGATTGATACTTGTTCCATTTCATATATGGCATTGTTACTTAGCAATGCCTTTTTGTTCCTTTTTTGTCAGGATTTTTCTGCTCAGCTGGAAAGGGATATCTTAACTTCAGGTAATAACATATGCGATTCGAAATAGTACTGGATAGTAAAAATTGTTCTCAATTTTCTTTTTGTTTTCTGTAACTGTGTTTGAATGGAGGATTTTCACATTTCAAAGAATTTAAAATACATGAAATTTGAATTACTTCAAATTGATTTTTTTTATTTACATAATATTTTATTTGGATAAAATAATTTAAATTTTTTTGTATTTAAATATTTTTATTTGGATGGAGTAATTTAAACTTTTGGTATTAAAATGCTTAATAATTTTAAATTTTTATAGTTGGTGTAACATTTCATACACGCACACCATTAATTAAATGGAATGATGTTTTCATCAATCTAAATTTTCAGTCACGAGTAAGTGTTATGTTCACCATATCTTACCCACCAAATATTAGAAAACTTAGACTTTCTACAACTGTTTCTTTTTTCAACAGTACACTGCTAATTTTTGAAAGATAAACTCGGAAACAATAAATTTTATAGGCATGATGTGCATAATGAAACTTTTAATCCAAAGTGATTTTTTTTTTATAGGGAGAGTTCTAGAAAAAACTTGTTGAATAGTGACATTAAATTTGTTTTTTGCTAGTGTCAGTCTATTCTGATCCACATGGAATATATACATAATGAACTTTTTTTTTCTGCTTCATTGTTAAAATAGTACAAGATTCTTCATTACAATAATATAAAATTTGACAGACCAATAATGACTTTGTTGCTACTAGATATGTCAGCATTCAAGGCAGCGAACCCAGATGCTGTTTTTGAAGATTTTATTCGGTGGCATTCACCTGGAGATTGGGAAGAGGGTGATGACCCTGAGGGAAGTGGATCATCATCATCCAGTGCTCGTGACATTAAGAAGTCAAAAGATACTTGGCCTCCACGTGGCCAACTTTCTAAGAGAATGTCTGAGCATGGAAATTTATGGAGAAAGCTTTGGAATAGTGCACCTGCACTTTCTGCTTCTGAACAAAAGCCTCTTCTTGATCCAAATAGAGAAGGAGAAAAAGTAAGTTTCTTTTCTTCTAGAAATTTAAATTTGTTTTGTTTTTGCTTTTGTTAAACAGATTGTTTGGCCTCTGGGAAATTTATACTACAATAGCATTATTTTTGTTTTGTGGTTTCTCATGCTGACTGGACTGGTGAACCATTTAAACTTGGAGGCCTTTTCTTCACCTATCATTCTAGACGGATCTTAGAGGTGGATCTTAATGATAATATGAGGTCTTACTCAATGAATCTTACAAATTTTATCTTGAATTAGCTGTAATCATTTTCACTTTCTTGGTGATGTGAATTTGACCTGTTTTTCTTATAACAAGTAGACTGGTTTTAAATGGGACTAAATTTGTGCAAATGAAGAAAGTCAAATTAAATTTGACTATAAATTTATGAAGCAGATCTATATCCTATGTATTCCGGGTGAAGCAATGTTTTATATGGGGGAAAAGTATAGTAGATTTTAAATGGCCATTTTGATCATTAAGATAAATTGATGACTAAATATGATGATCCACCGAGGTACGATTAAGATTAAGCTTGAAATTTAAGTCCATTTGACGAAGTGATCTAACTCCTAAAAGCCAGGAAGAGGAGTGCCTCAACTTTGAGTAGGAGTTCCATGCTTGAGACCCATTTGGGGGTCATGCTCCTGAGTCCTGTGCCATTTCTGTCAGTGGGATTGAGCAGCCATCAACATCAGAAGGACAATCTGATCTCTAATGCCACTTTAATGTAGAGAGCCCACACCCGACAGCCAAGCTATTAGGAAAGCCAAGAATGGCTGTCCACTTGAAATGGATGTGGGACTCATCTTCTTGTATTAACAAATTGATTTACCACTATAAACATTGGTAGAAATAGATGAGCATAAAAAATTATAACAGCTGAAAGAGGGCTGGTTTCTGGTTAGCTACCAGAAATTTTTGTCATTAGAAACTAAATATTCCTTGAAAAAATTGTCTAATCCAAGCTGTCCCATAACTTGTAGAAAAACAAACCAAAGGATGATGATAGAACTCAAGAATAATTGTTAAAGGAAACTGAATAATAGGATAGTATTTAGCTGAATATCAGTGAAGAAAGAAAAATGAATACACCAGTGAAGGAAAAAAGAGAAATGGACAGTTAATGAATGTCTTCCCTCACCCAAGAGCCTAGCCCAAATTTCTGCCTGCCTACCCTTCATTCCATTTATGTATTTAACAATGATTCCCTCAACTAAATTATCAATCCCTAGGCCAACTTATTTTTTCTTACCTCTGCCAGCTCATCCCCCCCCCCCCCCCCCCCCATTCATAGCAGAATTATCCTCTAATTCTGCATTTTTCTCCTCATACACACCCTTGTGAGTGGTCGAACTCTATCATCATTCTCCTCCTGAACTTGCACCTTGTCCTCAAGGTGAAACTCAGGAAATTGCTCCTTTAATGTGGTGTCTAACTTCCAAGAATTCTCAAAATCAAGTAACATCTGCCACATAGTAAGTGACTCTACTTTCCCATCAGCATTGGTTCTTTTGGCAAGTACTATAGCTGGCTGTACTCTCAATTCTGATTCATTAGTTAAGAAAGGAGGTAATGGTTGACTGGTTGCTGTAGGGGAAATTGATTGCTTGAGCTGAGAGGCATGGAACACTGGATGGACCAAACAGCCCTTCCGAAAGCAATAACTTTTAAGCTACAAGATTGATTTTCTGTATGATTTCACAGGGCCCATAATATCGTGGACTCAGCTTTTGATTAACCTTCTTGGTCAATGTTTTCATCTTGTATGGTTGTATCTTCAAACAGACCAAGTCCCCTACTTGATATTCAACATTTCCCCTATTTTTGTTGGCCTGATTCCTCATTTTGTTCTAACCTTGAGCTAAATGTTCCTTCAATTCGTCTAGCATTAAATTGCATTCTGCTGGGAGTTTGTCCACTTCTTCTACTGCATAATGAGTTTCTCCTCTTCTAATCAACAATGGAGGTTCTCTCCCATAAAGTGCCTTGAATGGAGTCATATTGATTGAAATATTATAGTTTGTATTGAACTAAAACTCTGCCCAATGCAGCCACTTTGGCCACTGTTTTGGTTTGTTTTGTGAGACATCTCAAGTAAGTCTCTAAACATCTATTAACCACCTGTCTGTCCATCCTTTTGTGGGTGATAGGCTGAAGAAAATCAAAGCTTAGTCCTTGCAAGTTTGAACAACTCACTCCAGAAGGAGCTAAGGAACAACCTATCTCTATCTGATACTATGGTGGTAGGGCATCCATGAAGTCATACACATTTTTTTATGAAAAGCTCTACAATGTCCATGGCTGAAAATGGTGGGAAACTGCAATAAAATGGGCATACTTGGTAACTCTATCTACTACCACTATATTTGTATCCACATCACTAGTCTTTGGTATAGGCTAGGGTTGTGACAGATAAAGCTTGATATTTGTTTCTCTGATATGCTTCACAAGCTTGGATATAGTGTTGTATAGTTTTCTTCATGCCTTCCCAATACAGTAGTACAAATATCCTCTTGTAGGTTATGAAAAAACCTAAATGCCCTCCCATAGCTGAATCGTGAAATTCTTTTAGGATAAGAGGAATTCTTTGGAATCATCATTTTGTTTTTATATAACAGCCCGCCCTTCTTCAATTGGAAATTAGGGTGCACTTTCGGATGCTGCAACCGATCATGGATAATACCTTTGAGTTGGTTATCAGCTTGAAACTCCTTCTATGTCGTCCTACTCATTAAGCCAAATTGAAGAGATGGCTGAAAATTGCAATTTTCTTGATAGAGCATTTGCTGCATTGTTCTCCTTCCCTGGTTTGTACTTTATTTCAAAATCATACCCCAACAATTTTGAGATCCATTTCTTTTGTTCTTTCCCCATTACTTGCTGATTTGTAAGAAATCTTAAACTTTTCTGATCGGTGTGAATCACAAAGTGTCTCCCCAATAAATAATGCCTCCACTTTTGAACTGCCAATACTATGGCCATTAACTACCTTTCATAGACAGATTTGGATTGAGCTCTTTCTGAATGAATTTGGCTCATATAAGCTACAGGTCTCCTTTGTACATCAAGACTGCCCCAATTCCTTTTCCCGAAGCATCAGTTTCCACTATGAATTCTTTAGCAAAATTTAGTACAACTAGTGTAGATAATGTTGTTAAGGCCTGTTTGAGCTGCTCAAAGGCTTCTCCGGTTTCTCTTCCCCATTTAAAACTCTTTCTTTAGTTGCTGTGTAAGGGGCCATGCCATCTTTCCATAATTTTTAACAAAGTGCCTATAATACCTAGTTAAACCTAGGAACCGTCTCAAATACCTTATATCTAAAGGAGTGGGCCAAGACAACATATCCTTTACTTTGTTTGGGTCAGTAGCTACCCCTTGACCTGAAATCAAATTTGCAAGATATTCCTACTGCTTTTGGGCAAATGAATTTTTTTTTTATTTTTAAACAACTTATTTTCCTTTTGCAATGATAGTACAACCCGTAAATGTTCTCAATGATCTTGTTCAGAGTTGCTGTAGATGAGTATATCATCAAAAAATACCAAGACAAATTGACAAGGTAAGGTTTCAAGACCTTGTTCATAAGGGTCTGAAAAGTAGAGGGAACATTGGTTAGTCCAACTAGCATGACTAAGAATTCATAATGCCCCTCATGAGTTCTAAAGGCGGTCTTGTGAATGTCTTCCCTTCACATCCTTATTTGATAATATCCTGATTTGAGATCTAATTTAGAAAAAATCTCAACCTCCCCCAATTTATCTAACAATTCATCAATCACGGGTATAAGAAATTTATTAGGAACTGTGAGCTTATTCAATGCTTTATAATCAACACAAAATCTTCATCCACTATCTTTTTTTTAACTAGTAATACAGGGTTACTGGGTCTAATAACATCAACATGCAACATCTCATCAACAATTTTTTTTATCTCATTTTTTTGATAATGAGGATACCTGTACGGATGAATGTTGGATATTTGAGCACCTTCCTTTAGAGGAATCGCATGGTCACAATCCCTTGATGGAGGTAAGCCTTTAGGTTCTTGAAATAGTTTTGCAAACTCTCCCAAAAGGTCCTCTAAGGCTGCTGCTAAAGGCCTACCTATACCCTCAAGGAGTGTCACATTATGATACTCTATATAGTACTCCTTGCCTTTGTTTCTTAGAGCCTTTACCAAAGCTTTCCATGAGGCTTGAGTTTCACAAAGAGCTAGATACCCCTTTAGGCTAAACTTTTGTCCTTCAACTATCCATTTCAAGGTTAGCTCCTTAAAGTTTGCTTCAATATCATCAAGACTTGCTAACCAATCTATCTATCCCTAACACCACCTTTGACCTATTTAATTCAAACAAAAAGAAATCTTGCTCTACCATGACTTGTTGTACTTCCAACCTCACCCCCTTGCATACCCCTTGACTTTTTACCTTTTGACCATTACCCAACTCCACCATCTATTCTGAAGTTTCTTGGGCAGGTAATTGTAGTTTGGCAGTCATGTGCTTAGATATGAAATTACTAGATGCTCCACAATCTACTAGTATTGAGGACTTCATTTGAGGTCAACCCTATGATGCTATTCAAAGATAATTGCAAAGTCTTATATTCTATAATCTCTTCCTTTTTGCCTTCATTTTCGACCTCAAAACTCTCTTCCTCCTTGTGTTTTTCTAACATAAACAATTGGTAGTGCTGGAATTTTCACATGTGCTCCTTTCCCCAATGTTCTCCACATTTAAAACAACCCTTTCCTACTCGTTTCCTGCGACACAACTTGAGGTAAGCGTTTAGCCCCATTAAATTTCTTTTCCCCATAATTGGTATTCAGTGGATTAGGTTCCAATGAACCTTGTCCAATCCCACTAATATTCCCTATCCTATTATGAAATTTGCTCTGTTTTGCTGCTGTGCTAGTCCTGTAAGTAGGGTAATTCTCCCCTACTAAAACACCTTTCATACTCGCAACCAAGTTTCGCCTCATCATGGTTGCATTCTTTTCTTCTATTAGCAACGCCTTATCCATTATTTTTGCAAGTGAGTCAAGCTGATAGAATTTTAATTCTGCTTGTATCTCCTCTTTCACTCCATTCAGAAAGATTTTCTTCAAAATTGTTGGATCTACATTTCTAAGGGGCCCCAAAATCTTCTCGAACTCCTCTCTGTAATCCATAAGGGATCTATTTTGTTTCACCTTTAATAAAGGTTCATATGGGTTTTGCACAATACCTGGTTGGAATCGGTGGAGCATAGCCTCCTAGGACTCACCCCAGCTTGCCGTCAGCTTTTGATCCTCCCACAATTGGAACCTGTTCAATGCTCGTTCTTCTAGTACTACCATCACCACCATAACTTGCTCAATCTCCGCAATGTTGTTTAATTTGAAGACTCCATTCTATTAAGCCATCCATATGCGTCATCCCCTAAGAAAACAAGGACCTCCATCTTCCGTACCTCCTTGAGTTGAAGTTGATATGTAGCTCCCAGTCGAGTCCAGACTATGATTCCCTGGTATGCTCCATGCTTTGAGAGGGGTACGAATGCACGGATTCATTGTTATCGCTAACTTGTCGATTTTGCATGGGTGTTCGTCGATGACACCGCAACCTCCCCCTTTAATCCCCTTTGTCTCTCTCCCTCAATAGACTCATCATCTCCTCCTATTGATGTTCTAGAGCTTCATGCTTACTATAATTTTTTAGCCTCCATTGCTAAAAGCCCCTCTCCAAGTTATCCATTCTTAAGTCCATTTAGCACATGTGGTAACCATTCAAAGCTCCCAGGATCGAGAGCTCTGATGCCAAATGATAGAACTCAAGAATAATTGAATAATAGGATAGTATTTAGTTGAATATCCGTGAAGAAAGAAAAAATAAATACACCAGCGAAGGAAAAAAGGGAAATGGATAGTTAGTAAGTGTCCTCCCTCACCCACGAGCCTAACCCAAATTTCTGCTTGCCTATCCTTCATTTCATTTTGGTATTTAACAATGATTCCCTCATAACAGAATTATGAATTTGTAGGCCAACTTATTTTCTCTCTGCTTGCCAGCTCACCGTCCTCCACTCATAACAGAATGCTATGCAGAATTATCCTCTACATTCTCCAATTTTCTCCTCATGTACACCCATGTGACTGGTGGACCCTATCAGGTGAAAGTGAAGTATAAAGCAAAATTAACATGAACATTAAGTCAATATATGGTTATGGTGGACCGATCTTTGTCCTACATCATCATTGCTTATATAACTCAACTGTAAGGTATTGACTACAACAATTAAATGTGTGAAGTGAAACATAGCATACTTCAGTTGTTGCTTAGCTGTCTTACAGCCAGTTTGAATCATCAATGCAAGCGGGAAAAATGCTTCAAATATTTATGTTTGGAAAATGTTTGATGAGTAGTAGTCTCCAAGTCCTATGCATATATGGCTTCTTTTTAATTCTTCAAACGGTCAGAACAAAAAGCAAAAGAATATTCAACAAATTTTCTTGCTTCTGTATTTACTTATGGGATTAGATCATTTTAAGATAGCTTTGTGACAGGAAGTAATGCTATTGGAATGTTTACTTTGTGCATACACAGACATAATGCATTTATATTCGGTGCTAAGAGGTGCACTCTTGGGAGAGGTCCATCCCATGGAAGGCAACTGTTGGGTGAGCCTCCTTTCCTGAATGCCCAAGAAGCTAGTCTTACAGCAATATCTGTAAAGATACTCTAGTTAAAGACCAAGAATATATATAATGCATGCATGTTTATCTATTTCTTGGGGAATTGCAATCAAAGTTGGTAAGTTCCGATCTATATTGATACAAGAGGATTTGCCTTGGAAAACAGGTCCTACTGGGTTAATTGGAGGCCCTTTTGCATAGATGAGTGATCAGAAGTATCAAGAAATGCGAAGCAAATATGTGGTCTTATAGGAAGTGTTACAGATAGGCTATGCTTTGAAGTAGGGTTGCTTGATGAATTGAGGGCTATGCATTAAAGACAGCCGAAAATTAAATTATTATTGTTCACCTGTAAGATGTTCTTGTGAATTGTGATCAAATCATCAAACTAATATTTATAAATGAAATGGCTACTGCATATTTGTGTAAAAAGAAAAAAGACTACTACGTACTACATATTTGGATTGCTTGAGATATTCTGTTCTCTGCATGTATCCTCTTGTTTTCTACTCTTACTTTTATACTCTCAATTTTCCAGGTTCTTCATTATCTTGAAACTCTACAACCACACCAATTGCTTGAGCAAATGGTATGTACTGCCTTCAGAGCAGCAGCTGACATGCTAAGTCAGACTAGTTATGGAGAACTGAAAGAGATGGAGACTGAGATGCGGCAACTTTACCCTACCATGGCATCTGTGTTGAGGCCTTTGCAATGTATCTATTTATTCATTAATTTTTCTCTTCTTTGGAAAAGAATGATATTTAACCTATTTACATTATGTTGCAGTAAATCGCTTGTCTGCAGACAGTGAAACTATTGAAGACTTAAGACGATTAAGTGTTGCTTTTGAACATGTTGAGAAATTATTGACTCTTGCAGCTTCCCTTCATCGCAAGCTTATACAAGCACCAAGACTCTCCAGAGAAATTTTTAGTGATTACTACAATTTTTGTATTCAAACAACGGGAACAGGCTTGGCAGAGGACACTGGTGAAAAGGTGAAATGCTTTTATGCCTTGAAACACCTTGTTGATTTGGCTAATATTCCGTAGTCTTCCTCAGTATTGAACTGACTTGTATTTCCTCTATTCTTGCGTAGGAGTTTGACAAGAAACGAGAAGTAAGGGACCATGAGAGGATAGTGTTGTCAAATATGTTTGTTCCTCCCACAGCTAACCAGTCTTGGAGAAAGGTTTTAAGCATGGGCAATCTTCTCAATGGTCATGAACCAATCCTCAGGGAGATTATTTTTTCGCTGCGTGATAGAGTGAGTGGTAATCACTATGCAGCTCGTAGTGGTAATGTCTCTCGACAAGAAATTGAAACTTATAGAATGTATATATGTGGAACATCAAATGACCTTCGTGTAGCACTTTCTGTTGTCTCGTGTGATTAATTAATGTTGTTTATATATTACAATTATGATTATTTTGCTTCTGCTCCTACAATTAAACCGTTTGCATAACCTCCCAAAAGTGAATCCGACCGTAAAAGTGGAAAGAGGTTGGTTGAATTCTTAAGAGGAGGGATCTAAGTGTAATTGAAACTTTATGTATACTTTAAGTGTTTTTGGTAGAACATTTTATTTAGATGAAAGATAAAATAGTTAGTTAAGTTTTTTTTAAAATGATTTCAATTCTATTTGATATAGTAACTGTTTTTAAGATGATTTATAGCTTTTAAAATTTTAGTTATTAGCTGAAAGTAATTATTTTGTTTTTATTTTTTGTATATTTGATAATATTTTGTTTATTATGAAATATTACTTTTTATATTATTAACTAATAATAATATTTAATTTAGTTAATAAATATTTTTATTTAAATTATTTATAATAGAATATTTAATTTTTATTTTAAAATTTGTAAAGATAAAATAAATATTTTTTATCTAAAAATATTATTTAAAACATTTATAAATTTAAAATAAAAATATTTATTTAACAATATATTATAAATAATAAAATAAATAAATAAAATCTTTGAATTCTTTTTTTTATAAAATATAATCATCAAAATAATTATAAATTTATTTATATAATATTTTTAATATAATATATATAAAAAGAATAGATTAGAAAATATTAAATTTATTTTTATTATAATAATTTTAATTTAAATAATACAAATATTAAAATTAATAATTAATAAAAATAATAATACTTAAATTTAAGTTGAATAATTATTTTGTTATTTTTTATTTTATCTTTATCTGCTAATTTTATTAAATATTTTTTAATTTAATCAGTATGTTTTCATTTTTTAACTAATTTTTAAACTTTTATTTATATTTTTTAGTTTACAGCTTATCTGCCAATTTTTTTAAAAAAATATCCTTTCGCTTAATTTTTTTTACCTAAAGTTCTAAACTCGAAGTTTATTTTTTTTATTAATCCATTATTTGCAAAAAAAATATATTTCTGGGACAGATATTTAATCTTTTCTTCCTTTAGTTTAAGAGAAATTAGAATTATTTTTTATTACAATATATTTAAAAATTTAATGAAGGAACTGAATAACTTCAAGTTTTTTTTTTCAGTCTACAAATTAAAGCATAGCAAATGCCAAAATTTCAATTACTGAAGTTAAATAAATATGTAAAAATAAACTTTCGAAACTTTAATTTTGGAATGTATTTTTTTAAATTTGAAATAGTTTTTTAAAATATATTCCAAAATTTTAATTCAAAATGTATTTTTTACTTTTCAAAATTAAAATTTTAAAACATATTTTCTACCTTCTAATATTATAGAATTTTAATTTCAGAATGCACAGATATATTTTTAAATCAAAATGCAAAAAATACATTCTAAATTCTTAATTTTGGAAGATGAAAAATTTCAGAAAGGTAAGGATATAATGATGATTTTATAGAAGATGCAAATTCCTTTAGGAAATGCAAAAAATAATTTCCTCCCTTAAATATTAGTATAATTTTTTATATTATTAATTAATTTAAAATTATTTTAAAGTAATTATTATAAAAATTATTAATTTTTAATAATATAAAATTTATATTCTTTTATTTACAATAAAAAATAATAAAATTTAAACTCATAATCTCATAATTTTTTTATACTAATAATGAATTTTAATTAAATTCAATTTCTAATCCCAATTCTCTTATGGATATATGATTACGGATGCTATAATTTATTTCTACACGATTAAATTGACCAAAATATCTTAAAAAATATTTATTAATAAATGAAAAATTATTGAATATTTCAATAATATTTATTAGTATAGACTTTATTAAGAAAATACTAAATTCTTAATTTTAAAAATTTATATTAACAAATAACATATTATATTAATAGGGTTAAATATGTTTTTAGTCCTTTTAAAATATTTAAATTTTTGTTTTGATCCCTCAATTTTAAAACCTTTAGTTTAGGTTCTTTATTTTCTAAAATATCATGATTATAATCCTTGATATTAATTTAAGTTACATTAAGTCAAGTTAGATTAATTATTATTAGAGAAAATTGTGATCATTTATAAAATGTTTTGATTATAATCCTCAAATCATGATTAATCTATTTGATTTAATATAATTTAAATTAATATAGAAACTATAATCAATGTATTTTAAAAAATAAGGGACCTAAACCAAAAATTTTAAATTTAAGGGACCAAAACCAAAATTTAAATATTTTAAAAAGATTAAAAACATATTTAACCCATATTAATATATTTGATAAATCAATAATATATATTAATATTTTATTATTAAAAATATTTATTATTGCAAGATATTTAATTGTTGATATAAATTTATGATGTTTATAACTGTTAGTAAATGACATTTTTTTATAATCATATGTTGTAAATTTTCTTTCAATTCTTTGTCTTTTTTTTGTAACATTTTATGCCTTTATAACTGGGTCGCATTATTGTTGCTGCGAGATAAGTTTTTAAGCATTGTTCGTGCAAGGGAGTTTTTCATATCTTTTATTTTTTTCATTTTGCTTTTAGTATCTCATTTTTATGTAAAAAGATAAAATTATTTTTACAGATTTTGCTTCCGAAAATTTAAATTTGGAAGATTTGAATTTTTTTTCGAAAACATATATCAAGAAAGTAAATTATGCGGTGTTTATTGGGTTTAGAAAAGTATATTCGGAATGAAAATATGAATTTCTGAATGTTGTGTACAAGAAGTGTGAATATATGTTCCGGAAACACGTTTTCGTAATGCAGAACTTTGGATTCATTGTTCCAAAAAATTGTGTGGAAGAAGTGTGAATATATTTTTTGGAAAAATGTTTCTGTAACGCAGTGAATGAATTTTTGGAAATGCGTATTCGAAAGATTTTTTCGAAATGAATTTAATTACTCTCTGGATAAGCATTTCTGGTAGCTTAATAAATCTATTCCGAATAAGCATGTCCGAAAGTTTAATAAATCTATTCCAAAAAAATATTTCCAGAAGCTCAATCTATCCCGAAAAGTCATTTCCGGAAACTTGTTAAATTCATTTCGAATAATAAAAACAAAGGGTAGTTTTAGTATTTAATTTTACCAAAAATAAAAGGAGGTGTGAAAAGTAAAAATGGAAGGTGAAAAAGCAACTCCCTTTCGAGCAATCATGATTTTTCCATTAAATGAAAATTTATTTATTAATAAATATCTTAAAAAATATCTTAAAAATTTTTTATTAATAAATGAAAAATTATTGAATATTTCAATAATATTTATTAGTATAGACTTTATTAAGAAAATACTAAATTCTTAATTTTAAAAATTTATATTAACAAATAACATATTATATTAATAGGGTTAAATATGTTTTTAGTCCTTTTAAAATATTTAAATTTTTGTTTTGATCCCTCAATTTTAAAACCTTTAGTTTAGGTTCCTTATTTTCTAAAATATCATGATTATAATCCTTGATATTAATTTAAGTTACATTAAGTCAAGTTAGATTAATTATTATTAGAGAAAATTTTGATCATTTATAAAATGTTTTGATTATAATCCTCAAATCATGATTAATCTATTTGATTTAATATAATTTAAATTAATATAGAAACTATAATCAATGTATTTTAAAAAATAAGGGACCTAAACCAAAAATTTTAAATTTAAAGGACCAAAACCAAAATTTAAATATTTTAAAAAGATTAAAAACATATTTAACCTATATTAATATATTTGATAAATCAATAATATATATTAATATTTTATTATTAAAAATATTTATTATTGTAAGATATTTAATTGTTGATATAAATTTATGATGTTTATAACTGTTAGTAAATGACATTTTTTTATAATCATATGTTGTAAATTTTCTTTCAATTCTTTGTCCTTTTTTTTATAACATTTTATGCCTTTATAACTGGGTCGCATTATTGTTGATGCGAGATAAGTTTTTAAGCATTGTTCGTGCAAGGGAGTTTTTCATATCTTTTATTTTTTCATTTTGCTTTTAGTATCTCATTTTTATGTAAAAAGATAAAATTATTTTTACAGATTTTGTTTCCGAAAATGTAAATTTGGAAGATTTGAATTTTTTTTCGAAAACATATATCAAAAAAGTAAATTATGCGGTGTTCATTGGATTTAGAAAAGTATATTCGGAATGAAAATATGAATTTCCGAATGTTGTGTACAAGAAGTGTGAATATATGTTCCGGAAACACGTTTTCGTAATGCAGAACTTTGGATTCATTGTTCCAAAAAATTGTGTGGAAGAAGTGTGAATATATTTTTTGGAAAAATGTTTCTGTAACGCAGTGAATGAATTTTTGGAAATACGTATTCGAAAGATTTTTTCGAAATGAATTTAATTACTCTCTGGATAAGCATTTCTGGTAGCTTAATAAATCTATTCCGAATAAGCATTTCCGAAAGTTTAATAAATCTATTCCAAAAAAATATTTTCAGAAGCTCAATCTATCCCGAAAAGTCATTTCCGGAAACTTGTTAAATTCATTTCGAATAATAAAAACAAAGGGTAGTTTTAGTATTTAATTTTACCAAAAATAAAAGGAGATGTGAAAAGTAAAAATGGAAGGTGAAAAAGCAACTCCCTTTCGAGCAATCATGATTTTTCCAACATATGTGTATTAATTATATTTGGTTCAATTTTTTTTATCAATTAATTCTTTTATAATTAATTAATCACATTCATAATTTTACCACTATTATTCTTCCATTAACCATTTTTTCTTCCCAATTAAACTATACATAAAATCAATTTTAGGCAATCGATTATTATATTTTTTAATCAATTCACGATTACATTTTTGTTCTTTTAGTTAATCATTTATAACAAGCGTTAGCTAGAATAATGATCGAATGATATTTTGCCATATGCTGAGGTGGATATATTATATGAATGTAGAAATTTTTTTACTATAAATCGATGGAGTATTATGATCTTTACGACGTAAGTTAAATAAATTGGAAATTGAAAAATGATAATGGATAAAACAAGGAACTCGACACAAATCGTGATCTGTCGGAGAGCACCAAAGTTATCAAGATGAATGTGATCCTTACCGCGATCTGCCAGAATAACCAACATTATTAAGGGTAGTTCTTTACCCAAGAACCAAGGAAATCAATTCACACATAGATGAAAAACTCTCAAAAAGAAAATAGTATTATTTATCAATTATCTCCATCCATTGCTTGTAGAAGAACTATTTATAAGGAAACCATAACTAAATCCTAATAGCATCTATGTATAATATAATTCAAATATTTAACATAATCCTAATTAAATCTTAACAAATCTTAGTCAAATAATTTAATCAAATCCTAACAATTGAAAACTAAATCTAATAAAATAAATAAAATATCTTCTTAAAAATCCTTTCGTAGAGTTCTTGATTTGTGTCCATAAAAATCATTCGTTTTTTCTTAAAAGTGCATTTACGTGAATTCCAATTACCTCTTTTATCTTTTTTTAACCTTCTTCTTTCAATGAGTCTTATATCTGGGTTACGTTTTTTTCTAAGTGGACTTGATCATGCAAAGTAATATCAAGGTTCATATCATTCTCTCATTCTTGAAATAGAGTCGTTCTTGACTCTTCATCATTATATTTCCGGAAGATGAATAAGATTGGAATTGTATAGGAAATTAAATTTTCTCTCACATACTCTTTATCCATCAAATCTTAACTTGTCTTTGAGTTTCTTTAGTATCTTTGGGTTTAATATAATATCTTGGATGATTTGGTAATGATGATCTGGATATGAAACCAATTTGATATTTTATCCTTCTAGCTGGAAGTAAACTTGGTGTAACCATGTTAGACAAAACATCTTCATATTTCTTTTCATTATTTATCTTCTCGACATCCTTATTTTGTTATTTTTCTTTAATTTCTTTTACAACCATACTCACTTGTAATATATCTTGGGGTTCATCCTTTTCTGTCACATTATCTACAGTATCTATTTTGGCTTCTTGTTTAATTCTTACTTCATCATTAGGCTCTCTTGCATCATTCTTTTGTTCCACGTTTTCTTCTGGATCTGTTTTGACTTCTTGTTTAGTTTTTCTTTCATCGTTAGGCTCTCTTACATTTAAGCTTCTTTGTATCCTTTGACTATTTTTCTATCCTGTTGCATTTAAGTAAGTCTATTAAATTATAATTTATGATTTTTTTAATTTAATATTAAACTAAAATTAAAATATTATTTTAATTTACTAGCCTCTTTTATTAATTATGTAGATTTGTTCGTAAAAAAAATAACCCAAATCTTTGTCATCATGATTCACTTTCAATTTCAATAGTTCTCCATTTTCTACGGAATGATTCGTTAAGATATATTAGTTATTTAGAACAACACTTTTTGAGTGAGTTTATTAAATTTGAATTTAATATTTATTTAATTTGTTAACTTTTTATACGAATAAATTATTAAAGAATTTAATTTTTGATGCAGCATCTTATAGTTTAGTATGAGGAGAATGAGTTTGTGAACTTAAAAGTATTAGACCGTTAAAGATTATGTCGCATATTGAACATGGTGAGTGCTATCTCTAAAATCAGTCAATACAATATTTTGATTGATCGCTATTAGTATTTATCAGTTCGTTAGGATTAAGTGACGATAATATCCGATTTAAACACTTGGAACCAATTAAGGATAAGAAGAATTTAAAATAATGTGGATATTGTACATTATTTTTATATTTTTATTTAGTTATTAAATTCATAATTTTTTTTGGATTAAAATGTTATTAAAGTAAAAAGAATAATATGTTATAAGAAAATATCACATAAATGAGAATAGAATTAGGGAGGGAAGTATGCCGAGTCGTTAGAATTTGATTGTTTAAGTTTAGTTTATTTAAAAATTTTGAAGCCTGATTGGATCTGGTACCTGTTAAAGGTTTTTTTTTTTTTTTCTGTCAAGATCTGAACTGATTTAAAGCCTACAAGGTCTGAAAGTCCTATGTAACAAAAAAATCAATAAATAGACTTGAAACCTATATAAACAATTGATTAAAAAGACTTGCAATCTTAAAGCATACAATATTAAATAGGTCTAAAACATATATATATTAATATTATATAAATAAAATATAAAATAAATATTATACAAATATAATATATTAAAATAAATATAAATATATAATATATAAATATAAATATATAATATATAAATATAAATAGACTCCTAGATAGATGAAATAGGTTTTTTTTATAAGTTTAGGTTTGAATTGTTTATCTAAAAATTTTTTTTAATAAGTTTGAACCTATCTATTTATTAAATTAGCGGAGTCAAACTAAGTTTTAAATAAACCGAGCCATATATCCTCCACGAACGGTCTCGTTCACTTTTATCCCTAATTAGAATAAAAATAAATAATTTACAGTTAGATTTTTTTTATTAGCTACAGTAAACTTAGATAAAATAAGTCAATTTAAAATTTTAAATAAAAATATAATTAATATTTAAATAAGAAAAAAATCCTAATTACTTAAATGTGCCTAATCCCTAAAACAAGCCACCTGAGGCTTTGAATTCAAATTACCTTTTTATTTTTAGCTTACCATTTATAAAAATTAATTTTTAATACAAATATATTTTTAATCATTATAATTATAGTAATATTTTTTTCATTCTTAACGTTTAAATTTCTATTCTTATAACAAATATGTTACTCAGTTATCGTTCTTATAACCTAAGTTAACAACATTTATAAAATTAAAATAATTTAAATTTAATAATAAAAAATAAGTACCATCATATAAATATTTAAATAAACAAAAATTAAAGTTTTGTTATAATATAAATTAAAATATAAGTTTAAATATAATTAAATAATTAATATTTTAAAATTTTATCAAAAACACATTTAAAAATTAAAAATACAACTAAAATAATGTAAAATTTATATTTAAAGAATGAATATTTTAAATTTTTTTCAATAATAAATTTAAACAAAATTAAATAATGATTGAAATTAAATTTTGACAAATAAAAATTAAAATTTAATAATTGAGATGAGATTAAGAATTTAAAATTATAAAAAATATAAAAATTTTATTATTTATCTGTCAAATTATATTTTTGATTTTCAATTTTTTTAATATTAACATCAAACAATGTTATTGTAAAATATTTTTTTAAAAATTTTAATCAACTCAACTGTGTTGATCGGTTAACCAGTTTATATATTTTTGTAAAGAATTATCAAATCAAACTAAGTTATGATGAATCAATTAGACATTTAATTTAATGAATTATTCAAATTGATCTATTGACATATTTTTAGTTCAACTGACCTATTTGAATAAGTGTAATAATATTGTAATTATATAATAGTATGTAATTAATCTAATAACATAAAATAAAAATTTAAAGTATTATTTTATCTTTTAACAGAGCTATCATTACATGTATATTACTCTAAAGCTAAATTATACATTGATAATTGTATAATTATTAAACTTAGTTTGATGTTTGGGATGAATAAAATATTTTTTTTTAAATTGAAGTCATGTATTTTAAAGAAGAGTGGAAAATCTACAAACAAGTGTCAAGTGTCAGGTGTTAGGAATGGACTCATGTTTTGCTTGTTAGTGATTTTTTTATTTATGAAAAAACTGTTATCGTTTGTTATAACTTATGAATGGAAAATTTAGGTTTATAAAATATTTGATATTTGAAGAGGATTTTTTAAGTTTGTTAAAAAAGCTAATAATCTTAATTAAGATAGTAAATAATTTTGTTGATTTTTTTTTAAATTACTTAATATTGTTTTTAACTGGGATTGCAATACCACAAACGTATGTTTTCACCTATTTAAGTAAATAAGAAATAGAATTGAAATAATTTTGGGAGTGAATTATTGATAAAATTCATTTATTATAATTATACATAGAATACATAAAGGTCAAGGAGACATTTTTCTATTGAACGTCGAGTCCTTTGTAATTTAAAAGTCATTCTTTTTTATTGCAAGCTTCCATGCATGAATTTACTTTTGCATCCATTCCACATGCACCTGCAAATGTGTAAAATAAAATAAATAGTAGATTAACTTTTTTAAAAATATTAAAATGTAAATTTAATTTCTCATTTTTTAAATGTTCGATTTAATATTTTAAATTCTGTTTCGGATAATTGTTAAATTTTAATTTTAAAATATAATACTACTTTTTTATTTTTTATTTTTAAAAGTTGTTATAAAAATAAATTAAATTATTTTATTATATTATATTATTATAAATTTATAAAAATATATAAATAAAAATATTAATTTAAAAAACTAAATTATATTAAAATTATATAAATTTAATTTTAAAAAATAACTAAATAAAATAATAATAATAACATTACAACTATTTTAATAACAATAATCAAAATAATGTTTATAAAATAATAGTATTGATGTTGATATAATTATAATAATATAAAAAATACTATATAATTATATAATTTTATATTTTATATATTATTTAATTATCTAATTAAAATAAATATTTTTTACATGTTATTATTATCATATTTTTATATTATAAATATTTATATCATTTAAAATTATATTATAATATAAATTTAATATAATATATATTAAATAATATTATTTAATTTATAATATATAAAAATTTAATAAAAAGAAAATTAATTTTCTTTTTATTAAATATTAAATACCTATTATAATAATAATAATAATTATTATACTATAAAAATATTATATAATTATATATTTTTATATTTTTAATATATAAATATTAGATAAATAATAAAAAATTAATTTTTTTAAGTAATAAAAATTAAAATAAATTAATATTACTATTAATATTATGATGATGATTATTATAATATAAAAATATTAAATAATTATATAATTTTATATTTTATATATTATTTAATAATTAATATATAAAATAAATAATTTTATATATTATTTAATATTTATTTCATATAAAATAATATATGTTATATTATAAAAATTTATATAACTTAAAATTATATTATAATACTATAAATTAAATTATAAAAAAAATATTATTCATTTATGTATCTATAAAAATAGATAAATAATTAAATTTTTTAAAATAATAATTATAAAATATGAATTATATTCAAAAAATTAAAATTTAAAAAAAATTATCAATAAATTTGAACAAAATTAAATAACCATAGAATCTTCACAATTAAAAATTTAAATTTGCTAATTAAAATGAAATTAAAAATTTGAATTATAAAAAAATATAAAATTTTTGTTATTTGTTTTTTAAATTGTGTTTAACTTTTTAATATTAACATCATATAATATTATTTTTTATAAATTTTGATTAATCTAATTGAGTTAATCGATCATCGATCTTTACTTAAAAAAACAGTCAAATTAAACTAAATAAAGTTAAATTAATTACACATCCAATCCAATAAATTATTTAAATTTGGTTAGTTGATTGGTTTTCAGTTCAACCAGTTGGGTTGAACTGAGTATAATAACATTTTATATCTGATACTTAACACATTAATGATAAAAGATTAAAAGTAATCTATTTTCAAATTTAAAAAATTAAAATCAATCATTTTAAAAAATTAAAATTTAGAAAAATTAAAAATATATTTAATCAAAAATTAATTTAAGTTTAAGTATAAAAATTTGAGAAAGTTTAAAAATAAATAAAATAAAATAAAATATGGATACCTTTGTTAATGTTGGTAGTGTCTGCCATCACACAACTATTAACACAGTCTTGGCTTGGCAAATTATCGCAGTCGGCCAAACAATCTATCAAGCACTTTATTGGCGGAAACTTCCTGCTACATTTTATGATACACTGGGCACGACAAATTTCTCTAAAAGGTCCATCTACATGACCCCCTTCCCCAACTTGTGAAGATGGAACAAAGTCATGGGCTTGTGCAATTACAAATATAATTGTTAACATTATCATAATTCCTTTTATCACTCCACTCACCGTCATAGTCATAGTTTTGTCTTCTGTAATACAACCTTTTCTCTAGTTGATTGTTATATAATTTTTATTGATTTTCTCTATAACTATAATATTCATGTTTTACCTCCGACTATTTATACAAGTACAAAACAATATTTAATATATAGTTGGTTTAAAATTAAATGTTAACAATATAAGAAAAAAATATTATTAATAATAACATATTTATTAGGAGAGTTACATTTCATAATAATGAAAATTTTAGAAAATATTATTAAAAAAAATATTTATTTATATGTATATGAAGTAAAATTGATTGCAAGTTTGTATTTAATGTTGTATTTAAGTTTGTATTTAATGAATTAAGTATAACATATTTAATGTTCTATATTTAATATTCATATTTAGATGTTATATTTATTAATTTTAGTATATTTATTAGAGAAATTAATTTACATATAAAAAATTATAAAAAAATATTATAAAACAAAAAATTATTCATTACATGTAAGTTAAATTGATTGAAATTTAATATTTTAATATAGAGCAATTAAATATGTTATATAATTAATTCATACATATCTGTTAAATATTTTAAAATTTTAAATATTAGGTTTGAGTTAGAATACATTTATTACAGGAATGGCTTTACATATTAAAAAATTGTTAAAAATAAATATTTTATTTCAAAAAATAAATGTTATTATAAAATTATATATGATTAATATTGAACTATTAAAATAAATCCAACAGTAAAAGATTAAAAATTATATTAGTTTTATATAAATTTAAATTTTATTATTTTTTACACTGTATTAAAAAAATATAATATCAATATTTTATTATTATCTAATGTTATATTTATTAAATGTAATGTATAGAAAATAAAAAAAATAAAAAAATGTATTAGAACCTTACATTTTTTAAAGATATCATCAATCATTATGAAAATAATTCTGATTTATAAATTAATTTATGAGATTAAGTTAAAATATAAAAAATTTAAATTTTAATATAATATTAGAGTCTATTATTAAAATAAAATATTTACGTATATTTATTTTTGGACCAAACAATTTTCATAAGATTAAAAAAATTCAATTTTTAATAGGATGAACAAAAATTTATTAAAAAATTAAAATTTTAAATATAAAATATTTTTTATAAAATTTTAAATTTTAATAATCTAAAATTGATAAATTTTAAATTTTTTAAAAATAGTTAAAATTTGATCTCATATGTTAGTATCTCTCTATTTCAATCTTGTTTCATCTAATTTAAATTATAATTTTTTGAAATAAAATTTAATTAACTTATAAATAAGTTTTAAATTTTTATAAAATATAATTTTAAATTAATTAATAATATATTTAAAAATTAAATTTTATAAAAAATATTTTACTCTTTTTATACTTTTAAATTTTTTAAATATTATTTGTATAAAAAATAAAGGATATTTGTGAATATTTTTTTTAAAATTTATTTTATAAAATATTTTTCACAATTAAAGGAAAAAGAAAGGGAATAAATGAAAAAATAGGATAAATAAAAAACTAAAACAACTTAAAGTTATTTTAATTTTTTAATTTAAAATTAAAACCAAATATTATTTTCTAAAATAGAAACTCCATCCATCAAATAAATTTTTTATTTTTCCACAATATAAAATATTTTCCAAAATAATAAACAAACAAGGGCCAAATTTTAAATTTTTTAAAAAATTGTTTTAAATATGTTTATATATTCTCCTAAAAATTCATTAATAAATTGAAATTTAATTTCAAAAAATTATATTATTTCCATTTTAAAACAAATTTCTAAAATAATTTTATTATTATTTATTTATCTTAATTATTAAATTGAATAATATATAACAATATATGATTCATTATTTTTGTAAATATCATCAAAATAAAAAACTGAATAAAAATTTATTATATTTTTATCTTATTTTATCTCATTGTTATCAATATTATTCGTATTTAATATTTATATTTTATATTTATTTTATCTAAATTAAGAAAATAATTTTAAATTTTTATATTTAATCTATAAAATGAAACTATCAATGGATAAATATAACAAAATAATTGTTTATAAGTATTTATATGTATAGAATGGAGTTGTTATATTTAAATGATGAATTTGAAACATAAAATTTTAAAAAAATAAATTTAATTACTTTTTCTAAGTAAATAAATTAAATTTTAAAATATTTAAATTATTTTATCTAAATAAAATATTTTAAAAATAAAAAATTAATTATTTCTTATCTAAAAATTTATAGTTATACTTCAATAATATTTCATAATAATATACATTTTTCAATTTAGCATATAGTACAAGTGTTATAAGTAGGGATGGAAGTAGGTCGTATCAAGTTAGCTTTGAGTATTCAAACCAAATTTTGAGACATGAGTCGAGCTACCTGCTAAAGTTTTTTTTTTTTTTTTATCAAAGTGTGACCTAGTTATAACTCTACAAGGCTTACGAGCTTATTTAAAAACCTATACTTTAAAAAAATAATTAATAAATAGATGTAAAGTCTATATAAATAATTGATTAAAAAAGCTTGCAAATTAAACCTACCAGATAAAAAGATTATTAAATAGGCCTAAAACATATATATTAATATTATATAAATAAAATATAAAATAAATATTATACAAATATAATATATTAAAATAAATATAAATATATAATATAAAAATATAAATAGATTCCTGAATAGGTTAAATAGGTTTTTTTATAAGTTTAGATCTAACTAATTTACCTAAAAAGACTTTTTAATAAATCTGACTCTATCTATTTATTAAACAAATCGAATCAAGTTAGACTTTAAAAGAGGAGAATCGTAGGCTCCTGTCTGTCGGATAACTTTATTTACTTCCATCTCTAATTATAACAAGAGTTTCCATCCCTAATTATAATACGAGGTTCAATGATTGATGATTGATATAATAGAATGAGATAATTAGATGAAATAAAAAGAAAAGATAGTAAAATGAGATAAAAAAAAATAAAAGAATAAAATAAGATGATAAAATAAAACAATAAAATAAAATGATAAAATAATATATATAATGAAATAAATAAAATAAAATAAAATAAAATAAAAAACTTTAAATCATTTATAAAATTTTTACATTTCACATAAAAAATGACCATAAACATGATTCATCAATCAAATCAATTAAGTTTAATCAAATCAATTAAGTTTAATCAAATCAATTAAATTTATATACGAGGATTTGGTTAATGTTTTAGTAGTGTAGATTCCACAATATAGCCTCTTGTTAATGAATTGAGCTAGTCTATTTTCATAGGAACTTGTGTAAAGAGGTCTGAATTATCTGTGCCTGTGATGCAGTAGCCTCTCAAATGCTCAATATATTGTTTCAAACTTGACTTAGAGAGTAATAATCTGCTAATCTGCCTAACATGAGGATTAGTTAGTGTTTTGTAATTGATAGAGCTACGATTACCGGTTTACAAACATCGTTGCTAAAAAAATATTATTCCTTTGATTGATGAAGGATAACACCAATCACTCCGTTTTTTTTCATGTTTAAACATTTGCGCGAGAATGAAAATTGAATAGTTACCATTAAACCTTACCATAAATTATTAAAATTAAAATATATAAATCATATATGTAACTTTTTCAATGTTCATGTTATTTAAAAACTTATTAATTTAATCATTCATATATGTCTAGATTTATGGTCCTCTCAACAAGTGAGAGGTAATCACTGTGCAGCTCGTAAAGGTAGTGTGATCTCAACAAGAAATTGAAACTTATAGAATGTATATACGTGGAACTTCAAATGACCTTAGTGTAGCACTTTCTGTTCTCGTGTGATAAATTTAATGTTGTTTATTTATTACAGTTATAATTAGTTTACTTCTGATCTTATAATTAAACTTTTAGCATAACCTCCAGAAAGTGAATCCGACCGTACAATGGAAAGAGAGGTTTGTTGAATTCTTAAGAGGAGGGATCCAAGTGTAATTACATTAAATTTCTTGTAATTCAATTTTAAATATAAGAGTTTGAAGAACATAAGAATAGGGATGGAAGTGAACAAGTCCGTCGCTTACGGTTCGGCTCGTTTAAAGTCTAGTTAGACTTGATTCGTTTAATAAATAGACAGGTTCAGACTTGTTAAAAAACCTTTTTAGATAAACAAGTCATGCTTAGACTTATAAAAAAGTTTATTTAACTTATTCAGGAGCCAATTTATATTTATATATTATATATTTATATTTATTTTAATATATTATATTTATATAATATTTATTTTATATTTTATTTACATAATATTAATATATATATATATGTTTTAGGCTTATTTAATTATCTTTCTATCTTGTAAATTTAAGTTTACAAGTTTTTTAATTAATAATTTATATAGACTTTAAGTTTATTTTTTAATTTTTTTTGTAATGTATGTTTTTAAACAGACTTGTAGGCTTTAAATCAGATCAACAGACCCAGACTCATGCCTCAAAATTTTTAAACAGACCAAATTTAAACACTCAAAACCTAACTCGGCTCGGCCTACTCATCTCTAATCAAAAATAAATAAAACAAGTAAATAAATAAAATATAGATACCTTTATCAATATTGACTTTGGAAAAATATGGCAGCCGTCAAAACAATCTTTTAAACAAGGTGAACAGTTAATTACATTATAAGCCTTCTTACATTCTGTGAAATAGTTGACACGGCGGATAACTTTCAAAATTTCATTGGAGATGGACTCAAGTCATCGGTTTGTGCAATGACAAGTATAGTCATTAATATTATCATAATTCTTCCGTCACTCTGCTTGGTAATCATAATTTTGTTTTTTTTTTTTTTTCATTCTATCATCTTTATAGATGTTTTTTTATTCGTCTATCTCCTAACCAAATTTTAAAATTTTATATATTTTTTTATGTCTTATGACATTTTATGTTAGATGATAAAGTTTTTTTTATTTTTTATTTTTGAAAAATATTATGTTATGATTTTTTTTTATTTTGATAATAGTATTATATATAGAATTTATATATTATTTTTTATTTTTTTTATCTAGAATTTTTTTTTATGTTGATTTTTTCATAATTTCACATGGAAGTTGGAGAGAGAAGATAGTATTAATTTTTTCTATTATTACTAGATTTTATATATAGCCAATTCACATGTGTTGGTGGATTGAATATGTAAAAATCAAGTTTGTAAAAAAAAATAATTAAATCTTCTATGGATTTCTTTATATTTTTTATAATAAAATTTGAAAAAATTATTTTAAAATTGCGAAAAAATAATATTTTAACTGCTACAGAATTATAACGTAGCTTATTTATTTTTTATTTTTAATTGAATTAAATTTTGTTTGCATTAGTTTTTGATGAATTGATATAGTGTATTGTTTTTTAGATTATTTTTATTTATTTATATAATTAAAAAAAATAAAGTTAACAAAAGATAATAGATATGTGATAATAACAAGATTAATTATTTGAAATAATTAAGAAAAAAATTTATATGTTTCTATTTCTACCATTTTATTTACATGTCTATTATTTCTTAAAATGTAAAAAAATATATATTTGATTAATCTATAATTTTTTATATTATAATTAGCAGTTATACATTAAAAATATTAAATACTAACATTATTATTCTCATTTATTATTTGTATTGTTTTATTTTTTCTATTAATTAATTTTTATTTTAAAGAAACCAAATAAATGACTAGTTAATGATTTATAAGTAATAAAGATTATATATTGTTATTTTTTAATTATTCTTTCAATTACATAAATGTAATTCAAGAATTATATATGAAAAAACATCTCACATCTATCTCTAACGGTATAGATTTTTATTAATAACAAATTTTTATTTCAATTTAATATTATTAATTGATATAATTTTATTATTATTATTATTATTATTATTATTATTATTATTTTAAATATCTTTAAAAAATAATTATATACAAAATTTTATTCTAAATAAATAATAACAAATAAAAAAATTAATAATAATATAAATTATTTCTGTTATTAATTTTAAGATATAATTATAACTTTATTAATATACAAAAAATTCAAATATAAAAAAAATAATAATTTTATAATATATATATTATTTTCACTTAGTAATAACTAACAAGATATATTCACTACAATACCCAAGAAGCTAGTCTCACAGCAATATCTGTAAAGATACTCTAGTTAAAGACCAAGAATATATATAATGCATGCATGTTTATCTATTTCTTGAGGCATTGAAATCAAAGTTGGTAAGTTCCGATCTATATTGATACAAGAGGATTTGTCTTTGAAGACAGGTCCTACTGGGTTAATTGGAGGCCATTTTGCATAGATGAGTGATCAGAAGTATCAAGAAATGCGAAGCAAATATGTGGTCTTATAAGAAGTGTTACAGATAGGCTATGCTTTGAAGTAGGGTTGCTTGATGAATTGAGGTTATGCATCAAAGATAGGCTAGAATTGGGTTTTTATTTTTTATTTTATTTATGCTAATTTAATGGTTAATTTTATTAAATATTTTTTAATTAATATATTTTTAATTTTTAATTTTAAACTTTTTTTTATTTCTTTAGTTTCAGTTGATTTAACTGTTAATTTTATCAAAAACACCCTTTATCTTATTTTTGTACCTAAACGGTAATGCTTTTTGCAATTATCTTTTTAGGTTGGGTTAAAGGTTAATGCTTTTTGCAATTTTTTTTTTCTATTCACATCTCTATTTTTTTTTTTTAACATAATCATCTTTCCATCAATATGTAAAAATAAACTTTCAAAACTTTCATTTAAAATGTATTTTAAAATTAAATATCTGAAATAGTTTTTTAAAATATATTTTAAAATCTTAATTCAAATGCATTTTTTCATTCCAAAATTAAAATTTTAAAATAAATTTTTTACCTTTCAAAATTATATAAAAAGATATATTATAAAAATTTAATTTCAAAATGCACAAAATACATTCCGAAATTTTAATTTCGAAATATAAAAATTATATTCTAAAATCTTAATTTTAAAAAATAAAAAATTTCAAAAAAATAAGAATATAATGGTAATTTTATAGAAGGTGCAAATTCTTCTAGGAAATGAGAAAGCAATATCATTTGTTAAATATTAATACAATGATATCTTGCAGGTGGATATATTATGTGGATGTAGAAAAATTTTATTCCTTTTTTAAGTTTCCCATTTATTAAAAAAATGAACATCTTTATTTCTAAATTAAAAAAAAAAAGCACGTGGCATATAAAATAAAATTTCAACGATTGATATTTGTTTACTTTAAACTTTGAAATTAGAAAGAACCGATCTGTTTCGAAAGTTGTTTTCATCTGTTACATGGATGGTTGGGGCTGTTTTCATCTTCATTTATAGAGCCAATGTCTCCTGTTTCGTCCTTTGTGAAAGTACCATCAAATGCTCCTTTTGTAAGTCTCATCATGAGTTATTGGTTTATACAAAGGTATGGATTCATGTATCCAATGTTTCATCTTTGGTTCGTTGGATTTTGTTTCATTTTTTTTTATTTTTAGTAGACACTTTCTGCTCCTTTTATTTTTCTTTGCCTCACCCAACTTTTTATCTGTGTTAAACAATCACTTCATGCCATTGATAAACTATACTTACATTTTATTTGAAAGAGTGAACTTAATTATTCTTTGTCTCTCATCTTCTCATCTTTTCTCATGATTTTTGAATTCAGAGTACTGTTATCTACCCATTCTGATTTATCTTTAACACTTGAGCAGATAGAACAAAGGATTAAGAAATAAGAGGACATGCATTGAGTTCTCTGTTTTGTTGATAGTAATTACTATCATATTTGCTATGATCAATCTTTGTTCTCTTCTGTTTTTTCTTATTGGCTTAAAATTGTCATATAGGAAATTTAAAAGGTGTGATTTTAGCCATCGATTGAACTGATATTAGATATTTTCTGTCACAATTTAAAAAATATTTAGAGAAATTACAATATTCAAATAAATATAAAGACGAAAAACATGTTTAAAAATGCATGGATTCACATTGATACCAATTTTAAAGATCAACAGCGATGATAAAATTATTAATAGGTACAATTAAAATTCTATTTTAGCTAAATAAATTTATGCGCGTAAATATTTATGAATTTTTTCTACCTACATATCAATGAGGCAGACATAAATATTGGAATATCTATATCTGTGGATATTTTATACTGAAGAATTTGCCAAAATATCTTTAAGATATTAAAAAAACTCTAAACTTTATTTATTTTAACTTAATATAAGTTATTATTATAATAAAAAATTATGATACATTTTTCTTAATTTTAAAAGTTTTTTTTCTTTGTTTAACTCTGTTATTTATAAATTATATTATTTTAATTATTTTATATTTTATTATTATTATTATCCGCATATATTTATAAATACTAAAGAAATATTTAAAGAATGAAAAAATAATTTTTTAGAAAATTTTAAATTTTAAAATATTTTATTTGAATATTTTTATAAATATATAAATTTTAAAAATATAATGTACTAAAATAAACAAATTTTATCAAAGTAGTAAAAATTTAAAAATTCTTTCATAATAATTTTTTTCGTTCATTTTCTTACCACCTTCCTCTTTCTATTTCATTGTCACTTCATATATTCTAAATTATGAAATTTTCATAAATTAAATATAATTAATTTATAAAATTAATTAAATATTTTTTATTAAATTATCATTTAAAAATTGTTTCAATAATATTTTCGAAAACATATTTATAAAAATATATTTTTATTAAGAATTATTTTAATCTATATATAAAATATAATTGTAAAATTTTTATTACTTATTATTATTTAATTATAGTATATTATAATTTTTTAAAAATTTACTAGTAAAAAATAAATTAAAAATAATTATGATTTTCATATTATTTTAAATTTTAAAAATTATTTTACAAAATTATATTAAGAATTAAATGATAAATAAAAATATTAACATAAAAATTTAAATAACAAAAAATTTTAAAAAATTCAAAAATAATTATGATTTTAATATTTTTTTTAACATATTTTTTAAATAATATTTTGCAAAATAATATTACGAATTAAATAATAAATAAAAAGGAATAAATAAAAATGGTAACATGAAAATGTAAATAATAAAAAACTTAAATATAAAACTAAAACAATTTAAAGTTATTTTGATTTTTTAGTTTCAAAATTAGAAAAGAGATATTACTTTTTAAAATAATGATTAAAAAAATCATCCAACAAACTAGATTTTTATTTTATAAATTTTAAATACATAAAAATATTTTTAAAATGAAAAAAATGTTCAAAATTTAAATATTTTAAATATTTTTTATAATTTATAATGAAAAATAAAATAAAATAAAAATTATTTTTTAAAATTATATTAATTTTTCTATTTAAATATATTTTATAAATTATCCTATAATTATTTGTTCATCTCAAACATTAAATAGATAATATAATACTATTTGATTTATTATATAAATAAATAATATTAAATATAAGATAAAATAGCTTGTTAAAAATTTATCGTATTCTTATTTTATTTTATATTTATTTAACTTTCATACTTTATTTTTTTATAATCTTTAAATAAAAAATAACATTAAATTTTTAATATTAAAAACATTTTTAATTTATAAAATTAAAATTTAATAGATAAACATAATCAAATAATTATCTATTTAATATCTATATATATAGAATTAGATTGTTTTACTTAAATAATAAATTTAAAATATATAAAACTTAAATTATTCTTTTAAAAAATATTAAATTTTAATAAATATAAGTTATTTTATCTAAATAAAATACTTAAAAAAGATATTTAACTAAAATTAATTTATTTTTTATATATTTAAATTTTTTAAAATATTAAATATTTTAAATAATTATATAAACATTATAATAAAATTAAAATATTAAATATTTATAGTTACTAAAATTTATTTTACTAACATAATAAAATAAAAATAAATATTTTATAAAAAAAATTAATAAATATTATGATCAAATTCATTAACATAAAAACTAAAAGTATGTTATTAATTATTAAAATAAATATAAAATTAATATCTAAAGAGAAAAAATTATAATTACTTAAATGTGCTTAATCTTTAAAACAAACCATCTCAGTCTTTGGATTCAAATTACCTTTTAATTTTATCTTACTATTTTTATTTTTTAATTGATATTTTATAAAATAAAATTAATCTCAAACATACATTTTATAAAATAAAATTAATCTCAAACATACATGATAAAAAAATATAAAAATGATATTAGACTTTTTGACATGCAAATATCATTTTTATTTTTATACAAGCATCTATAAGTTGCATAATATTTAAATTTACCTACCCACCTCTCAAAAACTAGTTTACTATTTATAAAAATTTATTTTTAATACAAATATATTTTTAATATTTATAAATATAGTAATTTTTATTTTTTTTCCATCCGTAACCATTTTTAAACTTTCATTCTTATAATAAATATGTTACTCAGTTGTCATTAAATATTTGCTACCTTGATTAATAAAATATTCAACAAAATTCTGTTATGTGTTTCAAACCATCCTATATATATATATATAAAATACAACAAATAAATATTATAATTTTTATTATTGAGTCGCAAAATTTCATTTGGTATCTAAATAAACTGTTTGTATATTTTTTTTAATATATACAGCAAGGTATATATAGCCAAATTAAATATCTGTTAATGATATGAGAAACTATCTAATTACAAATTTACAATAAAAATGAAAAATATCAAAAATGAACAAGAGAATTTTTTTCAAAGAAATTAAAATAAATTTCTATATTTATGATTAAAAATATATTTAAAATTTAATTTTTTATCATAAATTAAGTGATTTTAATTTTATAACTATATTTATTAGTTGTGACCAACACTTAGTTAAGTAAAATATGTTTTTTAAGTAATAATTTTTTTTATTAATTTTTTATATTTTTCTATAATCAAAGATGATTTCAATGTATTATTAATAGTCATAGATTTTATCTTATTAATAATGTGTTTAATTTAATTGATATACACATATGTTATGTTATAAAATTCAGTTCAGAAATTGATTCAGTTAGGTTATTGGGTTAATGGTTTATTGATTAGATTAGCTGATATAAGTTAAAATTTATAATATTTAAATTTAAATTTTTTAAAATATATAAATTAATAATATTTAAAAATTTAAAATAATTTAAATTTAAAAAATAAAAAATAAATACCATCGTATAAATATTTAATTAAATAAAAGTTAAAGTTTTATTACAACATAAATTTAAAATATAATCAAATAATTAATATTTAAAAATTTTATCAAAATAAATATTTAAAAATTAGAAATACAACTAAAAAATGTAAAATTTATATTTTAAAAATTCTTTAATAACAAGTTATAGCAAAATTAAATAACGGTTGAGACTAAATTTTGATAAATAAAAATTAAAATTTGATAATTAAGATGAGATTAAGAATTTGAAATTATAAAAAAAAAACAAAAAAAACTCTTGTTATTTATCTTTTAAATTATTTTTTTAATTTTAAAAAAATAATATTAAGATCAAATAATTTCATCTTTGAAAAGATTTTTTTTAATTCTTTTAAAAATTTTGATCAACTCAGGTAGGTTAATCGGTATACTAATTAATTAGTGAACCGATTAACTAATTTATATTTTTTTTAAAGAAACTGTCAAATTAAACTAAGTTAATATGAATCAATTATACATTCAATTTAATAAATTACTCAAATCAATCGATTGACAGGTTTATAGTTCAACAGGCCGATTCGAATCGAGTGTGATAATACTATACTTATGTAATAGTGTGTAATTAATCTAATAATATTATTAAAAATATTTAAAATATTATTATATCTTTTAACAGAACTTATATTACTATACTACTCTAAAGCTAAATTGTATATTGATAATTTTATAATTAATAAACAAAGTTTGATGTTTAGGATAAATAAAATGTTTTGTTTGTCAAGGATTTTTTTTAATAAATTTTTTTTTATAATTTCTTATAACTTATGAATGGAAACTCAAATTTTTAAAATATTTCATATTAAGAAAGGATTTTTGAAATTTGTTAAAAAAACTAATAATATTATTTTAGATAGTAAATAATTTGGTTGAATTTTTTTTGTAAAGCTACTTACTATTGTTGTTAACTTGAGTTGCAATAGAATTGAAAATAATTTTTGGAGTGAATTATTGATAAGATTCAATTATTATAATTATACATATACATATAATACATAGCTAAAGGAGCAATTTTTTATTGAACATCAAGTCCTTTGTAATTTAAAGGTCATTTTTTTAATTGCAAGCTTGCATGAATTTATTTTTGCATATCCACTCCACGTGTAAAATAAAAATTAAAAAACAATAGATTAAATATTTTTTAAAAATTTAAAAATTTAAATTTAATCTCTCATATTTTTAAATGTTTAATTTCAATTTCTTAAATTGAATTTGTAATAATTTGTAATTTTTATTTTATAAATTAAACTAATTTTTATTTTTATTTTTAAAAAATTACTGTAAAACAAATTAAATTATTTATTATATTATTTTATTACAAAATTCATAAAAATATTAATTAAAAATTTAATTATATAAAATAATATATTAAAAAAATAAAATTAAATAATAATAATAACAAAAATAATTATAATAATAATAATGATAAAAATTAAAATATTATTTATTGATAAAAGTAATAATATAATTATTATAATATAAAATATATTATATAATAATATAATTTTATTATTATATAATATCTTGGCTTGGTAACTGTTAACACAATCTTGACTTAGTAAATGATTGCAGTCAGCGAAACAAATTTTAGATAAAATTAACACAGTGGACACGACAAATATCTTTATAAGATCTATCCCCTCCCCCAACTTGTAAAGATGGAATAAAGTCATGGGCTTGTGCGAAAAAAAATATAATTGTCTTCTATGGTATCTCTATTTGATTGTTATATAATTTCTATTGATTTTCTCTATATACAAATACAAAACAATATTTAATATATAATTGGTTTAAAATTAATTGTTAACAATATAAGGAAAATATATTATTAATAATAACATATTTATTAGGAGAATTACATTTCATAATAATGAAAATTTTTAGAAAACATTATTAAATAAAAAATATTTAATTATACGTATATGAAGTAAAATTGATTGCAAGTTTATATTTAATGTTGTATTTATTAAGTATAACGAATTATGAACTTGATTCCAAAATTCTATATTTAATATTCATATTTAGATGTTATATTTATTAATTTTAGTATATTTATTAGAGTAATTAATTTACATATAAAAAATTATAAAAAAAATATTCTAAAACAAAAAATTAATCATTACATGTAAGTTAAATTGATTGAAATTCAATATTTTAATATAGAGCAATTAAATATGTTATATAATTAATTCATACATATTTATTAAATATTTTAAAAGGTTAAACATCAAGTTTGAGTTAGAATAAATTTATTATATGAATGGTTTTACATATTAAATAATTGTTAAAAATAAATATTTTATTTTAAAAGGTAAATATTACTATAAAATTATATATGATTAATATTAAACTATTAAGATTGGTTGAAAATTATATTAGTTTTATATAGATTTAAATTTTTTTATATTTTTACATTATATCAAAAAATATAATATTAATATTTTATTATTATTTAATATTATATTTATTAAATGTAATATATAAAAAGTTTAATGATATATTTATATAAAACAAATAAAGAGTATATTAGAATTTTATATTATCTGAGGATATGATCAATCATTGTGGGAACAATTTTTATCTTATAAATTAATTTATGGGATTAAATTAAATTTTAAAAAGTTTAAATTTTAATATAATAATAAAATCTATTCTATAATTGTGTTTATTTTTGGATCAAGCAATCCTCATCCTAGAATAATTTTATCAGGTTGAGTAAGATAAAAAAAATAATTTTTAATAGGATGAACAAGAATTTATTAACAAATTAAAAATGTTAAATATAATTTTTTTTAAATTCTAAAATTTTAACAATCATAAATGGATAAATTTTAAATTTTTTAAAAATAGTTAGAATTTGAACTTTCATGACTCATGCTAGTAACTCTCTATTTATATAATTAAATTATAATTTTTTGGAATAAAAATTAATTAACCAATAAATTAATTTTAAATTTTTATAAAATAAAAATTTAAAATTTATTAATAATATATTTGAAAATTAAATTTTATAAAAAATATTTTATTCTTTTTATAACTTTAAATTTTTTCAATATAATTTGTATAAAAATAAAGGATGTTTGATTTTACTTTTTTAAAAAATTTATTTTATAAAATAATTTTCATAATTAAAGGGAAGTAGAAGGGAATAAATGAAAAAATAGGTAAATAGAAAAATTTTAAAAATTAAAGTTATTTAAATTTTTTAGTTTAAAATTAAAAACAAATAATATTTTTTTAAATAGAAAATCCATCTATCAAATAATTTTTTTATTTTTCAAGAATATAAAATTATTTTCCAAAATAATAAACAAACACAGTCCAATTTTCAAATTTTAAAAATTGTTTTAAATATTTTTATATGTTTCACCTAAAAATTCATAAAAATAAATTAAAATTTAATTTCAAAAAATTATATTATTTCTGTTTTAGAAATAATTTTTAAAAATTATTTTATACATAATGCTACTATTATTTGTTCATCTTAATTATTAAATTGGATACTATATAACAATATATGATTTATTATTTTTGTAAATATCATCAAATATAAGATAAAAACTGAATAAGAATTTATCATATTTTATTTTGTTATATTTAAAAATAGAAGTAGATCAAACTAAATTAAATTTTGAATTTTTAAATTTGACATTTTTTTTAAGATTTGGTCTATTTAAGAAAGTTTACATTAAAAAAAACTAACAAATAAATTTAGAGCCTGTACAAATAATTGATTAAACAAAATTTTATAAACTTAAAACTTAAAAGATAAAATAATCATTAAATAGGTCTAATATATATATATATATATATTATAAATATAAATATATAATATATAAAGATAAATAGGTTAAACAATTTTTTTTAAACCTAAATTTTGCTTGTCTATCTAAAAATATTTGTTAACAAATCTAAATCTATCTATTTATTAAACTAAGTTAAATTAGATTTTAAATAAATTAAGTTACAGGTTTTATTGGATAATTTTATTCACTCTCATCCCTAATCATATTTAATTTTATTTTTATTTAACATTTTTATTTTTTTTATTTTTTTTTATCCAAATCAATAAAGTAATTTTAAATTTTTTTTAAATGTTCATTTAAGAATAATAACGATTTGTACCTCAAGTAAAAAAAATTGTAAAATAATATCCTTGGAAATGGTTCAAGTATTTTAAAGCATTAATGATATGATTCATATCTATGGAGAAATAAAAATACCCTTACCATAAGCCTGAAGATGTCGATCAGTTGAATAAAAAACAATCTTCAGATGTGATCAGGAAAGGTTCAGATGTGATTCTATGATACTTTTCAATATAGATGATAATATAACAAAGATGAAATAATAAAATGATCGAGATGAATAGATAATATAATGAAAATAAGATGGAATAATAAGATATAATATGAAATATTAGTTAATTATTGTAGAAATATCAAGAACTGGTAGATTAGAATTGGATTAAATATATTTTTAATTTTTTAATTTAAATTTTATTTTTTATTTTGAAATAATTAATTTTGGTTTTTATTTTTGACATAAAATATTTTTAATTTTTTATTATTTACATATCATATGTAATATGTTAAATATTTATTATTTTAAAGGTTAAGAAAAAAAATAGGAATCAAAATTAATCATTTTATATATAAATAAATTAAAATTAAAATTAAAATTTTAAAAATTTTAAAAAATTGAAAATATATTTAACCTAATAATATTTGATCAAAATAAGTACTTAGTTTTAAATAAGATAAAATTACATTTTAAAGTATTTGTAATTTAGATAGAATGTTATTATCAAAATATAACTATATAAAAATATTTTTTATCAATAACTAAATAAATAAAATTTAAGTGTTAAGAAGTATAGTTTCATGAGTATAATTATTTTAGCAGTAAATGGTTAATATAAATTTAAAAGTTAATATTAATATATATATATATATATATTATAATTTGATATATTTATATTAATAATATTATTTAATTATATAATATATCATGTTATAAGTATAAATTTAAAAAAATTATATTAATAATTTAATTTTTAAAATAATTATATTAACAAAGTATAATTTAATATAAAAATATAATTTTAATGAATTGATATGAGATGTGATGTTTAAAATAATATTTCATACATAAAACTTAAAAGATAGAGATTTAATTAAATAATAAAATTGTATATCAGTTGGAGTGGGATGATGAAAGGATTTTTTTATTATAATTTTAGAAAAAAATATTTTTTTTTAACTTCATATAATTAAGAGAAAATAAAGTTAAAAAAGTTATTAGGTGTAAGGTATAGGAAAGTATAAAGATTAATGATTTAAAATATAAAAAAAATTAATATATTATCATTTCTATTATTTTATTTATATATCTTAAAATTATAGATTTTTTTAATAATAATTTTTATTTAATATTATAAATTATGTTGATATAATTTATTATTATTATTATTTTAAACATCTAAAAAGAATAATTATATGTATAATTTTATTCTGAATAAATAATAACAAATCTTGAAATTAATAATCATATAAAATTATTTTATTTAACAATTTTAAGATATAATTATAATTTTATTAATATATACAAACATGATATAATTATAATTATTAAAAAAATTTAATAATAATTTTTATTTAATATTATAAATTATGTTGATATAATTTATTATTATTATTATTATTTTAAACATCTAAAAAGAATAATTATATGTATAATTTTATTCATAAAAATAAACAAATTTTACAATATATATATATATATATATATACATATTATAAAGTAATAATAACTAATCAAACATGATATTTATTTATTTTTTATTATTAATATGATTTTCATTTATCTTAATCAAAAATTTTAACTTAATAAAATATAATTAAAAATGTATATTTATGATTTATTTTTTATTTTTATCATTATTTAATTATTTGTTAAGCATAAATATTTATCTTATTATTTATTTGTAATCAATATTTTAATAATATTTTTTAATGATTGAATAGGATTTTTATTTTTAAATATCTATAAAAAATTAATTGCCTAAAAATTTTATTTTTAATAAATAATAAATAATTAAAAATCTTTTATTATATAAAGTTGTAATATCTAATATATAATGTTTCTGTTCAAATGTTTTTATATATTTTTTTTTATATTTCTTATTATATATATAATTTTATCTATATTTTAAGAGTAATTTTAAATTATTAATTTAAAAAAATTAAAAATATTTTTATTTTTCATGGTATATGTGTAAAATAATAGAATAATACAATTTAAATGTAAAAATTATAAAAGTTAAATATAAAAATTATTATTTTCACTATATTTTTATTAATATTTTGTTCTCTCTATTAATCAATGTTTACTATGAAAACATGTAAAAGAAATTAGTAATAATTAATCATTTGAAAAGATTGAAATTTTTTTTATACACTACCATTTTATTGCATGTCAAATATTTAAAATGAAAAAAAAATGATAATTATTTATTTTATAATTTTTATATTGAGATTATAATTAGTTTTCATATTATATTTATCTTTTCAATAATATTAATGTAATTCAGGAATCATTAGAAAAAAGATTTTACATCTATCTTTAAAATTTGTAGAATTTTTTTAACAATAATTTTTTTTCATATTTAATGTTATAAATAATATTAATATAATTTATTTTCTTATTATTATAATTTTAAACATCTTTATAAAATAATCATATCTAAAATTTTATTCTAAATAAAAAATAACAATTTATAAAATTTAATAATAGTACAAAATTATTTTACTTAAATTTTTTTAAATAGAATTATAATTTTATTAACATACAAAAATTCACATATTAAAAAAATTATTTTACAATATAAGTAGTAATAATTAATTGAATTTTATGATTTTTTATTATTTTTATTTATATCAATCAAATTTTTAAATTTATAAAATCTTATGTATTTATAAAATATATATATATAAATGTAATTCATGCTTTATTTTCTCATTTGATTATAATTTGTAAATATAAATAAATATATATATATATATATGTTATTATTTATTTATAATCAATATTCTTATAATATTTATAAATAGTTGTACCATATTTTTATTTAAATATTTTTAAAAATAATTACATATAAATTTTTATTTTGAATAAATAATAACTAATTTAAAATTATTTTATTATATATAGTAATAGTGTGTGAATAACAAATGTCTAGAATTTTTAAAATAATTTTAAATCATCGACATTTAAAAAATTTTATTATAAAGTAAAGGCATTTTCATTTTTCTTGATATATTTATAAAATATTAAAAAATCTAATTTAAATGTACACAAGTAAAACTTGTATCAATATTATTATTTTTATTTTATTTTTTTTAATATTTTTGTTTTTTCTCTTAATTAATTTATACTCTAAAAATAACAAAAAAAAATTGTCAATAATTAATTATTTGAAAGTATCGAATTTTTTTTTTATAAACTACAATTATTATCATTTTATTTTTCTGATTTCCTTTCAAAATAAAAATAAAAAAAAATATTTAATTTATAATTTTTTACATTAAATTTAGTGATTACAGTTAAGTTTATGAGTTATTAACAGAAAGAGAACGTTTTATGTTATGAATTTTTTTAATAATAAAATTTTATTATATTTGATGTCAATAAATCATGTTAATATAATTTTTTTATTATTATTATAATTTTAAGAGATTTTTGAAAATAATAATGTGTAAATTTTTACTCTAAATAATAATATAAAATTTATTTATTAACAAATTTTCAAATATAATTGTAATTTTATTAGCATGCAAAAATTTTTTAATTTAAAATAAAAATAATTATTTTTATAATATATATATCTACATGTTATTTCATTCATTAATTTACAAATATTTATAATTTTATGAATAAGTTTGTATCATTATATAATCATTCGGAAAGTATTAGATAATTCAACGTACATACGGTAAACATTAAGAATCAAAACTATTATTTCAATATTATTCTTTTTAACATTTTGTTCTATCTTTATTTTAATTTCCAATTTAAACATACCAATAATTAATGATTTTAAAGCATCAAGAAATTTTTTTGGTAAGTTACAATTATTATAATCTTATTTACATGTCTACCAGTAAAATAAAATAAAAAATATATTTGATTAGTTTTTAATTTTTTTATTAAAAATAATTGCAAATGTTAGTATTTTAATATATTTTAATTATTTTTTCAATGTTATAAAATTTAGAAATTAAGAGATTTGACATCCATATTTTATGTTATGAATTTCTCTTAATAACAACTTTATACTTATATTCAATATCAAAAGTTTTGCTAATGTATTTTTATTCATTAATCCAAGTATTACAAGTTTAAACAAATATTGAATTATAAATTTTTTTTATAGAAAATAATAAAGGATGCAACATTCTTCATCACTTATTAGATTTTTGTGCATTTTTATCTTTCTCTTTTTTTTCTTATTTTATTATATTTTAAGCTAAATTTTATTTTATTTTTAAGTTGAATTTTAATAAAATTTTTAAATTATATTATTTAGTCGATGTTTGTGTTGTATTTTAAAGGTATCTTTCATTTTTAAAAATAAAATTTGATAATTTATGTATTTACAATTGAAAGTGAATACATGTATTTTATAAGAGATTTTATTTATGGGTTATAAGAAGTTCATTAAAAAATATATAATTTAATAAAAAATTAAGTTAAAACAAACCCACATGGATTTTGCTGGAAAAATATTTATATAATAATTTTGTTGTTAAAAATAACAAGTTATATTCACAATATAAAGATTTCATGTGTTAAACCAACTTTAGTTTTAATGATGATAATTCTACAATTTATCATGATTAAGATAGTGTTCAATTTGCAAAGTTACATGAATATATATATATATATAGGAAATAATATGACGAATGAAAATTAATAATAGATTTTATAAGAATTAAAAATTAATAGATCTCAAATTTAAGGTAATAGATGACTACTAATGAAATTTTTAGAAAAAATTGTCTACAATAAAAATTGGAACAAAAGGATGAAGTTAGATGGTATATGAACATGCAACTTATCTAAACTTTTAAAATTATTATCAATTAATGAAATTATGACTAAATTAAAAATAAATAATTTTTTAAAACTATTATATGAAAATTAAAAAGTAAATAATGAAAGTTAATCTATGTAAATTATTAAATAATTTGATATGGTGTGTTAAATTTAAATTTATTTAAATTATTGTATCATAAATAGGGATGGAAGTAGATCAAGTCGAACTAGGTTTTGAGTGTTCAAGTCTGGCCTGTTTAAAAATTTGGAGGTTTGAGCCTGTTACGTTAAAGACTTTTTATTCTGTCAAGTGACCTAATTTAAAGTCTACAAAAATTGCAAACTTGTTTAAAAGTCTACATTAAAAAAAATTAATAAATAAACTTAAAGTCTATATAAATAATTAATTAAAAAAGCTTGCAAACTTAAAGCAGATAAATAGGTCTAAAACATATATATTAATATTATGTAAATAAAATATAAAATAAATATTATATAAATATAATATATTAAAATAAATATTAATATATAAATATAAAGAGATCCCTAAATAGATTAAGTAGATTTTTTTATAAGCTTAGGCCTGACTTATTTATCTAAAAAGACTTTTTAACAAACCTGAGTCTATCTATTTATTAAACGAGTCGAGCCGTAATCCTTTATCGAACGACCTAATTTACTTTTATCCTTAATCATAAATTGTGTTACCTTTTAAATTATTATAATTTTTTAATTAAAATTATTAACCAATATCTCTATGATACCAATAAAAATCAAATTATTAATAATTTAATATTAAATCTTCCACTATTGAATAATCTTAAGAACTCGAATGGTAAAAAAAATATTTTATAATGTCTTCTTGCTACATTGATTAACAAACGAAAAGATTACATAGCAAAAGGAAAAATTATAAACTGCATTGTGATAGTTATAATATATATAAAAAAAATAAATATATTAAAAAAAAGAGAGAATTGATTTAGAATAAAAAATTTATAAATAATAAAATTGAAAAACAATAATAGACCTTAATAAATTAAAATGGTACATGATATAACATTTCAAGTAAACATATGAAGAAATTTTGCATACAAATATATATTATATTCTAAGAATCACGAATCTTCAAAAATTGCAGGTATAATCAATGAAAATATTAAATTAATAAAAATCAATAATACATATTGATTTGATTTTATAAGTTGTGTTGCATAATTATTTATTTTATAAAAAAGAAATATAATATCAAATTGCATCAGCTCAAAATATATTTTTATTATTAAAATAATACAATGACTGATAATGCAACAAAATAAAATATGATATATTATAAATAAAATAAAGATCATAAGAAAGGAAATATAAGTTGAGACAAAAAAAAATATATAACCGAAGAATGATATGAATTTTGTAAGAAATTATACCTTTCAAAAATAGATGTTAATTATTTTTGTATTTTGAAAATTTGTTCTGAAGTTTATATTTGAGTAGATAATGATAAATTTTATAGTTTCATTATTTATAAACTTTTGATAAAGTTTAATGTTTGTGATGTTTTTGGATAAATTTTTATAGAAAATTTAACGTTGTTTAACATATACACACATACGTCCCTACACTCACATACAAATATATATATATATATATATATATATATATATATTCTTTTATAAAAAAAATTTTGTTTATATTATTATTGTGCATATTAATCTTAATATTTTAATATTTAAATTGTAGAATTATATCTACCATATTTTGAAAATTTTAATAATATTTTTTAGTGTAGTATTTTGACTAATTATAGATATATTAAATATATTTATAAATTTTTAATTTTTAATTAATATACATGTAGAAATTTTGTATAATATTTTGATTGCATTGTAAATATATTAATTAATCTATTCTTAAATTTTATATTATATTATATATATGTTGGTAAAATTTGTATATTACTTTTTTTTTAAGAAAGTATAATTTTAAAAGATTTTTATTATTTATAAGTTATTACTAACATGAAATTAACAGTATTTTTACATTTTTTGAATCCATTATAATTCAAATAAAATTCATGCTTGTAAATTTTTAATTATTTAAATTTTATTGTAATTACAATTTATTTAATTGTTTGTAATTTATATTTAATTATGTTTAATGGTTAAATATATTTATTTTCTATGTTTTATAAATTATTTGTACATTAATAATATTAAATATTTTATTTTAATATTATATTATATTATATATATGTTGGTAAAATTTGTATATTACTTTTTTTTAATAAATTATAATTTTAAAAGATTTTTATTATTTATAAGTTATTACTGACATGAAACTAATCGTATTTTTACATTTTTTGAATCCATTATAATTCAAATAAAATTCATGTTTGTAAATTTTTAATTATTTAAATTTTATTGTAATTACAATTTATTTAATTGTTTGTAATTTATATTTAATGATGTTTAATGGTTAAATGTATTTATTTTCTATGTTTTCTAAATTATTTGTACATTAATAATATTAAATATTTTATTTTAATATTTATACTACATCATCAAATAATTTTAAATCTTTTATCAAAATTTTTCAGATGTACGTATCATTATTTTGTATGTATTTTATGAAAATTTTATTTTTTAATTTCTTTATTAATATAATAATTTTAAATATTTTCATAAAATATTTTTTTAATAATTTAAAATATTTATAATAATTGAGATATATAATTTGATTATAATTTTCTTCAAAATTTATTTAATTTTATATGTCATAAAATTTTAAAAATATGTCAAATCAATAGCCAGTTGATAATATATTAATAGAACGTATATCATAAAGGTTATTTGATAATGTTACTAAAATATTGTTATTCAATTATTTTTTAATAAATTTTTTTTAACAAAATATTTGTAACGTATACTAAGATCATATTGTTTAATATATCTTTTTCTATTTGTTTAATGTTTGATGATATGATATAATAATAAAGATGAATTGGTTTAGAGTTCTAAAAACTATATATTATATTGATTACCTATTGATAGAAAGTTACGATACACGTTTTATAGTTTTAAAGTTAGAAATATACTTATCTTTTAATGTTATGTAAGGAAAACTCATGTCTTAGATGCAGATATTAAAAGAGGTTGAATAATATTGTTTATTTTAAATATTCTGTATTTTAAATAAAATCTTTTAATGTTATATAATTTTAAATTTATTCCTATATTAACTGCATAATTTTCATATTAATCTTCTTATATTATGAATAATAAAAAATAATAAAACTTAATAGATTCATGTTAATTAAAGTATTCTGTAACAAAACTCCAGCATTGTCCGGATCGAATTACTAGTGTTACATATTCATTTTTAACTTATAAGGGTTCTTGCAAGGTTTTCTACTTCCATATTATGACCAAGGCATTTCTTGCATGCTGCCATACCAAACAGGAAAAAAAAAACCAAATGGATATATTTTTCAATTTATTAGTGTTTGTTGAAATACATTAATATTACATTCATAAAAAAAATTATTATATATATATAATTAAATTATTTTAAAAATAACTTTATTTAAAATTATTTTATTTAATAATTTTTATAAATAATTAAATTTTATCAATTTAAGTTTTAAATTAATAAATTATATTATATAGATTTTTTTATAAAATTTGAAAAATATTTAATATTTTATTAAATAAATTTAAATTAACAAATATTATAAAAGGTATATTATCTATTAATTTAAATTTATTTTTAAAATATTAAATATCTTTTAAATTTTATAAAAATAATATATATAATATAATTTATTAATTCAACGGTTAGATTAATAAAATTTATTTATTTATAAAAATTATTAAATAAAATAATTTTAAAAATAATTTAATTCTTTTTATATATATATTATTAACTTTTGATTAGTCAATATATAATGACAAAATATTTAATTTTTTATATAAAATTACATATTAATTTTATTTTTAACTTGAGACTAATCTCGTCTAAAATATTATATCTACTTTGGTTATGAAATCACACAACATTTTGTTCCTGGCACAATTGCTAAATGATTTTGTAATAATATGTGTCAAGTTGCTTTCGTTTACTTACCAGTTGCTTTCCATAAAATTTATGCAAGAGAAGTGATGTAGGTTTCAATGGACCTCACTTTATTCAATAGATTCAACAAGAATCTTAAATAATAAAAAGAATATTGGTAATATTTCTTAAAAATAATATAACATAATTCTAGAAAAACTCAGGCTTAATATATTTTTGGTTATTAAAAAATCAAAATCCGTTTTATTCTTCTTTCAGTCCTGATTAAAATGTTATTTTCTTTTAGTTTTTACATTTACTAAACCGGTGCATTTCTATCCATAATTAGGAACTAAAAGACATATTCTAAGGACTAACAAAAATAAATAAAATATTATTAGATAGGACTAATATCAAAAGAACAAACCTTAATAAATCAATATTAATATTAAATATCAAAGTTTTATTAATATAAATTTTGATTTTAATCAGAGAATGATACTAAATAGATTTAGAATGTATTATACCTAAGTGTAATATTTTAAAAATAGTTAAATTTTTAAACATTAAAATTATGTTTAAGTCAAAGATTAAATTGAAAGTATTATTGAAAGAAAACCTATTTTTTAACGGGATTCCATTCCACATTGAGCTCAATTTCTGAAGAATCTTGATCATTTTATATTTTTCATTTTTTTTTGCAAAATGTTTTTATTTTGGAGGATGAAAATATTTTTTATATACAATAAGGAGCCCAAAATAGGATTTCTCATCATCAGTGTTTTTTGCTCTCAATGTTTCTTGTCACTGGAATCTATTATAAACAATTAAACTAAATAAAAATGATTGGATGGTTGTCTGGTAGTATCTTAGTTTGTTTTTTATTTTAAAAATTATTAATTCAAATTGGCATATATCAGCACACCCAGGGAGAAATGTTTCTTGTGAATGCTAACATAAAAGTCAATTTTTTTATTGAAAAATAAAATAAAATAAATCTAATTAAGGGTTTGTTTCAAGCAATTGCAAGTATCTAATTTTTTAATTTTTAATATATATTTCAAAACAAATTATATTTAAAATTAAATTAAATTTTTAATTTAATTTTAATTTTTAAAAGAATTTTTTAATTTTAAATCAATTAAAAAATAAATAATTTAATTATCATATTTTCTCTATAAATTACACAATATTTATTATAATTATCATTATTATTTTTAACCAACTATTTTAATCACAATTAGGATCAACCAATAACCATTATAATTATTATCATCATCTTTATAGTTATATTATTGTTACTATAATGGTTACATAATTATTATTTATTTATTTATTAATATTCATTATTATTATATTTATTATCTTTATTTTTATCATGATTATTTTTATAATTATTGTTGTTATTTTATTTTAACTATAATCATCGTTATATTGTTGTTTTATTGTTATTTTTTAAGTAAATAAACTTAAATTAAGAAATAAAATAATTTTACAATTTAAATTAATATTTAATATTAAAAAATAAATTAAATATTAAAAAGTTGAAAATTAATTTAAATTTAAAATTTTTTTAAACTACTCTTCAGTTTCTTTTCAATGTTCAAATACAAAATGAAAATTTTGTTATCTATCAATTTTAAATAAAAGTGTAGATTCAAAACATTAAAATATCACCCATATAAGTATAAATCATTTGAGATGAGACAAAAATACAAATATTATAATTTATTTTTGGTCAACACAACTCATTTACGAATGTGTGAATTCGGTCTTTTTTCATTGGTTGTATACCGTGCAGAAATTCGGTCTTGTTAGTGGGGAGGGGATATCCCTGCAGCAATTAAAGATGATTAAACAGGTTTTTTATTTTATGTACAATCATAAAAGTAGTAAAATTTAAAATTTAAATTTTACGTAAATTATTTATTTTTTATTATTAAATGAATTTTAATAATTTAGTAGAACAGATTATTTGAATTATATCAGATTGGTTCATGGCAGATTTTAACATCTTAGGTAAAAAATTAAATTTCTAAAGTAATATTTAAATTTAATAAAACTTTATTTGTTTTATTTTATAAATTAAAATTGGATAAAATTTATTGTTAATTCAGATTGTTATTTTATTTACATTTTACTAAATAAGTTTAAACCGATCCCTAACATTTTATTGAGTAGATTGAAATCGACTCAACTAAGCAATCCATTTTATCAACTCCATAATTAATGAACGAATTGGGTTCAAAAATGGTCCAAGACAACTTAACCTAACCCAACTACAGACACTCCTAGTTCACTTATGTGTCTCCTGAAGAATTGATCACGTAGCATAATAATGTATACAAGATTTTTTTAATAAAAAAAAATGAAAGGAAGAAAATGAGGGTACAAGAGGTATCTTCAAAGATAACATCGCCATGAAATATTTGACCATGTTAAGACCCTCCATTTATTGCCCATCAGATCCGCATAATAATAAAAAATAATAGTCCATAGCACAAGATATCCGTGTTGACCACAGTCTCTCTAAACCAATGAAAAAAGCGCGTGTAAGAAAGAACAAGGGTGTGAGAGTGGTTGAGGTGAGAGAGAATGGAGAGCCGCCAGTAGTGAGTGGTAAACCTGTCATGTCTAGAGGGGCCACCATGTGAAATGCCAATACTGTGCAAAGTGCAAATTGGCAATTCTCTTCCCCCACCCACGTCACCCTTCTCACTCCTTTTCATTCATTCAGCTCCACTTTTTTACGTCCCATCACCAATCTTTCTCTAAAAAAATATTTCTATTTTTTTATTCTAGTTTTTAATTACACTCATTTTATGAGCCTGATTTTTTAAAACTAAGATAAAATTCATTTTAAGAAAAGTAATTTTAAATCATTATATATTATTAAAATATATTAATAATGTAAAAATTTTAAATTATTACTCAATTATAAATTATTATATTATATAAATTATAAAAGTTTATAATAATTATTTAACAATATAAAATTTATTATATTAATAATATATCATAACTAAACTCTAATTAAAATATGAGACTACGAATTTTCTAAACGCGTAAATAGGGGAAAAAAGATTCTAATATTTTTTTCTAAAATTATTTTGTAGTTAAATTCTTTCCAATTAGCTGTGGTAATATACAATTAAAAAGAGAAAGACAGAAAAAATAAATGAATCCAATACATGGTACAGAGATACAACACAGCTTTGAAGGTTTTAAATTAATCTTTATTTGGTTGGGCCGAAGAAAAATCTTAAAAAACAGAAGGAAAAAAAATTAAATTTATTTAATTAATCATAAGATATTATTATTTATATTTTTAATCTATTCAAATAATTTTAAAATATTATTATGCACTTTAGACGTGGTTTGTAAAATAATGTTTTATGAGTATATTTGAAAGTTGGTATTAAAGAGGAGGGAAGTGGAGAATAAACTTTTTATTTCTCGTCAATACTTTTTAATTTTATATTTTTTTATAAAAATAATAAATTGATATAAACTTAAAATCTTAATTTTTAATTTTATAAATATTATATAATTTTTTAATTTAAAATAAAAGTATTTATTTTCCATTTTTTTCTTCTGTAAAACGCAATTCCGAAATATTTTTTTAAAAGATTTATTATATGATTTTTTCCATATTTTTCTCATCATCACATTTTTTTTATTTTTATTTCATTCTTTATTTTCAAAATATATATTAAAATTTGATTAAAGTTAAAATAAAAATATTTTAAAAATATAATATTTAATATTATCCATATTTATTATTGTAAAATTTAAGAAAAATATTTTATTTATTAATACTTTAACTAAATACATGGTTTTTTTGTGATTTAATGTTTTTAAATCTTAAAAACTCATTAATAATGTAGCATGTATCAGAAGTTAAAGAAACTTACAAAATTATTTATATATCGTTTATCAATAAAATTTTTACTTAGATAATAAAATTTAATTCATAATTTTATGAAATGTAAATTTGATGGTTACTAACCAAATCATCCTTGATTAACTAACTAAATACATGTTTGATTTAGAAAAAATTATTCATTTTATACTTTTGATAACCTTTCATTTCAGTTTCTAAAATTACAAATACCTTTTATTTTAACTTTTAATTTTATAAAATATTTATTTTACTCTTTCATTTTTTAAAAATCATTCATTATATCTATTCTTTACTTTACTTTTCATAATTGATTTGTATTGAAAATAACCAAAATAAATATCATTTTATAAAATAAAGTATTTAAATAAAAAATTATAAATAAAAATTTATTCCTGTATTTTTATGAACTTTATAAAAAAATTAAAAATTGATTTATTTTAAAACAATTGATTTAAATTCTTAAAACACTAATTAAATTAAATGTCTATATATATAGAGAGATATAATTTTATTACATGTATTATTTTTTTCTCTTCTTAATTTTTTATCCTTTCAAGATACATTGCCATATTATTTCCAAACAAATAAAAAAAACATTTTAATACTTTTTTTTTTCCTATCCTCTATCTTTCTGACCCTCGAAACCAATCCAAACAAAACGCTCCCTTCTTCCCTTTTCCCCTCTCTCTCCTTTACTTTCCTTCTCACGAAAAAGAGAACAAAAACCAGAAACCCTTTCCCGTGAAAACATCCACCTCAAAACTCAAACACTCATCACTCTCATTCATTCATAGGTACCAAAACTAAACCTCGTTTGTTTCACTTTCCTATAATTCAAAACAAAAACTCAATAATCACCTAAACCTCACTTCACTTCTCCAATACAACAGAAAAAAAAAGAAAAAAGAAAACTCACCGGGATCATATAGATCACACATAGTTACGGAAATTGAACCTACCTTAGTGGGTTCTAGAAGCTTCTGATCATGGAATCAGCATCAGGGGAAGCACCACCCCAACCCAATACCTCAGAAACTCCATCAACAATCACAGCTATGGCACCACAAGGTGAAGGATCATCACCTGCTCCACCGAGCCGTTACGAGTCACAAAAACGCCGTGACTGGAACACCTTCTTGCAGTACCTGCAGAACCACAAGCCTCCATTGACGTTAGCACGGTGCAGTGGTGCACACGTCATCGAATTCTTGAAGTACTTGGACCAGTTTGGAAAGACAAAAGTTCACATATCGGGATGTCCGTACTTCGGACATCCAAATCCTCCAGCACCCTGCGCCTGCCCCTTGAAGCAGGCATGGGGTAGCCTTGACGCGCTGATTGGACGACTCAGGGCAGCCTACGAAGAAAACGGTGGCCGCCCTGAGTCTAATCCATTCGGCGCCAGGGCAGTAAGAATTTATTTAAGGGAAGTGAGAGAGAGCCAAGCTAAAGCAAGAGGAATCCCTTATGAAAAGAAGAAGCGGAAGAGATCCACTGTAACTGTGTCGGCAGTGAGTGGTAGTGGTGGGGGAAGCAGTAGTGGTAGCGGTGCAATTTCTGCTCCAAGTGGACACGGTGATGACGGTAATAATGTTGGTAGTGTCAATGATCCTACTATTATTGGTGATGGAGCTGGTTCTGGTGCTAGTTTAACTTCTACAACTGCTAGTGCTAATGTTACTACGACCACCGTATAGTAATTTTAATAATTTTTTATTTATTTTTCCCCATTTTTTTTACATTATTATCTATCTTTGGTTTTTAAGGAAATTAATTGTGATTACGGCTTATAATTAAGTTACATATTTATTATGGCGATTTTTCATAAAAAAGAAATAGGTGTAAATATTGTTTATGTCTCATGCGCAATTATTCTCTCAATCGGTTATTGAGCTAGCATTGGTAATGTCATTATTCTCGTATGTTTTTTGCTGCACTTGATATGGCACTTCATAACTAGGTTTCTCATTTGATATGTTTGGTTTTTGAAAAATTGGTATTGTTATTGGGAGGAGGGGGTGATTAATTATCTTAAAGACTCAATGCACTATAGTGAAGTTATATCCCTAATTTTTTTGAATTTGTAGGAATGAACTTGTTTCTAGAATCGAAAACTGGAAAAGTATCATTTTCTATAGGCTCATAATTCCTCGTTCCTTTTGTGGGGTTTAGTGTTGGAGAGCGAATGAGAGAGCTCAAACACTGTTGTTGCATTTTATTCTCACTACTAAGAAGTGTATATTCCGATTATGCCATTAAGGAAACTAGCAAAACTCTTCTTTCACAATGACATTTCGTTTTTGTCTCGATCTGGTGAAGCTCCAATCAGTGGTGTGCACTTGTAAAACAAATAAGAACAATTAGAAAGGGGGGAGGGGGGAATCACAATGATGTCTTTATCCCTGATTGTCATCCTACAAAGCTAGATAGATGAGAAGAATACATCAAAGGAATTGACCCTTTCATTATGATTATAATGAATTATTTTAGGATGGGAAGCAGTTAATTAGAATCTTTAACTTTTTTCCCCTTCATCATTGTCATGTTTTAAGTAGTGGTGGTGGTGCCGCTAGTAAGATATGCAACAACACAGAACCAGTCAATTAGAAAGTCTAATCCTTCTTTATCTAAGACTACTACCCCCATGCAACACTGTTAATATGGTCCCCGGGTTGTATCTTGATCTCCTAGTCTATCACCAATGATACACACGTGCACTTATCATTTCACAACAATTTTTTTTGTGCACTTGTGTTTCAGGTGCCCCCTTTGCAACTTGATCTAAAGATGTGCCATAAGATTTTGTTTTTCAGTTTTAGAATTTTGGCTTATTTTTCTCTTTATTCGTTTCTGGCCGAGGTAAGTATTTGAGAGCTTAACTTTAGTCACCAGTACCTTCCCCTCTCCTAGACTATACCTTGCCCTTTCTCTCTCTTCTATGCTACCTATTATTGACATATCTTTCCGTGATAACAACACCTACTAAAAGATATAGACTGCAAGCATCAACGAATAAAAAGTAATGCCTTGTGATTGCTGCTCATATTTTATTTTGGTAACCACCACCTAAGTGTGAAAAGGACAATTAGCCAACCGTCCCTTACATTCTTATTATATTTTTCTTTACATTATTTCATTCATTTGTATTATTATCATAACTCAGCTATAATTTATTTATTATGTTCTATTTATTACTATAGCATAGACCCACCAAGCCCCTCCAAAACAAATCCAAATTTTTGAATTTTAATTTGGAATTTTGGACCCATATATCCACTAAAATCATGATCCATCTACTCATGATAATGTCCCGAAATTATTTCTTTGTATTACTTTTTGTTTGGTTCTTCTTTTTCTGGCATTATTTTTCCTTCTCTCTCTCCATAAAGAAATATATTCATATATACTTTTGCATTTAACAGGAACTTTCGCTTTCTGGCCTTTAGTAGAACCACATAATTTCGTGTAGGGAACTTTATTTCTCACTTTCTTTTGTTTTTTCTTTATTATGTGCGGTGGCCACTTTAACCATTTCAATTTCTAACAAGTCAAAAAGAAAATTTGGATATATCCCTTTTCTTTAAAAAATAAAAAATAAATTCTGAAAAGAATCCTTGTTCATTCCTCAATTCATTTCACTGATCACACTCTCTTCCCCTCATCCTGTTTCTTCATTACTTTTATCTATTTATATTTATATATATATATGTCATCCCAGTTTTACCCTCAAAATGCATCCAATACGATGAAATATAATTGACTTTTTTTCATGTTTATTTATTCTTAATTATTATAATACAGTAAGTGGGTCAGTGTGTTCTGAACAGAAATAAGTGCTAGCGAGCAATGTCATACAGGTTGATAATCAGGAGAAAGGGAATCCCACTTAGGTTCTGAATTTTTTGCCTATTTTGTGGTGATATAGAATGGTGGAATTAAGCACTCTTTGCATTGGCCATAACATTGTGTACTTCATTTATGAGAGACGGGTGGGGGAGAAGGGGTGTTTTCTGTTGGGTGGGATTCGTTTAGATTTAGAACTTGGTTTTTTCCTTATTCTTAAGGCACCTGCTTCTGGTGGTAGTCCCAGACAAAGACCGTTTCAACAGTGTCATTTTTAACCTTATGTGTTGGAAAAAGAATGTATATACTTCAAATTTGTATACAGCTTTAGCCATAGCCTAATCATTGCACCACAGGTAGACAGTAACTATAAATATAATTTATTTATAATGTTAAAAATTTAATTTCAAAGTCCTCCACTGACTTTACCATTAGACATTAGTCTCATAAAAATTGCGATCTTTTATGGGATAAAGATTCTCTTTTTAATTGGATCTCTTTATTAATCGGAGAGGAACTCTGACCTTTTTAGGGATCTTCTTTACTTAATAAATAAAGAGGTATATTTAAAAAGAAATAGACACGTAGGATTTCATGTATATATGAGAAAAAAATATAAAAAAATATAGAAATAAATAAAATGGAGAGAAGAAAATGATAAAAATCTTTACCCTTTGTATCCATATAACTATTAATGTGTAAATTTTGTATTTATTTCTTTTTTCATAATTTACTATAAGGAAAATTATTGTTACCTATGGAATATATTAACTATAAAAAAATAATCACAATTTTAATAACTTTGGCTGTCAGTATGATCTAAAATCGATAGTTATAAACAATGAAGTTGTTGTTGGCAGTTTGGCTGTCATTAAATTTTGCATGTTTTTCTATCAAAGTTTTATGAGAAGTTTGCATAAGATCCTTTCTAGTTAAAAAAACTGAAAAGTATGAAATCGAGAAATTACCGTTTTTTAGATGAAAATTTGATGATTTAGACATATCCAATTTTTTTACCATTATAAATATTAATTTGAATTTGAATTGTATTTAATTTTCATTTAATGATTATGATCAGATTGGATAATTTAGGTAGTGTTTGGTTTTAGAAAACATTTTTTTAATCATTTTGTACACAAAATGGTAAAAATAAAAAAAATAGTTGTTTTCTATTTTTATTTTTTATTTAATTTTTCAGTTTAAAATTTTAAAAACAGAAAACTGAATGAAATTTAGATATTATTTTTTAAATAAAAAATTAAAAAAAAAATTCTGAAAGTAAACCAAACTTTAGATTTATTCAATTTTTTTATCATTACAAATATCAATCCAAATGATCTGATTTTCATTAGAAGATTATAGTTTTGCAACTGCACACTTTCACTTTTTTCAACAGGAGATCATCTGATCTGAAAAGTTTGTGAACAACTTTCTATTAATTTTGAGGGTGATAATAAAAAAGGCCAAAACATAGGGATAATTTGTATAGGACTTCTTCATTTAATGTATATTCAAAATTAATACACAAACTTACATGCTAAATTTGAATTTTAGATGATCATCCGGTTTGACAACTATGCTTGAGATTAATAGCCATTATTAAAAGAAGGGGGAAATAAAAATTGAAGCATAGACTAAGGAGGCAACACCCACATGGCATTGTTTATAGTGAGAGAAAAAAGAGAGAGGGTACACTATAACACGTGGGGTATAGTGAGGCAGCATGCAGCATTTAGAGCCATATATTTACGTGCACATTTTGGCAACAGATCGTTGAGAATTAATAGTAGTACCAAAATGGATGGGGATGGGTCTTGTTAGGTAAAATTTGGGGCCAGCTGAAATGGGGGGCCCTTTGAGTAGTATAGTACGGTGGAAATGTCCCTTGTTGTTGTTTGCCTTTTGCATTGTAATCCTGTGATCATATTAAAACTCATCAATCATTATCTTATTGTTTTCCAACGGCCCTCTTGGTTTTGCTCTTTCTTGCATATTGTGTGTGACAGTAAGTTTCAGCTCTCTTTTGCGTGCAAAACACTTGCTATATACTCAACCCCTGCCTTTGTCTTTCAGGATCATACATTTTCCACACCCTCTGGTCCAATCTTTGTGCTCGTGCGTTTATTTTTTTTAATCTGTATGCTGCAGACAGATATATTATGCTTTGTGATTTGAGTAATGTAAACTGCAAAAATAGGACCTCATTTTCTAATGACCATAAAACCGTTTGGGGACAAATCAGTAGAATGCTTGTAATTTCACAAGGTTGTACTGAGTGTCCCTTTTAATTTGGGGCGGAGTTATTCATTTTGAGTATTAATTAATTTTGCTTGAATAGTTTGCTTATACATATATCATTTTATTAGAGTTTATTTAAAAGAGAAGGATTGTCCAAATTTTATAAAAAAAATATTCTTATTATATTTTTTAATAGATATGAAACTTTTAACACTTTTTGTAAGGATATAATTATATTTTATTTGCTTTTTAAATTTAAATATACTTTTAATTTCTGTAAATATGGTTACATTTGGTTTTATTTTTTTTAATAGATTTAATGCTTATAAAGTTTGAAATTTTTACAAATAATCTTTATTATTTATGACATACATTTAATCATATCACATTTCAATTATTCTAATATGGTAAATGGCAAATCATTTTTAAATACATAATACATCATTGAAAAATGAAAAGTGATAATAAAAATTATTTAAAATATATAAAAACTAAAATCAACAAAAAAAATCATATTTATAAGAATTAAAAATATATTTAAATCTACTTTATTATTATTATTATTATTATTATTATTATTATTATTATTATTATTATTATTATTATTATTATTATTATTATTATTATTATTATTATTATTATTATTATTATTATTATTACTCACACAAACTTCTGCTACCTCTTATAAAAGCGATGTAGTGTACTTAGTAATAAACTGCAAATTAATGTACGTATAAAGGCATATCTTATTGAGTGTAAGTAGCTCCAAAATTTTCAGTCCTAATTTGCACATGGGTCCAGTCCAACGTAAAATATTCAGGTCAGGTAGGGTGATCAAGTTTTTCAAACAAAATTTAACTAAAAAAATATTTGATTTTGACAAGTTTGAAAATTTTAAATTCATTCCACTAACTTGACTGGAAATGGGTTGAATTAATTGATGTTGGATTTATAAAATTTGAGTCTAACATGTTTTTTTTAATTTAAGACATATTTATGTGACATTGACCCTTGCTAAGATCTGATATTGTATAGAGATTTTCATATAAAGCTACTTTTACACCGTGACCTTTTTTAATTAGGTTAACTAAGGCTACTTTTAAATAAGGTAATAGATTTAAATTTTTATATAAGTTAACAAATTTATATTGTTAAATAAATTAATAAATGATATATATATATATATATTATAATTTAAACCTTTGAAAACAATATTAATGTCTTTTTATGGTCGTGAATATTTAATTCATATGATTTTAATATTGAAAAATTTATTATCTAATAATAAATATTTGTTTTCATTTTATATAACATATTATACATTAAATAAAATAATACGATGAAATATCAATTAAATTTTAATTAATATAATTAAAATAATCTGATAAATAATGTACTATTTAAAATATAAACAAATATCTAGTATTAGATAACCTATGTAGAATGTTCAAATTGCATCAAGTTTTATATATTTAATTATAAAAATAATACTATATATTCAATGTTAAATTGATTGATTAAATTAGCATTGTAAAAAATATTAAATGATATAAGTATATAAATTTAACATTTGGTATCAATTAATTATGTCTTTGTTATTATTCACTTAAATATATAAAGTTATTAAACCTAATTAAATTTTTTTGAATAATTTAAAATTTTTCCTTTTCATTTAAATAATTTTTAAGAAACCATGATTTAACTTATTTAATAAATATATCTATCATGGTTTAAGCCTTATGTAAGTTACATCATAATTAAGCTCGGGACAAACATACCCTAGCTACCTATTGCTACACTCCTACTTGATTCCAATGACTAAATACACTTTAAAAGTTTGTTTGTTTCTCCGTTGATATCTTCGTTACATAGATTCAAATGTTGGTTAGATGATCATGATTTTTTTCCTCCAATGAAAAACAAAATTTACTGGTGAAATAATATTGTTAAGTGCCAGTCTGTAAATAAGTAAGAAGCAATAGAATGAATTATGATAAAAAAATTTTAAAAAAAAAGCAAAATCAATATCACCAAATACACATAGTATATATACATAGATTTTCTCTTGGCTTAGCAGCTATGTGCCTAGCTTCAACGATTAAAGATATGTTTTATTTGAAGTTAAAAAAATTATAATATAAAATATATTTTAAAAATAAATATGTAGTCCAGATTACTTGATACATATATTAAATAAATATTCAATAATTTAAAATTAATTTTATTGAATTTTAAATTAAACAAATATTAAGCAAACAAAAATGGGGCTAGTAAAGCAATGGGTGCAAGCAGTGACCCGACCTATGATGGGTTAGTCGAGCAACAGAAGCAGCCAAAAATCTACACCTATGAGACTCCCTGGTACATGTACGAGTTTGAAGAACATATATGCTCCTTAATATGTATTTTTTATTTTTAGAAAATATTAAAAATAATAATTAATAAAATATATATAATTACAGATTTTTACAAAATTAAAATTTAAGATGTGTCCGAAAAAAATTATATATATACCTCTAACATAATGAGTATTCACATTTATCTAAGTAGATAAATAATGATGATAAAAATTAAATCACAGCTGGAAAAATAAAGAAATTCCTTTAAAATAATTAGCTGAAAGGCAGACAATGTCATGTTTGTCTTTTTTTCTTTTTTTAAGTTTTGTTATTAGATTTTGTAATAATAAACTTTTTGAATTCAGTGAGTATAAATAAGTGTTATTATTCATTTGAGAAAAATGAGAGGAAAGAGACAACTGGTTTTGAGATAAAATAAGACTTTATAATAAATAAATTTTAAATAATCAAAATTTGAAATTAACGGTTAATGTTAATTTTGTTATATGGTTGAAGATATGGATTATTATTAAATGAAATAATAAATAGATCACTTTATATATAGTTATAGATATAGATGATATATAAGTATAGTAATAAATTGTGTTGGGATCGTCTATTAAGGCCACTTCCTGTAACTCTTCTAGAAATGTTTGTTCTAGAATTTCTAATTTCAAGTAAGGGTACTTCTATGGAATGTCTTCAAGGTACTGATTAAATAATTAAATAATGAAATAGTTATTATTAAAAATTACAATGAAAATATATTAATGATGTTTTTAATAAAAATTATTTTTAATTCTTTATTCAGTATTTTAAAAAATATTATTTAACATATTTCTGCTCTTGTGAAATATATTTTAAATAAAGTATAATAGTCATCTAAATATTTTTTATACCAGTTGAAAAAACATAAAGAAGATATTTAAACTTTCAATAAAGCATTACCTTATATATCACACAATCCTGATTTCCTCGTTCAGATTTCAAATTGAAGAATTCTGTGAATTATTTAAATCATGGGTACTTTTTTCTTTTTCTGGGAGGGGTGGGAATATAAATGATTGAGTATGATGCCTTGCTTGAAGAGAATAACAAAGAAGGCAAGATAGAAACGTCCAATAGCATGCATTATTCTTAATCAATAGCTGGAGATTACTTATTAATTCATGTAATTTGGAAAATTAATCCAGATTTTTTATTTGCTTAGCTGTCATCACAATCATTGATGACGCATCCACTCTTCTCTCCTACCCTAGAAGCGACACCTAAAAAACTTTACTCGTTGTATTACTGCATAATGTGAGTGCTTCAATGTCATTCTTCTTTTGATTAAATATAGATTTATAGTGTTTTAAATGAGAATATTTATTTATTATGACATCTAGCGCTAATAGATTAATGGACCTCACATCACTGACGCTGCCACAACGGCTAGCGACAGCACCGTTTACTTTTAAGCATGCAATGAAGAAATCTGCGTCTCTCTCATTAATTATTATATATTATGTTTCAAAAAAATTTGAAGTTCATGTCATCATGTGAAAATGGAATTTATAAGAAACATTGGTAAAATTTTATTTTGATATATGCTATTACTAATATGATTAATGGAGTATAAGAACTGGGTTATTTGTGGTTTTTAAATTAAAAGATTAACCAAAAATAGTCTAAAAAATTAAAACAATTAAATAATTTTTTTATTTATAACTCAAAATAAATTTTAATAATTTTCAAAAAAAATTATTTAATATTACTCTGAAAGTAATTAATATGTTGGTGGTGTATGATGAGATAGATGGGTGACGAGTATATTTATTATTCACCTATAACATATGTCACGGGTCGTTATTATGTAGGAGTTTAATTAATAGGGATAAGATGAAGATATGGGATCCGATGGTGTAGTATCCTAAAGGGGAATTTGCCTACCTCGTCCACAAAAAACAAAAGGGAGAACCTATCTACGCTAAATGGAATAATCCTATTTTATTTCCTCATGGATATGAAGTTACCCTGAAAGATGCCTCTTCAGTTATGGAATATGATGTGTTGGATGATTTATGATTAATACTCATTTCACGATATCAAGTATTGTGCTCCGAGTCATTCATGCCGGATATTTTTTTTTAAAGTACAATTTTTAAAATTAATTATTAAGATAATATTATTTTAAAATGTATTATCAAATTAAGATAACTCTTGTTTATCTGCCCATTTCATAACCGTCATAAATATTTTTAGCTGTGTAAAAAGTTTTGGTCAGTTTTTAATTGTTAGAAACTTCAAAAATATTATCGTATTACTTTCTAACATTCGAAAATTTAAGCTTTTGAAGATTTTAAATTATTATAATCTTTTTTCAGTAAAAGACCGTAAATACTATAGAAAAACAACCCCATTAAATAAAATAATATTATTTTCATAATTTATTTTTAAAATTATTATATTTTATCAATCACCCCATTTATATATTTCCTTCCAAATATTTATTACATAAGTATCAATAAAATATTATTTTTATAGATAAAAAATTAAAATTATCATTTTGATCTTATTATCTTATTTAATTTTTCATTTTAGTTTGTTAAAAATATTAAATAGAATAATTTATATTTTTAAAAGTTAAAAACTCATTTTAAAGATTATTTTAATAACTTATATTTTTTTAATTCAAAATGATTATTTATTTTGTATGAAATATATTTGATAAAATTAATAAATAAGTTGGTTAAAAGTTAACAAACCAGTTAAAAATCGAAAAATAGATATATTTGATAAAAATAAATAGGTATATTTGATAAAATTAATAACTAAAAATTAAAAATTAAAAAGTTAAACAGAAGTTGAAAACTCACAAGTTATGAATAAAATATATATAATAAAATTAATCATTAAACTAACAAGTTAATATAAAATATAAATAAAAATACAGTTAAATAATAGATTAAAATATAATAAATACGACATATATATATATATATAAAATAAAAAATATATTAAAAATAATAAAATAAAATTTTTATTTTTATATAAATAATTTTTTTAGAAAAGTCCACTTGTCACTGCATGCTAAAAATGTCCTCTAGCACAACACCACTTTTTCTTGATTCCTCATGTCCATGAAAACCGAAATCTTGGACTCAAGAGCATACCCCACTTTTTTATAACTTCAATTTTTTATCAAACATATTAACATTTTTTATTAAAATAAAATAATAAAATAATAATTTAAATATAATATTTTGTAATAATATCAAATATAAATTTGTCAAAATAAATAATAACATTACAAAAGATTAAATAATTTTAAATTTATAAAAAAAACAAAATAAATAAAAAATCAAATTATTAAATATATTAAAAATAAGAATAAAAAATATTTTAGTTAAATGTTGAAAAAACATAATAACTAAAATTATTTAGGTAATTTTTAGTTTTAAAAATTTTAAAAATTAAAACTATTTTTAATTTTTAATTTTTAATAAATGTTATATAAGTAAATTAAATCATTCTATTATATTACTTTATTATTAATTAAAAATATAAAAATATTAATTTAAAAAATTAAATTATATTAAAATAATATAAATTTTTAATTTTAAAAAATAATTAATTAAATATTTATTATTATTATTATTATAATTATAGCAATAATAATGATAGTAATAATAAAAAAAATAAAAATAATGATCAATAATGTGATAATTATAATATAACAATATTATATAATTATATAAAATTATATTTTATATATTATTTGATTAATATTCAAAATATAAGTTTTATGTATGTTATTATTAGAATATTTTTATATTATTAAGTATTTATCTTACATCAAAATAATATATACTATACTATTATATTATAAATGGTTATATAATATAAAATTATACTATAATATTTTAATTTTAAGATAATATATAAAAATTAAAATGACTTATTTTTTAATATAAAAAATTAAAAAAATATAAATTAAGTTTTTAAATAATAACAAATAAATTATTATTATTATTATAATTAAGATCATTATAATATAAATAATATTATATAATTATATAATTTTATATTTTGTATATTATTTAATAATTAATATATAAGATAAATAATTTATATATTATTATTATATTTTTTTATTATTAATTTTTTATTTTACATAAAATAATATACATTATATTATAAAATTTTATATAACATAAAATTATATTATTAACACTATAAATTAAATATAATTTTTATATATTAAATAGAATTATTTATTTATAAGTCTATAAAGATAAATAAATAATTAATTTTTTTTAAATAATAAAACCATTTTGTTAAAAAAAGAATTATTATTATTATAGTGATAATGGTAATAGTAGTAATAGTAAAAATAAAATTAAATTTAATGAGATACTAATAATAATGTTATAGTGGTTATAATATAAAAATTATTATATAGTTATATAAATTTTTATTTTATATATTATTTAATTGTCTAATATTTAAGATAAATAATTTATACATTATTATGATATTTTTATATTAGTTGATATTTATTTTATATAAAATTAATATGTATTACAAATAATTGTATAATATAAAAAAATATTATAATTTTATAATTTTAATATAATTTATATAATAAAAAATATTATTTATTTTATTTTTATTATGTAAAAATTAAATAAATAAAAATTTAAATTTTTTAAAATAATAAATAATATATTATTATTGTTATTATTATATGATGATGATTTAGTAAAGATAAAATTTGATAGATTTAAAAATAAAAATATTTTAAAATTAATAATAATATTTAATAAACTATATATATATTTTTTAAAATTTAAATTAAGACTATTTTGTAAATATTTTTAAAATTATTTTAAAATAATTTTTACTAAACATGTTTTGTTTTTAAAATTGATTTGAAAACTAAATTTTTTTTGAGGTGGTTGTATGTTTTTAATTTTTTATTTTTAAATTAATTTTAAAAATAAAATAAAAATGGTTTTATAATAATTTTTAATGTATTTTAAAAACAATTTTAATTTTAATTTTAAAATAATTTTTTTTATTTAATGCTGTTTTTAATTTTAAAATATTTTTATTCTTAAATTAATTTAATCCTACCGTCACTAAGCTACCATCCTAATAATGATAATATATTTTTTATATTTTATTAAAAATTTTATTTTTTATTTATCTAATTTTTATATCATAACAATAAAATAAATAAAATTATTTAATATATAAATTATATTAAATTTAAAATTTTATATGATATAATTATTTATAATATATAATATTATAATATATATTATTTTTATATAATATAAATACTAAATAATATGATAATATATAAAATATTTATCTTAAATAATAATAATAAAATAATATATAAAATAAAAAATTTTATAATTATATAATCTATTTTTATATTATAATCATTATACTATTATTTTTATTTTATAAATAATATTTTTAATTTTATAAATATCAGTATTATTATTATCACTATAATAGTAATAATAAATTTTATTTTTAAAATTTTATTTTTATTATTTTAAGAATTTTAATTATTAATTATTAATTTATTTATATATTTTTATATATTTATAAATAAATAATGCTATTTAAAATATAAAATTTATTTTTAGTTTATAATATTATAATATAATTTTATATTATATAATTTTTAATAATATAATATATATTTTTTTATTTAATTTTATAATTATATTTTTTTTATATTATAATCATTATACTATTATTATTATTTTATAAATAATATTTTTAATTTTATAACTATCAGTATTATTATTATCACTAAATAGTAATAATAAATTTTATTTTTAAAATTTTATTTTTTTTATTTTAAAAAATTTAATTATTAATTATTAATTTATTTTTATATTTTTATATATTTATAAATAAATAATAATATCTAATATATAAAATTTATATTTAAATTATAATATTATAATATAATTATATATTATATAATTTTTGATAATATAATATATATTATTTTATGTAAAATAATATTAAATAAAATAAAAAATTATAATATAAATATATAGAATTATTTATCTTATATATTTATTATAAAATAAAGTTGGAATGTTTCAACAAATTTTTAATTTTTATTTTTGTTAGCTGAAGTTTTTTATCAAAAATATTCATAATTTTCTTTTATAAGTCTATCATTATTCTCATTATTTCGATGTTTATTATATACTTTATTTTTATTTTTAAATATTTTTTTAAAAATATTTATAGAAAATATTTAGAGAAGTAAAATGAATCCGTTTTAAAATTAAGATTAAATTATGTATCTTAATTTTTTAAAAAATTAAATAAAGAAAATCAAAAAATGAAATACATGAATTAATTTTGACTTGGAGTTATCTATATTGTACATTAGACTAATAAAATTAAAAACCATATATTGTAATTTATATTAATAGAAAGTTATCTTTTAATGTATAAAGATTTTATTAATTTATTTAAGATGTAAAAAAAACATTTTATATTCATCTCTTTATTTTAATTTATAAATATTTATTAGTAAATTTATTCAAATTTACAATTCATTATTTTCTCTATTACTTTTGATTGATCTGTTGTATATTAACATAGAATAAGCATTATAATTTTTTTTAAAAAATAAATATTATTAAAAATTATATTTTTAATTTAATTTAATTTTTTTAAAACTAGTTTAGAAAATAAAAATTATTTATTATTATATATTTAATATTGCAAAATTAAATATCTGTAAGTATTTAAACTTTAATATAATGTTAAAATTAATTTTTTTTATCTAATTTATATTTAAAAATTAGTTCATAAAATAAAAATTATTTTTGTATTATATATGTTTAATTGATAATATCTTTGATCAATATAAAACTTAAATAGTCATAATTTGATTTATGTTAAAGGAGATATAACTCAAAAGGTTAATTTATTAAAAAATATAAATTTTGGCATATATTTAATTTAATTTATTTAAATAAATAATATTTTTTAAGTTTTCCTAAAATAAATTTTAAAATAAAAAATTATTTTTAAATACTCACTTAAATAATATATTAAAATTATTTATTTAGAAGTCACTTCATTACGTATTTATAAATACGTAATATGAAGGTTTTTTTTTTCAAGATAATATGGAGGTGTATTTGAATATTAAAATATTTTATTTTTTAATTATTCATTTTAGAATGTTACAGGTAAATTAAGCAACATAATTAGTATTTTATTATATAAATATTATTTTTTAATTTTTTTAAAATCCATTATTATTTTTCTATCATTTATGATAAATATGTTAAATATTTAAGAAATAAAAAATAAAATTAAATAATTAAAAAATGATCATCACTATTAACTTAAATTTTTAAATAAATAAATAAAATCTAAAATTTATTTCAAATCTGAACAATTAAAAAACATAAAATTACTCAAAATTTGTTTAAAAATAAGCATGAGTTTTTCATTTTTTATATAATAAATATTTTGAAAATTTTAAATATATTTGGATAAATAATTCAATTATTTATTTTATAAAATTTTTCTCATAAAGATATACCGTAAAAACTGAATAATAAAATTTATTAAAATAAGTTAAAGAAGTTATAAGAGTTCATAATTCACTTTCATGAACTCTCAACAAGCTCTTCCTTTGCCATACATCTATCATTACATAATAATGAATTTTTATAAATACTCTTAATTTAACCAATTAATTTACTCTTTTTCAACTTTTAGTTAGAACGGATATAAGAAGCAGGGGTAGGTTTCTCCCCTCCCCTTTTCAAAATATTTTATAAAAAAGTATTTGCGTATTAATTTTTAATAAAAATACTTATTTTATTAATATAATTATACACATTAATAATATTAACATAATTAATAAATCGTGAGGTTCTTTAGATATATGGACTATAAAATAGATTATATATTTTTTTAGTACTATATCGTCTCAAAAGGAATTAATTTCTTGTTGTTAACTACAAAAATATTCTTAATAAAAAAATATAATTTATTATATATATTAACGTCTATTTATTATCGTCCCTTCCCCACTTCATTTTTTTATTAGCCCTTTCTTCTTACTAATTTTGAATTAATTTTGTAATCTTAAATATAGAAATTAACTTACTAAACACCACTTGTTAACCCTTTTTAAGGACCCTCTTCTGAGCCCACTAATTTTTTCATTTCGATGGTTAAGATAAGGTGCTATTTTGCATTTTTTTTTCTATAAAATCTATAGTCTATGTTTTGAAAAATTAAACTTGTAATCCTAGTTCTGATATTACTTTATTAGATAACATTAAAAAGCATCCCACATACTAAAAATTTGACGTTAATCATACAACGTTTACTCAATGTAAATTAAACAAACAATAGACACATAATATATCTAATAAAAAAGTTCTTTATATAAAAAAAATGAACATAATAAATTTGGGCCGTAATCTTTTAGGGTTTAGGGTTTTTAAAATTCCTAACCCTAAAATTCTAATCTTTCATAGAAGATTAAGATTAAAGAGTTTTTAAAATCACATAATCACTTAAAAATTATAAATTTTTTAAATTTTTTTTACATAATTTGTATGATCTACTCTTTAAAATTTATAATAAAATCTAATGATTAATATTTACTTATTTTCAGTTTCATATAAAATAAGTCATATTTTATAACATGTTTCCTTTTTATTCTCATTTAGTTATAGTAAAAAATAAAAATATTTAATATGAATCAGTAGTTCTTATTTAAACAGTTTCAGTATTAAAATAAAAAAATGTATATGCATATTTTAATAAGATCTAATATTTTTCATTTTTATTTTAATTTTTTACTATACTAGTAAGAGTAAAAAGCAGACATGTCAATAAGACAACTTATTTATATGAAAGTAAAGTAAATAAATGTTACTTATTATATCTTATCCTAAATATTTAGAATTAGATTATACAAATTATGTGAATTTTTTAAAATATCAAAATTTTTTAAATAATTATATAATTTTAATAATATTTTAATCTTAATTTTTTTTTAAAATTACAATCTACATTTACTGTTCTTATTTTTATATAAAAATAAACTTGACTCAACATATTTTTAATATATATATATATATTGTTGTTTAATTTTCATTAAATAAAACTATATCAACAATTATTAACGTCACTTTTTTAATAGAACAAGAAACATTGATCAAAATTAAATGTGTCACTAAATTAAATAAACATTTTTTTATTTAATTTCGATTAAACAAGAAACATATCTTGTGGAAATATCTAGTTGTAGTGAGAAATAAAAATGATGAATATAAACTATTAGATTTTATTTAAACGATACGAGTAAAATAAAAGTGTACATGACCTTTTTAAAAAGTGATCAAACTAATTGATTATTTTAATAATTTATATATAATTATATAATTTGTATTTGATTTTTTATTATTACTATAACCAAGTATTTTCACATAATTTGTTTTTATTCTCTTTTGATATATGTGACAAAGATTAAAAAAGAAATTCATATGATATTTTTAAGTAATCATATAATTTCTAACTATTTTTTATTCATGTATGCTTCAGATATATTATTTTTTTATTAATATAATCAAATATTCTAACATAATACATTTTTACACAACTTAAATTTAATTTTTTTTTCATAATTTATACAAATTTAATCAATCTTAGATTCAGAAAACTTTAATTAAATAATTTAAAATCTATATATATATATATATATATATATTCTATAGAAGTTATCTTTTAATATTTTATTTAAATAAATATATATAACGTCCAACGTGCTGGAACACTCGGTGGTTAGTAGTACATACGTTGCAGGTAGATGTTTTTTGTTGGTTATATTATACATTATCAAAATGCATGCAATTAATTCCTTATGTGTCACTAAATTAACTAACAATGTTGTATTGTATGGAATGAAATGGTGCACGCCTTGCATCTCATAATTTGCTAGAATTTGAAGGAAATAAAATTGACAAAAGGTAGGGTATGGTGGGATATTTTTCTTACATAAACTCAACAGTAATGGTCGGTCCTATTTTTAAGCAACAAGCAAAGTTAATTGGGTATTTGAGGAGTGAGCAAAATGGTAAAGTATAATTTGTATTTCCCCCAAAGGAAATGAAAGGAAAGGAAAGACATTACAAATCGGAAAAGAGATAGTTTGATTTGATAATCATAATCGTCTAAACGAAGTCAGTGAAGTGGGTCCAAACTCCTTTGACAAACTGTTGCTTCAGTCACCGACACTCATATCTGGCCCCTAGATTTATTTCCTGACACTCTGTCTTTGCCTCATTTTCTTCCTTCTCTATTCACTGTTCAGATACCACTCAATACTGTTCCTCCAAAAGATGTTTCCATCATTTTCTACTTCAAATATAGATTGGAATTGCAACAAATTAACAAGATAAAAATAACTATTGTAGCCAAGAAAAATAAATTAATAAAATTTGTTATTTAAATAGTCTTACTTATATATTTTTTTATTTTGATAATTTAATTCTTCAAGTTTCAGCCTTTTAGGTCAAGATTGAATTACCATTTCCATATGCATAATGATAATATATCACCTTCTTCGTCTTCATTTTTAACTTCATTTTGTATGAAAGTTGAGCAGGGATATCATGTTCAAATACGTGGTAGGACAAGGTATTGAATTATGTTGGGACTCTTGGCTAGATTTTCAAACCACCTTCAATCCAATACTTCTTGTCGCTGGAAAACGAGAAAAGAAAATAGGAATACAACGTTCACTAATAAAAAAATGTCATTTATTAACATTTCTTGGTTAGTATATATTTTTTTATAAAGAAAATGAAATTATTAGTATAAATGTTATAAATTTATATTAATATTATAATATAATTTTATTTGTATAAAATATTAATATATATATATATTATGAATATATTAAATATTAATATAATATATTATTACTTAATATATGTAAACTTTTAAAATAAATATTAACAGTTTATTTTTTTAAAATAAAATTTATACTAATAAATATTATTTTAATTTATAATAATTTTATTTTAATAATTTTTTTATAATGATTTCAATTTTTTTAAATTTGTTTCGTGTATAGTTTTAATAAATAAACTAATCTAATATCTCACTACTGGACCAATCGTATTAGTCTAGTTTATTTATTAGTTTAAGCGATAAAAAAATTAATTTTAAATAAATTTTTGAATTAAATTTTTTTTATAAATTTTTAAATTAAAAAATTTTGAATTGAAAAATAAATGATAACAAAACTTTATGAATTTAAATTATATCTTCTAGCTTATCCCAGTCAGATTTAATATGATTTCTACATTTTGAGGGTATCGTGTACAAAGAAAAGAAAATTTTAATTTTAAGTAATATTTATTTATATAAATTGTATAAAAATTATTATATTATATTAATTTTTTGTAACATTTAAAAAAATATTATAAAAATATAAAAAATGTTATTATTAATTTTAGTAATATTTTAAAAAGTATTACATTTAATTTATGTTGCAAAATATTATTAGTAATATCTAAAAAATTTACAAAAATATAAAAAGATGTTACCTATTAATTTTAATAATATTTTTAAAAAGTATTGTATTTAATATATGTTGCAAAAAGTATAATTTGTTGCAATAAATATTAATTAATACGTTATATATATTCAAAATTTCTTTCTCTCTCGTGAACACTACTTTGATCGATTCCTTTATTTTCTCTTTTGACTATCTAACAAGTTTCTTAATCAATCCAACAGTATATATAAGAAATCATCCAGATCAATATGACAACTCTAATTCTTTCTTTTTTTTTTGCGTGTGAATGTCAAAAATAGTTTTCAACACTTGACAGATATTAATTTCTTCAAGATAATTACTAAAATTGGTCTTACTTTTTTTAATAATTTTTTTCATACACATGAACAAAAAATTAAATTCCTCTCAACATATTCAAGACAATTATTTGATTTGAATCAAAATTTGTGATGAGTCAATTGCTGCCTTGATATGTAAGATACGTAGGATATATATTATCAGTGTATTCCACACAGCATTAAAAAAGAAATGGTCCTAGAATATACATTTTGTGTTTTCCTCTAATTGGTGCTACTCGAAGCGCTAGCTTATGATCATTTGCTCACTTAGATCAAACCTCTAAGAATGAGATCAAGGAGCTATATATGGATGTTGATTGTGATCAACCATCTCTGGTCCCTTTGAAATTCGATAGTTTCATCAATCAAGGAAGGTAATATTGAAAGGGGAAAAAAATCCTAACAAAAATTGCATTTAATTTGTTGCTATCAATCGTTTCGAAGTCGGTGAAGAAAGCCCTAATTGAAAGCACGATATCCTCTCACACAGCCACAATAAAGATTGCTATCATGGTCCCACTACGATTATAAATCCATTCACTAAGATTCCCGACAACGACTATATGATCAGTGTTATGATGGAAGATGAGATGGACACTACATTGCGCAAGGTAGCGGAGAAGAAAGATGAATTCACAAACCATGTTCATAAGAGCAATTTTTAGAACAATTATAAAATATAATATAATATATGAATTTTGTAATATGCTTCAAAAATTCACAATAAAAGTAATTCAAATATCTTAATTGAGAAATAAATATTTGATTTATGTCAAAGGTTTCTTTTTGGCTCTCTCTTATGTTAATGCTTGTTTCAAGAAATAATAGAAAAAAAAAGAAAAATATATATGAGAAATTATATTTGTACTATAAGGATAAATAAAAAATATAAAAAATAATAATATATGATAAAAATAGATAGAAAAAAATATTATATAAATTTGTAGTACAAATAACACAAAAAAATATTAAAGTTTTATTACAAAAATATTGAAATTTGAATATTAACTTGAAAAGAAAGTTTTAAAATTTTGTTTAAAAACTTTTCTTTTCTTTCTTGTTCTCTTTATCTTTTATATTTTTATTAACTAAATAATAAAATTTTCAATTTTTTTCATTTGTATTTTCTTTCTTTCAATCCAAACGCATTGTGATATATTTTAAGACCGTAGTTATCAGTCAAATCTATCAACTCGAGGGTCCCAGATTCATGTTCAACACGTTCCATTCGGGTAGTACCAGTTCATGAAAAGAAACAATCACGCAAATATTTATATCTTTGACACACAAATATGTAAAGTGGCATAATATACTACTTGTATATTATTAAGTAAGCATCACATTTTTCTTGTTAGTTTGCCCCTTTGGAATATGTCTGCCAACTGTCGACTGCAGAAATCAAAAGAGAATGAATTGGGATTCTATGACTCTGATTGAGGAATATTGTTTCTCAAGGTTGACTTGGAACTTGGAATTCAATACTAGCAGTTGAGCTTTGAAAGAGACCACTGAAATCATAAATCATGTGAGTAGTTAAAAGTATCAACAAGGTGCTCATATAATTTTAAGAAATTGGTTGAGTGGAATAAGATAGGGTCTTATATTTTAGTAGGTTATAAGTTTGAGTTTATATTTATCTTTTTGGGATAAGAGAATTATAAATCATATGTACCAAATCTTTTTGCTTCTTTTTTTAGGTATAAGATGCTCATATGATTGTGTACGTTAATATTGTGATGCATGTAATCTACTTCAATTTCCTCAATTAAGGAGATAATACTATTGTTGTTGTTGGTCCAAGATGCTCATATATCTAATTGAGTCTTGAACGAGCCCGTGAGATGGAGAAAGGAGGATAGAAATAGAAATCACTTAGGTTTTCAAAAGTATGTGCTATATCCAAATCTTGGAAGAGTCCAAACCAAAAAAAAGTCTTCCAAGAGAGCCTATTAATCTACTTGGACCGTGGACATAGGTGTAAGATGGACATGGGGGTAAAAAAACCAACTTACTTGGGTGGTTGGGTTTCGAATTTTCAAGGGTTCAAAATGAAAATGAGAATTGGCACTTGACAAAGAAAAAAAGGTTAAAAATGAAAACTGGCACCTGAATATGAGAAAAATAAATAACTGAAACGTCGACAGCAGGATTCGAACCTGCGCAGGCAAAGCCCAACAGATTTCGAGTCTGTCTCCTTAACCACTCGGACATATCGACGTTTGCATTATGTACTTTTCTAGATAATATAAATAAATATACTCGTAGTATTCAACTATGAGCAAAAGTAGGGCTCAAATAAAAAATTATATTAATATCAAACTTTAACGACTTAACATACACATTAATATAAAAAATAAATATACCATATTAGTTACCCCTACAAAATAATATAAAGTTTATTTTTAAAATTGAGTGATTTTTTTTTTCGATAGTGACACATATCACCACTTAAAAAAATTCATTTATTATTGAAAAATTTAGGCATGTATTTTATTTTTTTGTATCACGTTGTATAAATTTTCACATTAAATTAAATTTATTTGTATGAATATTTTCTATGAGTATTCGTTTATTAATCATAAATTATATTTTCAAAAGTAAAGTTTAAAAGTAAAAAATGGATCGCATTAGACACAGTTTGAGGTGGAGGGAACCTTAGTTGGATGAAATTGAATCCTCTTCGCCCCTCCCTCCCGTCAACACCATTGCAACTGCATTGGTAATAATGAAACTCAATGTTTCACGTGTCTATCAAACATGTTATGAGTTTAAAAAGTCTGAATCTAATTAATTCTTGAATCAAAGGCTTAAAATTAACTTATTTACCTAATATGACTTTTATTTTTTAAGGCATAAGGCAAGACTTAGCCTTTTTAAAAAATTGTAATTTTTTATATCTAATCTGAAAATTACATTGCTCTCTTTTTTAAAGATAAATACTAATTTTTAAATTGGCCTAGGATCAATTTGTTAAGTATAACTAATAAATTAAATAAAAATTGAAATGTTAAATTTTAATTGAAAGTTATTAGTTGAAATTTGGAAGTTATTTAGTTTATTAAGAAACAAAACTCTAAACAGATTAATAATTTAAACTTATAATAGATTAGTATATTTAAGCTTACTTCTTAATTTAAAATATCATATTAATGATTTAATACAACATTTTTGTATAATTTTAGATTATTAACTAAATTATTCTTATAATTTAATAAACTAAATAACTTCTAAATTTCAACTAATAACTTTCAATTAAAATTTAACATTTCAATTTTTATTTAATTTATTAGTTATACTTAACAAATTGATCCCAGGCAATTTAAAAATTAGTATTTATCTTTAAAAAGGAGAGCAATGTAATTTTCAGATTAGATATAAAAAATTACAATTTAAATAATTTATAGATATAAAAATATTACAATTTAAATAATTTATAAAAAATTTATTTATAGATGATTATTAGTTAGTTACATTAATTACCATCAATAATTAATTACATAAATTGTTCATTTTTTTAGTTAATTATACTGAAATAAAAAGAATCAAAACAGATTATTTATATACAATAGAAGATTAAAACACATTTGTAAAAAAATTACAAAATAAATTCCTTATAAATACTAGAAAAAAATAAGAGAATATCTTATTATTTATAAAAAAATTAAAACTTTTGATATTAAAATATTATAACATAATTAAGGATGAAAAAAAACTAAATTTTATTATAGGAATCAAGTCTTCTATATAATTATGAAGGAAAAATGATATATATATATATATATATATATATATATATATATATATATATATATATAAAAGAGGGGCTAATAATTAAAAAAAATATTTAACTAACTATCTAAACCTTTTTAAATGTATAAAAATTAACTGTCTAATAATATTTGTTAATTAATTGAATTTTTAATATTTTTTAAGATAGGAAAAAAATATTGGACAATCTCATCTTGTTCATGAGAGTGGAAAAAATAGATGTTGAAATAGGCTTAATGAATAAATCTACTAGCTCCTGAATGAATTTGATGGAAACAAAGTGTATGATTTTGTTTAAAAAAAATTTCTAATGAAATGACAATTAATCTCAACATGTTTAATCTTTTCATGAAAGGTTGGGTTGGAAGCTAAGTAAATAGCATATTGGTTATCACAAAAAACTAAAACATGTTTGGATTGTTTATGAAAATTGTTCATTAAAGTATGTAACTAAGTTAATTTGCTAGCTACATTAGTTAATACTTTGTATCAAACTTTCGAGGATGATCTAGATATGATTTTTTGTTTCTAAGGTTTTCATGAAACAAGAGAGCTTCCAATGAAAATACATAAAATATGCTTTGATGTTGATAGTGCAAGTGGAGGGAAACAACAATCCTTCGTCAACAGATTCTTTAAGGTATGCGAATAGATGATGAATGACATTTAGATAAGTAATTCTAGATGTAAACATGTACTAGTTGAGTTTGTTTGTAGTGAAGCAAATTTTAGGCTCAGAGATGGTAAGATATAAAAGTCTACCAATGATTCTTTGATGTTGTGAACTATCATGAAGAAGATCTCCATCTATGTTAGATAATTTAAGATTAGGATCCATAGTTGATGAAGTTTGTGTCTCCAAGAAGGGTCAAAGTGTATTTTCTCTAAAATAACTAGATACCATTACGGGAATGAGCTAATTTAAGCCTTAAAAATTATTTCAAGCTTCGAAGAATCTTTAACTTGAATAATGATTGAAGTTTCTGTTGAACCATAATAAACATTTTAGGGGTGGGTTAAACAATGATGACATCATCAACATATACAAGAATAGCTATAAAATGAGCTTGTAAATCTAATGGTAAACTAGGAATAATCACACTTTGACTAAGCAAAAAGACTAATGAGAATTTAGTAAACCATTGTTTGGAGGCTTGTTGTAGACTATATATAAACTTGTTTAACTTACAAATAAGATTCTTCCTTTTAGTATGATATCCTAAAGGTAAGTCCCTAAAGACTTCATCAAATAGGTCTCCATTTAAAAAATTATTATTAATGTCAAGTTGTATTTGCTTCCATTTATTCATGGCAGCCAAAGTAAGTAGAACTCTTACATTTGTTAACCTTACAACTAGAGAAACTCTCTTATGAAAATCAATCTCAGCTTGTTGATTGTAATCTTTTGCAGCTAATTTGGCTTTAAAGCATTCCACATAACCATCAAGCTCAAGCTTGAGTTTAGCTTTATAAATCTATTTTCATCCAATTGAATGTTTTCCTGTAGGAAGAGCCATAAAAGTACAAGTATTGTTTGATTTCATAGCTTTTAATTCTTCTTACATGACATATTCCATTCTAGAAATTGCACAACTTAATAATAGATCGAGATTTTGGTATAGTTATGGTCTCACAGACAATAGTTTTGTAAGAATCTTATAACGATGGTTGAAGATAAGGTCATCAATGTAGATAATGAACAACATTGCATTGATAATCTTGTAAATAAGATGACCTTCTAATAGGATTAGAATTTTTATTAAAGTCTAAATTAAAATTGCTATTAGAGTTTGAAAAGTGATGTTAGGTTAATAGATCCTGTAGGATTGTGTATGGGAATTGGAAGCATAGTATATGGAAAAAGATTACCCATAGGACTAGGTACAATATGAAAAGAAAAAGTGTTAATGGAAAATGACATCTCTAGAAATGAAAGTTTGTCTCATGGAAATATTGTACAACTTGTATCCTTTGTAACCTTGAGGATGATCGATGAAATCTTTGAGAATTTACATTTATGAGAAGAAAAAATCAAGGTAAAAATAAAGTAACCAAACATCCTAAAATACAGATAATCAAGATCACTATCAAAAAGAATATGAAAAAGGAACTTCATTTTCAGGTTAACAGAAGGAGTTATGTTAATAATAAAAAGAACTATCTTGGCATAATCTTTCCATAAAGTTAGAGATATCTTGAACTAAAATACAGTGATCTTGCCACATTAAGTAAGTGTTGGTATTTTCTTTCAACAAACGAGTTTTGGTTAGGTCTTTCAACATAACCAAATTGATGGAGAATACATTTTGAAGTTATAAATCTGATAGATCAAGTTCCTTAACATTGTTCAAATGAAATTGTTTGATAATATTATTGAATTATGTCTCCACCATCATAAATAATTGTTGAATGAGGATTAGTGCTTGTGATTTATTATTTAGCAAATAAATCCAAGTGAAATGTGAGTGATCATAAACAATTATGAGAAATAAACATTTTCCATTATATGTGGGATGATGGAAAGGTTACATATATCACAATATATCAAGTGAAAATAAACATTAGAGAAATGATTTTGTGAATTAAAAGACAACCATTTTTTCTTAGAAAGAGGAAAAACAAATCATGAACTAAAAAATAAGAAAGGGGATGAAAAGATGAAATTTATTACTTTCAAACTTAAGACAAAAATGAGATAAGTGACAAAACCAACCATGCCATACATGAGGTGGTATGGTATTTTTTTTTTTCCAAAATAAGGAACATGATTAATGGAATTACAAATTTTATTTGAGTTAGAAAAAGAACAGCTAGAATTAAGAACATATAAATCATTCTTTAAATTATCCTTGCCAATCATCTTTTGTTGGCTCTCATCTTGTATAGAAAAATAATGATATGTAAAAGATACAAAAATATTAGTTATTTAGTAAAGCACTAACAAAAACAAGACTAACATAAAAAGTAGGAACACACAAGACATTATGTATAAGATCATTATAAAGATGAACAATACCAATAAGAATGATAAAGATTCTACTATTATTGAGTAAGATAACAAATCAATTAGCAAGAAAGCAACTAATATAACAACTTGCACCTAAGTCAATTATCTAATTATTACTATGATCAGAATGAGGTTCTTGAAAAGAATAAAATGAGAAGAATACCAAATCTTGGACCTGATCAGAAATATATGCTTGAGATAATTGAGAAGATAATAAAGAAATGAGCATTTTGCACTGATCAATGGAAGGTTAAAAGTGTTGTTATGATAGAGAAGCAGGTTGATGAGTAGCCACTTGATGGATTGTAGCTAGCTCTTTTCCTTTATGCTTGGGATGTCTAGGGGGATACCTATAAATTTTATAACATTTATCAACATTATGACCATTAAAACCACATTGGGTCCACTAAAATCATTCTTTCTTTCTAAATTATTATTATTAGGAACATTGGTAAATTTATTTAGATAACAAAACTAAATGCAAGTCATCATTGTAGAGAGTAGAATCATTAATTTGGAGTTGTTTTCCATTCTGTAAGATCAAATAAAATATAATGAAAATAGATGGAAGAGGCTCCATAATCAATATTTGGTTTCAAACATGTATGTACTTTTTATTTAAATCCATAAAAAAATCATGATATATTCCTGATTAACATATTCAATAAAGGAGTAAGCATTTCCACAAAAAACAGCTATACATAGGATAAAAATCAAGAAGTTCTTGCCAAGTATCTTTGATTTGGATAAATACTACTTAACTAACATGGTACCTTAACTGAGTCCAATTAAATCTTTGCCTAACTAATAAATTTTTGTTAAATTTTGTTCTTGAAAATGATCTTTAAGATTAGACCAAATTAAAGCAACAAACTTGACATATATAACACTAACAACAAGTTCTTTTGAGCTAGAATTCAATATCCATGCACTAACCATGTTGTTTCATTCCTATAGTATAAATAGCTATATATAAGAATTTTCAGGGCTAGAAATGATACCATCAACAAAACCAAACTTGTTTTTTCGCATTTAAAACAATTTTCATTGATTTATTCCAAAAATTGTAATGATCATGTACTAATGGTTGAGAAATTAAAAAAACATCAATAATTTTAAAAATGTAGAGAAAGAAAAGACTTAATATCATCCATATTAATAAATTTCATAATCGAAAGCAATGAAAAAAAAATAAAAAATAAAAAAGATAAAAAATTTATCAACTAATACCATATTATGACATAAGCAAAGTTGAAAAAAAAAAAACTGAACTTCATTGTAGAAATTAAATGTTTCTCTAATAAAAGGCCAACAACTAAAGAAAAATATATAACTAACTAAATTAACTGACTGACAACATCTGTTAACTAAGTAAATTTCTAATAAAAGGTTATAAATCCTCCAACTTCTACGATCTTTTTTATAATTAAAATTTATCTTAATTCTTCTTACATAAGATCCGGTTTCTTACATCTATACACCCTCAATTTCAAGACTACTAAACAATTTCTTTCCACATTACATGGATGTGGATTTACCTAAAAATAAAAAACCATACGGACGCATTGGATTCCTCTCAAAAAAGTATTTTTCAAACCTTTTCCGTTTTCTTTCCGATCAAAGCAACTGCTGGTGAAATTCACAATCTCTTAAGTACCATGACTTCTATTCCTTCTTACCTGTAAATCAATTTCATGTTATTGGCTTTATCCAACCCTTCCCTTTGTATCTTTATCCAACGTTTTCACCCAGTCTCGTTTCTGGGTGAGGAGACAGTAAAAAATGTAATACGACGGGAATACCTATGATATAGATTATAGAGTTGTACATTTCACCATGAAGCATGTTAAACACATACACAACAAGGTTTAGCTAAGAAAGCACAAACTTATCACCAAAGTTCTGTTTGCACTTCTCTTGATCAACCCAAGATAACAGGAACAAACTGCTTTTACATGCAGCATTTGTACATTTAATTTACACACCAAGGTTTTTGGTGTATCTATGATGCAATGGTTGACCTCACTTCTTCCCATGTAGGCATCCCTCCTTCCTTGCTGAAAACTGAATACGCAGCCTTTGCTTTCACGTCTCTAAGAAATGATACTTGGGAGCAACTTCGGGGTTTATCAGTGCCTTTATAGGCCTTACAAACATAGCTTAAGAAGTTTTCATAATCCTGCAGCAAAAGAAATTTACAAGTTCTTTTGAATTTGCTGAACATTTGTTATTACATTTATTACATAATACAATTTATATATGTAAAGCACTAATTTCAGTGTAATTAGAGGTATATCTTAAAAAGTTTCAAGCATTGGGAAAGGCGTATGTTTGGGCTGATACAAAACTTCGCTAAACTAACCTCATAGAGGGGTTTTCCATCCACAACTACCCATGGAACATACATGTGAGGAGGTTGCAGAGCATTTGTTTCAGCTGCATACTGTAGCTCCAGCTGCATAAAGATCGTAAATGTTAATAGAAATAAAAAAATTTCAGCAAACAACGATATACAGACTCAAAGCGCACATTCTGGCTTTACTAACAAGAGATAGTTTTAGAGTTAAACTTTCAGTTTAATCTCTAAAGTTGTAAGTATCCCTCACTTTAATTCTTGATTTTATAAAATATTCACTTTAACCCTTATTTATTAAAAATTATTCATTTTAAACATTTTCTGCTTCATTTTCTTTATTGTTTTTTACTTAGGAGGAGTAAAATGACTAACATTTTGTAAAGACAAGGATTGGAGCGAGGATTTTATAAAGCCAGAACTATAATGAACGACACTTACAATATGAGGGACTAAAATGAAGGTTTACTCTGTAGTATTAATATTCTGGAAGTTTGGCAAAATATTGAAAATAGTATTTTGAGACAAATTATCATGAAGAAAGATGACGTTCAGAAGCTACTGCAAATTGGAAATTCAATTATATCTTGTGGAAGTAGTTGCAGCAAAGAAGCTATAAATCATCTGTGGGTACAGGGTAATTCGAAGATCATATTAGACTGCTTTAGAGTTCAGTAAAAATCAAAACCAGGACCAAGATTTTGAAGTAATTGATGGAATAAATTAAAATTACTTTTCATTATTAGTTTCATTTTGTTGACTTAAACCAAATCAAAAAGTATATGAGCACATAACAAATGCCAGACCAAAGCATTGTCACTAGTGCAGTATCTACAACCCAAATTTCACATAATAGAACTAGTAACTTTAAGTTGACATGGATGATCTTTACTCAAAGTGAGATTCAACTATCTATTTTTCTTGGCGGGATTAGTTTAAAATAAAGAATAAAGAATGCCCCACCAATTCTGTATCTGTATGACTGTTCAAACTATCCCAATTCTTAATTTTCCAAAAGGTTGTTACATCTAGCAGTGTTAGTGAAATGTCAAGGTTCAAAAAAAACAAATACAGAAGAGAAGAAAGATTATTTAAAACCATTTAGATTTGAAAAACGGGGATATACATATTACTATCCCTATGAAAGTATGGTATTTCAAGGGCAAGTAATAAATCAGAGAACAGCACTAACCTTTTTTCCATGCTCACTCCTATAACACTGATTAATAGGTTTTGAATCCAGACCCAGTATTTCAAAACAAGATTCCCACTCTACGGACTTACGCCGATACACCAATTCCTCAACACAATAGATGAAAGGAAAATGATTGTTCTGCAATAAGGTGCAAATTACATAAATACTCATAACAGTAATACACATGCACAGTACTGTTATACTAAACAAACGGTAAAATAAGATCAAGAATTAATCTGCAAATTAAACTTTTAATTTTCTTTAGGAGGCATTCGAACTTCAAAAGAACTTATGAAAAATTTATGAAAATAGCTAATAACTTCCATATTTATTTTTAGCTTATTTCATTAAGCTTTTTTTTATGTAGCTTATTAAAATAAGCTCTCTCTTTTTCGCATATTCTAATAGATTTTATGGTCAAATTTATTACATAATAACAAAAACTTAAGGAGTGCTTAAGTCTCTTTACAAACCATTAACAGCTGTTGCTTTTCACCGTATCCTAATTATCACAGTACACCTAACCCCAATTACAGAAATAACCCTTAAAAAATTACCATTTCTGTGTCTGTCTGAGTACCAAAGGGAGAAAGCAATTCTTACCAGTTGAGGCCAGATATCAATTGCACAGGCTTCAACTGTGTTGAGCAAGCACTCATAAGGACCATGCTGCAATCGTTATGCATAATCAAATCCAAATAAATAAATAAATACAAATTTTCATTAATGAAAAGTAAATAGAAAGTTCTAGAAGAGAGGATATTCATATTATGTTCACGTGAGAGTACCTGGCAGTCAAAGGTTTTGTTTGCTCTGAGTTTTGCATTACCCCAGGGAACGAGTTTGAGGTCAATGATGGGGATAAGGTCGCGGTTGAAGATTTCGGGGAGGTAATTGACGATGAAGTTGGCGCTGTACGGGCATAAGCTTTCATAATACAACTCCAAGGAGACTTTGCCATGAGAGTAAGATTCAGATTGAGATAGAGAGAATAGGGAAAAGAAAGAGAGGGATAAGAGCAGAGAAAGAGAAGCCATGGCTGAATCTCAAATTGGATTCAACGGAAGAACAGAATAAATTTCAGGAAACTAGTTTTTGAACGCCAGCTAGTGGACCCAGTAAACAACCCAAAAACTCTGATAACTACACCATACACATTTTTTCTATATATGATATAATATAATATTTGAATCTAAGATATTATTTAATGAAATTAAATATGTTATATTTGAATTAATCATATTTAATTTCTTTTATGAAATAACACTTAAATTAACTTTCACAAAAGTTATAAATTTCAATTAATGATTTTTAATATATCTTGAATGCGAGTTTTAATAAAAAAAATTATTTTTGCTTTAATTAATATTTTTAAGCATTTTTTTAGCAAGATTATTAGTGTTGAAACATGATTTTATTTTTAATTTTATAATTTAAATATGTATCATGTATATTATAAAATAATACATTTTATTTAAATCGTAAGTCAAAATTATTTTAATTTATTTATTATTTATATCGAGATTAAGTCAAATTTAAATATAAGAATTTTGACAAGATTGGAATATTATCCAATAGAACTAAATTCGTCTTAGCTTATATCACAAACAAAACAAGATGAGTGAATCCAAATGCAATGATTATCGAGCGAGAGCGAGTATGATATTTTTCCTCGGTTTGATTTTCATTTGGTTGCATGTTCCCCACTTGTCAAAATCAAATCGACGGGGTAGCTACGGATCTTTTCTCATATTTAATAATATTGATTTATAATTTTTAAAACTTTAAAGGAACGCTAATATATAATTATTAAATGATATACGGAAAACTGAATTTAGATACTAATGTTATATCTATTTTTTAATGAATACGTAATATATTATATTAAAAATGAAATTTATGATAATAATATTAATAATGTTTACATATCATTTTAAATTTTTTTAAAAATTCGATAAATATTTGTTAAAAATATATATTAAAATTACAGAGACATATAAGAAAATAATAATTAAATATTAATTTCATCATATATATATATAACATGTTTGGTAAATTATTTGAAATATATAAAAATAATTTATTAAATATTAATTTTATTACACATGTACAATGTATATTTGATAAAATATTCTAGTCAGCTAAAAATTAAAATTATTAGTTAAAAAATTTGTTAAAATATTTTATTATTCTTTTAAAAAAATTATTTTAATAATTATTAGTATTTTTGAATATTTATTAATATTTTAAAAAAATGATTTCATAAAATTTATATATTTTTATTATTTTACTATTTTATTATTTATATTTTTAATATATTTTTATAATAAAATTAATAATTTATTTATTTTTATAAATTTGTTAATATTTTATTCTTTTATGATTATATTATTAATTTGATAGGTTTATTTTTATATTATTATAAAATGGTATATTTTAAATTATTATTTCAATGTATTCTATTTATTTTAATTATTTAAATAAAATGTTGAACTATTTAATAAAAAATTATAAAATAATTATTAAAAATACATTATTTAAGTTTATTCATGTAAAAGTTAAATATAAATATTTTTATTTAAAAAATAAAATTCTATTTAATTAAATTTTAAAATATATATATTTTTTAAAAATATCATGTTAATCTATTAATTATCTATTTTTATTTTTTATTTTATATTTATCAATTAGTTTAACAATTAATATTACAATATTTTTAATTTAATTGTTAATTTATCAACTTTCAGCTTCTACTTAACTTTTATATTTTATGATTAATTTATTCATAATTTTATCAAACATACTTATAATATATATATATATAGAGGAAGGGTTAAATTATTTTAAAAGTAACTTTACTTAAAATTATTTTGCTTAATAACTCTAAACACTAATCAAATTTTATCAATTCAATTATTAAATTAATAAATTATATTATATACATCATTTTTACAAATATTTATAAAATTTAAAAATATTTAATATTTTATTAAATAAATTAAATTAATAAATATTATAAAAGGTATAAGATTCATTAATTTGAATTTTTTTTAAATATCAAATATTTTTTAAATTTTATAAAAGTTTACAAGAATGATTTATATAATATAATTATTAATTCAACGATTAGATTGATGAATTATAATTGTATATGAGAGTTATTAAGTGGAGTAATTCTGTAAAATTACTCTTAGAGTAACTTGATCTCTCATATATATATATATATATATATATATATATATATATATATATTAGAATTAGTGAAGGATATCATTATTGTTAATTATTAATATCATAATAAAATAAAAAAATTATAACAAATAATTGATAAAATAAAAATAATTAAATAAGGAATAAAAAATATATTTGTAACAAACATATAATTAAAAATTTAGGGAATTAAAAATATAATTTACAATAAATTTATGTCATTAAAAATTTATACATTTTTAAAAGTAATTCATATTATAGTTATTTCGTTTAATATATATTTTAAATTATTATATTTTATCAATTTAATTATTAATTAATAAATTTTATTGTATAGATCATATTTATAATATTTTTTTAAAATTTTCATAATTTATTAAATAAATATAAATTAACGTATATTATAAAAGATATATTATCTATAAAAATAAAATTATAATTAAAGTATTAGATATTTTTAAAATTTTGTAAACATAATTTATAATATAAAATTTATTAATTTATGGGTTGGATTGGTAAAATTTAACCATTAAAAAAATTTCGAATAAAGTAACTTTTAACATATATTATTTGTGGAATAATTCAATTTCTTCTTATGTTTATATATATAGAGAGAGAATCCGTTGACATCAAGTGTAAATATTTTAACACATAAACTAATTTAATAATTTATGTATAAAATAAAATATTCAACAATTCAACTATTAATTTAAAAATTTTTATCCAATAAATTATATTTAAAAAAATTTATACAAAATAAAAATTTATAAACATTTTATTATATAATTTTATTTTAGCATCTAATGTGCTATTTAAATATATATAAATATTAATATTTAAATAATATATCTACAAATATTTAAATTATTAGTATAACATAACTTAGAAGCTAGGTTGACGAATTTCGTATTGAATAGAAAGTTAATAAATTAGTATAATTGGTAAAGTAAATGTCAACTGGCTCGTATATAATAATTTTATATGTAGAATGTAAAATTTACTAATCCAACCGTTGAATTATGTTATAATATCTAGTAGATCATGTATATAAATTTTCGAAGATCTATAGGTATATTTTTTAAACTATTTATATTTATATATATATATATATATATATGAGACATTAAAATAGAATCATAAGATGAAGTATCTATAAATTTTTAAATTTTGTAAAAATTTATATACATGATTTACTAGATATTATAACATGATTCAACGATTGGGTTAATCAATTTTGCATTTTATATATAAAATTATTAAATTAATATAAATCTAAAGTTTGGCACCTGATATGAACGGATCTGATTATATATATATATATATAATATATAATTTCATTGTTGATTGATTTATAAAATGATAAAAAATAATATATAAGGTTAAATTTATGTAAAATTTAATGTAATTTTAATATTATTTTAATTTACAACTAAACTTATTTATTTATTTTTATATATTTTTAAAAAATATTGACAATTTAATAATAAATAACAGGGTTCTACCATGAATAAATAAGGAAGATATTTTTATATGCTTGATAAATACTTTTGATGAGATTTATGACGATTTTTTATACTATCACATATGGATTTCTACAAAAATTTGATACCTTTTGTTAAATTAAAGAGAGGATAAATAAATTATAAAAAAATCAGAGACAAACTATTTAAATTTTTTATTTATAAAATTTAAATTAAAATAAAATCATTACATAATAAAGCAAGAACGTGATTAGAAAAATAAATTATATAAATATTTCATAGAAATTTAAGATTAAACCGAGCTTAAAATTTGCTATGATTTAAATGATAATTTTAGATAATAAAGGAGTATCTAGAAGTATTTGATGATAAGTAATTATAAGTAAAATTTTGTATGTGAGAATATGTAAAAAAAATTTATATTTCATTTTTAATTGTAAAAAGTAAGAAGTTAGAGATTATATTATTGAAAGATAGAAAAAAATTAAAAAAATATATAAAATGGAAAGAAATTTTATCCATTAAAATATAATGAGGAGAACAAATAATTATTAATCTAAATGTTGACAAGACTAGTTAATAGAAAAAATAGCTTCAAACATAATCTCACTTTCTAAAGTCTAGAAAAAATGTAAAAAAGGTTAATGTTATCTTCTAAAATAAAACCCATTTACTTTACCAGTTATTTAAGTATCAAAAAATAATTAGTTAAATTCTTCTTCATCATTAAAATGTAATAAGAAAAAAAAATTAATCTAAAATATTAACATGGTTAATAGAAAAATAGCTTTACACTTAATTGCATTCTCCAAAACATGAACTTAAAAATATATAATAAAGGTTTGTTACCTTTTAAATTTTTTCATTACTTTGCCAATTATTTTAAATGTTAAAAGGATTAATTTGTTAATTTCATCATGACCATCTAATAAAAAAATAGTAAAACTTTTTTTTTACTTAAAATATTTTTAACATGACTATCTAATAAGAAAAATAGCTTCACACATCACCTCCTTTAAATTATGGACTAAAACATATATAAGAGGTTAATAATATCTTTTAAAAAGAATTTTTTTACTTTATCAGTTGTTTTAAGTGTTAAAAATCAATTATTTAATTCCATTGTCATCATCATTTATTAAATATTTTAATATATATAATTTAATAAAATATAATTATATATATTTTTATAATTGATATTATTAATGGTATTCTTTCAATTTTATAAAAAAATAATAAATATAGTAAAAACTTATAGTTTAATATAAACTAAATGAAATATATAGAACTTATTGATTTAATAATTGATTTAATTATTTTTTTAATGTGCATACTTTTTAATATTTGATTCTGGTATCTTTAACTTCAAATACTTTTTTAATCTATAATTTGTTAATTATTAAAATTAAGTTACCTCAGATGGTATCTAATAATTAACAAAGATATATGTGCGGCATAATATTAATTTGTACAAATTAATAAAGAAAAATTGTATGAAATATTTAAAGAAAAACAACAAACAAATATTTAAATATTTTTTTTATTAATTTAATCAAATCAATATTATGTCATATTTCCGTTATATTTTTAGTTAATTAATTATGAAAAGAATTGGAGCGAGAGACTTAAACAATTAGAAAATTATGAAAATTAAATACGAGTAATTAAATTTAAATTGAATATGGGCAAAAACAGGATGTTCAAAATTACAATCAAGGCTAAATAATTTTATCCACCTTTGCTGAATTAAGAGTTGGCATGTTAGATTTGATTTAAGATGCTTAAAGCCAAGTCTATAAGTAGACTATCATTGCTCGTTTAGTCGTGTTCATAGTTCAAGTGATCTTGCCGGATATGCTAAGAATAAAAGATTTCTCTAAAACGAATAATTTTCTCATGGATGAAAATGAGTATCACGTATAAGACCAAAAAATTTAACTAAATATTCTTTGAAAATTTAGGAAAGTAATGATGTAATCAAGAGTTTCTGGTTATTTTTGTACTAGTATTACATTGAAACAAAGAATTTCTTAACCAATAATCATAAACTCCTCAATCCGTAAAATGTGGAGTGGATCTTTCATTGTGAAGAATATTGATACATGGACCTAAAGAAGCTGCAATCTTGAATTATGCCTATGAGATGTATATCTGAAAAGAAATCAGTAGTCACATATATCTTGTCCCTCTTTCCATTTCCTCCAATTCCAGGACCAAGGCATCTGGTCTTGCTATATGTGGAGTTCGACTACTTTGTTCCGAAGAACACTCAACTTCTCCCATCATCTGAAAAAATGCATGAGGCGCCCAACCTGCACATTTGGACAAAAACAATATGTCACAAACCTAAGATTTAATCCCAGTTTTAATTAGCTACTAGCTTATGCTAATTTTTTAATTGTATATAATCTCTACTCTTAAGACATTTCTATGTCAAAAATGCTAAATTTTTACAACTACTTATGGAGAAGTTATGTGAGAATTTTTGAAAAAGTTAAGATATAGAAGTTTACTTTAATTTATATAAAAAAGTTTGATTTATTTTAATTTTTTATTTTATCCTTATAAATGTTTTAAATTGTTTTGTAGAGTTATACTTCGCTTATTTAAGCATCATCCAAGAGATAACTGAAGGAAATGTGAGCATTGGGTAATGGCACTACTATAAAAATAAATGTGATGAATTTTGCTCTAGTTGAAGCGTTTTGAACTAGCATATTACTCATATTTGCCTGTAAATCCTTCCCCCCAATAAAAAAAAAGATCTAAATGACACTACTTGGGTATCTAGTACTCTGCAGTACAACTTTTATCCAACTAATTTCCTCACTGTTTCTATCTTTCTTCATTGATATGATGAAGTTCAAACATAATTCAGCAATTCAGTATGGCACTTCCATGAATTCCAGTGGTACAATCAAACGGTTCAAGGCCTATGTCAACTACGGTTTGGAATCAAAATAATCTCTTAATTCCATTTCCCCCACATTTGTGTCTACGAAAGCAATACAAGTGGAGGTTTAAATTGGAATTCAAAGATGAATTAATTGAAAACTACAATATGTACCATGTGGATGAGTAGGAAGGGGAAAGAGTAGCAAATAGCAAGTTGAAGCCACAGTAATTCCTGAAGCAAAGTTAACAGGCATTATTTGGTGAAAATTAAGTTCATATAAAGCAATAATGCATTGCATTATGATAACAAATTAACTAGCAAGCAACCTATAAGGCCTCCAGTAAACACATCAGTCCAATGATGCCAGTAATCATCAACTCGAGTAATTCCCACAAGTGCAGCAACAAGTAAAGGAAGCAAGACTAGGCATAGTTTGGCAATATGGCCCCTGCGATCAAACACTCTAATTTTCCCTGATATATACCATGAAAGGAAACTAAGACCAGCAAAGGACCCTGCATTTATTTAACCATTAATTACCAAACTAAAAGACCGAAGTATTTAATTATAAACAATATGATCCTGCAGAATTGATAATTTTGATATTCAATGCTTAGCCAACACATAAACAAATATTTTTGAAATGGATATTCTACAACTTACATGAAGTATGCCCACTTGGAAAGCTTTTGTATCCTTCCTTTATAACTGCCTTAATCCCAGTGCAAAGAACATCACCAGTGTCTTTATCAAACACCTCCATGAATCAATACACATAGCATAACTAAGCAATCAGTATCAATCAGAAAAGGCCAAAGAAAATAAGAAGGATCATTATGAGGAACAAAGGGTCTATTTGGTTTGAGGGAATGCTTTTGTTCTTTGTTCTTTGTTCTTCATTTCCTGCTCTCATAAATAACTACAAAAATGCATAATACTTTCATTTTGTTTCTTCTTTTGCATAGGAAATACTGAAAGCGATAAAATTTTATTCTCACTACTACTGTAATCTTGTTCTCACCCTGAAAACAGAAAATAAAGTGATATTTTTGTAATTATTTGTAAAAACATGAAATGATAAACAAAAAAGAAACATTTTCTCAGACAAACTAGACCTTAAAGGCTACCAAATACTGAGAATGAGAACCAAAACACACCGGTACTTTATCGGGGAAACACCGTTGGAAGAAGTTTGGTCGTGGTCTACCAACAGCATCTTTAATGGAATCTGTGATAACTCCAGTGATTAAGCTAGAAAACATGATACCTAAGTTCCAAATGAAAGAATCCATTCAAGTGAGATACAAAGGGCCAAAAGCAAAAATATCATAGTCATAAAAGAATAACAGATTGAGAGCAGAATAGTAGAATACCCAATATTGCATGGTGCAAATCATAGACATCCTTTCTGACAAAGTAAAACGCAAAAAAGATAAGAACTGGGAAGAAAATAGAGAGGATCTGTTACAGGCATGAACATGGAAAAAATTAAGTTAGTATCCTTAATTATAATGGGATTGTAACCTATAATTAGAGGCATCTCTATTGACTATGGGCATGGTGGAAGCAGGTACGTACAGGGACACCCCACATGGGTATGGTATCTTCCTTGTATGGGAACATAAGATCTGTCATCATGTCTTTCCCAACATAACGATGGAAAGGTTCTATGAAGTTCAAGATTCCCTCCATTGCACCAAGAAGCAGAAGAATCAGCCAATCTTGTTTGTGACTTAGTGCCAGCTTGCTTCCTGTTGATTGAAAAGCCATCTTTTCCAAGTATGGCTACAATAGAAAAGCCGCGGTCACATTTATATTAGTTTATTTGGGCTTAATCCCACTTGTGGTTTTTCTTTAATGGACAATATGTGATTTTAGTTCTCTAATAATACTTGGCTCAAATTTAATCCTTCATTTTTTTAGTCACTACATTTAAGTTCTTCTACCAGTTTTATGTTCTACCTAAAATCTTAACAGATAGCTATAGCTAGCAGTTTTTGAACTTACATATCAGCACTCACAGCTTTGTTACTAGACTAAAGAATCATTGAATTTTAAGAACCTGTCACTACCTGCAAGTGAAATATCGAATGACCATGCCAATGTAAACGAATGCCTCGAGACATTGCAGGCTTTATAGGAAAATAGAATATTCTCATAATTTTCAGTTTCAATATTACGAACCAGACAAGACAGAACTAGAAAGTACATTCATCCCTTACTATATGGAAACTTATTCATGGATAAGTTATTGCCAATCTTAACTTTAATTTTACAATTGAATAATTATTTTATCTGAGTGATGCTATTTCTTCAACACCTTCTCACAATATCTTTTACAACAAGGAGAGAGATATGAAAAAGGAGAAGGAAATGTAAGCTGTAATGAAGTTATGAGACATTCCTCATTTTAATTTGATCATTTGGTGGTAGGGGTTTGTTTGTTTGTTTTATATTTAAAGAATCAATTCTTGTACTTTCTAAAGTACAACAATTTTCCAATAAAATGTATATGAACACATCTTAAAAATATTCAACGTTTAAAATTAATTTCATTAAAATCAATTTTGCTCAACTTTAAACCAAATAGGTAATAAGTTAATGTCTGTTGTCTGCAACATCGAATAGTTTTCATGAAAGGAGTGTGTGAATAGCATTGTAGCATGAGACATGTTTTACTGTTCATTGGGAAATAAAGATGACAGCTTTGGGTAAGACTTTTAGAACCAAAAAGAGCAAACAAATTACAATCTTCAGTTGCATTTGTGCTCCAAGCTAAATAGAGGAAAACATGATTAATTCAAATAAAAAAGGCAGAGGGAGGAAGAAACTGGCCAAATTTAATTTCAAAACATAAGAAGTCTAGCTAATTATAACATTCTCATGTAAACATCTGGAAAAACAGATATCAACTCCATAAAATGGCAGGAGGAATTAGTTTTAGAATACAACAGATACTGATTACTGACATGGAGATTAACATAAATAACATAAACATAGATACATATAAAAAGAACTGATAACTAGTCACATTAATGTTCTAAACGTAAAAAGTCCTAAGAATTCAAATTCCATAAAAGGGCATAATGAGGCCATCCATTCCTCCTTTGGCAAAATCAAGTAAATATCGAAGGCATATTGAAACAGAACACATAATGTCATTCACGAAATATATGGCACACATACATGATCAAAGAAGACAATTAAAACTACAAAACTGAAAACTGGAAATTGTTATATTTATATATAAAAGAAACTGAGACAGACCTTAAAGAGAAAATTAAAGGAACCTAATTTCAGATATGAAATGAAAAATGAGCCTTAAGCTTTAAACACGAATCTTTGGAGAAAGAGAGATACAGAAAGGCAGGGATGTGCGTTTTGCAACCTGCACATCCTGTGTCCTAACAGTTTTTTTTTTTCTTCTAAAATAAACGTTATATATGTGAAATGTTTTCTAACAATTTTTTTCTAAAATAAAAGTCGTTACATATGTGAAAGTAGATGAAATGAGATAAAAAAAAAGAAAAAAAGAGAGAGATATATAACATGGTAGCAAGATAGATATAAAAAATAAAAAGTAAAATATGTTTGGATAAAAATATTATTAGGATACATGATAATCAGGATTTTTTTCTTTCTTATTCAAACAAGGTCATTATGTATTTAATTAATTCATCCTAAAATAGTACGAATTAAATTTTATATGCAAACTGAAGTATAAAATATATGTTCTCAATCCAATCCAGATTGATCGTGACTAAATTTACCTAAATACCTTTCTTTAGTCATGATAATCAACTAAGGCATTGGATTACCCATAAGCTAAAATCCAAATTAAACCTCCATACATACTCAATGTTCCATTCACTTACAATGCATAAAACTATTATTGAAGATCTACGCTTTTGGCATCCTTGATTTTATGATATTTAACCGTTGAAAGTTCTATTGTGGTAATAAATGTATGAGGTGAGGGTACTTTGTGATCTATATGGCCACTCTCACCTGCATTCCAACTTTACCTAAAGGACATGAAAACATTACCAGGGTAAGTTTTGTCTCATGCTCTATTCGGTTACTATTTCTATTTACTTGAACATTGAAATATCATTATAATAATCTTCATTATTTAGTTAAAGATGATAACAAAATAGTGATACATATCTTTATTGATGAAAACTTTAAATTTAGTTTGTAAACCTCCTCAAAATTATACCACATCATAACCAAAAACTCATTCATAATGAATTATGGTATATTTAATTTTTAAAGAAATCATGTTAAAAAATATAATTTATATTTAGATAAAATATTTTGGAAGTTAAATTTAAATAATTAATTTTATTAAAAAGATAAAGTAGAATCATTTTAAATTTAATTTTAATATGTTATTGATTTAAAAGTTTTTTCACCATTGACTAATTAAAAAACATAATAAATATGTATTTTGAAATAGTTATTGTAAATTAAACAATTTTTAATGATACAATAATGATAATATATAAAATTTGTACATCATCAATATTTTTCAACTAAATTTCTACTCTTGAAATATACATATAAATATCCTGTAAAGATTTTACCAGTTTTGCACTTAAAATTAATAAAAATATTAAAAGTTTTAAAAAATTAATTCCCTATTTTTTAACACGGAATTGATTTTAAAACAATTCTTTTATATTTACCAAACATGATCGCTTAAACTCATTGAAAATGAACGTAAACAAACAGCCATTAGCACTGTTGTCATTTACTCAGTTCAATCTCAACATGATTGAATTACAACATCATAACTACTCAATTTTACATATTAATTAAAAGATCCAACTATTCACCGCTTTTTAAAAAAAGAAAAATTATTCAAATTCAAGCATTTGGTTGTTGGTCATCCATTTTGTTTTAACTGTCTTTAATTGGTCGGTCAAAAGTTAAACCTTAGAAAGTAACGATGATAAAAGGGCATGAAATTTATTTTTTCCCTTACTCACATAAAGTTTAAAAAAAGGTTTTTTTTATTAAAGATAATTAAATTAAAATCCCTAAGGCTGTTTAAGGACGCTCGTATTAATCACAGAGAACAAGCTCCAATAAAACATCTAATAGATATACACTAAATCAACTAGCGTAATTGTTCAAAATACATACAGCAAAACTGTGACACATTTAAACATAAAAAAAAAAAGCAAGAAATATGCATTCTCCACTTATATTTATTGGAACCAAGACATTCAAGCAAAAATATTCGTTCTTTTTTTTTTTCTTTTGATTTCGGATATGCCTTCATAGAGATGCAAGCAAGGCCCTTAAACACTTAAAAACGGTTTTAAGCACAACATATCAATATTCCAGCGTAAACTTGAAAAGGAGAAGTTGATGAATAAAATAAGAAATGAATGATGAGAAGAAGAAGGAAGAGTTTGGAAATTTCTACATTGGTCAGTATAGGTGGTGTAATTATCGACAATCTAAAATAATAATAATAATAAAAAAGTTAAAAAGTCTAAACTCATGCATATTGGACCCCATTCAGTCTTATCCAACAGCAATTGCCCCACCGTAAACTCCTGGAAGGAAATTATTTTTTGCATTCCTTTTTTATTTTTTTCACAAACTTCCCAACAATTACTTGCAAAGTGTTTTTTCGCTGAGAAGTAACCTTTCGAAAATAAAAGTTTAGAAGTCTTATTTTGATTTTTGAAAGTTATATTTTAATTTTTAGAATATATATTTTAACTTTTAAATTTTTATTTTCAAAAGTTAAATATGAATATACAATAATAAAATCTTGAGTACATAAAATTACAAAAAATTAAAAAGATATTGCACAAATAATCCATCTTGAATGTATTTTTGAACAATACAAAAATTATAAAAAATCTAAAAATAAGAATATTAAAATTTTATTATTATATATTAATATCTAATTTTTAAAAATAAAAATATAATAATATTTAATTTATTAATTTTTATTTTTAAAATACATATTTTAATTTTTGAAAATAAGAATCCTAAATTCATAATATAACTTTTAATTTTTATTTTTAGAAGCTTATCTTTTATAAAAAAAAATTCAGTACAATTTTCACAAAAATATAATAATTATTTTTATAGAAAAGAGGTGAAAAATAAAAAAATTGCAAAAAATAACATCCCTCGTAAAAAAATAGAAATAGTAGAAAAAATAGAACATAGCAATAAACTAAATCTAATAATAACAACAACAACCCAACCAAGAGCATATATGTTCCACACCACAGTCACCACACAATAAATGCAGCGTTCATCACTTCACACTGACTTAAGTCACCAGCACCTACAACCCACCAATCACCATTGACACCAGTTACTAGCCTCCAAAAAACTTTGAAACTAAACAAAAAACAGTGCACACCAAAGCCTGAACTCTGAAGCCCCAGGCAAAGCTGTCACTGACCCAATAACCAAGATTACTTTTTTATCCTTTCTTCCTTTTCCAGCATCATCAAACCTCAGAACTCACTCAGACCCACCCAAATGGCCACCATTTCTTGCTTCCTCGTGTTCACTTTTCTCTTCGCTTCCAGCATGGCAAGTGTGGCTCAAGGTGTGGGTATGAATTGGGGCACCATGGCCTCACACCCTCTGCCACCCCCTAAGGTGGTGAAGCTCTTGAAGTCCAACAACATCAACAAAGTCAAGCTCTTTGATGCCAACTCTGATGTTCTTCAAGCTCTTTCTGGCTCCAACATTGCTGTCACTGTGGGTATTCCCAACACTATGCTCAGAAGCTTGAACTCTTCCAAAAAGGCTGCAGATAGTTGGGTCCATGATAATGTCACCCGCTACATGTCTAATGGAGGCGGTGGAGCTCGAATTGAGTGAGTCTGATTTCTTGCTTCTCTCTGTTGTTTCCCCCTTTTCTTTGTTCCTCTATTTTGCTTGTGCTTTTTTGTGTTGTTTTGTTTTGTTTACTGTCTTTTTTATTATTACCTCCATTCCAATTAATTTTTTCAGCATTCAGACGATTAGAATTCACTGTTCACCATAATCTTAATGGTTGTTTTTTTTCGCTTATACCCTTGTCAAAATAGAAATATAAATGAAGAGAGATAGTATTATCAAATAATAATCTATGTAATTTTTTGCTTTCTCTGAAAGGAGATAATATTATTCTTTTATTTTTCCTTTTTTAAGTAATTTAATCTAATTCTCAATACACGGTTACCTGTTTTATTTTTTCTTTTTCTTTTCTATTATTATTATTATTATTATTATTATTATAATTTTACATTTTAAATTTGAATGATGATCATGGACATTCTAAAAGGGGGTGGGGGTTTCAATTCCATATTTGTTGTTCTGGCCTTTGATGACATCCTGGAGAGTGAAGCAAGCATTAGTGATTACATATGACAATATGAGATTGGGGATTCTATAGTATTGTGGAAGAATTCCATAGCCATAGGCGTCAAGCTGCACTGGTTTTCCATAACAATGAGATTATGAGGATTGGCATAGCTTAAAGGAAATGAAAATAATTAACTGGAGACTGCCAGAATCTGTACTTGACCATGGACGCCATATACCAAGAAGGAAACAGGATATTGCCAAATTTCTTGTATTTAAGCCTATGTTTCTTCTCTTCATTAATCAGTTTCCTTGCTTCACCACATATTTCCACTTTACTTCCGGATATATTGCTACATCAAGTAGAGTTGGGTGTGGCATAAATAAAACTGTCAATACTCAACACTGTCTTGCTTGTCCATATAAAGAAATAGCAACAGGTGAAGATCTTATGAAATGTTGTGCTGCATTTTGCTGCTACTGCTTTGCGTGCATGTGTGTATGCTTATGTATGTGCACACAGAAGACAGTACAGCAGTTAGTGGCATACTTAAAAAATTGCAGCTGATTGGATCTTAGATGGAAACTATTATGCTTGGGCTGTTTCTTTGAAGAGTTGATTTTTGAACAAGGTAATATTACTTGCTCAAAGGTAGGCATACACCCTGAGAAAGCCGATGCTATAGATATCTAGTTTCTTTTACAAATGAGTGTTGGTGACCTTGGCATAAAGACTTGCTTTTGGTTTGGGTTGTTTTGTTCTCTCTCTGTGTGTGTTTAAGCAAATCAGATTGTCTCTGCATAATATTTATTAGGTCAGTTACTTTCAGAAGCTGTGGAAGACCAAATAAGTAGGATTGGGTCTTGACTCCCCTGACAATGACAAAATTTATTAACTAAGAGTCCAGTTATTCTCCATGTTTATGCGAAACATTTCTTAGGGCTGAGTTTTTTTACTAAAAAGGCAATTCAAGAACATTTTCTGTTATAGATGGTTCTTCCCCTGTAGCTGTAGAACCAGCATATCTGTCTTTCCTTTTGTTACAAATCACAATAATATCAAGGGGAATGTTTTAGAAGGTAGGATAAAATCATACAATAGAATGCTCACTGCTTGATAACAGAAGCGAGGAACAATGTATATTAGGAAATTAGCTTTTGGAGAAGGTGGAAAGATGGTCTTGTCTAATTTTACATTTCTTAAGGGTTTAATCAGCTAATTGAAACTGGGACAAGCTATCAAAGAAATTCATTTGGTAAGTTATGCTTGGGCAGTCTGGCTAAAGCTACTGTACTGCTGAGTCTTAGTTGAAATAAAATGGATTATGCAACTCTGAAGTTTGAAGTATGATTCACTTTACATTCGATTCTAAATATAACTTATGCAGATATGTTGCTGTTGGTGATGAGCCATTTCTTAAAAGCTATGGCGAACAATTTCATCCCTTCTTAATTGGAGCGGCTATGAATATTCTAGCAGCTTTAAAGAGAGCAAAATTGGATAGCAAAGTGAAAGTTGTGGTTCCATGCAGCTTTGACAGTTTTGAGTCAGGATCTAATCAGTCCTCCAAAGTGCATATCAGGCCTGATCTCAACCAAACCATGACTGAGCTTCTCATATTTCTTGATAAGCATGGCTCACCTTTCTTTGTGACCATTTCTCCGTTCATAACCCTCCTTCAAACTAAAAACATTTCACTGGAATTTTCCCTCTTCAAAGAAACTGCTCGCCCTCATAATCTTAGCCATAAAACATACAAAAACAGCTTTGACTTGAGCTATGATACAGTGGTTACCGTATTATCAACAGTAGGATTTCCTAACATGGACATTGTTGTGGCAAAGATTGGTTGGCCAACAGATGGAGCAACCAATGCAAGCTCAAACCTTGCCGAAACCTTCATGAAAGGCCTTTTAAGCCACCTTCATAGTAATTTGGGGACCACACCAAGACCACATAAGCTACCGCTTGAAACATACATTATGAGCCTTCTTGATGAGGACCAAAGGAGCACTGCTTCTGGAAACTTTGAACGGCATTGGGGTTTGTTCACTTTTGACGGCCAAGCAAAGTACCATATTGATCTTGGCCAAGGTTCAAAGAGCCTGGTGAATGCTCAAAATGTTGAGTATCTCTCTTCTAAGTGGTGTGTTGTGAACAACAATAAGGACTTGTCAAATGCAACTACCAGTGCTTTGGAGGCTTGTGTAAATGCTGATTGTACTGCACTATCTCCTGGTGGATCTTGCTTTAATATCAGTTGGCCTAGTAACATATCATATGCTTTTAATAGTTATTATCAACAGCATGATCAGAGAGCTGAAAGCTGTGACTTTGGGGGTTTAGGCTTGATCACAACTGTTGATCCATCCATGGATCGTTGCAGGTTTCCTATTGAGATTCGCACTTCTCACGCCAAATTTTCCGCGGTGTGTAATTGCCGGTGGGTGATTTTCCTTGTAACAACCCTCTTGGCGTCTTTGGTGGTTTGACATAGGTAAAGATGAGGATCATTTTTACACCTCCCTGGCCTGCTGTAATTTTGTGTAGATGTTCATTGTTGAGTTAAAATGGTTAGAACCTTTTTTATTTTCATTCATGCAGGTTAAATATGGAAGACGTCCCTTTGGTTTGCCTGTTTCATTTTTATTCACTCCATACACTTCTGATTAATCAATTGGATGTGGTTGAAATGAAACGACCATTTCCTGAAATTGAGTGAAAGAGTAATCACCAATATTCTTGACTGAATAGATATACAAATGTGATCATGCAATATGGTATAAGCAGCATGGACGAGGTGTCCATGATCACTGGAATATACATGAAGCCATACCATATGCAGTCAATGCACACTCAACCGATTCCTAATATGGATTTGTTTCATTGTTTGACTAGGAAAATTAAAAATAGTTTGTGTTTTCTTCGAAGTTCCATTTTTTATTACACCGAGTCTGTTAGGAAATCATTGGCTGGAACAGACTTTTAGCTTTAGCAATATGTTATGACATAGGTAAATGTTAGTCTCTTTAGGACACTTTTTAAAGAAGCACTAACAGAAAATTTTATTGAAAAAAAGTATTTATTATATCAAAACATAAATCATTTCATGTTTTTCTTAAGTGACTAAAGGTATTTAATAAACTGGATTAATTTTTCATTAACTAATAATTAGCATACTTGTAAGCAATGATTGGAGAACATAATTATGCTATTATCGTATAATACAATGAATTTTACGATAATTGTCGTACGTCATTCTTTTATTTTCTAACTTCACATTTTATTTTTTAAAATTTATCGCAATGGATTCGGTTACAAAGCAACCAGTTCAAACACATGGTCATATAAAATTTTTCAGCAAATGCGTCAAGCATGGAGGAAGAACTAAATAACGATATTGGATGAAATAAAGAAACATAATAAAAATTAATTTGGGAGTGGGAATTGGTGTGGAAAATATGGAGGGATTCGTAAGGGAGGGGAATTGAAAGGGGAACCAAGCATCGTGTGCTTTTTTGCATCAAGTAGTTGTGTAAAGAAAAATATTTATGATTAAATCCTCTAGTTAGACTAATATTAATATTAATTCAAGAGAAAAAAATAGGTAGTGTCATTTCTACAAACTAGAGGGGGTCTGTTCAAAAAATCATGTTCTTTTGGGTAAAAAGTATTTCCCTTTATTCATATCATCCCTCATGTAAATAAATTTTATACTATATTTTTTATCATTTTAAAATATCAATGAAGAATTAATTTCCTTTCTAACTTCTCCCCTAAGTAATCACAGAAAAAAAGAAATTAAAATAAAAGATAAATTAATTAATATAAAATATAACAGATATACTTAAAATTACATATTGATTTTTATAAAAATAAAATATTAATTATATTTTTAAATTTTTATATCATAACGATAAAGAATAAATAATACGAACTGCAGGTAATAATTTTTTTTTTCTGTCGACCTTCATTATTTCTTCCGATATATATAGGCCGAGAAGATTTTTGATTAATTGATTAGCCCATGTGGTCTTGTAAAGGTGTTAGGGTAAGGCCCTCCTTGGCCCATTTGACGGTGCTTTCTTTACATTACTTCACAAACTCTAGTGACAAAAAAATCAGCTGATTTTTCTTCTCTCTCGCGGTCCTAACAAACCCTAGATCGGATCATGTCTGGAGTGTACGGTCAAGAGGGCGGCGCCGGCGGCGGTTCTGCGCCACCGTCCTATGGAGCTAGCGGCGGGTACAGTTCTGCCGGTGGTTACGGTGGTGGTTCCGGTGGAGGTGGTGGTTATGGAGGCGGAGGCTTGGGAGGAGGCAGCGCTGGTGGTGGTTATGGCGGTAACGATAGCGGTTACGCAGCCAAAGGCAGCGGAAACGGAGGCGGAGGCGGGGGCGGATATGGCGGTAGCGATGGTGGAAGTTATGGCGGAAGGAGTGGATATGGTGGAAACGACGGCGGGGGTTATGGAGGAAGGGGCGGCGGTCGGGTAGGTGGAGGTTACGGTGGTGGATATGGTGGTCGAGGTTTCTCGCTTTGTTCTATCGTTTCTAACTTTGTTGATTTATTTTAAATCATATCATGTCAATATTTGGGGTGAATTTCTGCAGGTGGTGGCGGCGGTGGATATCAAGGTGGAGATCGCGGCGGTCGAGGGGGCGGTCGCGGCGGTGGCCGTGGCGGCAGTGGCAGAGACGGAGATTGGCGATGCCCTAATCAAAGGTTTTTTTGTTTTTTAATTTTTCTGTTGAGAATATTTCCTGTTTTTCATTAACTCAATCTGTGAATTTTACTGCCGTTGATTCGTGTTTCTCTATTTTATATGAAACTGCTCTGTATAGTTGTGGGAACTTGAACTTTGCGAGAAGGGTTGAATGCAACAAATGCGGTGCTCCGTGTCCTAATAGTGCTAATGACCGAGGTGGCAGTGGTGGCGGCGGCGGAGGCAGTAGTTACAACAGAGGAGGAGGCAGTGGGGGTTTCGGAGGTAGATCTGGGAACTATGATGGTGGGAGGGGTAATGACTATAATAGTGGAGGGGGTAGGTCTGGGAACTATGATGGAGGCAGAGGTAATGACTATAATAGTGGAAGGGGCGGTAATAGTGATGGTCGAGGTGGTTCATATAGAGGTAATCAAGTTAGAGAAGATGGTGGCTATGGACAAGCTCCTCCGCCTAATGCTCAATCTTATGCTGGTGCTGCTGGAAACTTCCCACCCACTTACAATTCTTATGGTGGAAATGCAAGTTATGGAACAGATGCAGTTCCTCCACCTGCTAGTTATACTGGTGGACCTAATTCATATCCTCCATCATATGGTGGTAGCATGGGTGGTTATGGTGGAGAGAATCAAGGAGATGGACGAAGTGGTGGCCGGGCAGGGCCTCCAGCTGGATATGACAATAATTTCAGTGGTGGTAATCGAGGTGGATTTGGTGGAGCTCCTGCTGAAACCCCTGCTGTGGTGAAGCAGTGTGATGAGAATTGTGATGATACATGTGACAACTCTAGAATCTACATCTCAAACCTCCCACCAGATGTGACTACTGAAGAATTGAGGGAACTTTTTGGAGGCATTGGACAAGTAATATTATGCTCTTTCTACTATTGACCTTTGCACTAATTTTATATATAGGGCCGTATTGTCAATTTTCTTTAATCAATCTTTTTTATGAATAGAATGCCTCTTTAAAAGTAAACTACAATGTTGGCTTTTGAGCATGAGTTGGATTCTTTTCCGTAATATCGGTGAATCTTGCTTTATTTAGGAAATGCTTTCATTTCTGGTGACGGAAATATGATTATTTTTCCCTTCTCTTTGGTGAAGGAGGCGGCAGGATATGTGAGAGATTTGTTACATGTTTTTGTTTTTTAACTGTTTAGGTTGGAAGAATAAAGCAGAAGAGGGGCTATAAAGATCAGTGGCCTTGGAACATAAAGATTTACACGGATGAGAATGGAAACAACAAGGGTGATGCATGCCTTGCTTATGAAGACCCCTCTGCAGCACATTCTGCTGGCGGATTTTACAATAGTACTTCAACAAGCTATTTCCTTCTTCTTTCTATCTATCTCATATAAAGGGTCACTAATCATGAATATTACGTTTCAGATTATGATTTGAGGGGTTATAAAATCAGTGTTGCAATGGCAGAAAAATCTGCTCCAAGGGCTCCACCTGCATACAACCAAGGGTATCCATTACACACTGAATATTGACTGTTTTCATACTGATCATCAATTCTGTTGAAATTTTTAGTTGGAGCAGTTTCATTATGTTAATCCTGTGTATTGGGATCTGAAACTCATGTTAAGTTTTGTAATAAATAATTCAAATGCTTGTCCAAAATTTCTATGAATGTCTGTTACATTTCTCATTTCTTTAAGAATAGATGTCAAAGATGGAAGTATTGAACTTATTACCTACCAATCATATTACTCACTAAAAAACCATGAAATGATGGTTATGAAACATTTGTTTGGTTAATTAATTAGATTGGATTTGTTTTGTACTTAACACTTATTTATTTTGTATATTTATCACATAACTGATATATATTTGAATTTTTCCTTGTCAAATTTCTATTACTCTCTGTAAGTTGATTATTGATTAATTATTTTTGTTTGACAGGGGCAATAGGGGTGGCTACGGTGGAGATAGACGCAGAGACAATTATAGAGATGGTGGTGGTTCTGGGCCCGATAGGCGTGATCATTATGGGAATCGTTCACGTCCATACTGAGAGATTGGACATTGAACGTTTTATGTACTATGAATAGTGGGCTGAGGGATTTATTATTTCAGTTGGCTGGTTTCTTGAACTGGAAGCAAAGAGGTAGGTTGTTCACTCACTTTGAGCAAGACCTCTTCCGCTCCTTTTTGTTTCATTTGTCTAGCTGGTGGGTTTTGACTTCTAGACAGGGATTAATTGAATCATGTGAATGTTTTTATAGAGGCAAATGGATAGTCTCCAAATTGCTTGCTGCTAAGGTAGGTTGATAATTTCAGGTGAGTGCTGCTTTCATGAAAATGTGCCTAACACTTGCTTGGAGATTAAACCATGTGTCATTATGTGGATAAGTTCTTGCATTCCTAGCTCATCCCATGTGGCATTTGGTACAAGCAGGTGATGGCATTAATTAATAGAATGTTTTATGTTGGTAATATTTCCATAAATCAATAAATCTTAGTTGCAATGTATTTCAAGTGAAATCTTGTTTTTGCCAATAAAGTAGTGACTCTGATTGCTAATTGCATTAAATTAAAGCCTTTATAATGGATAATAAGTTATACTATTATGGTCTGTTGGAAAGTGATGCACTTAAACTTCATGAGATTTTGTATTTTTGTTGTTTTACTTGACTGTTTTTAGAAGTTTTAATTGAAATATTTAAATTGCCCACAAAGCAGCTCCTGGTAAAGCTAAGCTAGTGAGCTAATTTAACACAACGATGCAATATTCTTTGCATCATTTGTCAGGTTTTAAAAATCACTTTATTTGAGTCAACTTAGATCTATAGCATCTGGCAAGAAGAATATTAGGTTAGCTTCGTAATAAATGGTTTCTTGTTTTCATGACAATTTTTTGTCATGGGTTTGAGTAGCTTAGCAAATTCTTTTTTAGGTACTGAGCTGAACAAGTGAAAACATCGCAATATTTTACTGTATATCTACTTTTAGAGATTATCGAGATAAAAAATAGTTCCAAAGCTTCAATCAGGTTCCATTTCATTAGGGTTGATCGAAAGCATACACAAGCAAGCTTCTAAATGTTAAAAGTACTGCTGCATGCACTTTATTTGATGTATATAATGCAGAAACTATTCTTGTATTAGTATATAAAGTACTGTTGCATGCACTGTATATTTTTATTGGTTCTCCGTAATAGGTTTTTGGTCCATTTGGAATTGTGGATTAAGCAATAGCCAATAGGAGTCACGGTTCTTTTTATAACTCTTATACGCATTTGTTGTTTTTGGCAAGCTTGCTATTGGAGTTCTTGTGCAGTAGCATTCCTCTGCGTTCTATTCTCTACAATGCAAGTTTGTTTTTCTGTGTTTCATGATAAATGAGTACAGTTCCTCTGCTAGTTTGTTTTATGGTTCGCACATATCTTGGCCCCTTGGCTTTTGCATATTTGGTATCATTTGCGAGCAGAATGTTCTTCCTTGGGCTATATGGGGTGACAAATATCGTAGCTTCTTCCTCGTGCTTCATTTAGCTCCTTATACACAGATGGTTTCAGAGGGCATATAATTCAAGTATGCTTTGAACATCTAATATTTCAGATTGTTAATTTCTTCCATGGGGCTATACAGGGTGACAAATATTGTAGCTTCTTCCCCATGATTGTTCATTTAGCTCCTTATCCACAGATTGTTTCAGAGGGCGTATAATTCAAGTGTACTTTGAACACCTAATGTTCATATAGGTCCATACAGGCTAGTGCCTGAAATTGTGATTGTGAATGCTAAGCGCATGTTTAACCTGGTCAATCCTCAAGATGGTTTCATGGGACGAGCTTAAGCATTGACCAGTTATTTAAATTCCCTAATGTCCGTCCTACATTTTTTGATTTTGTTGAAACTTGTTTCACGGGTGTTGTAATATTCATTTGATCATTTCATTCGACGTTGACTTTGAAAAATGACTTGGTATATGTATCAATTCCTAGGATAAAAACGCATTGATCATTAACTTGAACACTATCAATATTTGAAATTAAAATGAATTTTATAAGGAGTTAAAATTATAAATAAATAAAAATTAGTTTTATGATATAGGAGACGAATTTCCTTTGAAACCCCGTTTCATAATATCACTGCGAAGAAGTCACATTGCTCAAATATTCAGTCCTACTCGCATATTCTAGTATGAAATGCCACAAGAATATTTTTTTAGGTTTTTAAAATATATTTGGTTTTAGTTGAAGTAATATTCTCTGATATCTGTCGTAGCATTCCTCGTTAAAGAAATTAAGTTAAGCGTCAGTTAAGAAATTCGTTGTTTGTTTTATTCACCTTCTCATTGGTATTGAAGGTAAACGTAATAATATAATTTATAATTTTTTCGTTTAGCGTTGAATATTTGACCTCCATCCGTCAGGATGTAATTTCTTATTCTCTGGTTTGCCTCGTATGTGCATAAGACACTCATTTAAATGGTATTTTTTTTAATGTACGTCCATTTCTGTTGAGGAGATTTTAATATTTTTGTTAAATTCTATATAAAAGTAATGAAGGGATTCTGATGTGTCTTTTAATTGTATGATAATATGGTTAACTTTTAATATTGTAACTATACTAATATAAATTTAACATAAACAAGTTTAGAATTATAACCTCAAGATAGAGAAGGTAGGGGTGCATGATTTTAATATTTTCATACATTTGAATTCGGTTTTTGAACTCAAACCCGTGGATTGGTGAGGACAAGGAATACATATGGAATATAGAGTTGGATGAGGCATTGAGCAAAAGAACAGGTAAAACATCGCAGTTGCTAGCGCTATTTTAATATTCTCATTGGTCATGCCTGTTTTAAGATCTACAATTATGTATGTTGGAAAGGCATCTTTAGATTTTAAAATGTTATATAATTAAGCATATCATTTTTAGAAAAAAAATAAAAATGTTTGACTAGATTTTATATTCTTATTTCTTTTAAAAATTAAATGAAAGAAAAATGAGTTATTTATTTATTTATTTTTAACAAAGGGAAAATAAAGCAGCTAGGGCATAAGAAATAAAAGACCAGAGGAATCTGCCAACAATCAAGTCTCGGCTTATTGTGTCAGCTCGAGAAGCACCCATCTTTGTTAGGGAGTTTGCAAAAATTGCCTTCCCTTAATGTGTTTCAAAGAAAAAATGTTGAACATTTGAAATAGGTAAAATAAGGGGTAAAGAAGAGAGAGATAGAAAGAAGAAAAAAAATGAGAGAAATAATATAATATGTAATAAGATAAAAAGAGACATATAAAAAAATATTAGATGTATGGTAATGATGAGAATTGTTCCAAAACAACATGCCAGTTCCTTTTCATAAGCTCTTTGATGCAACTAATGATTACACCATATTTATGATACGAGAATATCCGTTTAGAAATGAGATCAATTACCTCCATGCTATCCGAGTATCCAATGACCTTTTTTAGGCCATCATTGCAAGCCATGGTGAGTCCAAGAAACATACCGGCGAGTGTAAGATGAATGATATCCAAAAAACCAATATTTGCAACAAAGCCTCGAAGTCATCTTCCTGAATCATCTCTCAAAAGACCACCACCACCACCCGATGGCCCAGAACTACCAAGGGAACATCCATCCACATTAGGTGCAATCCAACTTTCTTCCTCTGCGTTCCAGCCTACCCAACGTTCAGCTGATTTTTTTTTTTTGGAAAAATTTTCTTGCTCTCTCAGCATCACATATTCACGACAAAATTGGTGAGCTGAATAATAGCGAGAATATGACTAATCTCCTTAAGCGAGCCGTCTATCACATGTTTGTTTCGGTCAAGCCGAATGTGCCATAAAGCTGCAAGGAGGAGACTATCGTGCTTATTAGTATGAGTTGGTATAAAAAATATTGATTTTTTATATTAGTTGAACAATTGTTATAAAAATTAATTTTTTACATTGATTTATACTTTAACTGTGGTAAAAAGTTAAATTTTTACAGTATTTTATCCTGTAATTGTTGTAGAAAATTAACTTTTTTACATTAGTTTATAAATCAACTCTTCAGATCCAAACAACTGGATTATGCAAGAAACCGATCCGTTCCACACTCTTCAGACATATTAACAATGGAAAAACATATTTTATATAGGTTGTTTTGGGTATTTTTTTTTATCAATTTTTGTAGTGTTACAGACATAGTTAGTATAAAAAATATTGATTTTTTATATTAGTTGAACAATCGTTATAAAATTTTTTTTTTACATTGATTTATGCTTTAACTGTGGTAAAAAGTTAAATTTTTACAGTAATTTATCCTGTAATTGTTGTAGAAAATTAACTTTTTTACATTAGTTCATAAATCAACCCTTGTAAAAACTTAATTTTCTATATCGGTTAAAAGATAAACCGTTTTAAAAGTTACTTTCTACGGCGGTTTAGATATGAATAAGTGTAAAATTTAAATTCTTATACCAGTTAATATTTCAATCGACGTAATTTTTTTAATTTAAAAATTTGTTTTTTGTACTTCACTAAAAAATAAAAAAAAGCAGACTGTAAACTCTGATAAACTGAATATCCACAACCAGTTATTCAAAGAAGTAATTATCAATAAACATTACATACTACACATATCTATAAAAGTCATAATTCAAAGAAGTAATTACCGATCAACATTACATACTACAAATATATATATATATGAAAGTCATATTAGAAATAGTTTAAGATTACAAATTATAAGTTGGTTGCCTCCAACAAATATTTTGCCCAACGTTCTCTCACATCATCAATTTCTCTTCAGAGAAAGGATGTGGATTTTAAAATTTTTGCAAATATAATTGAATCAGAAAATGATCATTGCAAATTAAAATGAGACAGTTAGAATAATAACGTTTTGAAAATTGTAATTACCTTAGCCAATGAATTAGTAATGGATACCGAGACAATGTTAAACATATGTTTCATGACATAATATCCACACTTGATATCCCCAATTTGTTTTTGATACTAAAAAAAATACAAAACAACTATATTTAGTGATAAATTAATAAAAAATATAATAAATAAATAAATAATTTTTAATATTAAAATACTTACACGTGGAAAAATCCATGTGGACTTTTTTATACTTGTTGAATGCCTACCTTTTAGCATATGACATGCATTGCTCTATGAAAAAAGTATATATAATAAAATCAAAATCAAATCAAAGAAGGCTTATTACAAATGAACAAAGGAAATGAATCGAAATACAATAAATGATAAAGAAAAAATTACAAATTAATAATATCTTTTATGTTTTTTTTTGGTTTGTTTCAAGTAGAGCATAGAAAGATAACTATATTTTGTGTGGAACAAATAATTATTAATTGTCAATGAGCCTTGCAAAATATTAATAAAAATGGATAATTTAAACTAACTTATAAGTTTTGACTTACAAATGAAAATAAAGTGCCATGTAACATTGTTTTTCACCCTCTAGCCTATTCTAAATGTAACCCTATATCTCTGGTGGGTTGTTCCATGTTCTTTGGATATGAATAGGGTCAAGGAATTCGTACAGTCCAAGTTCCCTCTTTGAATGCAGATTTGATACAGGTACCTAAAATTTTTAATAAATGTTAATTGTTAGAATTTGATACATACTTAATTGATATTAAGGTTTAAAAATATACTTACATCAACTATAATTGTAACACCGACACACAGAGCAAATCATTACCCTCAGTGTGATCCAAAATATCCTTCTTAGTAATATAAAAGGTAATGGAGCTAGGCTTGCCTATGACATCGACGTCTATTGTTAATTGCAAAGGTTGATTACCTAACTTAATAGCAATTATACACAAACGAACAAGTAGATCAACCTCACATTCCTTTTGTTTGGTTGGGACATATTTTTTAGCACCAACATTAGTCCCTTAAACAACATGTACAAAATATTAGTAAACATGATATATAAAATAAAATGTAACATATGAAAGACATACATTTGTGAAAAGTTAATACCTTAGGTTGAATATGTTGTATAAGTCGTTTTGGCCATAAAATAAAATGATTGGGGCTTTTCCCACTACATCAACCTCCTCAGTAGACATTGAAACAAAAGCATTTGCATCTTCAACTCGTTCAACCACTACCCTAACATTATCATCATCAATTTTCTTGTGATAGATGGTTGAACCAAAATTATAGACTTTTCCAATAGTCACCAAACGATACAGATCATCAACATATAACTCATAATCATCTAGAGCAGCAAGAAGATCCTATCTTCTTGGCACCTCTTCCTCAGTCGTAGCATAACTTTTCTTTGTGGTCACGCATCTAGGAAATGGGGAAAGGTGATCTTATGTATATGTCTGAGTTCCTCTTGTAGTCCATTCCTCAATTCTTACCTCATGTCTTGTCTAATGGCTTCCAACTCATTTCTTGATACAAGTCCTTCTTTGGAACCATGTCTAGTGGAAGACAATCCAAAATATTGTCGTATGCTTATACCTCGTCCAGTAGCACGAACATAGCCTGGATGCTCTAGTTGGGCAATAGCAATACTGAGAATATCTTCTCGTTCAACAAGAACAAAGGTTCCTTGAGAACTTTGTTCAACCAAAGAATCCTACAAAACATAAATCACAATATACTAATGCGAGATGACTCAGATGTATACTCTTCTGAATCTGAAGGCTTTTATCGTGTTCTCTTCCATTTCTCATGGTGTGTGGGTGGAGATGAGGGAGAAAGAACTGTAGATGGATCTTTCTTTAACTTCTGTTGTATAAGTCTTTCTTCAAGCAACTCATAGCCTCTACGGGATAGTTTATGGGGGTAGCACTTCCTTGCAGTAATTTTCTAAACCTTTTTCCTTTTCTCCTGTTATAATAAATCAAATTAATTAAAATTAAAATATGTTGATAAAGTCAAATATATATATATATATATATATATATATATATATATATACATATGTGAATATACATACAAGAAAGACAGGATCTCGTCGACTCTGAACAAATCTTTGCCACATATCGTCATAAAGGGACTGATACTCATTACAAGGAGACACATCCTTTAATGACCTATAAATATATATATATATATATATATATATATATATGTATGTATGTATATTTATTTATTTATATTTATATTTACTAGTCAGATGTATCTTGAAGCTCCTCCAACGTTCGCCCGCAAATGAAGTAAGCTACATAACACAAGTTTGATCCTTCACCCAAAGTTCTACATCGTCCCAATCCTTCTTTAGAATACTAGTTATATTGTGTTCAAGAAGGCCCATATAACTCTTAAACTTTATTCTGTTTGGCCCTAAAGGATCCCTAGTAGCCTGATCAAACTGTATAAGAATCCACTGATCACCACTTCAACTGAGGGTTAACTCTTTTAATCGTGTGGTCCTCCTACTCTTCTTTTGTGAAAATTGGATAGCTGACCCATTTTGTAAAGAAAGGTTCTAAGATGGATCAATCATGTGCCTGTTTAAATATGTCAAAAATTATAAGTTAAAAAATCTAATCAATATAAAATAAGTAATAACTATTTTCAAATAATATTGAATAAATATTCATTAAGTATTAGCAATAAAATAAAGTAAATAACTAACTTGTTGCATTCATGTAGCAGTATTCTTCCATATTCTCTCATGATGATCATCCCGAATAGCATATACATCATCAATTTTATTTTCTTCATTCACAATTGGTATCCTTGATGATAAAGGAGTTTGGAAAATATCAATACTTGTCATATTAATGGTATCATTACTACCAATCGTGATCTTTCCTTAAAGGACTACTGACAATCTTTTGTTGGAAGGATCTTTGACACAAAACACTTGTTTTTCCTGGGAGGTCATGATAAAATGGTCATCCTTATAAGCTATTTTATAAAGGTCGACCAATGTAAACCTTAATTCATCAACTTGCAAACCACTCCGACTATCAACCCATATTTACATTTGAAAACATGCACTCTAAATTGTGTAATCAATCTTCTAAATATCTTCAATGACTCCAAAATAAGATATGGATGCCATAACAGGATTTTTATCTTTGGAACTAGAAAAGTGCATGAACTCGGTTACCACCATAACCCCACTATTTTGTACAGTACTTTTATGATCCTAAGACTTTATGTAAAAGGAGAAATTATTAATATCATATCCATTCCAACATATGACATCGAAGTTAGGACCATTTGCTAGTTATTTCAAGGTATCAGATGCATCATCATCCTTCTTAATAGTATCATTAAACCAAGTCAAGAAATTCTTGTTATGTTCATTCATGAATAAGAATTTTTGTGCAAAGTTGAGATGTAGCATCCCAAATAGTATATGGTAATAACTATACTATTCCACCAGCTCAAGATGAAAGCTACAGTAAAGTGAACATTTTCAAGGAAGACATTGTCATCAGAGCTTCTGTTTGCTTTGATGATCAACCAGAATTGTTCCCTAAACTCATACAAGTCCTCAAAAGGTTGAGACTCAACTGTTAAAGCTGACATAGCAAGTGTGGGTGGCCGAATCAAAAGTGTATTGATTCTTTCCTCAAAGGATACAGAAGAGGGTGGTAGTGTTTTCCTTAGCACTCTCAAATAGTCCCTTAAATTTGCTGTCAACAAAATTGCTTCATTATCTGCAGCAAAAAATTGTCCCACTAGAAGCAAGAGGCAGAGGTTCTTCTTGCCTTCTCACACATAAACACTACCAATATGTATTTCATGTTCAGATTGTTACCTTTCTTACACAAACAAATAATAAAAAATTAAAGATGAAGTACAGAACAAAATTAATACCAGTTGAAGTTGCAGAATCGATTTCTTTCCTTCGAAAATCTTTTCCTCTAACCCAAAGGTAAAACCTATTACTATCAAATTGACATCCAAACCTAACTATTTCAAATTAAAATTTGTGCAGCAATAGCATCAATGGACAGAAATCAAAATCTTTGTCGTACAAAAAAAAAATGGACAGAAACATGTCAATCAAGCTAAAAGAAGGGCAAACTCTCAATGCTTGTATGAACAAAACTTGTACAGTAATAGTATCAATGGAATGAGAAACAACATCAACAACTTCACAATAATAACAAAATCAAAAGAAAAAACAACTCTCAATGTCTATATTTAGACTCCTAAAACAAAGAAGAAAGAAGAATCTCTCTGCAGTTACATTCCTCGATACAAAAGCAATACACAACAAAAATAAAAATAAAAACAAAATTTTTACACCAATTTTATACTTTATTTTTTAATTTTTGAATATTAAATTAATTATTTTTAAACTTATTTTTTAATTATAAAATTATCACCAACCAAATTTTTAGGCCGATTCCTTAATAAACGATATAAAAACTGTGATAAAATCCTAAATTTGTAATCGTGTGTAAAGAGTGCATGGTACTTTCATTTTGATTGTTACATAAATGAGGTGCAATCTCAACATATTGGTAGCAAGGGATTCTTGAAAAACGAAACAGAAAATTTTTCACCTTCTCGAGGCTTTTCCGCGCCCTTAAAACATTCACATCATCATTTAATAGAAAAGGTTAACTTTATTTAGTTAATGATAGTTAGATCCCTTTTTTTTTTTAAATTTTTTTATAACCATTAAATTTAAAATATATAATATAAGTATTATATATATATATATATATATTCTCCTGGTTCTATTAGAATAATATACTTTAGAAATTAAAATTTTAACTACAACAAATTAAGAAGTAATTAAAATTCTCTTCTATAACTTTGTATGTCAACTTTATATCTTCAAAGAAGTTAAATACATCAATAACGCGCATCACACTTTTAGACTTCACATGACTTTTTTAAATATTTATTTTCGGATAAGAAAAAGGATATTTCTTATATTTATTTTATTTCTCCTTTTTAATTTTGTTTTCACCAATGGCTTATTATTTTTTTAAAAAAATAAAAGAAACTTTTTGGTAATAATACTTGGCATTTTTTCTTGAAATTTAAACACTTAAAAGTTCGACCTCTGACGAAAACGTTACTTTAACCGCCACCACCCCACTTCCCTCTCCCTAGTCCCTCCCGGGCAAATGTCGTACTCTGCAGAAGACCAACTCTCTCCCCTTCGCTCCCTCATCCAAGCCAGAAGGCCCTCTCTCTCTCTCTCTCTCTCTCTCTCTCTCTCTCTCTCTAGCTAACATCTCAATTTCATTTCTCGCAGTTTCAGCGACGCCACGCTCCGACTTATCGAATCGTTTTTTGTCTCCAAGGACGTGAAATCGATGATCGAAGTTCGCTCCAGCTTGACACAACTCCTCAGATCTGAATCTCTCTCCGTTATGAAATCAATCGCTGCAAAAAGTGTCCATGAGAAGCTTCTCGTTCTCGAATTCTTCGTCCACGCTTTCGCTCTCGTAGGAGATCTACAGGTAATTCAACTCTGCTTCTCAGTTTCAAAATGTTCTACTCGGAAAACGTTGCCTCATTTCATACTTCATTTGCTTCCACTTGTCATAATAATTTTAAAATCTTAAAGAGCAATATACATTCAGCAAAGATGTGCTGCGTGCCAATTCAATTTCTATAAAATGCCGTCGTGTTTATTCTTTTTGTTTTCTTATCATCATCACCATCATTTTTATCTCTTTTGCTTTTCGAATACCATTTGTCAAGAGTTGGTTGGCACTGAGATACGAGGCTTTAGTTATGAGGGAACTCAAGTCCGCTAGTTGTCAATGGCTACAAGTTTTGCCTGTGGAATGGTTACATTTTGTAGAGGATGCAGTAGACAACGGTTTTCCCGCCGTTGCAGAGAAGGTACACGTTATACGTGTGTGTAATATGTGCAAATATATTTTGATAAATTATATTGGTATAGAAGTTTTACACAAAAGATTATAGAACATAAAGATAGGAAGATAAAAAACAAGTGTGGAATAAGATGGTTGACGTGATGAAATGAGATTGAGAAAAAATAATAATAATGATGTTGAAATTGTGGTATGAATTTATTTTATCAACAAGTAATCTCATGTATTTTATAATCTGCAATTTGAGACTTAGCTACTGCATTTTTATAGAACGGATTTAGAAGATTTTTGAATCCATGATATAAAATTGTACTGATGAAGTGATTGAACCATTTTTGGGAGTTTAATGTCCAAACGGCTGGGCTATCTAACATTTCTGAAGACGCTTTGGTTGACTTAGTTATAGGTTTTTGTCGCTTTACTTTGTTTTGTGTTTAGGCTTGAAATTGAGTTTGTTTAGTGTCTGTAAAATGCTTGCTTAATTACTCTTTGGCGATTAGGCATGTGAAAATGCATTATCGTGTCTTGGGAATAATGACGGTCTAAAGCCCGGAAGAGACACAGTTTCGGAAAATTTGAAGGCTATTATCAGTGAGATTACTAGGCTCAGGAATAAAGCAATGGCATCAGTTGCTGCACGATCTGGTATCCCATCCTTTAATTGCCTTAAAGATTCATGTCATCATTGTTCTTCTAAATAAGTCAATTTTGCAAGCTGGCTTGACTTTAGCATGAATCATTTTCAGATCATGCGATTCTGAATGTTAGCAGCAAATTGTATGGTCCTATTTCTGTCTCCATCACTATTTTCAACTTTGCCTTTTGACAGAGTTTCTCTTCATTTGTTCTAAAGATTTTGGTTGCAACAAAGAGCCAAAATTCTGTAGAAGTGCGCAGTTTATACCGTTCTTTGGTGTTGTATTTGGTTAAGTCTTTGGAGGCATACCTTTGAGAGTGTCTCCTTGTTTTGTAGGATTTCTTATCTTTTTGCTAACTTCATCCCTTTTTTCCTCTCATAATATTTAGTCTTAATCTTGTAAGTAGGCTAAATAATGTGTTTGGAATCAAGTTTCCATGACTTTTTCTCTGATGTTATTTACCTTATTGTAGTCTTAGTCTGTTGATAATTGGAATTTGGAGTTTCCATCTTTTATTCTTCCACTTCTTTATATGAGCTTGTTGTGAAAACCCATATAATGTGAAGTCATACAGTTCTTTGGATGGGTATATCGGGATACTGTGGTTGTTATCTTTCCCCTTAGTGGCTAGTCACAGAAATTGATATTTAAAATATATTTTCATATACTTTCCAGAAATGGATTTGTGCTTTACTAGTAGTCATTTTTTCACTCATACCAGTTCAGGTGCAAGCAGCAGAGTACCTTAAAAGGAAAACAACGGAGCGGCAAAAATCGGGCCTACTTTCCAAAGAAAAGCGATGTCTGGCAAGCACTTCTTTTAGAAATGGAATTAAGAGACACAACATACGAACGTTACATGAACACCAAAGTCTCCTACAGATCTGCGGTGAATTAGATCGACGGCATCCAAATTTGAGGTCAAATGATTAATTCTAATTGTGACTTATTTTTGGTGACTAATTCATTGTTTAAGCATGTGAAGTTTTCAAATTTCAGTCTCTTACCGTTTGGGAGTTAAACCTTGATTAGTATCTGGTCAAAATATAATGAAGGATAGAAACATAAGAAATGAAAAGAAGGAAATAAAGAAAAAAAAAATATAAATTTTTTTTATCCGTTATCAAGTAACTTAGCCTGTAAAACTATTTGACGGTAGCAAGTTATTTTGACAACCAGCCCTTCCAATATACGAGTATTACGGAGAAACAAGTGGAGACTCAGTAAACATCTTTATTTTTTTAATTTGTTTCATTTTTATCCTATTTTTTATTTTATCATTTGTATTTCAGGTTAGTTTAGGTCAATTTTAATAAATAAAATATTAATTTATACAGTTAAATATTATGATATCAATTGAATATATCTTAAGGATTAACTAAAGAAGGATAAAAAAAATTTAATATTAAAAGTGGATTATTATAGTATGAGAAATGAGATAGAAAAATTTTTAATATGTTATATGATGTTATTTAGATATATTTGGATGTTAAAGTAACATTTAATTGTAATATTTAATAGTAAAAATTAACATACCATTTATGAAAATTGATAAAACAAGATATTAACAACTTAATTTTAAGTCTAAAAATGAGAAAATAATGATAAAATGAAAATGAAACATTTTAAAATGAAGAAAGAAAATGATGATTCATTCTAACATGCAGCTGTACATCCAAGTGAAAAAAATATATTTAAAAGAATACTAAAATAATGAATCTTGATAACTTTATATGGTTAAGAGGAAAAAAAAAAAGGAAGAAAATATTTATATTAAAATATTTTTTGTATTTGTTTATGTATAAAAATAAAATAAAAATATATTTTATGAATTTTGCATAAAATTTAATTTTTTTAAATAGATAAAAAATGAAAAGAGCAAAAAAAAATTTGTTTATTATTTATTTAAAAATTTTAAATTATTATTTATTTTTAAGAATATAAAATAAATATTATTTGATAAAAATATAACTTTTAAAATTAAATTTTATTTTTAAAATTTATATTGTTAATTTTTTTATACTTTTTTACATATTTAAACAAAAGATTTTTTTTGTTGATGTTCATTTAAATAATTTTTTTTAATTTTACTTAATTTTTAATTTTTCTATTTTTAATTTTCTTTTTATTTCTCATTTCATTCAACCATAGCATTGCACATCTGAATCAATCATGTCATATGTTCTGACATATCTATTCCTTTTTTTTTTAGAAAAAGCCACTTGCCTTTTTAAAAAATCGCCAAAATATTTTTCAAAACTGGCACAACATTTTTTTTAAAAATCCTCAAAAAATCAAAAAGTAAGATGTATATCGAACATGTGATACTATTTTGTATATATGTAGGTGTATTTTTTTCTAAAATAATAAAAAAAGTGAGAGATATAATGAGAGATAAAAAGTAAGATGAAAAAGAGAATTAGTATATATTAATTATGTTTTTTTCTTTGGTCCAAACTCAGTATACCTCATTGTGATACTGAAAATTCGCCACAAGCTTGAGCTTTGGGTGACCAACTTAACCTTAATTGGAGGATAAAATATCGTTACTTACAGATAATGGAAGTGAAATTGTATGTGATTGCAGCTTGTTCCGGCTTCGATCTGTGACCAACTTAACCTTTGGAGTTAACTTAGTTTAGTTTAGTTTTTTCTCTCCTATTATTATACTTTGACGTTCAGATAAAAGCTTCAAGTCCTTTGTGAGACCTGCACCACCGTATAGTTGTCATCCAAAGATCCAAATTTATACAAATTATGTTAATAACATTGTTCATGATATGTCACACTATTTTTACGGTATTTTTTCCCTCTAGGTGATCCACATATTTTGTGCCGATTTTCGTAAAAAATTTCTCATTCATAAAGTAGCTCTCATCTTATTAATAAATGGTTTTTATATTAAGTATTTTTATTTTTATTTCTATCAAACATTATTATTTTTGTTAACTTTAATTTAAATAATAAATATGAGTCTTTTCAATTAAATGATTTTTAAGAGTTATTCTTCCTTTTTATCACATGTTACTTTTCTTGTATTAAATATTTTTTATTTTTCTCAAATTCTAATACTTAAATTTAGTTTAAAATTATCATAATCATAATTAGTTTTAATTTAGAAATTTTAAATTTTGAATTTAAATTTTACATATTATATTAAATTAATAGACAAAAATCAACCTGTGGTTGACTTGGGATACATGCATGTTTATTTTTTGAACAAGATTTAAATCCAAATCTTGTGTATAAAAAAATCTCCATTAAAAAAATTGTGCCACTGTATTGTATTTGTATATATTCTTTACTCGAACAAAATTATCTCGAAACTCTAATGCAAACTATTTGTGGATTCAAAAAAAAATTATCTTAACTAATAAAAGAAAATATTTAATATTAACAATAAAGGAATATTCAGTTATGATTTTTTAAGATAGTTTAATTTCACCATTAGTTAATAATAATTAATAATTTTAATATTTTAAACTTTCACTTAAACTTAATAGACATGTAAAACACAGGCAGTTGCTAGTTATTTTATTCTTGACCGGTAGATAACTAATATGATTGAAATCGTATAGACGTTTTTTTTGTTGGTAAAATATAGTTTTTAAAATTTAATGCAAAATTTCAATTGTTCGACTTCTTTCTTTCATTTTATAATAAAAATAATCTTAGTTTTAGTTGAAAAGTAAATGTCATTAGAATTGATCAAGTTGTGAAAAACAGAGATTAAAATAATTTTATATAAAATTTTAGTTTGAATTTCGTTATTTTTTATAGTTGGTTTTAACCAATTTAATTAAAAATAGGTCTTATATTTAATTTGTTTATCCCCATAATTAATTAATTTAAAAATAATTAAATTGATAAAATTTGATGTAAATCAATTAAATTTTAATTATTTTTATATAAATATTTTATTTAAAAATTATGTTTAACCATATAAAGGTAATAACAACTTAACAAATCATATGAATATAGATTTTTATAATTTATTCTTCTTTATTATTTTTTATAACATATATATATATATATATATATATTCCATTTTTATATTAATTTAAATATAATATAAATAATATATTTATATATAATTATCATCAATTTAATTATAGTTAAAGTCAGTAAAATTTAATTAAAAAGTTAAAAATTAAAATAGATTCATGTAAAGATATAGAATTCGAATCTTACTATTTTTACATTGTTAAAAAAATATTAACTATAACTAAACTACCATCAACAAATGAATCAATTGTAAGAGTTGTGCTAGTTTAACTAGTTATATTAATTTTAAAATTAAGTTAAACTATAATTAATTATATTAAACTACCATCAACAGATGAATCAATAGTAAGAGTTGTTCTTGCTTGACTAGTTATATTAATTGTAAAATTAAGTTAAATTATAATTAATTATGAATCAACTTATAAAATGTAAATCGAACTTAGTTATTTATTTTGACTTTAAGTTTTCAATATATAATTATATTGAAAATTTAAATAAATATTTTTAATAAAAAAATCTATAATCTAAAAAATTATAATTAAATATACTAATTATAAATGAGTATCTTTACCGGTTTAATTATAAATTATTAAAAATATTGATTTGTATTTGCACTGTGTAATGATTTAAATTTCAAACAAAAACACTTGGTAAACATATGAACTATAATGCCCCTAAACACAAACGGTATCCAACATCCTCCTACACTTACAAATCATGAAATCAATATCTGAAATTTTATTTTAAAAGAAAATATCAAGCAGCTCACGTCAGATCTATCCGAACGTAGAACACCGATTATATGTTTATCAATCAATTCGGTAAACATATTTTAATGCACCTCAACTCATATTCCATACTTATGTCAGCATCAATTCCGAACGTGCTAGAATATAGATGGGTAGATAGGCTATTGAATAATCTTTCTAATAAACAAGGAAAGTATAAAACTTTTTTAATGGTACAAAATACTTTTATTTATTAAGTATCAAAGTAATTATTAAAAAACTGTAGCCAAAATTATGAAAATTTTTATTTCAAATTATAATTATATTTTAAAATAAAACAACTCTACTACAAATTATAGTTATATTTAAAATTATTTTAAAGCACAAGTAAACAATATGAATTTCCCTAAAAAATTAAAAATAATAAAAATAAATAGTTATTTTTATTTTTTAAATATAATATAAAAAATAACTAGATTCAAATTTAATAATTTTATATAAACTATTTTAATTTCTAATTTCCCGTTATTAGTCTAATTTTATTAACTTAATAATTTTTTATTAAGTATACTTTTTGGTTGTGACAAAACTTTTAATATAATGATTATATTTGATCATTTAGTATTTTTTTAAAGTAATTTTATATTTTAAGAGTATCTCTTAAATGATAATCAAAGTCTAATTATTAAAAAATAAAGATTATTAAATAAGTTTTAACTCCCCCACCATTTTTTTAAAATAATTATAATTACATTCAACTTTCACTCCTAGCTAGTTTCGTCTAAGCTTTTTTCTGTTCCAGAATTTTATCTTAATTTGATTTAACAGGGAGAAAACATGAATAACTGAATCATTAATGCTAATTGAATTGTTCATAAAATGAAATAAATTTATTATATATCAACAAATAATTTCTTTAAATTATAATAAATGATTAATATAAATAGTAAATATTTAATTAAAATAAAATTTCATATTTAAATATAATTTTTATATATAAAAATTTCAGGAATAAAGAATAATTAAAAAATTAATTTTATCATATTGTAAATATTTTTAAAGCAAATAAAATTAACAATAAATACATAAAACTAGGAATAAACATTCCCTTAAATAATTGATAATTACAAAGGTTCCAAGCATTTATTGGCTGTAGATATGTTGGTGCAGCTGTACTTTATTGAATATATTTGCTTCTTTGCTGATAAAAAAAAAAAAAAAAATTTTCACCAAACATGCTCAGGTGGCTGGGAGGAAAAATAATTGAGGCCGCTCTGCAGGCAACAGATCATGATCATGTGCTTTGTAATTATTATTCTAAGATATGCTTTGTGTGGAGTTGGTCATATAAAACATGCAAAGCATTTTGAAAATTGATGATTATCACATTGGGGTCTGCACTCATCTTCTCAATTAGTTGAATTGAAATTGGGGGTGCAGTTTGCTGTTAACAGTCTCACAGCTAGCAAATTTCTGTTTTGCTTTGTTTGTCAAGTTTTCTTTATTTTTCTTCTTTTTATTGTTTTATACACATATCTACACACATATATATATATTTTGCACCGAATAAAAAAATGAATAACATTATTTTTTAGTGCTTAAATTTGAAATTGATAAATTTAATTTAACTTTGTAAATATTTCAATTTCATTATCATCTTTTTTTATCTTTAAAAAAATTACTCTTTATGTATCATTATTTGCCTTTTAAAATAATACATACTTCTTCAAAAACTTATTAATTATATAAATTATTAAAAATGACTTACTTTAGAAAAATTACATTTATTATAAAAGAGTTAGAATGTAATTATAATTTTATTTAATTATTTAAATGAAATATTAATAAATGCGAATATAATTAAAAAAGTAATTAATGTTTTTAAATGAAAATATTTTAAAATAAAATAAATTATACAAAAATAAAATATTAGAGAAGGTAATTTTTTATGTACTGATTTAATTTAAATAAATAAACATCTTTAAAAGACACTTTGTTTTATTCTTAGCATCATCTTTTTTCCTAAATAAAAAGTTTATATTAGGGCAAGGCCTACGTACATGTAAGGTTGGTAAAAACATCAACTTCTACTAGGATTAGTATGAGATTATATATTATTTTTTATAAGAAATAAATAAATAAATTATAAATATTAATGAAAATGATTAAATTAATTAATTAAATTATAAAATTAATTTTTTATAAATATTTATATTATTAAATATTAAATTAATAACATAAAAATAAGTAAATATTTTTTAATATAAATATTATAATAAAAGAAAAGTATAAAAATAGTTTAAATAATTAATATATATGAATATATGTTTATATTTTCTATAATTAGGATAAAAATATTTTTGACAGCTCACAGGTTTTTTTTTTGAGAAATAATTTTTTTTTCAAATTCAAGATATTTATAATATAATGAAGTTATCTCTTTCAATAAAAATTATTTAATACATACCTTGATATTAAATTTTTACTTAAAAATATTAAATGTATATCATTCAAACTAACCAACTTTTATTATACATGTAACATTATTACCATTAGGTAAATGGATTTTTAAACAACACTATCCCTTTGTGTACTATTTAAGAAGAATGGAATTCTGTCGCCCATTCTCCCTAAGAAATGAGTTATTTTTCAACGAATTAGAGATTCTGCATTAAAATGTTTTGTGCAAGTATTAAAAAAATTATTTTAGAATGATTTTAAAAGATAAATAATGATAATTTTAATTTTTAATAACTTTTTATAAATTTATATTTATTAAAAATTATCTGTTATAAAATATTTTAATGATGATTTAAATAATATAATTATTAAAATTTAATATATATTATATTAATTTAATATATTTAATATTAATTTATACGATCATAAAAAATATTTATAAAAAAATCAATTTTTTTAGTAAATAATTTATTTGACAAATATTATTTCTAATATATATCCTATCAATATTTTTAAAATCGGATTAATTATTTAACTGGCTAAGATATTAGTTTAAAATTTAATATTTTAATAATGATTAAATTAAAATTAGATCAAATATTAATTAAATATTATTTCATATATTAAAAAATATAATAATATAATATTATAATTTTATATTATTAAAAATTAAAAATTATAATATTAAATAAAATATAATATAATTATAACTTTTAAATAATCAAAGTAACATCATTTAATAAATAGATTAACTTTTAATGATTTTATTAATTTTATACCAATTTTTTACTTAAATGGCTCTCTAATTTAAATAATTCTACTCAGTTTTAATTCAACCAGTGCAATCAGCTAATCTAATCCGACTTTCAAAATTATGTATACAACATGTCATTAAAACGGATTGATGAAAGAATTAAGTAATTATAAAATTGTCGTTTTCGTTATATAAGTTTACACTAAGAAAAAAAAAACATAAATTACCATTTTTGAAAATTAATTTTATATGAACTCATTATTTTTTAACGATTAAAATTTAACTAAATATGCGAATCATAATTTGGAAAACACAAAGTCATTTGGGTCAACTGAGAGATTTGCATAAAAATAATGTGAACCATTTGTTTCAACTCTTTCAATCAATTATTAATTAAATGAGTTAAGTTATTATAAAGGATTTTTTTATAAATCAATTAATTAAGGTGACTGATGAAACATTTTTTTCAGCCAACGGAGCTACTTTCATTGCCACTTCATTGTGTTAGACTTTGAAGTCCACACTCGTGTCAAGAATCGAATCTTCCATATCACCAAAGCAAGTGAGGAGCATTAATTGTTCCGCGTTGGAGCTTGCATGTCATATTTTTCTTCATGGATAGTGAAAGATGTTTGTTTTTTTCTCTATCCATTAATCACATTTTTATAGCTCAGTGCTGAACATTGCATGTATGGTTTTTTTTCTTCTTTTTATTCCTTGTTTTACAAGTTTCAAGAATTTAGCTGTTTGAAATTGAAGTTGACGAGCGGTGTTAAGCGACGGAATAGAGCAATAAGAAATTCAACACAGTGGCCCCACATCATGTCTATTACTCTCTATATATCTAAATTATATATAATAAAGGGGTCATTCCAAAGAGGAAAACATAAACTTGATCTATAAGAAAAGGTCATATGCAAAGATGTATAAATATTGAATACAACGGAGGAAATTGAGTTAATTGATTCCTCCTCGGAATAGAAGATTTGAAGATGTATATAAAGGAATCATGTGGAAAACATTTATTATGCAAACAGAAGGTAGGCCTTAGGGTTTCCCAGCTTGGCTGGTATACAATTTTAATTTCATTTGCCCCTTCCATAAACCTATTATTACTTTTATATATATAATTAAGTTTTACATGAAAATTCTTTTTTTTAAAAATTAAATTAATAATAAATATATTTTTTAAAAAAGTATTTATATAGGAGTGCTAATAAATTCAATTAGAGTAATAATAGTTATTTTTTATTTTTTAATCAAAATTAAAATTTTATATTGATAATCAATGTAATGATGTCAACAAAATTGCATAATATGGATTACGAAGCTAAAATTTTAATCTTAATTAAAAATGATAATAAATTTTTTATAATATTATATCTAAATTTTGTTGTTTTAAAAGCTCATATATATAACACTTCAATCTTATGTCAGTTTAACGTCATTTGTTAGAATTTAATTTAATCAAATATGTTGTTTATAAAATATTAAAATTGGCAGAAATTGAGATAGTTTATATAAAATTTAAATTTAAATTTTATTATTTTTATTAATGTTCAGAAAAATAGATTGTTTAAAAGTTAATGTAGTCATAATTGGTCCGTAGTGCCTGTAATATGGATGGGGATGCGTAATGCAACATGGCCACGACTGGTTTGCAATGCCTGTGCAACAATTAATTGGGTTGCTACTATCGTGAATATACAACTCATCGATTCCTTTGGTCATGAAAATAATTTTTTTATTTAAATAATATAAGCTCTAATGGATATAATCATATGATCAAGTTAGGAATGATCAACCTGATCTAAATAGCCAATTTTTTAACTAAAATATTCAACTCCCTATCACTTAAGATCCAACTTAGACTTGGAGAAAAAAGGCACACTTCATGCATGTTTATACATTGTTCTTAGTTCATACTATTTATGCTATTAGCTCTAGCTTATTCAGTAATTAAATATTTTATTATTAAATTAAATATGTGAAAGTATTTTTTATATTAAAGGGTGACTCATTTATATCATAATCTTATATATATATATATATATAATTTATGGTGAAGTCAGTGATAATATTAATTTATATATAAATAAAAAAAATTATATAAAAAATTGTTTATAAAAAGGTTATTTTTAAAACAATAAATTAAAAATGAAATGAGCAGAAAAACAGATCAAACAAATGATATGATTCTTCTCCACTTAAATAAAAAATCATCCACAAGAGTACTGATATCTTATTACAAATATTTATCAACCAAATTGAATTTAGATAAAACTGAAATCAAACCAACTATCATCTCACATAATGTATGAGTTTCATGGAATAATATGAAGAAGTTATATATATATATATATATATATATATATATATATATATATATAATCATTGTGTAATACTATTATTCTCAAATATATCTTAAAACAAAAAATAAGAGTAATAAAGTAATGATGAGTCAACGCCGTTGTGTTGATACACAACAATGAACAATTTCAGGATAAAAAATGATAAAATTGTCTTCTAACATCATTATTTCGACGTATACTAATTTTATCTTTTAATTTTATTTTTTATCAATTAAATTAACAATTAAAAATAAAAATAAAAATATTTAAAATAACTTATTATATCATACAAAAAGATGACATAATATTTATTTAAATTCTTATATTTATTATATAAAAATTATCTTAATATTAAAGATTGTATCCTTTATTAAATTAAAATTTTTATAAATAAATATTTATAATATAATAGAGGTAACTGTTTCAACAAAAAAATTTTATGAATCAGAATTTATTAAAAATAATTTTTGTTTGCCTATAATTACCAGAAAATATATTTGTAATAAGAGTTACAACTTTTTCACCAGAAAATAAATACGGCTACCAACACTTTAACCAAATTTTTTAATACAAAAATATTAAATTTAAAATATTAGTTTAAAATTTAAATACATACTACTTCAACTAATTCACAAAAATTATAGCATCACGTTTCTAAGACGGAAAGCTTCAAGCTCTAAGGCTATCATAGTAGTGTCAGCATGGTTACATCTAAGTGTCTACTTGGTAAGCTTCCACTTCTTTTTTATTATTATTATTATTATTATTTGGCACCCATGAAAAAAACAGGAGTATTGACATGGTTAAAAGATTTAATCGATTCAGTTCTAGGAACGCAAGCATAGTCATAATATATATATATATATATATATATGAAAATCAAGAAGAAATAAATTATTTTAGAAATAATTTTAATATAAAATTATTCTGTTTATAATTTTTAAACTATTAAATTTTATTAATTTAACTGTTAAATTAAAAAATTTATTATATAAATTATATTTATAAAATTTTATAAAATTTGAAAAAAAATTTAATATTTTATTTTAAAAAATAATATATTTTTTCTAATATTTATTAAAATAAAATTACATCATACAATATAAAATATTTTAAAATTTTTATAAATATAATTTATTAATAAAATCTATTAATTTAATAGTTGAATTAATAAATTTCAACTGTTTAATTTTAGACTAAAATTATTTTTAGAATAATTTTATCTTTTGTTTATATATATATATATAACATTCATGCTGAATATATTTTAATGTCATATTAAATACACTAGACATAGTTCACCTTCAAAAGCAAATTTGCAAACATGGAAATAATGTGTTGTGTCCGCTATAGCCTAAGACATTTTCGAGGGTAGGGGAACTTGTGTTGAAAAACTTTTTCAAAAACTTAACCCGTAGGCTTCAAAGAAGAATCTCTTGTTCGCATACTTCACACTTTTATTAGAAGAATCAAAAGAGGAATCTCTTGTTGGCATACTTCACACTTTTATTAGAAGAATGACAATATCAAAAGTTGAACTTGAGACCCTCTCATTATGGAGGTATTTTATATCATGCTATAAATTTTAATTATCCAAAAAAATTTAAATTTTTAGATGAAATTACATAAATAATTTTAAACTTAATTATAATTTTAATTTCTCTAATATATAATTTTTATTTTTTAATTATTTTGAGTAATTTTATTTTTTTATTTTTAAAAATTAGCAAATTTACTTTTTAAAATTATTATTTTTATCTAATTTAACAAAAATTGAAATAATATTTAAATATGAGATAATTTTAAAAACTTAGAAGCAAAATTTTTTGAGAGAATTTAATAAAATTTTTAAAAAATTTAAAAATTTATAAAATATGATATCAGGGTTCAAAAAGGAAAATTAAGATTTTTATTTTATTTTATAGAAAATTTAATATATTTATTGATAAATTTTGAATAGAAAATAATTTAATAAGATCATATTTGTTAAATTTTAAAAGTAGGAAAATAAAATAATAAGAAAATTAAATGACCAAAATGGCATATAAATAAAGTTAAAGAAAACAAAAAATGCAATTAAACCATAATTTTATATTATACTTCTAACATATCATAGATAACAATTTCAAAATTTAAATTGTTAGGTAAAGACATTTAAATGAATTTATATTACTCCTCTAATAACTAAATACTAGAGTATCCTTAGTCACATAGAAATGGTGCTCCTATGGATTCATATATACAGTCAAATGATTTAATTTGTTTATGCTAATATTTAAAACTAGGTTTTAATTGATTTATTAACATAATTTATATTACATAATTCTAAGTTTAATTAATCAGTAATAAAAGATAGCCTCCAAAATTAGACTTGCATCTTTATCTCTTTTTCCTTTTCTCCTTTTCATTCCTCACATGCATGAATGTAGGAAACTTTTAATTGTTGTCCATTCAATTAGTTTGACAATAACATCTCCCTCCCAATAAAACATAATAAATACAGAAATAAAATATTATTTTATGGTTGATATGCTTTATATTGGTATAAATTAAAGAGACTCTTGTATGTTTGAATGTTGGAGAGGGGAGAGGGGGAGTGGAGGAAGAATTTTTGCTCAAGCATATGTTGATCTTGATGCTGTATTTGTTTATGTTGAAGAGTTAAATTCCGGAAGAAAGTATAGATAGTTTAAATAAGAACATTATATAATGCATGTAAAATTAAATGAAGGATTAAACTATTAAATTTATACTAATTTATTACACAGGTGGAAAATAAGCTTTTTACGTCGGTTGTTATGTACTTTTTACATCGGTTATTTAGGCGATGTTGAAGCGGGCGATATAGAAAATAAGATTTTTTACATCGGTTCTGGAACCGATGTAAAAAGTACACTTTCTACATCGGTTGGACTTATAACCGATGTAGAAAGTCATACTTTCTACCTCGGTTAAGGCCATAACCGATGTAGAAAGTGTACTTTTTATATCGGTTATAATTTTAACCGACGTAGAAAGTTCATTTTTTTTAATGTTCGTTTTGTTTAGGTATGCTACCGTATTATTTATTCACAGAATCACCAGACAGATAATACAGAATTTACATAATCTATATATTTAAACTAAATACATCATTATTTATTATCAAATTTTAATTTACAAAGGAAATAACTTAAAATTACGTCAAGCAAGTGTTGAAAGTTGAACAAAAAAATGTCGTAACCAGCCATGTACCTGTTGAAAACAGAGAGAAAATGGTTGAGCGGTGACCAAACGGTGTCCTAATAGAGGTACAACGGTAGTCGAACGACAGCATAACACAGTGGTAGCCAAATAAGAAGCTTGAAAATTATACAATACAACCAAAACGAATGTAAGTTTCAATTATAATAACAGAATGAGATGTATAAATAACAACAAAGACAACTTCAAACCTTAAGGTGCGCGACGACGACTTCGAACGGAGGAAATGGTTGCAACGGCAACGACAACCATGTACGTAAGAATGGAGTGCAACGAAGAACAGCAGGAACGACGACCATGACTAAGACGTAAACGAAAATAGAGAGAATAAGCCGAAACGAGAAACTAGGGTTTTGGAGAATGAAGTTAAAGATGACTAGCGTCGAAAAATAAGTGATAAGGGAAGACATTCTACATCGGTTGTTTCTTAGAACCGATGTAAAAAGTACTTTCTACATCGGTTGTTCTGTAACCGATGTAGAAAGTTTTAAAAAAAATCCACTTTCTACATCGGTTGTTATGTAACCGATGTAGAAAGTACTTTCTACATCGGTTGTTAAAAAATCCACTTTCTACATCGGTTACAAAACAACCGATGTAGAAAATAATTTTTACATCGGTTGTTCTGTAACCGATGTAGAAAGTTTAAAAAAAAATTCACTTTCTACATCGGTCCAAAAGAGAACCGATGTAGAAAGTACTTTCTACATCGGTTGTTTTGTAACCGATGTAAAAAATACTTTCTACCTCGGTTCTTTTATGAACCGATGTAAAAAGTTTACATTTATTTACAAAAATGTCACCGCATTTTATTTTATATCGGTTTCTAAACAACCGATGTAAAATCCTGTTATAGAAACCTATTTTTGTACTAGTGTTAATTTAAAAGGTTGTAAAATTAGAAAATTCTAATTAAAAATAGAATAATTTTTCTTTGCTCTCTAAATTTAACTCTTAAAAATATATTATAAAAAAGGATTTTCAGCCGTTTTTCTAAGCATTTTGCTTCTCTAACATCATCCAATAAAAGAGAAATAAGCATGCGATATGTGTGGACCTTAACAAAAGAGAGAAAGAAACATGCCCGTCTGTCTTTTTCTTTGTTTATTGGACGTTGCAGTCATTGTGGATATAAACATTTGATTTGAACATGTAAATACCAGAAATAATCCTCAAAGTCACAGATATTACAACATTACTCCAATACAATCGAATGCCAAGTATCCTTGGTTGCCACAAACCTTTATCTCAAAGTTATATTCAAAACTAAAGATAGAATTTTTTATTGTTATACATAATATTTTTATTTAAATATATTTTTTTATTATATTATATTTTCCTTTGTCAATATTTTTTTTCTTTTCATTTCATTCTTCATATTTTCAGAAGTGTAACAACATTTTTTCTAACTAGAATTCTTACTTTGCTTTGATTTTATAATTGTTTAAGAAAATTGTTGTTGCATGATATAATTAAAGGAAAAAATACAATTTATTAAAGTAAAAATATTTTTTAAGATAATCAGAGAATCCGATTGCTTTAACACCTTGGTAGTCTATGCCCTACCTCTTTAGATTGACACACCGTTTCTCAACTCACTCAACCAATTTTCTTACCTTCGTTAGTATTTCCATGAAATGTTGTTTAAGAGCTTCTCACAACGATGGAACTTAAAAAAAATAAAAAAATAAACAGAGAATGATAGATGAAAGAAATTTTCTTTTATCATATATATCAAGAATATTTATATTTTGATATATTTTATGTTTTTTTTATATTTTTTTATCATATGTTATATTTAATCTCATTTTACTTTTTTTTTTATCAATCTCATCTCACTTTTAAAATGTAAATGTATGTAACCTAAAAAAAATACATAATCTCTTTTTATCTCTATCATAGGCATTTTGTAATGAATGAAAAGAAAATCTATTTTTATTAATATTTTATTTAGATAATGTGAGGCATATGAATAAAAAAAATAAGATGATAAAAACTACAATGATAAGAAATGAGATGCTACGGAGATGTAAAAATGAGTTATTCTAATGAATAAAAATAGAAGAAAAAAAATTCTTTTCAGTTATTTGAATGAATAAAAAAATTGAAAAAAGAGTGAAAAAATTAAAATAATTAAATTTTAAAATTTCTAATTTTTTATTATATAATTTTTTTATTAATATAATAATTTTTATTTTTAATATATTTTTTATTTATTTAATTTTTTAATAATTTAAAAAATATAGTTTTTCCTTTCTAATTCTTTTCTATTTGGAAAGAATTATTTTTTTATAAACTCCATTGAAAAATAATTTTTTTTTATATTTTTAGAATCAAGTAAATATATAAAAATATTTCTATCAATTTTAAAGTTTTTAATTTATTTTATTTTTAATTTATCCTAAAAATATTAACATAAGTGATTTATTAGATTACAGAAAACAAAAAAATCTTGAATACCATTCAAAATTTAGAATTAGAAGAAGAATCTTGAGTATAATTTAAAATTTAGAAGAACGGGAAGAAATCACCTAAAATTCGAAACCTTCTTAAGGAAATTTGAAGGCGAAGTAAATCGATTTTGAGTGAATGAATATTCTAAAATAGAGCGAGATAACTTAAATTTGACACCTGAAATAATTTTAAAAACTAATTATTTTTTAGTAAACCATTAATTTTTTTATTTTTTATAATAAATTTTTCTTGTTTGGGAGAATTCAAATTTAATAAATAAACACAATAACAAATAACAAAGATTATGAATGATATATATATATATATATATATATATATATATAAAAATCAACTTATTTTAAAAATAATGTATACTAAAATTATTTTATTTAATATCTTTTTAAAATTGTTAATTTTTATCGATCTAACTATTAATTAAAAAATTAGTTAATTTAATTTTTTTATAAAATTTAAATTAAATTTAATAATTCATCTTTTAACATATATTAATTTAAAATTATTTAATAAAATATAAAATCTCTTTTAAACTTTATAAAACTTAATTTACATGATAAAAATTGTTAATTTAAAAATTAAATTAATAAAATTTAACTATTTAAAAAAATTATTGAGTGAAAATTTTTTATCATAAATTATTTTTGGAGTAAGTTATGTTAATTTAAATTTATTTAACAAAATATCAATTCTTTTAAAAAAATTTGTAAACATAATTAATAAATAAAACATTTTAATTTAATAGTTGAATTGAAAAAATTTAATTATTCAAAAACTTATTTAATAGAGTAATTCTATGCATGAGTTACTCTTATTTATATATATATATATATATATATATATATATATAATATATATTTAAAGGATCAATTTATTTTAAAAATAAATTTACCATAAATTATTTTATTTAATATTTATTTTTAATATTTAAATTTTTTAATCCAACTACTAAATTTATATATTTTATTGTATATATTATTATATTTAAAAAATTATATAAATTTTTAAAAAAATTGATATTTTATTAAATAAATTCAAATTAATGTATATTGAAAGAAATATACTATCTCTTAAAATAAAATAATATAATAAAATATTAAATATTTTTTAAATTTTATAAATTTTTATAAACATGTTTTATATAATAAAATTTTTGAATTTGATTGGGTTGATAAAACATTGAACGAGATAATTTCTGATAAACTTATTTTTCAAAAAAATTGATCCCTCCTAATATAATATATATATATATATATATATATATATATATATATATACCTTAACATTTACACTAACTTAATAAGTCCTTATAAAATATAATATTAATCAATTCAATTATTGATTTAAAATTTTTTATCAAGTAGATCATTCTTATAAAATAAAAAGAAATAGATATTTTATTGTAATATTTTATTTTAATATTTAAAATTTTATTTAAATATGTAAAAATTAATATTTCAATAACATATATGTAGATATTCATATTATTTAAAATTTAATATAGATGATCATAAAAATATTATAGCATGATTTAACGGTTAGATTAATGAATATTGTATTTTATAAATTTTATTAAATTTGTATAAATATTAAATTTGACATATAGTGTCAACAGATTCTGACTCATCTATATATATATATATATATATATATATATATATATATATATATATATATACTAACAAATATAAAAACTAGTTAAAGTAGGAACACAGATGGACTGCAAATGTTAAAGTAGAAATAAATAAATTTTAAATATTAAAATATTAAAGAGCAAATTAGAAATGGACCAATTTAAAATATAAAGTATCAAAAGATGACCAATATTAAAGATTAAAAGACAATGAAAGAAATTGAAATGATGATAGTCTGCACTGAACCAATAAGAGAGGGATGAGAAAATATCAAAAGAAAAATTTTATTTAAAGAAGAAAAGCTTACAAAGAAGTATTTCAAAGCTTTTCTCTCTAACTCTCTTTCTCTATGATAGGTGTTTCATGGTGTCTCGCAATGTAGTCGAACACTCCTTTTATAATCAAATAAGAACTACATTACCAATTACATGACTAAAACTACTGCTACAATTTTGGTTACAAAATTTTATTCTTCCACAAGATCTATGCCAAAACAACCATCTTCATTCTAGTAGAAGTCATTTGTAAAGACTTCTGAATATGATGAATTGAGAAGCTATTTTTAGGATTCTTCCTCGTTTTCTTGCAAAAATTTTAAGATATCATGTAAATTTTTTGCAAAACTTTCTTTAGTTTGAAGCAGTTAAGGTTGCTATTATCTTGGCCTTTTGATTCAAAAAAAAAATGCATGTTTCTGTATTAAATTCTTTTAATTGGATTGGATTAGAACCATAATTGGACTTGTGCACTGTTTGTGTTTGCCTTGGATCTGCAAATTGTAGCCACCATTTTACAAAGGCACTTCTTTGAAGCATAGACAATTGGTTTTAATTGTCTTGTTCCCAAACTTGTATTTCCATGAGAATACCCAGGCTAAAGAGAAGATTAAGAAATATTTTAGGCTAATTGGAATAGTACAATCTTGATTTTTAATAATTTTGTCAAATGTTAGATATCTGTCCATTATGTCTATGGGAAGAATATTTGTTATTAGTCCAAATAATCCCCACTACTAAAGGAACCATCTAGGAAAGTCATATTTGTTATATATTCTAAAATAGATTAGTCAGGAGTTTTTATTTGCCTTGTTTTGAAGCCAAAATTTTTTACTCCAACCTTCCACGTAATCCCGTTAATTATAATCTATTGAGTCAAAATTATGAGGATTTTTTTCTTTTGATTTGAATTTTTCCCAAATATGGTTGGGGTTAGGACTTTAAGTACCTGTATTGTCGAATAGGTAATGTTTGAAGGGTCTTTTGGGTCCTTGTAATGCTTGATAAATGCAGAATCTGAGTCTACCAATATAGATTTTTTGAAGGATTTGTGTAGGGATTTTTTCCAAGTATTCAGGTTCCAATTGGGTTTTACTTTGGAATTTATGTGTGGGTACAAATTTGGTTGGTTGTTTAGATGTTGTTATCCGGGAGATAAGATCCGTTTTTGTTTTAATCTCTTTGTTGGCCATGTTTTGAATTAAGGTTGCTCGGTCTAAGTCGTCTTCTCCTTATGAGGCAATATCTGCCCAAGTCTTTTTCAGGAGACTCGTCTTGTAAGACCATCAAAGTGGTGATAGGAAAGACATAGTTTGTCTTTTTTTGTTTAGAAATTTCTTCTTAGGTTTGAGTCAATGACCGGTGTTTAGTCTCTTTTTGGGTTGATGATCCAGTTTGGGTAGATGACCCAGATTTAGATCTTGTGGTTATAGCAGATATTACTATACTCTTACCTCCTTGGCATTACATAGCGGCGAGGATGTCCGCAGATCTTGACATAAATTTACTTTTCCTATAAATATTAACGGGTGAGGTAATCGGGGAGAGAGTTTGAAGTGCCCTTGAGATATTCAATGTCAAAATAAAAAACACTTAAAATAGCTTGTCATCTGGACAAAAATTATTTTGAAGCTAATTTTTTTACGTCTTTTTGTAAAATTTCTTTAACTGATTTAAAATCAACTCTAATAAAAAACTTTTGATTAAGCAAATTTGATTGAAATTTAGAAATGAAAATAACAATAGCTAAAACTTTCTTTTTAATTATGGAATACTTCTGTTGTGCAGAATTCTAATGTTTGGAAGGGTATGCAATAACATGCTCCTTGTTGTTGATTTTTTGTTTCAGGATTCCACCCTATGTTTGATGCATTTGTTTCAACAATTTTTGAGGCTTGGGGAATTGGAAGATGGAGATATAGAAGATGCTTTGCTTTTATTTTTATTAGTTTTATGATTTTGTATGTTCATCCATCCAAGGAGGTGGATTTTTCTTTAATCAATCATGTAATGGTTTGATGGTATTATTTAATTAGAGTAGAAAATCTCCCACATAATTTAGACATTCTAGAAATATTTGTAATTGATTTTTGTCAATAATTTAATTTGGAAATCTATCTGCAAAATCTATTGATCTATCTATTGGTGTATTGTTTCCTGGTGGATCTTGTGCCCACGAAACCTAATATTAGTCTAAAAAAGATTAATTTTTATTTTTGAAACTATTAGGCCATTTCTTTTTACGATTCTTACAAAGATATTTATATGCTTAAAATGTTATTCAATAGATTGTGAGAAGATAAGCATATCATCAATTTAGACAATTGCAAATTTTGAATATTGATTAAATATTTCATTTATTATTCTCTGAAATTCAGAGGGGACATTTTTTAATTCGAATGGCATGACATTCCACTCGTGTTAACCAAATGGGACTGTAAAATCTATCTTGTATCTATTAGATTCTTTAATTTGAATTTGCCAGTATTTTCATATCAAATTTGGAGAAGATTTTTATTGAATAAATTCTATTTAGTAAGTCTTTTTTGTTTGGTATTAGATATTTAATCCATTGGAGTACTTGGTTGAGTGGTTTATAGTTAATGACTAATTAAGAGGACCTCATTCAATCTCAGCTTGTTTGTTAACATAAAAAGTAGAGCATGACTATGAGCTCTTACTTTTCTTGATTAATCCTTTGAATAATAAATCATGGATTTCTTCTAACAATAATGAAGAAATTCTTTATTCCTTTGGATTGATCTTACTTTTGTAGGAATTTTTTTTCTTCAAAATCTTTTTCGTATGGGAGATCTAATATGTGTTTTCCTTTTCCAAAAGGTATGCGATAGATCTAAGCATACTGTCTTTTGGATTTCATCTAATAAAATGTTTATTTTGTTATAGATGGTTGGTTGTTCTAATTGTTTTGAAAGAAATTTCTTCTTTTATAAAATTTATTTGCTTTATTTTGTTTTAGATGAGATTTAGGCATTTTGTAATAGGCTTTCAAAAAACCTAAAGGTAATATTCTTGCTCATATGTTTTGTTATGATAGTGTCATATGATATTCTTAGTGGAAAAAGTTTCCTAATAAATGGAGTTCCTAATATGATTTCATTTTTTAAGTCTTTAACTAGAAGGAACGGTGTTTCAACTTGGAGACCTTCATTTTCTATCGTGGCCTTGGATAGTTTATAATTTATTTTTAATTTTACAGCATTTACTATGTTAAGTTGCTATGTAGTTTTTTCAAAATATTTTGTTAGGACTAGTTCCTCTAGGATACAATTTGAGTCTTTTATTGTATCAAATAAGACTACTGTTTCTAATATAAAGTCTTCTACTCTTAATTTGATGTTAACATAAAATTTATGAATTTTCAATTTGTTTATTAGTTCAGAGAAGTCTTCTTCCAGGTTAATTTCTTTGGGACTATATTATGAAGTTTCACGATTAGAACAATCAGGAGTTGGTCTCGTATTTCTTTAATCCCTTCCTTGATATTTTTTATTTCTACTTGGAGATCTTGGATAGTCACAGGCTTAATGGAAGCCTTCTCTAGTCTTTTAAATGTTTGTTTTAGGTCAAATTTGTTTATGATCATCAAATCTTTATTTTTTTGGTATTTTTTATTTCAACAATATTTTTAATTATCTAAATATTATTTCTTCTCAAACGGATTTGAGATTGAGTTAATGACTTTAAACAAGATGGCTTGTTCTCTTGCCAATACATTTATCTAGTATCAAAGCCTAATCGGGAAGTTGGAATATATTTGCTGTGCTAGAATATATTTATTTTTCTAGGTTATTACCTGAATAATCTAGTCATGAACTTATGGTTTGATAACCCAAATACCTCACACTACTTCTTGAATGAAGTTGTAACAGTAAGTCCTTGTTAAGGTAATAAGACTAATTTGTTGATGCTCCATAGGGAAGGAAGAAAGATAGAAAAATTGATGGTTAAAATTGTAATATGAGTAGATCATCAGGAAATAATCCAATAAATTGATATATTGATAAAGAACAAATATAAGTTTATGAAATCAAATGAAGGTGAAGATATAAAAAATATCACATAATATGTCTAGACCTCTGCGATCTTTGCTCTCAATTTACTTTCAATCATCCTCATCTGCATCATCTTCTTCGGAAAATACCACCTAGACTGAAAATGGGCTAATTAAAGAATAGATAGCTCCTAAACTTAATATTTTCAATTAGGAAATCTATTTTGAAGATATAAACCAAAATGTTGACAATTGGAAAATAGCCAAAATTCTAGAAAATGAGTTATATAAACAAGAAGACAACAAAAGAACCAGTTTAATTACATAATCATAACTGTAGAAAACTAAATTCCTCTCCTTCCCTATAGGGGCGAGGAATTCCACCTCTTATCCAAAGATTCTCTAGTTAAATATGAAAAAACCTATAAATATCTTCACATAGGATGTGTACAAGTAGCTGTTAAGTCTTTAGGTATCGAAGGATTAAACACCTTAATCCTTATGTGTTTAAGAGACATAAGACACATTAGGTTTTATGATTCAATTCTTAGAATAATATAGACTAGTTTAAGTAATGGGTGAGTTTTCTTTAACTACCACTCTAATAGAACATTGAGTCTTTTAGATAGAAATCTATTAGATTCATTATTTCTTAATATTAAGATATAGGAATTAGACATGAAAAAAAGTCAGTCCCAACAACCTTAATTTAATTTATAGAATATAATATAAGGTAATAAACATTTTTAATTCAAATATATTATTGACAAACAAAAACAAAAGAGAAACAACTTTGTTTCTCATAGATATGACAAAAGCTAATGTATGTGTTTCAAAAACAATAATGTGGAACAATATAATCCTCTTATAAAAATGGAAGTAGATAGAGTTGCTCTAGCCTAGCCAAGACCTGCTCCAAAATTCTAGAAAATTAGACAATAAAAGTTTGGAAAAGTAAAAATAATATTTGATAGAAGAAATTCATTTAGCTCAACAAGATTTGAAGCAATTAAAACAAAAGATTTTAGGTCAAATAGAAGATTATTCTCAGTAACATCCCAAACGATTTCCTCAATTATCAACTTATAAGGAATAGACACATTATACCTGGAACAACCTACCCAAAAAATTGAAGAGGAAGACCAAATGTCTATCCTACCCTAATTTACTCCTCTCTAAATGATTATTATGATGTTATCTGGGTTTAACATAGATAAAGATTCTCTTAAAAGAAAAGAATTTATTCTAAGGAATAAGAACCTCAAATAAACTGATTTTTATACAAACATGAAAAAAAAAACTCAAATACAAAAAGAATTTTATAAATTTTTAGAAAGAGTAAAATTAAATATTTTTTTATTGATTTTATACTACATAATCAAAAACAAAATAAAATACTCATTCCAAACAAAAATAGTAGATTTTAAATCTACAAATGTCATATGATATCTTAAATATGGTCAAATTTAAGCTATCATTGTGCAACCAATTTCAACTTTCAAACATTATAGATGACAAAAATAATTTTTTCATGACATCATCATTCAAAACTAAAGATAAAGAAGAATCTATTTTTTCAAAAGATATAAAAAATCTAATAAAACAGTCAAATTACATTAATAAATTTTTCCAAATTTTAAAAGAAAGAATCTCTTAAAAATAAAATAAAAATACTATTTTTAAAATCAGAAAATATAATTAAAAATCTTATTTTTAAACTATTCAAGATAAATAATAAAGTTAAAAAAAACATAAAAATACAAAGCTTAAAAATTTATATATATATATATATATATATATATATATATGTGTGTGTGTGTGTGTGAGTGAGTGAGTGAGTGAGTGAGGGAGAGAGAGAGAGAAAAGTAGTGTAATAAAACTGGGTGATTCTCATGCTTTGAATAAATAATTTACAAGGAGAAAGTTGCATGTGAAAGCCGGAGCAACAAACATTCACGTTGAAGTGTTGAAAACCCTTCTTTCCTGAAGGGGTGTCTTGGTCCAAATTAGGATTCTATTATAACATACAACAGCCTATAGAAGTGAACTAATTGTTTATACTATCTTTACAATTTCCATTATTAACAGCTGTATTAGAATTCTCCATTGGTGTAATGATGAGTAGTACAATATGTATGTGAATATATATAAAATTGAAGAGTCAAATGTGGGCGTAAAAACTACACAACTGCGTGCATTGCCAACCTATTACGCGCCTTGCCGGTGTTTGACCACCGCCTACAATTTATATTTATATTTAAATCACTTCACTTCATCACTTACCCTAACTTGCCCTTCACCCTTTCACTTCATTGCTCCCTTTATTTCATTATACTTGTTTCAAATATCTTTGGTTAAACTTGTAATTTACATATATATGAAGTATATATTATATATAAGATCGACAAGGAAAAAATGGTTTCTAACTTTCTTAATTAGTACATCAACAAAATATTTATTCTTATCATTATTCATACTTTACGAGAAGCACATGTGCATCTAGCTATTCTACATTAGACAAACAACTTTAAATCTCACCGGCCATTATAAATAAGAAATTAGGCTCATTCTCTTAAACCCCATGCTTGATTGTGCTTTTGCTTATTGTCTTCCTCTTTATTATACACATTAAAAGACAACAAAAGTTTATCATCTGTGTTTTGTTTGGCTTGTGATCATTGTTCAATGGGGGGTACCTCACCTTGTGCTTCTTGCAAATTGCTAAGACGCCGTTGCACCAAGGAATGCATCTTTGCTCCTTACTTTCCTTCTGATGACCCTCGCAAGTTTGCCATTGTGCATAAGGTCTTTGGTGCTAGCAATGTCAGCAAGATGCTTCAGGTCTCTTATCTCTTTCTTACCCTTCTTTCTCTTCCATCCATTTTCAATTTTCTAGATATACAAGTCTAATGCAACAAAATATTCAGATCAACACTTGAAATAGTATCAAGTTTATAACTTATGTTACATTTGTCTTTAAAATCGATTCAAATTGCATGTCACCATTTCTTGTCCCTTTCCATCCTTCCAATTAAGTACATGTTTTCAATTCATTTTAAGAAAATAATCGTTTATCTTTATCAGTTTTTTAAGAAAAAAAATTAAAACTATAAGCGATTATTTGTTTGAAAAATATATAAAAACTTATCCAAACATGGACTATGAAGTAAATTGTTTGTCTACATTTTTTATCTCCTTTATTGTCCTCCAAATCAAAAGGTGATATGTGATTAAAAGTAACATTCTCTTTTTTTATTTAGTTACTTTCATTTATGTCACTTTTTAACTGTGAAAATATGGAAGAAGACAATAAATGAGGACAAGTTGATATGGTTCCCTATTAACAATATATGCACAAAATGTTGATTTGAGTCTATAATACACAATGGATAATGGCTAGCTAACTAAAAATTTCTTTATATGCAAGAGATACATGTAATTGACTACTAGCATCCTTCAACTTTTCTTGGTTATGCAATAGGATTTTCTTAATTTATTTTATTTTGATGTATGCAGGAGCTTCCAATTCATCAAAGAGCAGATGCTGTAAGCAGTTTAGTTTATGAGGCAAATGCAAGAGTGAGAGACCCTGTATATGGATGTGTTGGAGCCATATCATACCTACAAAACCAAGTTTCACAATTGCAAATGCAGCTTGCAGTGGCTCAGGCAGAGATTTTTTGCATCCAAATGCAGCAACAAGAGCCTACCTTAGCCACACATGAAGACCAAAATGACAAATCCTTGTTCCTATCTGAAAACATTAATAACTATGAAATCCTTCCTCATTATCTTAACTTTCCTTCATCTTCTTCCTCATCTTCCAATGTATTCCAAGACTCTGAGCCTCTTAAAAGAGAATCTTTTTGGACTTAATAAATTAATTTACCAATTCTCAGTGAATAATACAAATTGTTTTATTAATTTCTTCTATTATGCCTTTTGTCTGTTAGTGCACTCGTATTATATATCTTAATCATAGTTGTTCACTTATGCACGTACAATGGAACTAAGGGAATAAATTTTAAATTTAAATTGTTAATAAAAACGAGGAGAATCGGGATGTACGGGTCAAATCATGCATGTGCGATTTATCGTACAGTTGAAGGCTTAATTATGACGACTTTCTCTCTAGTTCAAGAATTTGCAAGAAATATTAATTATATGTTATATATGTAATCATATGAAAAAGTTGGACTTAATTAACTATAGTTACATAATCATATGAAAAAGTTATATTCAATTAGTTAACTTTTTAGTTATATGTTTGTAATTTTTAATTGTTTATAGTCATGGGGTATATTTTTTTTAATTTTAAAATAAAGTTTGTACCTCCGGTACTCTTTCTAATAAATTCCTCTGCTTATATATATATAAAAAAAAAAAAGTTTGTACCACAAACTATACTCTCTTGAAAGAACCTCATGAATTCGATGCTCTTTGTTATCTAATTTTAAAGAAAAAGTTCCTATAACATTATGAAATTCGTAACTAATGTTCACATTGATACATAATTTTAGCAAAAGACCTTTTATACTTTTGCTCAACCGATACATCCTTTAAGTTGATGCTTCCGTAATTGTCATCCGAATTTAGGGATTAAAATCTTATCCCACCCGAGAAAAGCAAAATAAACTGCACCTTATTCATCTTTTTTTTTTTTTGTGTGAGACATAGATATCTTCCATAAAAAAATATTATTTAAGTTAAATAAATTTATTATAAGTAATAAAATTTTAAAATATTTAATACAGTTTATTTTTTTACAAATATTTTTAATATTTAATACAGTTATTTTTTAATATTTAATTCAATTGTATATTTAAAAGCTGAACTCGAAAACCACTCAATTTTCTATTGATTGATCTATACATTTGATGTACTATACCTGTACTTATAAGCATTTGAAATAAATTTATAAAAACTAATCTCAATAAAGTTAATATAATTTTAAAAATAAATGTTAAAGTTAATATATTATTATCTTATATAAACTAAAACAATTATTCATAAAAATGATAATTTAATAAAATCTAATTGCATTTTATAAAATATTAAATAATGTGAATATATGATTTTATTAATTATAGCCCGACTTAATAAGATGCTTAATCAAATGTAAGTTACAAAGTGAGATAGTGCAGTTTGACTTCAAATTCACACCCATCCTGGACTGTATTATTATTTTATGGGTTTAGTTATATATTTGGTATTTTTAATTTAATTTAAAATATATAATCTATTCCTTCAATTCTTGTAGCAATTAAATCCCTCTATTTTCATGACAAAAATAAATCCCTCCATTTTTAAAAACTAAGCAAACGTGATTTTGTTATTAATATTTTTTATAGCTAAAAATCATTTAAATTACTTATTTCCATTTACATATTTAAAGGTTTGTAATATATTTGGGATATGATTTTTTCGGTAGATGGGATGTGAATAATTTTAAAATTTTAAAATTTAATTAGTGAAAACTTGCTAATATATGAATGATTTTACAAGATGTAAGCGCTCAAGGTGTAAAGAGAGCATTTTTTAAGATTTAGTATTTTACATGGAATTTAATATTTTGTTTAGTAAATTTTGGGCATAAAAAGATCTAAAACAGTTTAATTAAAATTATTTGTGAAGATTTGAATAAAAAATGGAAAATTGACCTTAGGTAAGAAGAAAATTGACAACAATGCTATATTGCTTAATTTTAAAAATAGAAGAATTTAATTGATTTTAAAAAAATTCAGCAACAAAAATCTAATAAAATCCAAACTAGAATAATACGATTAAACCTATCTTGTATATAATTAGTGCCTTGTCCTACTATGAAACAGGCTTTGAAGCTAACATGTATAGAGTGATCATGGATTAAATACAAGCAAGGTAGGGTGAGAATCTATAAGTCAAGTGGGATTGCCAAGCTTATTGATATATATATATATATATATATATATATATATATATATATATATATATATATATATATATATATATATATATATATATATATATAATGATAAGATTTTTGTTAAAGGAAGGTTTTTAAAATCATATTCCTCAAGAAAAAAAATGAAAAAAAAAAACACCAAGTATATAGGATAGAAGTAGAACTCATCCTAATGTCGATTGCTAAGTATCATGTGGGAATACTTTGGGTATTGTCTAAAAGATTTTAACTATACCATCAACATTAAATTTAAATTTTGTGCAGTTAGCTCATATACCTTTCATTTATATCTCTTATAAACTCCCATATTTTTTTATTCTAGAGTTCTATTTTAAAATTTGTTTTGGGATTAGATATTAGTTGGGCAACCTGCTTTGAGGTTTTTTTTTATTGAAGTGACAATAAGAATGGAAAAAACAAAACGACGTAAAGGAGAGTGTATGTTATTAACTGTTTACTTTTAGTGAATGACCATGTTATTGATTTGCATTTCTCGATGACTATGTTATTAACACTTACTTTTAGTCAATTACAACTCAATAAAAGATTTTTGGTTCATGAGAGTTAATCAGTTCACATGTCAAATACTAAGAATTTGAATGTTTCATACGATCGTACGCAGATTCAATTTTCCACCAAAAGAAGTTACAGCTAAGTTATTAGAAGTCGGCAAGAGGAAGTAATTGATTAGGAACAGCATAACATAAATTTTCAATTGTGCTTTTCTTTTTCTCCTTTTCTTTTTTTTTTTTCAAATGTATTGTAGTGAAGCTTAAACACTGCAGAGAACATAGATTTTGCCCCATGTTCGTTCCTATACAAGCAAAACTACATAGAACAGTTTGTTATTTCTTCTTTTCTTTTTCTTTTTTTCTAATGCGTCTTCTCTAAATAGTCCTTCTTGATTGTTTTATGATGTAAACTTTGAAAGAGTCATCGGTTGTATATCCTAGCTATATTGATCATCAACATTTTCCTTTTCAACCAAATGTTACAAATCACGGTCCAGGCCAAAATTTAATCAAAATAAAAACAATTCTAAGAGCTCTTCTCAACTGTACCATCCAATTTAATTATAATAAAACTTTATTTCGGCTCCTAAAAAATAGAAATCATTTTTTGTTTATAAAAAAAATTAAAACCCAGTCAATTTCTAGAATCGTTTTGAAATATTAAATTATCCTAAAAAAAACTAAATTAATCAACTTTTTATGTTTCAGAGAAAGATTTTATATTTCAAAAACTAATATGATTGGGTCAAAATTAATGGTATTTTATTATTTGTTATCATTTGCAATTACTAATCTATATTTTTTTTTTCAGACAGTGCTTCCACAGTCTACTAGCAATGATCCTTTCAAAACATATACAAATGCATGGCTATGATCTCTAGTAATCTGCGAAAAAAAGTGTAGCATATAGCGGTCTTCTCTTAGTTGTTAATCAATTTAACACCATCAACCAACAAAAAATAGTGTTTGATAATACTGATAATTTGTTTGGAAACATATCATCACCGCCTCCAAAATTCCAAAAAACAAAAAAAAATCTTATTTTTGAGGTGTCAACGTTCACTTTAACGTACTGGCTAAATATTTTCAGGTATATATATTGACACGTGAATTTAGCTTTTGTTTCTAATACTCAGGATTGAATTTTTTAGACTTGAAGCGTATATAGTGTGTATTGAAATTAAACAGTTTCATAAAGGTTTATTATATTAGGTTAGAACCAACTCTCCCAAAAATTGAAGTTGAGATGAAGACTCAAATGATTAAGTAATAACATTATTCTCACAGTATTTTTATAATATTTTTTATCTTTCTTTACCACATTGTTTATCTCACCTCACACACTTCCCATTCTTCTAACTTCTTTCTATTTGTTTTCTCATGTGTTGATGGGTGAGAGATAACACCAATCTTGAATTTAAGATGAGATATACATGGAAAAGACAAGATATACATGTGCTGCATTAAGAAAGGTTATGCAAATTCTTCAACCTTAAACTCTTCATCATATCATACAGCAAGTGTCAAGAGTAAAGCAACGCCCTTCTGGAATGTACTAGTAAGTAGTAATTAGGTTCCAATTTATTCGTTAAAACAAGGCTCTATTGCTGTTCAATAGAAAAAGAAGAAAAAGACTTTATTGCAATCAAGTTGTGATAAATTTGTGATTTGTGAAGAATTTATATTCTATTTTTTAGTTTTTATATTATTTATATATGTATATTTTTAAGTAAATAATATATACATATAATTTAATTTAGATAGTATATAAAATAGATATTAAGAATTTAAATAAAATAAAAAATTTAATAATAAAATTATATTTTTAACAAAATATAAATTTAATACTTTTATTTAAATATTATGTATTATAATTATTAGATAGATTTGACAGGCAACGTATATTTATATTCTCAATCTAATTTTGTTTTTGTAAATTGGATGTAGATTTAGATTTTTTTTAAAATCCTATCAAAAACAAATTCTTCTTATTTAAATCGAAATCAAATTAAATAAATATCCACCTATTCAAATTTTATTTTTATACCAGCCTGTCATTTTGCATTATTGCTCAAACAGAACTTTGATAGAATTGAAAAAAAAAGTTACTCAAAATTTATATATCAAACATACTTAAACCGAATTTGCGTGTAAGGAGCCTGTTTGCATTATTGTTCAAACATTACTTTGATAGAATTTTGAAACCAAATTTGCGTGTGAAACCGTGGAATATAAATAGGATATTGTAATAATTAGACCAGCGAAGTAAAAAGTGCTCCAGAATCTTCGCAACCATTTGAAGTTTGAACTCTTTCTAGAAAGGAGAGATGGATGAGTGAGATGAAAAAGTTTCTTTCATATAAAGGGGGTTTATTTCTACTTCATGTGAATTCACTCTGAAAATTTGGTCAAATAAAGAAGGGTCCATAGCTGCAACTTTCCTCATATTACGGACCTTGTAATATTGTCCATAGCTGATACATTTTCATTACAGGATTTGCGAAGCAAAAATAAGTAACGTTAATGTGAAACAATATAACGACAAAACTTGTTTATGTTGGGGTGTGTGCATTCTAATATCATGGTAATTAATTCTAATTTCCCATTTTTTGTTTGTATATGTGAATGTTGATGTTTGACCCTTCTACCAAATTGATTAATGATTGAGGCCATATTCTACAGCGATTACTAATCTGACTTTCTATAATAACTAGTACCAAACGTACATACAACTCCCTCTATTTTTAAAAGAAAAACAGAAGGCCAAAAATAAAACAAAATAGAATCATTAAATTATATTAAACGGTTTAATTTTAATCATAAAATGTTTAAATAATCATATATCGTCGAATCTTATAAAGATAATTTAAACAGTAACAAATCCATTTCCAAAATTATCCACACATACAATCAAGGAAGAATGAAATGTTATATAAACAACGGCTTTTTTCTCCCTCACTAATCACCATTGCATAATTCTATTATAAAATATTTGTGTTTTTGTATAAACAATAATCACACGTGGAAGCGGGGGTAATTATATAAATATTTTTCTTCCGATTCTTTTTAATAAATCCCCCTTATCAAATCATATATATTAAAAATATATAATTAATATATTAATTTTAAAAAATAATATAAGATTCCAAATCTACCCATATTTAAAACAAGAAACTTATATCATATATTAATTATGTTATTTTTTAAGTTATTAAAATTATATTTGAAGGATAAATATAAAAAATCATAAATATTTTTAAAATTTTACAGATAAGCTTAATCATATTAAAGATCACTAAAAATGTATATTTTAAAAGAATTTCGTAAAAAAAAAAAAAAAAAAAAAAAAACGGGAAGAAATAATATACACAAACATTGCTCCAGTAGAGAAAGAGAGATTAGAAGATTCAAATCCTACAAACTAGTCTAAATTCATTTTTTTCCATGAAAATGGCCATATGGTGTGAGTGCATCTAAAATTACAGATGATAGAGATATACTGAAACGATCGAAAATTTTGAAAGATTTAAATTGTTTTGGTGGGATCAGTTCTTCGTCAGGTTGATTCTTATCTATTTAGCCTTAATCCTATAAATTATAATAAAAAATTGTTTATAAGACCAAAAAATCCTACATATAAATAGATCACAAGGTTAAGTGGGTTAAGATTAGTCTTTACATAAAGATTATTTTTTTTTAATTTATTAATTGTAAATTTTAATTTAGAAAAAAAAATTATTACATAGAATGATGAATGTTTGTATTTTTGAAAATAGCTTTAACAATGAAAATATTTCAAGTAAAATAAAAAAAATCTATATTAAGTGGAAAAATATAGTTGATGTCATATTTTTCATTTCATGAAAATTAGGAAAAATAAACCTTAAAGAATTATAAATAATTAGCAATGTACCAAGAGCTCAAAACAATTTATAATCTTAAAAGAATGTTAATCACATGATTGTATATAAAGGATCAAAACAAGTTTGTCACAGAAAAACAGTGATCAATATTATAAGATTAATTTATCCTTAACAATTTTCTCTAACCAAAATGCTATATCTAATATAGGTTGACATTCACTTGGATCTCTCTAACAACAAGTTTTGTTATATTAGAAAGTTTAAGTAAAGTCTATTTAACTTTATAAACTTACATGATTATATGGAATCCTTTTGGAGAAAGGATTTCAATTTATGGATCATAATCTTCCAGTCATATGCTTTATAGAAATCTTAAATCATATCAAATACCTTTCTAACTTGGTTGCTCTTTGCTTTTGAGAACAGCATAAGGTCATCCGTAGATAATATATGGGAAATAAGGGGGGCATTTCTTCTAACCTTTCCATGCAGATGATGAAAAGGTAGGGGGAAAGGAGATCCTCTTGAAGCAATCCTCGTTTAGGTTTAAAACTCTTTGTTCTCTAACCATTCCACATCAAAGTTAAGTTCCCTATGATTACACAACTCATGATAAGATTAATAGTAGAAGTTGAGAAGGAAAAAACTTATAATGTTTCGTGTAGGAAACATCAATTGACTCTACCATAAACTTCCTCCAGGTCCAACATGACGCCAATGTCCCCTACCTTCTTTTTGGACTTTGATATGGAATAGACAATCCCTTGCAAGATAATAGCATTATTGGAAGTACCTCTACCTAGTATGAAGCTACTTTGTAGAGGGACTAATTATTTCTGTAATGTGCTCTTGCAGTTTGGTGACAATGGTCTTCGTGATTAATTTGAACACTATATTGTAAAGATGGATTGGAAGAAAGTCTCTAAAGTGAAATGGCGTATCCATCTTGGGGATAAGTACCACCAATGCTTTCTGGTATACATCTTTAGATGAAGGCTTTGTTCATCAAAGCACAATGTCATCACTAATCATAATCCAAAAGGTTTTGAAGAAGATTACTTAGAATCTGTCAGGGCTGGGGGCCTTCAGCAAGGCCATGTCATAGAGCACTTTATATGCTTCTTCCTAAATTATGAGATTGATCAGGTTCTAGGTTGCTTGAGGAGAGAGGTAGGGGTAGGGACCAAAGATAAAAAGGAAGGGTGAGTGTCCTGCAAAGAGCTAAACAATGATTTAAAGAAATTGACGGATTCTTTTTGAAGTGTGACTGTCTCATTGCACCATGCTTTGTTAGTGAGGAATAGACCATGTATCTCGTTTTTCCGTCTTCTAACAACTGTTTGAGCATGGAAGAAAGTTGTGTTCTTGTCTCCATATTTAACCATTACTCCCTAGATTTTTGGAACCAAAATATCTCTTCATGATAAAGGATATTGTGATATTCATCTTGTAATTTTTGGTATAAGAACCAAAAAGAATATGTGGGGTTGCATTCTAAAGTATTATGAATGCCTTGCATTCTTTAATCAAGGTGATGTTTCATGCGAAAAATGTTTCCAAACTTGGTCTTGTTGAATAATAAAGATTCATGCTGCATCACTTTTAAAAAAGGTGTGCCCAAGTTGGGACCACCAAATTGAGATAATCTTTTCTACCGAGCCACAATGCCTCAAAGAAAAACTGTATGTTGCCTTTGGATGGAGTGAGTCCGCTACATCAAAGAAGAATGAGACTATGGTCAGAGTATTTCTTTGGTGGATGTTGTGCGTTTATTGTGTGTACAAAGTTTTATCCATATGCAAAGGCATCCATCGATGTAGAGAGGGGTATTTGAAATCCTCAATATTATTTTCACAAAGACTATTTCAACAATCTTTAAAAGAATGATTGAATCTTAACTTTTAACCTCACCAAAAAATAATTTTGTTTGTAAATATGTGAAATAAATATAAAAAAAAATAAGAGTAGAAAATTTATAAGCAAAAGAATGCAAACACAAATTCAATTATAGAAAGACACGAGATTTTGGTTTCCTTACAACTTTACTCAATTTCACTCCAAATCTCCTATGAATGATATAAAGTCAATTGTTAACCATTTATTCTCCTTCTATTACTATCTAATGATATGAAATAGCAATATTTTTCTCTTAATTTACTATCTCAATAATCATACAAAGTATATAATTACGAGAAGCATAAAGAATATTCAAACTTGTTAAATTAATAACTAGTTAAAAATCAAGATTCTGATTCTAATTGATCCTCCAAAATCCTTAGATTCATTTTAGTTTTGTTAATTAGACAATGGTATCATTTATTCCCCAATTAACTTAGAAATCAATAAGAGTAACTAATTTTCACCAATTAACTAAGTATAATAAGAAAAACACAATTGAATAAAAACACAAAATCATTCATAAATGGGGAAAAAGGGATCAATTGGTTACATTAAAAATTTTACCAAAGTCTAATGATTGGAGATTAGTTACACGTAGATAAATAAGACAAACAAGAGCACATTAATTCAAGAAAACAATCCATAATCTTAATTCTAGAAAAAGAATGATAAAACTATAGTGTCGAAGAAGTTAGCAATAAAGCATGACAACTCGCACAATGAGAAAGCTTCTACCTCCAAGATCCTTGGTGAAGGTATAGAAAAAAAAAATGGAATGTCTGTAGAATGATGTGGCAAAGCCTACCTTTTATAAGCGTTGATTAAGGTTTCACTACTGTGAACCAGGCTTGATCTAGTCACTTTCTTTGTCATAGCAATCATTCTAAGTTATCTTGCAATCTTGCAGTGCAGTAGGCCGATTAGGATGCCCCTGCGTTATTAGGGTTGATGTGACATTGTCGCACTGGATTTCTTGTCTATTTATTTTTTTTATCCCAAAACTTTCCTATTTTCGGATTCTCTGCTTGCTTGACCATTTTTACAAAATAAAAAAAAATAGATAGAATTACAATTAAATAATCATAAATTATATCGTAATTATAACTAATTTTTCACATATAAGCTAATAGAATGATGGTTTATAAGGAGATGCATATGAAAATGCCACATTCTAGTTTGTATCACATATTGCTCTATCCAGCTTTTATGTCATGAAGTTGTTATTGATTCTCTACATCTATGTAAATTTATCCCTTATATTGAACTAGAGTCACTATATTGGAATTGGTGTTTATTAAGCAATAGATTCCTCGTAAATGACCTAAGGCTTCTTCTATAGCAAAAGGTTTATAACCCAATTCGTGCCAAAATTTGCAAGTTTTGTTGAATCTCATATGTGTCTCCATAATAATTAAGATTTTTGGTTCGTGACATGAAACTATATCATATTTATTTACATTTTTGACCCTTGAATGTTCCAAACCAATATGTTTACATCCTTAAACTCTACCATATTTACAAGTATGTACATGTGTGAAGCTCATATTTGGCTAAGAGTTTCCATGTTGGATTTCCATGTGGAATGACTTAGAGGAGTTATCTGGGGGCTCATGTGGTTTTAGTTCTTCATCAACACCCAGAATCAGTGGTTCAGGCACACTCTTTAGGGGGAGAGGGAAATCTACACCTATTGCATTGTTAAAGGCAGCTTCAAAAGTGTGATCATGACAAGTGTATGGTAATTATTTTCCTATCTTCTCTTCTTTTGATGTGTTGAAGCCTTAGTAGTGTATACAGGTTATGCAGTGTAATTTTAGGTTTTTAATTGAATTTACTCTAATGCCTTTTTGTTTGAATTGATTTTATTTTTTTCTGCGAATTAAAATCACAATAGGCTCTTTACTGACAGTTATAGGTCCATTAGATATGTCTTTGACTCATATGAGGGATTCGTTAAAATTCGATAAATTTTTTCCATCTCGTAGCCTTGCCAGCCTCTTTAACATGAGGCAATTTTTTTTTTCTTGTAACGGAACCATTCACCGTGCGACGTAACATCCATAATATCAAAATCTACCATAGAATTCCAAATTTGTTGGAGTTTGGTCTTCATGACATGATATCCTAAAGATTTTCCCAAAAGTTTCACTATCAGTGTATCACCCCAAGGTTTTCATAACTCCAACATCACCTTGGTATCAAGGTGTAGCATTGGTTTCAGCCTACTAGTATCAATAAGTTCGAGTCTAGCTAGATTGTTGGAGAAAAGGTCGATTTTCGGGCGTTGGACATATGTAGGTTATTTAGCCATCACTTTGTTTCAAAAAGAAATAGCGAATCACCTAGGAGGTTGGGGGTGCCTGATGGAAGGAGAGAAAAGGATCTCATTTAGACGATTGTATCTAATTAATTTTTCAAAAATAAAATTAATGAAAAATTTATTTTAATTATTATTATTATTATTATATGATCAAAATACATATTATTGGTAACATTATTATTTTTCAAAAAATTATCTCTAATTAAATGAAAATAAATTATTAAATAGAGATATAATAATTAATTAGGTGAAGAAAAATTAAAATATGTCTCATTAATATTAAGAATACTTTAAAATTTATATAAATTAATCATAAATTTAATATTATTAACTAAATTTTCATTCTTTAATTCTTATAAACTAATTAATTAATCTTTGTAAAACGAATTGAAACAAATATTATATTTAAAATTTGTCTACTTTTGAGGGTCAATGCCATAATTTGTTTCTTCTTTTTTTTCTGGGTCATCTGCTCATACTTACCCAAGAGGCAAGAGATTTCCTTGGGCTATCTTCCCCGCACTTTGAGCCCAACCCATATCAAAATGTATAGAAGTACGAAAAGTGCTGGGGCTATCACGTTATCACGTTCGGTTGAATTTGGATAAAAATTAGGAGAAAAATTATATTATATTTTTTTATTATTTTTTATGAATTTTATTAATTTTTATTCATTTAAATAAAGCAATATAAAATACATTAAAATTTAAACAATATATAAAATAGATGTAAAAAAATTTTAAAAAAATAAAAAAGTTTAATAATATATTATATTTTTAACGAGAGTTTAATGTTATTATTTAATTTTATTAGTTATTAAAGAAGATTCAAAATTAGGGTAGAACATATATTTATATCCTCAAATTTAATTTAACTAAATAAATTACGATTAGGTTTAAATTCCTATTAAATTTATTCACAATGAATCTTTCCTATCAAAATTGAGGTATATTCAAGGTAATACATCTAAATGTATTTTATTACGATACCTGTCTGTTTATGGTGTGTGGATCGTATAAAAAGAAGACCTCTGTATGATTATATAGGCTGGTTTTTTTTTTAATGATAATGAGAAAGAAATAAAAAAAAATTATAAGCTTGTTTATTTTCTTATTTTTAAATGTTTTAAAAATTTAAAAATAAAAAATTTCTCTAATGAGTAAAATTTAAATTTTTTTCATAAAATAATATTTATTTTTTGAAACTAAAAAACTAAAACAATTAAAAATTATTTTAATTTAATTTTTTTTACGTTCTTCTGCATGCTACTCAATCTTGAGTGAATAATCTAATTTTTATAATTAAATGGCTTAGATTGAAAATGATTAAAATGAATAATTTTCATAAAAGTAGCATTTGTTTGTTTTTGACGTATATAAAATTAATTGTAGATGTATTTGAAAAATATAATAAAAAATGTCATATGATTTAAAATTATAATTCATTAGTATTGTCTTTATTAAACATTAATATAATTTTTATTTAATAAAAAAATAATTTTTATTATAAATATTGAGAGTTTATATTAAAAATATAACATACTAATAGGATGCGCCAATTTTCTTGAATTTCCTATAAATATAATAAATTATATTCTTAGTATAAATTAATTCATGAGATTTATATGAATTATTAGTTTAATTTTATTAAATAAAAAGTATATTATGGAAGATAAAACAATAAATTACTATTTTTCAACCATTAATGTGGTATGTTTTTTCTGATAATATACTTTTAATTGTATTTTGAAAGTAATTTATTTTTCATCTGAAAATTACTTTTTTTAGTTAAATTTTAAAATTGTATCATTACATACATGATATTTATATGTTATAAGTTTAAATTTTATTTAAAAAAAATTATTAATGAAGACAAAAAATTACTATTTTTCAACCATTAATATTATATGTTCTTCTGAAGATATATTTTCAAAGTAATTTTTTTCTACTAAAAATTGCTTTTCATAATTAAATTTTAAACTATTATCATTACATACAAATTAAATTTTTAAAATCAATTATTTTGAAAAAAAAAACATTCAAAATGAAACGTGGCGAACAATATGGGCTCCCTTTTTTCGTACTTTTGCAAGTCACTACATTATTATTATTTTGGTGACAAGTTACCTTTTGTCTTCATTGTTAAAATTATTGATCCCTTCTTGCTATCATTTCATGACACGTCCTATATTTTCATGTGCGAATCACTTTATGAATTGTTGCCTTTTTAAGAGGACAAACTTCTTACAAAGTATCCAATTATTCCAAAAATATTATAATTCTTAATGGCTAGTGGTTAGTCACTACACTTCAAATAATTAACATAAGTAAGATTTATATTGAGAAAAATCTGTCTATTTTCACACGTAGACATTGGTAATTAGCGTAAGATGGAACATAGCACAAACCTTTTGTTTAACACGTGTTTACCAAATGTTGGTGAATATCCGTTTGATAGTGATCTCTGATGAGAGTCATTGCCGTCCTTTCCTTTTATTAGAAGGCTTTACTCTCTCACTTTTCAAAGTTTTTCTTTTACAAAACAATTAAATTTAAAATTTTATACAAACTATTTTAATTTTTGCTATTATACTTTTTACTGTTAATTTAAAATATCGAAATGACTCTTTATTTGTAATTAATCTTATCTAAATAAAAGTTGTATTATTCAATCAAATTTGATATTAAAATTATGTTTTATTGTTATTTTCTTTATATAGCATAAAAATAGAAATTAATTAGCGGTTTCTTATTACTTTAAAGAAATTTCGTTTTTAACATTTTATTTATTTTAAAAGATTTTACTAATTGAAGAATACAGTTAAGAACTTTAGTACATGTTTGGTTTAGTTTATTTTTAAAAAAATCATTTATTTTTAAAAACTTTTAAACAAAATTTTAAAAAATAAACGATTTTTTTTTTGTAAGCGAAGCGTGTGCTTACTGTTTAGAACATGCAATTTAGAATGAATATACTTCATTTGCTTTGAAGTTATTTACGCTATAAAAGGAAATTGAGGAAGTTTGTGTATACAGATTATACACTCTAAGTAAAAAACGAGTATTTTTTTTTTTTTGTTATTGAAAGGGGAAACTAAAAAATGTGCTTAGATTATTAGATATTAAACTTCTATTCGAAACCCCGTGTCATTTAAAACAAAATCTTTCATTTTAAAGATTCTAACATAAGAGATTTAAATTAATTTTTGTTTCTACTGCAATTGCAAGAATTTTCGTTTACAAGAAAAAAAAATCCCCCAAGTAAAATATTTCTCCAAGGTGCAGTTCATTCCTCCTTTGTCTTATTTTTCTATATTTTAATAAAATTATATATTAAAAGTTGAGATTTATGCTAAAGAAAAGGATCTGCAAGAAATCTTAATCCGTCATCCCAGATATTATAACTGGAAGAGATGTTGTATTATTCATATAATATATTTATATAATAATTTATATTATATTATTTTTTTCTTAATTTTTTATTATATCATATATATCATTTTTTGAATATAAATTGTTTGCTACAGAATACAGAACAGAAGAGCCGTCGATGGAGTTTGGATTGATCACTCCTTAATTTTATTTATTACTGTTTCAAGTATTATATGAAGAAAGCAACTCAATTTATTTTTTTGAAAAATTATTATAAATTATTATATTTAATATTTTTAATAATTAAATTTTATTAATTTAACTGTTAAATTAATATATTTTATTATATAAATTATATTTATAAAATTTATAAAAAATAATATTTTATTAAATAAATTTAATTTAATATATAATAAAAATATTATTCATTAATGTAAAATAATACATTATTTTTATAAAACAATTTTCTAATATTATCATAAATATATTCTGATCATTCATTTCGTAAGAAAATTTCTAATGGTGAAAAATAGTTAATAAATTTTTTAAATTGACAAAAATGTTGTAACCCTTAAAAATGTAAAACTATCTTCATTTTATTTAAGGTTATAATATTTTAACATGAAACTTTTATTATTTTTATATTATTTTAAAAAATAATTTATTTTTAAATATATTATTTTAATTATTATTTTTAAATTATATATAAAATTTAAAAATTATAATAAAAAATAAAATAAAATATAATATTATATTAATAATAATAATAATAATAATAATAATATCAATAATAATTATTATTATTATTATTTGCGGGCCTACATAGGATTGTCGGTTTTATTGGGTCGATTCCTGGTGCTATAATTGTAAGGCAAACGTAATAAAAATTACATGTCGATACTAACGAGACTGTGATTGCACGAATCGTTGCCTTACCAGCTGAAAGCAACCTTGTGATAAGACATTGATTTGCGTTATAGATCTATGGAATAGGATGGAAGGAAAATAGATCTAGTTAAATTAAATTTTAAATATTTAAATTTGATTTAATTAAATTTTATGATTTAGAATTTATGTATGATTAACAGTTTATTTTTTAAAAAATTTGATTTGATTTAAAATTTATATAAAAAATAATTAATTTTTTTATAAATTTAAAAATTATTAAATAAATTTAAAATATATTAATATTATGTAAATAAAATATATTAAAATAAATATTATATAAATATAATATATAAAAATAAATTAAATAAAAAATTTTATAAATATAAATTTAATTTATTTAAATAATCATTTAATAAATATAAATTTATTTATTTATTAAACAAATCAAATCATAACAATACAGTTGAAAATCCAACGTGATTCACATTCTTACTATTAGATATTTTTTAACCAAAAATTTTGTAGTATATAATTACGTTAACCTTAACCTATATTAATTATTTGAAATATTTTTATATTTTTTAATAAAATTTATATTTTTATATTTAAAAACTTTTAAATTTAACTTTTTTTCAATAAAAATGAACGTATTTTAAATATTATTTACTATTTGTTGAAATTGTTAAGCTTAACAAAACTATTTGAGTTTCATTTTGTATTTATTGAGTTTAATATTTAAATTTTAAAAATTTTAAAAATTTGAAAAGTAGACATAAAAAATATTTAAATCATTAAAAATGTGTTGATAATATATTATTTCTCGAAAATTAATATGAAACACGTATATTTAGATAGATTTGATTCTTTAAAACGGTAGAATATGTAAAAATGGAAATTTGTATTCATTATTAATTAAATTAAAATATTTATATAAACTGAACTCATTTTAAAGTAATAATAAATATATTTTATTTCTCGCTTTATATATCTTTTAATTTCCACTTTTTATTTGCTCATACATTAACATTATGGACCCTGAGCGACCTTCTTTATATACTGTGACGGTCACAAGCCTTTACCACCATAGCTAAAATCATCACTTAACAAGTTAAAAAACGTTACTCAAAAGCTATAACATGTCGAAGGTGGTTTGTGTCACCGGAGCCAGCGGTGCCATTGGATCATGGGTGGTCCTCCTCCTCCTCCAGCGTGGCTACACCGTCCATGCCACCGTCCAAGATCTGAGTTAGGCACTATTGCAATACAAGTTTCTATTCTTTTCATGCCGCAAAAATAACGAAAAAATCACTTTCATCAATGAACGTGTAACGAATTTGTTTGTTTAATTTGGTGGAAATAAATAATATAACTAATAATATTGTGACACGCTTGCAGAGGATGAAAACGAGACCAAGCATTTGGAGGAAATGGAAGGAGCAAAGAGTCTTCTCCGTCTTTTCGAGATGGATCTTCTCGACATTGATTCCATCGCCGCCGCCGTGAAGGGTTGTAATGGCGTTATTCACCTAGCATGTCCTAATATCATCGGTGAAGTCAAAGATCCAGAGGTTAAAAAATTAAATATCACATAACACGAAGTTTGTATACATATATGTGATCTAAAAGAAAATTATTTAATTTTTGTTGGTTATATGTATACATGTTGGATGATGCAGAAGGAGATTTTGGAACCGGCGATAAAAGGGACGGTGAATGTGTTGAAGGCGGCGAAGGAAGCAGGGGTGGAGCGTGTGGTTGCGACATCGTCAATCTCCGCCATTATGCCAAGTCCTAATTGGCCAGCTGATAAGATTAAAGCAGAGGACTGTTGGACTGACCTTGAATACTGCAAGCAAAAGGGGGTTAGTGTTTTTTTACTTTTTTAAACAAAATCTTTTTTTCTTTTTCATGTTAAAATATCTTTATTAATAAATTATATGTATATCCTCTTAAGTTTAATCAAATTTTATTTAAACTTTTTTATTCATATGCAAGTTTAAAAATTAAAGATAATTTGTATAATTGGGTAAGATAATAAATTAAGAAATATCTGATATAATTTTATTAAATATCACGGAAATAAATATAATTTTTAATATTTGATATATCATATTAAAATAATAGTTTTTCAAAATTTGAAAATTCAAGATTTTGAATATTTATTTGTTTTTTTTATACAATGAAGATTCATGCTTAAATTTAAGTTTTTATACAAATTATTTAAAATTTTAAGTTTTATGTGTAATAAAATTAATAAAATTTAAATTTTTTTTAAAGTATCTAAACATTATCATTAGATTTTTATTTTATTTTTTATTTTATTGCTTTTTTAAGTGTATCCACCTAATGGAATGTACATTCAAAATTTTTCTAAATTAATTTTAATTCTCATATATTTAAATTTTTATTTTAATATTTTTTATTTTTATTATATATTTTTATTTGTTTGCTTTCATCCTAATATATTTCAAATAACCACAAAAGGATTTATTCCATAACCACGAAAGGAACGAGTGAGAACCACCCCCATCCAAATGAGCCAAACATCCCTTAACCACAAAAATTTTAAATACATTATCTATATAGATAATAATTGATAAATTTTATATTTTATATTAAATTATTAAATTGATGTAAATAATAAAATTTAATATTTAATATCAACAAGAATTAATATATATATAATTATAAAACTTATAAAAAATAAGAAAATTTTTATCCATTCTATTATAATTAGAGTCAACCCTAGTGGAATCCTCTATTTTAAAGGAAGTTTGTCTATTACTAGCTATAATCCTCAACCATTTTCTGTTAGCTAAAAGTTGAATTTTACTCATGAAAGGGATAGGATTTTTCCTGATGTAATATAAAATAAATATAAATTTTATTATTAAAATTATGTAATCTAAAATTTTAATATATTACCTATTTAATAATTAAAACAGAAATTTATTACAAAATAATTTTTTTAAAGATCTTTAAAAAGAAATAAAAAATGCTGTTAACCATGTTTAATATATATATATATATATATATATATATATATATATATATATATTATTGGTACATATCGGTTCGAATATTATATTTTTACCCTGTTAGTGTACATAGTTATTAAATTCTAAACATTTTTCTTGAAGTTATGACTGAAAATGTTTGAAGGGCAGGAAATCTAGCATGATAGGTTGAGCTAAAGCCGACTCCCCATTAAGTGCACGATAGCGAATTGTTTAATTTTAAATATAATTATCTTTTAACTTTTAAAAAAAATGAACAATAAAAATGTTTGTTTGTGGTCCTGCAATGGAGTCAGGATTCTTTCATGGAGAGGTTTATTTTGGAGAAAGAAAAAGACAAAAAGAATATGTGGAGTTTTTTATGTATTTAAAAAAAAAAAAATATAAAAAAAAAAAAATAAAAATGGAAAAAAGAAAATATAGAAGAAGAAATGGAAAAGATGTTTACTCCAGGAATGATGCTGACCTAAAATCGGATTTTTTTTATCTAACGTTAACGGTGAATGTGACCGTGACAAATATGATAGCAAAAGGATATATTTGAAATTAAAAACTTCAACTTTTGTCCCCCTCCTTTGTTGTTTGGGAGAGAAAAAAAATCTTTAGTACCTACCAATAATTTATTCTCTCTTCCCATTTTCTTTTCTATACCAAACGGAGAGTTCTAAAAATCTATCCTAACTTTCTTTTCCCTCACATTGTTGTTCTCAAATTGGGTGACATCAAACAAAAGACTACAAAGTGAATGAAGGGTGTCAATTAAAGAGACGTTCATTTAAGCCTTGAATGGTAGAAATAATGTTTTGAAAAAAAGAGAGTAGAGAAGATATTTATGAGAGAGAAAAAATAAACCATATTTATATTTTACACTAAGGGTCTCATTCAACAATGGAATTATTATTATTTATTAGCTCTATTTCTCCTAAAAGAGTATTAACATTTTTCAAATTGATTTTATACATGATATCACTTACGAAAAAAAATTAAGTTTTTGTAGTAAGATATACAAGAAAGTTATTTAATAACACAAACCTTTTTGGCTAATAGTGTTCTCTTATTAATATTTTTAAAATCAGATCAATGAATGAACTAATAAATGTACTAATTCATAGTTCATTAGTTTAACTACTAAGTTGAATAGGTGATAATTAAATATATATTTTTATTATTATATAAGATATTAAATAATAAATTAATATAAAGTTATAATAAAATAAAATTAAAAATTAAAATATAAATTGTTATATATTCTATAAAATAAAAATTAGAATAAATTATGTTAAAATAATAACAATTCATATCTACTTCTCATATATAAATATTTACTAATTTTTTTTTAAAAAAGTTAGAATTATTTTTTCGTTTGAAAAGAAAAACTAGTTCACTCTGATTTATATCTAGTTTTGATCAAATTTTCACTCCATTGGTTTCTTGGGTTACTACCTGACTAATTATCAATCACATTTAATTTTTAAAACTGATATTTATCATGTGAAAGTTTAAACCTCAAAATAGAGAGTAGTTATGACCACAAACTGAATCTTAATTTACCCAATTTATTTTGTAATGTAACCTAAACTCATATGGAGTAAGTGCAAGATAGGTGGGTCATAGTGTTTTGCTTAATTGATATAAAATGTTGTGTTGTGGGGCAGTTGTACTATCCAATCGCAAAGACTCTAGCGGAGAAAGCGGGTTGGGATTATGCTAAAGAGACAGGTTTGGATGTGGTGATGATAAATCCTGGTACAGCTTTGGGCCCTCTCATTCCACCAAGAATCAATTCTAGCATGGCCGTCATTGTTAGTGTTCTCAAAGGTAATAATTACCACTCTACTACCTCAATGGGCTTCCATCACAATAAATTTCAAATGGGCTTAAGTACATGCATTTCCCTATATTTTTTGGGGATATAGGCCTGTTTGTTTAAGATTTTTATAAATCAATTTTTAGAATGTACTAAAAAACATATATTTTGACATTGTTTCAAAGAATTTATGTTAAGCTTATGGCTCTCATGAACTCTTTTGAATTTATTTTCATAAGCTTCTTATATTATTTATTAAATTAAATTAAATTATTTTATGATCAAATTTGTAACCTAACATCCTTATATAAAAGAACTTATTAAGTAAGTGTTTAATTAAATTTTCATCAAATATGCCTTTTTTAAATTTTAAAAAATTAATTTTATTTTAAAAGATAGCTATAACTTCCGTTTTTTTTTTCAAATTATTCAAAATAACTTCCTATAATAATAAAAATTTAAACCTTTTCAGATTTTTTCTTCAAAAGTTTAAACAAAATTAAAAAGTTAAGAAGTGATTTTCTTGAAAAATAAAAGTGTTTTATTGTGAAAATTTTCCAAAACGAACGGACCCATAATTAGCTCTTTCATTTTAGTTTGCTGATGTTATTGTAAACTTCTTCTGAAATATACCGTATTGTCTTCTCCCTTTTGAAAAAAAAAAAAATTGATGTAATTCTTTGATTAATTGAAAACTTTTTTATGCTTACGGAAAAAATATTTTTTTGGTGCAGAGAAAAGATTAACATCTCATAAAAACTACTTTAATTTCAGATCTCTCATCACTAATCAATTCTAATAGTTTTATAGCAAAAAAATTTGAAATGCTAACCTTTTAAGTTATCTAAATTTCCAACAATACTTCTAATAACCGCTTTAAATAAAATACTTAACCAGAAATATTTTTTTTGTCAAACCGCAATTGTTGTTTTATAATTTGATTGTATTTTGGTAGTGTAATTGTCACCTGAATTGGTTAGTAAAGAGAGTGAATCTAAATGTTTTACTAGGGAGCAAACTTAATTTTGAGCATTTAACATGTGAGAACTGATTGAAGGAGCATGCAGCTATTTTAAACTCTTAGAAGAAAGAACTAACATTGGCTTTTGGGCCTTATTACAGGCGGCAAAGAGACATATGAGGACTTCTTTATGGGAATGGCACACTTTAAAGACATAGCAATGGCACATATTTTGGCATTTGAGAACAAGAAAGCATCTGGAAGACACCTGTGTGTGGAAGCTATTCGTCACTTTGGTGATTTAGTGGCAAGAATTGCTGAGTTATACCCTGAATATGATGTGGCCAAGTCAGTATTCTCTTCAAATTGCATATAACAACTGAATAATTAGTAATTCCGATAAATGAATATTTAGTTTGAAAATTTCAATTTGAACAAATACTAATACATAAATAAAATGCAGAGCTAAAATTATAACCAATTTTAACTTGCTAGTTGATTCCACATTGATTAATCAACTAAAAAATTTCGAAGCACTAGACTTGTGACATCAATTGTTGAAATTTCATTTGTAGTAAAATCAATATTTTTCAATTATCTAAATCTAGAATTTAAATTTCTTTACTTTTAGGTTGCCAAAGGATACCCAACCAGGGTTATTGAGAGCAAAGGATGCATCAAAGAAATTGATCGATTTGGGTCTAGAATTTACTCCTGCTGATCAAATCATCAAAGATACAGTTGAGAGTTTGAAGAGCAGGGGTTATGTATAATTTTCTTATGCAGCAGAGGGACTAAATGCACTGTTACAAGTGGTGGTGGCACAAGAATTGACTCATTGTTTGTACTATTTCTGTTTTTATTTTTACTTTTTACTTTCAGTCCTGTGCGTATAATTGTAATTTAAAAATAAGGGTCACTTGTATCAGTCAATATTTGGCGAGAGTTCCTATTTTTTATCTCTTGCGGTTATCAAAGATTGAGTCGTTTCATTATCCCTCACAATTCCTTCTACTACTGTTTTGCAGTATTGTTTCTGCTAAAAATAAAAATTGCTAAGCATGGTTACTACATTTTCAACACATTTTTGTACCAAAGTTTTGGCGCAGGTGGAATCTTTTGAGTTTAACTTTTTAACTGTTTGAAAACTTCATTTCTTCCTACAAATTTCTTTTGGCATATGATTTAAGAGGAAAACAAATTAGCATGGATTATCTTAAGAATCAGATTTTGTGCAGGGAGTGAGCCAAATCCAAAGCCACCAGGGTTGGAAGGGAAAGAGAAATCCGAAAGGAAGAATGAGAACGAAATTAAAGTCTTAAAATCAAATATTTATTTAACTTATTAAGATACTCATTTAAGGTTTAATTATCTAACGGTTATTGAATTAATATTAATTATGTTTTTAAAATTTTATAGGTTAAATAAAATATAACAATGTTAATTTTTTATAAAAATAAAAATAATATTATTTTATACCCATTATGTCGATATGTCGATTTTTCTTGATTTCTTAATTTATTTTATCAATTTTATTAACTATTTTAGATTTTTTATTTTATCAATTTTGTGATTTAAATTATCTAAAGAAACGATCGATTTTCGATTCCACCAATAGTCAAGTGATTCGATTTTCAAAATATAGAATAAAATGAAACATTTAAGAAAAAGAATTATCCTGATTGTTACAAAAATTTATAATTTAAATTCAAAATTTTAAAATATTAAGAAACTTACATCAAACAGTCATATTAAATTTAAAATATAAATTAACTCAAATTAAATTTAATTTTTATAAAATATAACTTAACATCAATTATTTTCTTCATAATTAAAAAGGCTATGTAAAAAATTTCTGGAACTACCTATAGAAATTTCGTTCAAAAGCTTAATTCTAATTTATTGAACCTGTTTACAATTTTAGTAACATTCTGTTGTTGATGACCGTAAAGCGCATTCTTAAAGTAATCATATTTTAAAATAAAGAAAATAAATGTAGTGATAATGAAATTCCAAATTCCAGTCAGAATTAAATGAGTATTTTGTAAACAGGTAAAACAATTAATTTGACATTTAAGAACAAAATGAATAGGCAAAAGTTCGAGTAAATGCATAAATAATATACAAATGAAAATTCAAAAAAACTTCTATTCTAACTTAAATTTAAAGGGCAGTCTTCAATCCAGCATGCGACCTGTCACTATACCAATTTGTTCTTTGAAAGGAAAAGTTAATCTTGGAAATTTAGAATTGGGTGGAGCGGAATTAATGGTTGCCTATAAAAGTCTTTAGAATAGGTCCTTTATATTCCATTTTCTCTTTACAGGCGACCTGTTCCTATTCTGCTGGACAACAACCCAAAATACACTTTTGTAGGGTGTTAGACTTGAATTCTATTAAGTATATGGGTTGACTGTTAATTTCTACAAATCAAAGATATTTTGCTCAAAGGATGCAAGCAGGTCACATCCCGGTTGGGGCCTTGGTATCCCGATAAACAGGACCATTTCCATTTTATTCTAGAAAACTTGCAAAAAAAGACTAGCAGCTTAAGGGCTTTTTTTCGTATTTCTTATTTTTCTTTTTCATCAATCTTTAATTTTTTTATTATTATTCTATCTTTAACATCTTCTCTTATTTGCTCTTCCGCAAATATTTTTTTCTTCTGCAAACATTTCATTTTTCCACAAGCTCTCCCCTCTTCCGCAAGCAAGCTTTTGTTTTCGATCATACGAACAGAGCTCCAAGCTTCAACCTTTAGGTTAGTATCTAATTTTTATTTCGTGCTCCTTTAGGCAGGCTAGATGTAGAATTTTAGGTGTACAGTTCATTGGTCTTGATTCACACTAAAGTAGAAGACGACTCACTGGTATATTCTGCAAGTTAGTTTACAGAATGTATAAGATGTATTCTATAAATTAGATTATGGAATATATTTAATACATTTCATAAACATATTTCGTAAATTAATTTGTAGAATACATAAGTATATTCTGTAAATTAATTAACGAAATGTAATTTTTTGTATTTCATAAATTAATTTACGGAAAGTACTTTTTTATGTTCCATAAACTAATTTGCGGGATACAAAAATTATATTTCACAAATTAATTTACAGAATACACTAATGAATTCCGCAAATTAATTTACGAAAAAATTTTAACGTTCCACAAATTAGTTTGCAGAGTATAAAACTGACTTCGATGATCAACTCACCTTCATCTTCTCCGTCGATTCTCCAACGCTACTTTTTACAGTTTCTCCTTCGACCAAAAACAGGAATCCAATTTACGTTCAACTAACACTCTTGGAATAAGAAGAAACAACAATGGAAAAACGAAAAGAAGAAAGAAAAAAGAAGGAAGAAGGAAGAAAATGTAGCATTATAGTTCTGAGGGGTATTTTAGTTGTTTCATACATAGGAGGTGCAAAAAAAAAATTTAGGGGTATAAAAAATAATTCTTTAAAAAGCAAATTATCTAAATAAAGCGGGCCAAGCCACTCTAGTCAAGACAATCCTTACTATCTTACTATAGTATGATGGTAGAAGAATAATTTTTTTTTTATGTGTGAAACTTAATTTTAGAGAATTAAATATTTTAATTGGATTATTATTAATTGTTTTTATAATGGTAATTATGTTTGTTTATTATATGTTAGTATATGATGTTTTTACACTTTATACTTGCTAATTCACTTTTTTGATTTATTGTTCAAGGCAAGTAATGTTTAAGCATGAGAATGTGAGAAATTACAATTTTATTGATTTATTTAAAAAAATTAGTTATAATTACTATGTAATAAATAATTATTTAATTATAATTTCATCTTTTTTTTATTTGTTACAGAAATGGTCACACAAGCATAGAATTAGAAACTAGACAAATTTTAAACTAAAAAATGACGAAAAAGGTCATAAAAAAATAGACTTTTTGACATAATCGTGCAAAATTAAAGACCACTGTGTCAACTTTAGGAAACATTAGAAATGATCTAAGTTAGCCTAATGATACAGAAAAGGATTCCGGCCAGTCCTAACAACACAGTGGGTGATTCCAAACAACCCTAATAGTTCAAAAGACAACTTAGGTCAACTGAATTCGCAGAAGAGGAAGCTCAAATTTACACTTATAAAAAAGAAGGATGTACCCTGAAACAAATCATCCCATCTATCTTAGAGACATATTTCTCTATGTCATTTCTCATTTCCATTTCCATTTTCTTTTTTGGCATCCTTGCGTAGGTTTTTGGAGGAATGAGCTCTTTCATAGTGCAAGTTGTAGAGTTTATTACCAGCCTTACCGATATTACGGTTTTATATTTCTATCTTAAGATTAAAATCATGAATAATTTTGTTGGATTAGCATATTTGAACTCATGTGTCCTATGTAACTAATTTCTAAATCATGAAACTTTGTTGAAACTTGTGATGTAACTACTTGAACCCTAATTTCACTTATGAGCAATTACATATTTTCTTTATCCAATTGTGTTTATTTCATCACACTTAATCAATTAATAAGAATTAATTACTCTGATTGATTTCTAAGTTAGTCCGAAGTAAGCGATTCATCACACTTAATCAATTAATAAGAATTAATTACTCTGATTGATTTCTAAGTTAGTCCGAAGTAAGCGATTGCATCATTTTCTAGTTGACAAACTATAAGGTAATTGAGTTTAAAAGTTTTGGAAGATCAATAAGAATCCTAAACTTCTAACTGGTTATTAACTTAACAAATCTAAATATGTTTATGTCTCTCTGATTTATTTACCTTGTATGATCATTAATGTAATACTTAGGAAAAGATTATTATAATTATTACATGATCACATCAAAATATATAGTTAGCAATTGATATTTTAAATCATTTATAAAGGAGATGGGAAGTAAAGTAGGTAAATTTACATTTGTCCATAAATTCACACTTTATGTTCTTTTTCTCTATATTTTCCCAATTTTTGTTTTTATATTTTTATTTCTCATACTTATAACAAAATTTATTTTTCATGAGCTTAAAAGTTGAAATTTAAATTTTTTTTATAAATTATTGATAAATTATTATGTAATTAAAATTTGGAATAATTTACACTGACAAATATACTTATCCGTAATTAAAATTTAATTTACAATTTTTACACGTACATTTTACCCTATCAACTTTCTAAAAGACACGTTCCTTCTTCAACAAAGTCTCACAAAATAACATTACAAATAATAATTAGAAAGTAAAAACTATATGATTAATTAAAAAAAATTATGACTAATCCTAGAATTAAGACTAATTATAAAAAATGTTATCTAATCACAATTTAAATTGAATTTTTTTTATATTTTTTTAAAAAATAACGATTGATTTATATATCTAAATTATTCTACACGTATATATACTTAAAATTTAACAATAGATAATATTTTATTTTTTAAAAATAAAAAAAAATCATACAATTATAAATAAATAAAAATATATGTAATATATTTTTATATATATCACAATTATTTTACATTTTAAAATTAAAGAATTGCAAAATCTTGTTCATTATTTTTGTGCTATATATCTAATCACATTTTAATATAATAAATACTAAATTTTTATTTATATTTTTTATTAGTAAGACTTTATAATAATATTTTTCACATAGTTTTTTTTAATAAATAATATTTAAATATTTAAATTTTATTTTTAAAATATTTTTTAAAATATGTTAGTTAACTTTAACCTTATAGCCTAATTAACCAAATGATGTTTGTCCTTTTTTTTCGCATTATTGTAATGATTTATTTTTTTTTTGCTTAATTTACTTATTTTAAATATTTAAATATGCTAAATATATTTATTATTTTTATACATTTTTCATTGAAAATACTATATATTTTTATTTTATTAGTTCAATTAAATTATTTATTTTAATTAAATTTTAAACTAATAATATACAATATATAAGTAATATATATTTTTATCACAATTGGAATAATTTATTATTGTTTAATTTAATATTAATTTTAAAAAATAAATATACGAAATATATTTATTTATTCTATAAATTATTAATTCAAAAACATTATTATTTTTAATTATATTTATAAATTAAATTAAATTTAAAACTAGTCGTACATTATATATGTAATATAATTTTTATCACATTGTAATAATTTATTTTTTCTTAATTTATGAATATATTTATGAATATATTTTTCTTAATTTAAATTTAATTTTTTCTTAAAAAGTTAAATATGTTAAATATATTTATGAATATTTTAAACTATTACTCATTAAAAATGCTAAAATAGTCATTATTATATTTATAAATTTTAATTATATTTAAAATTAGCCATATAATAAATAAGTAATATATATTTTTATCATAGTTGTAATAATTTATTTTTTTAACTTATTCTTATTTTTAAAATTATATTTATAAATTTTAATCACATTTAAAATTATTCGTTCAATAGATAAATAATATATTTTATGTCATACTTTTTATGATCTTTTAATTTTTATTTTATTTTGAATATATAAACATGTGGAATATACTTATTAATATTATATTATTTTTTAAAATTATAAAAATATTTATTATTAATTTTTAAATAGATTTATAAATTTTAATTACATTTGTAATATGTTTTTTTTATCATAGTTTTAATTAATCAGTATCTAAATTGATTTGTTAAAAATAAATTAAATAATTAAATAATAATAAATTATAAAAATTCTATATGTAAAAAATATTGGTATAAATTATCATTAAAAAACAATATAAATAAAAAGTTAATATTAACCATATTAAATATCTTCGGACAAATATCACATAAATAATAATGAAAGAGACTGTTGTTTTTATCTTTTGTCCTAATATTTATAACGATTTTTTTTTAATTTATGTCTAAGGATATATAATAATTTTTTTCACTATGTAATCTTAAATATATAATAAGAATTTATATATAATAAAATATTAATAAAATTATAAAATCTGATATTTAAAAATATAACTTATTGTATTTATAAAATTTTAAAATATATTTAACCTTATAAAATATCAATACAAATCAATTATTAATATGTAATGCGTTATGTATTGTAAAAAAGTGTATAGCAATATTTTATTTTTAAAACAAAAATATATTAAAAATTGTCATGTTTTTAAAAAATTTATTTGTGTGATTGGACATCTTTTTAGTGACTTTAGGCCAACCCAAATGACAAACTAATGGTGGAAGCATTGAGATCAGTCCGTTCTTATCCATAAATGGTGTCGTGTGAAATGCTTCAACGACTTATTGTCTTGACCAAAATAATAAAAATTACTTATTGTCCTAATATTTATAACAATTTTTTAATTTATGTTTGAGGATATATAATAAAATACTGGTAAATAAAAAATTTTATTAAAATTTTTATTATGTAGGATTATCAAATATCTCATATTTTATAATTTTATTGTATATAAATTCTTATTATATATTTACGATTAGATATTAAAAAATTGTATATAAAGTTTATTTTAATATATTATTGATATATATATATATATTAAAATTATCTTTAATATATATTTTTAAAATATAAAATTAAGAAAATATTTATTTTTAAAAATATTTTTTACCAGTAGTTAATGATAATATAATATATATATCTGAACATGTTATATAAAAATGTATTTTAAACTAATATGTAATATAATATATTTAAATACATAATAGGTTATCAGTATATAAAAGTTAATAACATTATTTTAAAAAAAATTTAAACCTACAAATATTAAAATCAACAAAAATATTTTTAGAAACATAAAAATTAAAATTTTTATTCCTTTGTAAATAGGTTTTAAATTTAAAAATTTGAGAATTAATTATATTTTTTATAATTAACTAAAAAGTAATATTTTTTAACGGATATCATAAGCTGGTAATATCTTTTCAAGTAAACAATTTTTAAATTAAAATTAATTTTAAAGATAATAAATTTTAATTTTTTAAAAAAATTTAATTAATTTTGATGATAATTTTTTTATTTTTATAAATTTTCTTATTTATCATCCATTCTTATCATAATAATATAATAAAATATTTAATATTTAAATTTAATTTGATCAAGATTTTATAATATATTATTTATGATCCTATTTTACTCATGCTCTTTAATGTATATAAAGTAATTAAATAAATATAAAGAAATAAATATATACTATTTTCGTCCTATAATATTTATTATTAAAAAGTTATGTACATAAATTTAAAAACTATTAATTCATATAAAATATAAACAAATCTTGATTAAAATATTTTATTTAATTTTCACTTATACTATTTAAATATTAAAAAATATATGATAGAGTATAAATAATTATAGTCAATTAATATATAATTATTAAATGATAATATATTTAAATTTTTTTTAATGAAATCTAAAATTCTTAAACCAATAATTTTTTTTTAAAAAAATCATAAAAATATTATGCAATAGAGGTAGTAGAATGCAATATAATATATTTTTTAAGCTATTCAGTTAAAAAAATAAATTAATTATCAATGTATCCATTTAAATATTAAAAAATATTAATTAATTTTTTAATATAAACATATGCCATTGTTGATAACTTTAATATGTGGAATATTGAACAAATAAACACTTACATATAAGCCAATTAGTTGGAGAAACTGCATGTCTATTTGCTATTTCTTCGTCCGTATGTAAATCTTTTTATATAAGAATTTTGTCCAAATATAAAATTAACTTCATTTTCACCGAATTATTCAATAAATTTAAATTTTAAGAAAATAATTTATTTTTTTATTTATAGTTTCAATTAATCTAAATAAGCAATTTTTTAATTATATTTATTTATTTATTTTATATCATTTCATTTTAAATTTTAATATTTATATATATAAATAATATTATCTATCTTTTATATTTTTTATTCAATGGCTGATAAATTTTTTAATAACATAAAAATCGAACAATATATTTTTAAATTTAAATAGAGATATGTGACGATCTTTTTCTTTTCTTTCTATTCCATTCAAATTCTTTGGCATCCAAATAAATCACACTGTAGACTATGGTCTACATGCATCCAAGGGTAAATTTCCACGCACCAAGACAATGCAAGTTAACAGTCCTGTGGACTTCCATCTTTTCTACCTATCTTAGTGTTCTTCTCTCTCTTTATCTATTTATATATTTTTTATTTAAACAAATAAAAAATATTAATATTAATATAAAATAGATAAAAAAAATAAAAAAGATACGTTTAGAAAAATTTTCAGATAGTTCTAATATAATGATTAATTTTATCTGCATAATTTTTCTTTTTGAAATAGATAAATAAGAAAAAATAGTATGAAATAAGACTTAATTAATCAATTAATTAATATAATATATTATTTTTAATATTATACATTAAATTTTAAAATATAAAATCAGTTATATTTTTAAGAATAAATAAGACAAATATAAATATAATATTATGTAATAGAAATTATTAATTAAATTAAAATTTTTATTATAATATATAGTTCTTGAAAAATATAAATTATTATATCAAATAGTAATGACTTCAAACATAACCTAAATCCTTCTTCAAAATACAGTTGTCTAAAGCCACCCGCGCAAAGCTCTAAAGAATTAATAAATAAGTAATTTTGGGATGTTTGATTTGTTTTTATCTTTTAGTTTTTTTAATTTTTTAAAATATATTTTTAAATTAAAATGAATAGAAACAATTAAAATAAAAAGAATAATATATTAGAAAAAATAATAAAATACAAATAATTTAAAACAATTTTAGTTTTTAATTTTAAAAATTGAAAAGTAATTTTAAATAATGTTATTTAGAAAAAATGTTCCTAAAGTAAATAAATATTTAATTAAATTATTATAATTGGTTAATAATAAAAAAATTAAAGTAATTTATAAAAGATTTTAAGTTATTGAATTTTTTTAAAAAAAAGAAATCTTTAACCTAGACTATATGTTTCTAATTGTTCACACTTCACACCATGACGGAGTCTTTGATAAGTATTTCGTGAATATGGCAGATCCATCGGTTAAGATTATGGACAATTTAGTCGTATTTTATTTTTATTTTAATATTTTTTGTTCCATCATACTTTTTCTTCCTTTTCTTTTTAATGAACATTTTGTATGCTATATATATACTGTGAGTACAGTATACTCAACACTATATAGCCTACAGCAAGTAAATGCCGAACTCTTCAATCTTAATCTCTCTTGTTTTGCTTTTGGTTTTTCGTTTTCAACATTCAAATTGTTCATTCTCTCTCTCAGTAGAGAATAGAGATGTTGATGTTATAGTTTCACCCAACGGCATATTCAGTGCAGGGTTTTATCCCGTAGGTGTAAACGCTTATTGCTTTGCCATATGGTTCACTGAACTTAACAATCACAAACATCTCCAAAATGCAACAGTCGTTTGGATGGCAAATCGTGACCAACCAGTGAATGGAAAACGCTCAACACTTTCCCTTCTTAAAACCGGTAACTTGATCTTAACCGACGCACACCGATCCATCGTTTGGACCACAAACATTGCCTCATCCAACCCAACAAACCTACTTGAGTTGTTTTTGCTTGACACCGGAAATCTTGTGTTGCAAGACCAAAGCAATGGTTTCATTCACTGGCAAAGCTTTGATTTCCCAACAGACACACTCCTTCCTCAACAAAGTCTCACAAGGTACTGTTACAGAATAACAATTACAAAGTAAAAGTTGTATGGTTAATTACAAAAAATTAGAAGTTGTGAATTATCCTTGTATTAAGACTAATTATGGAAATGATTGCGTATTCACCATTTAGTTTTTACCTTTTTTAAGTCATTAAGTGTTATCGTAATTAACATTGAATAGTAGCATAATGTTTGATGGGCTAGTATATAAATAGATGTACTTAAGTATACGAAAAGTAATGAAAATTATACGGTAATAAAAATCTTTCTTTACTATAATTTTTATATATTTCTTCCTCTAACAGGTACACGAAGCTAGTTTCCTCTAAAAGTGAGAGCAACTATTCCTCTGGTTTTTACACGCTATTCTTCGATAATGACAACCTTCTCCATCTTCTTTATGATGGTCCTCGAATTTCAAGTGTTTATTGGCCGGACCCTTGGCTTTTGAGTTGGGAAGCTGGTAGATCAAGTTACAATAATAGCAGAGTTGCATCCTTAGATCTTTTGGGGAACTTCAGTTCTTCTGATGATTTCAATTTCAAGACTTCTGATTATAGGACAGAGTTACAACGAAGACTAAAACTTGATCATGATGGTAATGTTCGCGTTTATAGCAGGAAACATGAACATGACAAGTGGTCAATAACAGGGCAAGTGAAGCAAGACCCCTGTGTGATTCATGGAATCTGTGGACCCAGTAGTGTTTGCATTAATGATCCAAGTAATGGTAGAAAGTGTTCGTGTCTTCCAGGGTATAGAACGATCAATAATAAGGATTGGTCTCAAGGGTGTGAACCAAACTTCAATACCAAACGTTTCTGTAGCAACAAGACCGAGTCTCATTTCCAACTCCTACCCCAAGTTGAGTTTTATGGATATGACTATGGGTACTATCCGAATTTCACCTATAAACAATGTGAAAATTTGTGCCTGCAATTGTGTAAGTGCATAGGATTCCAATACAGACAAATTGAGGGTGATTCTGTCTTCAAATGTTATCCCAAGAGTCAGCTGCTAAATGGGCATCGTTCACCAGATTTCGAAGGATCGTTCTTCTTGCGGTTGCCAAAAAGCAATGTTTTTTCTAATGTGATCAAAGATAGCCCCTTGGTTTGTTCAAGAAATAGTGAAATACAACTTGAAAGGACTTATGTCAAAGGCAAAGAGAATGGATTGGTGAAGTTCATCCTATGGTTTGCAACTGGGCTGGGGGGAATTGAAGTGGTGTGCCTCTTTCTTGTGTGGTGTTTCCTAATTAGAAAGAGGAACCCCTTTGGTGCAGATCCACAAGGGCATTTTCTGGCACAAGCAACAGGATTTAGGAAATTTATTTACTCTGAACTGAAACAAGCAACCAATGGTTTTAGTCAAGAGATTGGAAAGGGTGCTGGTGGAATTGTGTACAAAGGTGTGTTATCGGATAATCGAGTAGTAGCAATAAAGCAATTACATGAAGCAAACCAAGGAGAGAGTGAGTTCCTTGCTGAAGTAAGCATCATTGGAAGGCTTAATCACATGAACTTAATTGGCATGTGGGGGTATTGTGCAGAGAAAAAGCATAGGTTGTTGGTTTATGAGTACATGGAAAATGGTTCTTTAGCAGAAAATCTCACTTCAAATGCACTTGATTGGGATATGAGGTATAACATTGCTCTAGGAACAGCAAGAGGTCTGGCATATCTACATGAAGAATGTTTGGAGTGGATTTTGCATTGTGATATAAAGCCCCAAAACATACTTTTAGACTCTAATTTTCAACCAAAGGTGGCGGATTTTGGCTTGTCTAAGCTATTGCATAGGAATAATCTCAACAATTCAAGTTTCTCAAGAATAAGAGGAACAAGAGGTTACATGGCACCAGAATGGGTTTTCAACTTGCCAATCACTTCCAAGGTGGATGTTTATAGCTATGGGATTGTTGTGTTGGAGATGATAACTGGGAAGAGACCAATGACAGATATCACAGATGCAGTAGAGCCACGTCATGAGATGTTGGTAACATGGGTGAGAGAAAAAAGAAGGAAAAGATCTCAAGTTGCATCTTGGGTTGAACAAATCGTTGATCCTGCATTGGGATCAAATTATAACATCAATCAAATGGAGACTTTGGCAATGTTGGCTTTGGATTGTGTAGAGGAAGAAAAAGACACGAGACCCACCATGAGCCAAATTGCTGAAAGACTCCAAAGTCATGAACATCATTCTTGATGCTTTCGCTTCTCTGTTTATCGATCATGCTTTATTATCAATGACAATATTAATTAATATTTGTGTAATGTTATTTTTATTTGGAGTTTGCTTTGTATAGTTAAGTGTATTAAATTTTGATCGATGGAATAAAATAATGTTACATGTGATTTTGTAATTAATATAGTTAAATTTGTCTATCTACTTTTAACAATTTGATTTGTAGAATTTTAAAATATTATTATTGTACATTAATCCTTTAAAAAAATATATTTGTATATAAATTTAATAAAATAAATAATTTATATTTTTAAAATAAATAAATATAATATTATTTAAATAAATATTATATTGTTTAATTTGTTTTTAAATTTTATTTTATTTTAATTATTATCTAAAATATTTAAATAAAATTTTGAATTTAATTAATATCTTAATTAACTAACTTTTTTAATTAATTTAAAATTTTAAATCTATAATATGTAAATAAACTTTACATATTCTGTTTTATTTATAATATTTAAAATAAATTTTAAATTGATTTATTACTTAAATTACGTATAATATTTAAATTAAATTGAAAATTAACTTATTATATTAATTATGTTAATTCTCCATAATAATTAAATTAATTTTTAAATTAATTTATTTCCTTAATTACTTAATACCTAAAATTTACAAATAAAGTTTATCTTAATTATCTAATTATATTAATTTTTAAATTTATATATTCTAATTTATATTATATTTAAATTAAATTATAAATTAATCTGAAAATTTACTTATTCTCTTAATTACTTATTACATTAAAATTAAATTTTACATTATACTATTACTGTAACTAACTTAATAGATTAATTTGGTGTAATATTAAAATTATTTTTTAAATAAACTTATTTTTTTAAACTAAACTATTATCTTAATTTACTGAAAAAATCAAATCAATTACCTTAATTAATTTAAAACACTACATCTCTAATATGAAAATAAAATTTTACATATTCTGATTTATCTAAAATTAATTTTAAAATTATTTTATTATCTTTGTTAATTTATTAGATTAATTTTTTATAATAATTAAATTAACTTATTAACCTTTACACCATATTAAATAATATAAAAAACGTATAAATTTATACTTCGTTTTATACATATTATTAATATCAATATAAAAAATTCTAATATAAAAAATTATTAATTTCAATAAAAATTTATAAAATCTTAATATTATTTTTTATTTATATTTAAAATTAACAATTATTTTAATAATCAATCTAATATAATAATACATAATATAATATAATTTCTATTAAAATAAAATAAAGTCAATAATTATTTAAAAATAATTTAATTAAATATTTAATAAGATAAAAAATTATATAACTAGAATATTATCTTTCACTTATGTTATTAACAAAGATTAAAATCTAGATTTTATATTATTAACATTTTAAATTAAAATTATATTAATTTTTTTTATAAATTATTTATCAATTCAGATCGTAAAAAAAAATTTATTAATTACAATAATTTTTTAATACAATTAAATTCTACATTGAAATATCATTTAATTAAAAAAAATTAATTTTTTTAGATTTTTTAAGAAATTATATTACAAAGTTATATACAAAATTTATATTTTTAAAATAAAATATTTTAAATAAATTTTTTTATATATAGAAACAAGATAAATTAAAAATAAAAATAAAAGATTATAAATTTTAGAAATCAAACTATAATTTTTCATAATAAAAGATCATTAAATGTATAGATACACGTAATAACATTGAATTGATTTATATAATTAAAATTTAATATTCTTATATTTACAAAATGGAGAAAAAATCTTCTTACTTTATGATTTCACAATAAATTTCATATAAAAAAACGTAAGATAAGATAAAAATAAAATTGTAAAAGAGTGTACAAATAAATGTTATTTTTAATAATTTCAGTTTAAATAGTCAGACAAAGTACATATTTTTATTTTTTAAATATAATATTTTAGTTTAAGAAAATAAATATAATTATTTGAATTAAATATTTATTTTATTATAATTTTTATTTATTTTATCAATTTTCTTGAAGTTAAGAAAAGTAAAATTATAAATAATAAAATAGGAAGGAAGGAGGACTAATTTAACTTAGAAAAACACATGTAAAGAATAAATCTAAAATTTTAAATATAAATAATATTTTCCTTAAATTAAATTTCTCAAGTTGGAGTTTATTGTTTAAACTAGTAACAATATTTGTACTTAATTTATACGGATTATTTAGAAAAATATTAAAACATATTTACATAAGTATTATTTTATAAATAATAACTATATTTTACAATAAAGAAAATAAAATGCATATTAAATACATATTCACTCAATTAGTTTAAATAGCATCACTTTTACAATTGTAATAATTTAAAAAATATTAAAAAAAATTATTCATAAAAAATATAATCTATTTTATTATAAATATTATAAAGAACGGTATTCTTAAATATCTTAATCAAAGAATCTAATAAAGTATGTTACTAGAAACTTTAATTGAGGTTTTCTTTTAAAAGTGTTATTCTTGTCTTTATTCAAATAGACATAATTAAAATTATTAAAATTGATTTAATGGTACAAAATTGAGGTAATTAATATAAAATTTTAAATTTAAATTTTATTATTATATACTTAAAATAATAGATGCAATTGATAGGTGAATAATTTAAGATTTAAATACACAACTAAAGCTACTTTTACATGTCTCATTTTATCTAAACAATTTTTTTATTAATAATTTTCAACACACCAAAGGTGAAGAGGGCCTTCACATTCACGTAGATGAACGCTGCTGCAACCAAATTATGATAAGATAGTGAAATTAATAAAAAAAAAATACTTTGTATCTTTATTATAAAAGTGGAGATTTTATTAAAATTTATTTACAAAAATTTTAAATTTTTTAGATAAGTGTGTAATTTTATATTATTTTTTTAAAAATTATTCAATCTCTTTCAAATAAAATATTTATATAAGATATGTGAAGAGGATATAAAAAAATAACTTCAAAATTATTTTATTTTGTTCGTATGTATCAGTGTGATGAAAATTAAGGTTATATAATTTTTTTAAAAAAATGAGATGTTTGTTTGAGTAATTGTTAAAAAATGTAAAAAATCAATTTTAAAAAATTGAAAAGATTTGATTTGATTTTTTGGTAAATCATATTTTTAAAAAAATAATAATTATGAATATAATATTTTCATAATTTTAAATGAAACCATATTTTTCTATTTTTTAAACAAAATATTATTTATTAAGAAGATATTAATATTGCATAGAATTTAAGGTAAACAATAATTATATTTTATATTTTTATAGTTTTATAGTTTTTAAAATATGTGATAATAAAAAAATTTATAAAAAATATTGAAGGTTCACTGCATAAATTTATTATTAAAATATTTATTTTAAATATAATATATTTTATTGTTTTAAAATAATATTTAAAGTGGACGTTCATTGAACTCTAAATCCTTATACATGATATATAAGATTCATTGCATAAAAATAGAGTTAAAATATTTTTAAATTTATATATATATATATATATATATATATATATGATTCAAGGTAAATTATATTATAAATTTTTCAATTTTTAGAATATAAAATAGTAAATAATGGTACAAATATTTGAAATTTATTGTATAAAAATTAAAATAAATATTTATTTAAATATAAAATATAATTTTATTTTATTTAAAATAATATTTTAAATTTATGTAAGATAAGCGTAGTTATATGGTAAACTTTTATCATTTCAAAATTCATGATGCAATATATATATATATATATATATATATATATATATATAGATATATGTTAAATAAAATTTGATGCGTCATCTTTAAAATTTAAAGTATTTTTATAATTTAAGAAATGTAAAAATAAATTTATTTTGATTTTTAATGAATAAACGAAAGATAGAAAAATAAACAAAATAGATATCTAAATAGTAAACAAATAAATAACTATGATGAAAAGATAAGAATATTAATATCATCAGTTATGTTGTTGTTATTTTTTAAGAACATTAACAAAAAACCAGATCCTGGGAAATTATAATCCTAATTCTATTTTTGCCCTTTTGTCTCTCTCTCTACTTTGTCCATATTTAAAAATAGGCCAACATTTATTCTTTGTCACTGTAGATAAAAAATAACAGGATGAAATGTGCATATTAGAGTAATAAAGGACCATTCCAAATTTATTACGTGGTAAATGCCAAAATAATTAATAATTATAACCAAACATTGAAGCAGCTAAATGGTCGATTAGTTACGTCTTGGTCCAAAATGAAAATTAGATTAATGCTGACAATACTAATGGCATCATTGAAAATGTGAGACGTACGTACATACATAATAACAAAATAAAAAACAAACTTTTATTTTTGCGTATTATATTTATATTTGCTTACAGAGATTTTAACTTAAAAAATTAAAATAAAAGAGAAAGGCATGAACATTTGTTCTTATCATAGCTAATATTATTAATATATTAATTATTTATTATGTCTTTTGAAAAATTTAATAAAAAAATGATGATGATTAACAACCTGAGTTGTATCCAAAAATATAGTGTGGAGGTCTGGAAGATTGGTTTTCTGCTTCCAATACCAAACAGCAGGGGATGAAGCTTGGCTATCACCGGTGCTGGATATGATGAAGAACAGTGATGACCAAACCATACTGAAGGATGGTGTTCGCAGCGGAGTTAAGTGGTGGTGCTCCAGTTCGGTTCTAGCTGTGCAACTTTGTATCAGAAAAATGAGAATACGGAGTCACGGTATAAGGTTTCACGCTGTCATGACCATTGCTGATAATAATTAAGGACATTCTGATCCTCAAAGAGAAAAACAGCAAGTGAAGGAAGCGAGGAGGAAGATCGACATTTTGTCTCTTGCTCAATCAAGGTTCTCCAAAACCAATATCAGAAAGACGCAGAGTTGAGTTTGGGGCAACTCACTGTAGTTATCTTCTATGCAGCGGCATTACGAGATGGTGAAGGAACCATGTGCATTCCAAACCGACAAGCATGCATATATATGAAAGGATGAGAATTCTTGCTTGAATCACCTCTCTATTGTTAAGAGACGGAAGAAGATGAGATGAAAGGGAATGATCAGCCATCAAATACTAGGAATCCCGAATCATCCAAAAAGTGAAATCGCCGGTTTGTTGCAACAAACTCAATGGCATTGATTATTAGTTTAGTTTGCTTACTCCATCCATTGATGTAGAGAGAGCTATTTGAAACATTTGATATCATTTTTACAGGATTATGTTACGTGAAACAATGTTTTAATTTTAACTTTTGATATTATTAAAAAAGTGTTTTATTTCAGAATATTTAAGATAAAAATAAAAAATTTAAAGATATAAAACTCTAATTTTTCTTATAACTTTTCAACTCCTCTATCTTTTATAGATTATTTAAAATCAATTGATAATCCTCCCATCTTATTCTATTAATACTGAATAAGCATGCAATGATTTATTTTCAAAGTTATTACCCAGTCAAGAATTTTATTTGATTCTTTAAAATTCTTTAATCTTTTCAATTTTAAAGAAAATTTAAAATTAAGTGAAAATCAATTTTAACTCTCTTCCCTTCTTCTATTCCACTTTCAAATATAAAATCCAACATCAAACATGATAAATTGTAAAAAAGAATTTCTCTAGTTTAATACTCAATCTTTTCTTTTTTTTTTATTTGTTCAAAGTAAAAAAAAAATTATTCTTATTTTTTTGTTTACTTTATTTTTAAAAAAAGTATTAATTATTATTATTATTATTATTATTATTATATATATATATACTTTTATATCTATCAACTAAAATAAATGAAAAAATTAAAATTAAAATCTATATGTAAAAGGTAAATTATAAAAGTAAATAAAATTTTTAAAAAAATTAAGAACATTAATTGTATTTGTTAATATCTATGTAGGAAATTCTATCTTAAAAACAAAGATCAGGTGAACTTTTTATGTAAATTAATTTCGATTTTTTTACCAAAGTTAACATAATAACATATAAGAAATCATATTTAAATTTATATATGCTTGAGTTTTAAACAACGACATTTAAAAAAAATTAAAGGATACAAATTTTTATTTTATCTATAAATTGCTAAGAATAAATGGTACTTATGTAAATTTTCTATGTAACCAACAATAAAAAAATTATCATAACATGAATCAGAAATTAAATTCTCGACGATCTAAAATCGAAATGATAATGATAAGAAATAATAGTATAATAATATTTCAATAATTTTTCAAGATCATAGAAATAAAATCACAATAAATACTTAACCTAGTTATATGATATAATAACGTAATAATATTATTGTTTTTTATCATTATAAAACATATTTTAAGAGTATGAATAAACTTTACTTATAAATTATTTATTCAATAATATCTAATTATAGTTTAGTAAGTAATCAATGAGTCATCTATTCAATAATATTTTACTTATGGTTTAGCAAGTAATCAATTTAATATTAATTTTGTATTTCAATGCTAATGTTTAAATAATTGAATTAACACGTAATAATGTAAATCAATTTTTATTTAAAAATTAATTACTTTTAAACTTTTAAATTAGGTTAAAACTCTCATTACATACTGTCATTTTAAAATATAGACACTTTACAATCAATGAAATGCTTAAAATCATTCCCAGGTTACTTTAAAATTCATGAGTGTTTTGCAAATATTATCCCATCTTTGATAAAGATAACTTTTATCTTTTCACTCTAATATTTATTTAAGTAAGTATAATTGTTTAATATATCTTATAAACATCAAGTATATTTTAAAAAATACTTTTATATATTAAAATTATGAATAAATTTTTATTTAATTTTTTTTTTGAAAATTTATAAATATGTCTCAAAATTATTTTTTGAAATATGTGAAATTCAAATTTAATTTGACCAAAAATTTATAATATATTATTTATGGTCCTATTTATTTGTTGAAAAAAAATTATATCTATAAAATTACAAGACATTAATTGTTATTATTTTATTTATGTTCTTTAATTTATATAAAGTAAATAAATAAATTTTAAAAAATAAAGATATATTATTTTCGTTCCATAACATTTGTTATTTAAGGTCATGTACATAATTTCAGAAATTATTAATTTATATAAAATATAAATAAATCTTGATTAAAATATTTTATTTATTTTTCACTTATGTTAAATGTTAAAAGAGAAAAAGATGATAGAGTATAAATAGTTATATAGTTAATTAATATACAATTATTAAATGACAGTATATTTAGAAGAAGAAAAATTTAATGAAGTCTTAAATTCTTAAACCAATAAACATTTTAAAAAAAATCATAAATATTATGCAATAGAGGCAGTAGAATGCAATATAATATATTTTTTAGCTATTCAGACAATAAATAAAATAGTTATCTATGTATCTATTTAAACATTAAAAAATATTAATTAATTTTTTTATATATAAACATATGCCATTGTTGATAACTTTAATATGTGGAATATTGAACAAATGAACACTTACATATACGACAATTAGCTGGAGAATACTGCATCTCTATTTGCTTTCTCTTCGTCGTATGGCGTAAATCTTTTTATTTCCAGTGCTGTGACGTGGTTTTATACAAGGATTTTGTCAAAAATTCAAAATATAAAATTAATTTCATTTTGACTGAATTATTCAATAAATTTAAATTTTAAAAAAATAATTTATTTTTTTACTTTTAAGTTCAGTTAATCTAAATAATCAAGTTTTTAGTCATATTTTTTTCTATTTTTTAATTCTATTCGTATATATAGTATTATTTATCTACTTTCGTTCTACGTTTAAGGATTTTAAACAGATATATGTCACAATCTTTTTCTTTTCTTTTTATTCCATTTTAACATTCAAACAGCTCAATCACATTCAAGGATATGGTCTACTAGGGTAAATTTCCACGCACCAGACAATGTAAGCTAACAGTACTTGTCTTTAAAGACTTCCATCCTTTCTGCCTATCCCTAGTATTCCTCTCTCTCTGTATCTATCTAAAAATATATTTTTTAGTTAAAAAATAAAAAATATTAATATTAATATAAAATAGATAAAAATAAATAAAAGATATGTTTAGAAAATTTTCCAGATAGTTCTAATATAATGATTAATTTTTATCTACATAATTTTTTTTGAAATAGATAAATAAGAAAAAATAGTATGAAATAGGACTTAATTAATCAATTAATTAATATAACATATTAATTTTAACATTATATATTATTAAATTTTAAAAATATAGAATAAGTTATATTTTTAAAAATAAATAAGATAAATATAAATATAATATTATGTAATAGAAATTATTAATTAAATTAAAATTTTATTGTAGTATATAGTTCTTGAAATATATAAAATATAATATCAAATAGTAATAACTTCAAACATAACCTAAATCCTTATTCAAAATACACTTGTCCAAAGATACCCGCGCAAGGCTCTAAAGAATAAAAAAATTAGTAATTTTTGGAGATGTTTGATTTTTTTTTTTTATCTTTTAATTTTTTTTTATTTTTTTAAATATTTTTTAAAATTAAAATAAAGAGAAACAACTAAAATAAATACAATCATATATTATAAAAATAATAAAATTAAAAAATTAAAAAAATTAGTTTTTAATTTTAAAAATTAAAAAGTAATTTAAATAATGTTATTTAAAAAACTGTTCCTAAAGTAAATAAATATTTAATTAAATTATTATAATTCGTTAATAATAAAAAAATTAAGGTCATTTATAAAATATTTTAAGTTATTGAATTTTAAAAAAAAAAAACGAAATCTTTAACCTAGACTATATGTTTCTAATTGTTAGGAAGTAATTCGTGAATATACCATATCCATGGGTTAAGATTATGGATAATTTATTCGTATTTTAACACTTTAACATTTTCATTATTTAAATTTAAAAAAGATAAATTATATTATTTATAAGATTATTTTTTATCTAAATTTTATTTATTGAAAAAGTTGAATTATCAAATATATAATTAGATGGTTCATAATATTACGTGTTGAGGGTTATCCATTACAAAAATTTCTTAAGAATAATATGTTTTCAAATTTTCATACCATGACCACATGGCATTCCTTGGTTTTCAATTTTTGTTTTTATTATTATTCTATTCTATCTTCACGTCCGTCTCAATCTCATTCTTAATTATATTTAAAAAAAATATATATTTATTTTAATATTTTTTTAATATCGAATTATGTTTAAAAATAAAATTCAAAATAAGATAAATTATTTATTTAAAATCAAAAAATAACAAAAAATGATAAAAAAATAAAAAAATTGTTAAAAAATAATTTAAAAAGTAATTAGATTAGTTAATATTAATTAAGGGTTAAAAAAATATAATAATTAAAATGAAATAAAAAATAATAATAAAAAAAATGAAAAATAAAAGATAGGAAACAAAAATAAAACAAAATATAAAGAAACAAAAAATTAAAAAAAAATTAGAAAATTAGTTAAGTTAATTTTGGAAGTGGTTAAAAAAATAATAATGATAAATAAATAATAATAATAATCAAAAAATAGAAAACAGGAAAAAAAAAAAAAAAAAAGAAATAAAATAAAATGAAGAAATCAAATCTTATTCTTTCTTTTTTAACTACGGACCATTTTATTTTATTTTTGGATCAAATCCAATTTTTTTTTAAAATTTTATTAATTTGGTAAGAGACGTCTATTTTAATTTTATAAGATTCGTGTAACAGATTCCAAAACAAATAGTTAGTCTTCTTTGTTGTTACGTGTTTGAATTGAATGCATGTAAATCCATTGAATGCATGTAAATCCATACACGGCTTACGACGGTTTAAATTTCACAAGCACACAATTTTATAAAATCACTGTCTACTAAATCTGTAAAAATGTTTGTGTCCAAAATATCTGTCTTAGTTTTCTAAAATTTGTATAAATGGATTTTAAGACGAACATACGCTTCCAACAGTTTGGATATGGCAAACACGTAATTTTATAAAATTACTATTTACACTTAATTTCTTTCCAAGTTAATTTTCACCTAAGCCTTGAGTTTTCCCATCACCTCAGGAAATATGTAAGAGCAGTATTCAGTTCTGTTAGGCTATTTATTTATTTTTATTTTATCTAAGGATCAAACATATTTAAAAAAGTCACACATTAAATTTAACCTGTTTTTGTTATTTCGAACGGATGAGTAAGGTGTCCAACATTTCCTGTTCATTTCTAACCTAAGATTTTTTTTTTTTCAAATTAAAATTTTTTTAAATGTTTTTTCTTAAATAAAATTTTGATAGTGAGTTCACAATCCAAAATTTTTTATTTTTATTTTTAATTTTAACAAAGTAATTTTAACAAATTCCGTCGTCTACCATCCTATTTTTTCTGCCTTTTCTTTTCAACAAACATTTTTGATGTTATATATACTGCGAATACATTATACTCATCACGGTATATAGCCTACAACAAGTAAATGGCCAACTCTTCAATCTTAAACTATCTTGTTTTGCTTTTGGCTTTTCGTTTTCAACATTCAAATTGTTCATTCTCTCTCTCAATAGAGAATGGAGATGTTATAGTTTCACCCAACGGCATATTCAGTGCAGGGTTTTATCCTGTAGGTGAAAATGCTTATTGCTTCGCCATATGGTTCACTGAATTTAACAATCACAAACATGTCCAAAATGCAACCGTAGTTTGGATGGCAAATCGTGACCAACCAGTGAATGGAAAACGCTCAACACTTTCCCTTCTTAAAACCGGTAACTTGATCTTAACCGACGCACACCAATCCATCGTTTGGACCACAAACATTGCCTCATCCAACCCAACAAACCTACTTGAGTTGTTTTTGCTTGACACCGGAAATCTTGTGTTGCAAGACCAAAGCAATGGTTTCATTCACTGGCAAAGCTTTGATTTCCCAACAGACACACTCCTTCCTCAACAAAGTCTCACAAGGTACTGTTACAGAATAACAATTACAAAGTAAAAGTTGTATGGTTAATTACAAAAAATGAGAAGTTGTGAATTATCCCTGTATTAAGACTAATTATGGAAATGATTGCGTATTCACCATTTAGTTTTTACCTTTTTTAAGTCATTAAGTGTTATCGTAATTAACATTGAATAATAGCATAATGTTTGATGGGCTAGTACACAAATAGATGTACTTTAGTATATGAAAAGTAATGAAAATTATACGGTAATAAAAATCTTCCTTTACTATAATTTTTATATATTTCTTCCTCTAACAGGTATACGAAGCTAGTTTCCTCTAAAAGTGAGAGCAACTATTCCTCTGGTTTTTACAATCTATTCTTCGATAATGATAACCTTCTCCGTCTTCTTTACGATGGTCCTCGATTTTCAAGTGTTTATTGGCCAGACCCTGGGCTTGTGAGTTGGGAAGCTGGTAGATCAAGTTACAATAATAGCAGAGTTGCATCCTTAGATCTTTTGGGGAACTTCAGTTCTTCTGATGATTTCAATTTCAAGACTTCTGATTATGGGACAGTGTTACAACGAAGACTAAAACTTGATCATGATGGTAATGTTCGCGTTTATAGCAGGAAACATGAACATGACAAGTGGTCAATAACAGGGCAAGTGAAGCAAGACCCCTGTGTGATTCATGGAATTTGTGGACCCAGTAGTGTTTGCATTAATGATTTAAGTAATGGTAGAAAATGTTCGTGTCTTCCAGAGTATAGGAGGATCAATAATGAGGATTGGTCTCAAGGGTGTGAACCAAACTTCAATACCAAACTCTTCTGTAGCAACAAGAGTGTGTCTCATTTCCAACTCCTACCCCAAGTTGAGTTTTATGGATATGACTATGGGTACTATCCAAATTTCACCTATAAACAATGTGAAAATTTGTGCCTACAATTTTGTGGGTGCAAAGGATTCCAATACAAACTAATTCAGGGTGAGTCTTTCTTCCGATGTTATCCAAAGAGTCAGTTGTTTAATGGGCATCGTTCACCAGATTTCGAAGGATCACTCTTCTTGCGGTTGCCAAAAAGCAATGTTTTATCGAGTGAGATCAAAGATAGCCCCTTGGTTTGTTCAAGAAATAATGAAATACAACTTGAAAGAACATATGTCAAAGGCAAAGAGAATGGATTGGTAAAGTTAATGCTATGGTTTGCTACTGCCTTGGGAGGAGTTGAAGTGGTATGCATCTTTCTTGTGTGGTGTTTCCAAATTAGAAATAGGAAGCTCTTTGGTGTAGACCCACAAGGGTATTTTCTGGCACCAGCAGGATTTAGGAAATTTGGTTACTCTGAACTGAAACAAGCAACCAGTGGTTTTAGTCAAGAGATTGGAAAGGGTGCTGGTGGAATTGTGTACAAAGGTGTGTTATCGGATAATCGAGTAGTAGCAATAAAGCAATTACATGAAGCAAACCAAGGAGAGAGTGAGTTCCTTGCTGAAGTAAACATCATTGGAAGGCTTAATCACATGAATTTAATTGGCATGTGGGGGTATTGTGCAGAGAAAAAGCATAGGTTGTTGGTTTATGAGTACATGGAAAATGGTTCTTTAGCAGAAAATCTCACTTCAAATGCACTTGATTGGGATATGAGGTATAACATTGCTCTAGGAACAGCAAGAGGTCTGGCATATCTACATGAAGAATGTTTGGAGTGGATTTTGCATTGTGATATAAAGCCTCAAAACATACTTTTAGACTCTAATTTTCAACCAAAGGTGGCGGATTTTGGCTTGTCTAAACTATTGCATAGGAATAATCTCAACAATTCAAGTTTCTCAAGAATAAGAGGAACAAGAGGTTACATGGCACCAGAATGGGTTTTCAACTTGCCAATCACTTCCAAGGTGGATGTTTATAGCTATGGGATTGTTGTGTTGGAGATGATAACTGGGAAGAGACCAATGACAGATATCACAGATGCAGTAGAGCCACGTCATGAGATGTTGGTAACATGGGTGAGAGAAAAAAGAAGGAAAAGATCTCAAGTTGCATCTTGGGTTGAACAAATCGTTGATCCTGCATTGGGATCAAATTATGACATCAATCAAATGGAGACTTTGGCAATGTTGGCTTTGGATTGTGTAGAGGAAGAAAAAGACACGAGACCCACCATGAGCCAAATTGCTGAAAGACTCCAAAGTCATGAACATCATTCTTGATGCTTTCGCTTCTCTATTTATCGATCATGCTTTATTATCAATGACAATATTAATTAATATTTGTGTAATGTTATTTTTATTTGGAGTTTGCTTTGTATACTTAAGTGTATTAAATTTATGATCGATTGAATAAAATGATGTTACATGTGATTTTGTAATTAATATAGTTAAATTTATCTATCTATTTTTAACAATTTGATTTGTAGAATTTTAAAATATTATTATTGTACATTAATCCTTTAAAAAAATATATTTGTATATAAATTTAATAAAATAAATAATTTATATTTTTAAAATAAATAAATATAATATTATTTAAATAAATATTATATTGTTTAATTTGTTTTTAAATTTTATTTTATTTTAATTATTATCTTAAATATTTAAATAAAATTTTGAATTTAATTAAAACCTTAATAAATGTATTGCGTTAATCTTCTACAATAATTAAATTAATTTTAAAATTAACCTATCCACATTGCATTAATATATTAATTCTATATGTAATTTAAATTAAATATTAAATAAATTTAAAATCTTAAGTAATTTATTGTCGAAATTATCTATAATATTTAAATTAAAATTTAAAATATATTATTACTTTAATTAAAAAATATTCAAAAATAAAATTTAAAATTAACTTATTTTTTTAATTAATTTAAAATTTTAAATCTATAATATGTAAATAAATTTTACATATTCTGATTTATTTATAATATTCAAAATAAATTTTAAATTGGTTTATTACTTAAATTACGTATAATATTTAAATTAAATTGCAAATTAATCTATTACTTAATTAATTTATTACGTTAATTCTCCATAATAATTAAATTAATTTTTAAATTAATTTATTACCTTAATTACTTAATATCTATTTTTCTCGACACAGAGTATAATAAAATTACTAATAAAAATTGGAAGAACGGAGGACTAATTTGATTAAGAAAAATATAAATATAAAATTTTGAATAGATAAATAATATTATCCTTAAATTAATTTATTTTAAAGTGAATTATACCTACCAACCAACGTAATCTAAATAAATAATAATAATTTTAATTTTTTAATATTAAAACATTTAACTTATCAAAAAAAATTATGAACAAAATCACATCATTTAAATTAGAACACGAAAATTTTAATTTAATAAAAAATAAAATTTAATTAAAATATATTGATTATATAAAAAATTATATTATTATCTAATTATACTCTATTATATGATTAAAAATTATTAATTTTTATAATGATTTCAAAAATTATATTTTTATAACTTTTAATTAATTAACAGTATAATTTTTTAATTCAAACAATTTCTTAGAATTAAACTAAAAAATAACAGTACTACATTATATCACTTTCCACAGAGCTCATTTTTTTCTTTTTATTAAGTTCATTATAACATTTCATCTTGTTTATACTTTTTCTTTCTTTCTTTATCGGTCATTACTGTAAAATATGTTGTGACTTGAGACAGGGTTTTCAAAATAACACTATTCGAAAAAGAAAGAAAAAGATAAGTAAGAAAAGAAGGAAGAAGCGAAACCTTGAGCTTGAGATTGAGACGAAAGATCTAAACAAACCTAAACGTTACTCTCTCTGAGGCATGGAAATTCCAGCACCTCTCAAGTTAAGTGGACACGTGGTGGTTATGCCATACCCAAGCCGAGGACACGTCAACCCCATGATGACCCTCTGCAAACTAATTGCAGCATCTTCAACACCAACACCACCCACTCACTCTCACTCTAACACTTCTCTCCTCATAACCTTCGTCGTCACCCAAGAGTGGCTGGGCTTAATGGGCTCCGAGCCCAAGCCCAACAACATTCGCTTCGCTACCATTCCCGATCTTATCCCTCTCCAATCTCAAATAGCCTCCGACATCCCTTCTTTCTTCAAAGCTGTCACCGCTAACTTGGAATCTCCCTTTGACCACCTCCTCCACCGCCTTCAACCCCCCGTCACCGCCATCATCGCCGACGTTGAGTTGAAGTTTCCGGTCGCCGTTGCTCGCCGCAGAAATATTCCCGTCGCGCTGCTTTGGACCATGTCTGCTTCCTTTTACCTCATGTTACATCAACTAGGAAGCTTGGTTCCTAACCGTAGTTTGAAGGTTGATCTTATAGGTAAAAAGTTTAAGCTTGGTATTATAAAATGCATGTTTAAATCCTAGTTAACCAAAAATTATTATAATTACCAGTTATGCCAAAAATTACTTAATTACTGTTTAGATTTATCTAATGGTCTGAAATTCAATCTTTAGAAAATATAATTGCTTTAAAATTCTATACTATAGAGTTTTATTGCTTTTATTAGTTGTTTAGTTCGAGATCAATTCATTGACACTTAATGCTTTAATGCTCTGTTTGCATAAATTTGCATAAAATAGAAAAGAGGAAGAAAAGAATTAGAATTAAAAAGGAATTAAATAGGATAAAAATTGAAGTTAAAATAGGATTAAAAAATAAATATTTTAATAAATGAGAAAAAAATATTAGGAATATAATCTTTTATTTATATAAATTTTAAAAATTTAATTTTGTTACAATAGTTTTTATTGATATTATATTTTTTTAATTTTTAAAAAATGTTTAATAATTTAAAATATATAAAAAAGTAATAAAAAATATCTCTTCCTCATTTTTGGTCAAATAATATAATTTTTATAATTTTCATAGAATTTAATTTCATCCATACAGAAGAAAACAAATGCAATCATAAAACAATAAAATTCATTTAAATTCTTTAAACAAATTCTTTCCTTCCTAAATTTCTACGCATAAAAGGATCCGAATATGTCATAGTCAGACCAAAAGGAAAAACTTTTTTTATAATATATAAAAACAAGTTACGACGTTCATACTTAAATATCAATAGTTAATTTGATTAAAAAAATTTAATATAATTATTTAGTTAGCTTAAAGATTATTTATTTTGACTTTATATTTTTTTATCAATAATATTATGAATTTGAAAGTAATTTGTTAAAACTTTAAGCTAACTGACGGATATACATACTTTTTGATCGCCATATCTTTACATAAGTTAAGATTTTAATATACCTCTCACGCTTCTTAAAATTTAACATCTAAAGCATGAATATATTAGAAATTAAGTTTAAATTTAATTCAACTTTAAAAACTATTTCGATAAGAATTGTTGTCATATTTTATATAATATATATATATATATATATATATATTTGTTTATATCTTTAGATAATACGAGAGTATTTTATAATATATATATATATATATATATATATATATATATATATATATATATATTTGTTTATATCTTTAGACAATACGAGAGTTTTAAAAGGTTTCACTTTGAATTTTTGACCAATTATTTCATGTACTTTAGAGTTTAACAAATCCCTTTCTCAAATTTTAAGTATTTAACAATTTGTTATTCTTATTCATTATTCTTTCTTACATTGTCAAGACCAAGTGTCTTATTATATAGTTTATTAAGCTATTCTCACAATAATTTCTCGCAACTACGAAAAAGATAAGAAGAGAGAAAGAGAAAAGTGTGAGATAAGACGAGAAATGTCATCAATAGAAAAGTGTTGTGGAAATTGTGAGAAGAAATAATAGTATTATTTTTTTAATTTTATAAATTAAATGCAATTAATAGTGTGAATTGGTAATGTTTAAGATTGAATCTTCAAAGATAATTTGACAAAATTCGAAATGAAGTGGGTAATTTACAATGTGGTGTCATTATTATATTGTTCATATTTGTTGATGTTTGAACCTTGTGGTTTTGAATGACGTAGATGACTATGAAGGGCATATACCAGGAATTTCTTCGGCACAACTAGCTGATCTTCGAATAGTGCTTCGTGAGAATGACTTGAGGTTTTTACAGCTTGCGTTGGAATGCGTTTCAATAGTGCCCAAAACAGATTGTCTTATAGTCAATACAGTTCAAGAATTGGAAGCTGAGGAAATAGTTAATTCTCTGAAAGCTATGTTTCAATTTCCAATTTATTCCATTGCTTTTCCTTACTTCAAACTCCAAACAAGTCATTTAGTGGCCAACAGTGATCCCAACGTTGACTATTTAAATTGGCTAGATTCTAAGCCATCTAAATCAGTGTTATACATTTCTCTTGGTAGTTTCCTTTCTGTGTCATGTGCCCAAATGAATGAAATTATTTCAGCTTTAAACACCAGTGGTGTTTATTACTTTTGGGTGGTTCGTGAAGTTTCTTGGTTGAAAGAGAAATGTGGGAATAGTGGTTTAGTGGTTCCTTGGTGTGACCAATTGAAGGTTTTGTCACATCCTTCAATAGGTGGCTTTTGGAGCCATTGTGGGTGGAATTCCACTTTGGAAGCTGTTTTTCTAGGTATTCCAATACTGACATTCCCTCTTTTCTTTGACCAAGTCCCAAACAGTAGGCAAATTTTGGAAGTGTGGAAGAATGGGTGGGAATTGAAAAAATCTGAGTTGGGAAGTGAAGAATTAGTAACACAAGAAGAAATATTGGAAGTGATTAGAGAGTTTATGGATCTTGGAAGTGGGAAGGGTAAAGAAATTAGGGACAGGGCCCTAGAACTTCAAGGTATATGCGACCTAGCAGTTGCTGAAGGTGGATCTTCCAATATGAACCTCCATGCATTTGTGAAAGATGTTTTGTGTGTTCAAGGTCATTGAGCAGCATGGAAGCTCTTGTTTTTTAGTGTGACAAGTATGGAATAGGAAAATAAAACATGTTATATGTACATTTACTGAGTTGAGCTTAAAATGAGCATAAAAGAAGTAGAAAGATGAAAATTTGTAAACAAAATATTCTTGCTCTTGTTTGATTTTTGGTTCATCTATATGAGGGTTGAAGGATAACGACAGTAAAATTCATTTGTGCTTAACTTCAATAAAAGCAAATTTTATCCACCGCAGTTAAACAATTGGAGGCTAAAGCAGTGATTCTTTGAAAGGTATATTCCCCTTTTCCTCTGTCCTATTGGCCTTGCTATATCTTATTTGGAGCTAGGAAAATATCAGTTTGCAAAAAGTGGCCATAATAGCCATGAAATAAAACAATTTCTTGCAACTTATGTATAGTTGCATAATTGGAGATGTTCCAAGAGAAAGGTTCTGTTGGAAGACTGTTATCTTAATTGGTAGATAATGATATCTTGTTAAGATAGTTCATTTGAAGTTTCGCATTGTTCAGTACCTGCAGCGGCCTCTGTTTTTTTGTTTTTTTCAAGGATGATTTACTAAAGTTTCAAAATTTGTTTAATAGCACATACCTGAAATTATGAAGATTAAATTTCAACAGAGTCATATAATAATATTTGCTAGTCAGTTTCTAAGTTGGGCTAACAACAATTGAACAAGACCTCTGACCTCTGTGTGTTTATTATACATACAAAGTTTTATCTACCAGCAAATGCATGCGTACAAAGTTTTATCTTGTTCAGATAGTTCATTTGAAGTTTCGCATTGTTCAGTACCTGCAGCGGCCTCTGCTTTTTTTTTTTTTTTTTCAAGGATGATTAACTAAAGTTTCAAAATTTGTCTAATAGCACTTACCTTAAATTATGAAGAATAAATTTCAACAGAGCCATATAATAATATTTGCTAGTCAGTTTCTAATTTGGGCCAACAACAACTGAATAAGGCCTCATTTGCAACCAAACAGGAAGAATAATTCGGCCCTACAATTGTGAGGAGTACTTGAAGAACAAACCAATAAATAACCTTTTGGGTGTCAATCGAATATTCCTTCAAAATTTGGAAGAAAAGAAATAAGAGTTAAGAAATAAAGTTAAAATAAAATAAAGAATTAATTCTTTAGATAAATAGAAATAAATATTAATAATGTATTTTTTTATTTATATAAATTTTAATTTTTAAAAGATTAATTTTATTATTATTATTATTTTAAATATTTAATAATTTAAATTAAATAAAAAATAAAAAAAGTTTAACTCCTCCTCATTTTATTTTCTTTTAAAGAATCAAAATATTTATGTGAATTCTATCATTTTAATTTCTTTTTTACATAAAAATAAATACAAATACGATAAAAAAATAAAATTTATGCAAATTTTATAAATAAATTCTTTCTTCTTCTAAATTTTTTTACCAAAAAATGGACGAGACTTTCATACTTTCACTCTCCACACACTAAGCTGTATAATAAATAATTTTTTTAAAAAATGTTTATTTATCAAAAAGATCGATGTGCAAATATAACTTTTTAAGATCTTTATTTTTATGATGATAAATGAAACCGGACAATGTCCTTCCATTAGAATATTCCTGTTTAATTTAATAAAACTAGCTATGAAACTCATTAATTAGTTTACATGGCACTTATAATATCCATTCTGTAAAATCATTTTCCAAAATATTTTATTAATTTTCTTAAACATTGCGCAATCATACATATATTAATTTGGTTTCATCAGTTCAAAGTTTTTTTTAATCAAAATTAAATTTATATTATTTGCTTTTGAATTACTGTTATTTTCAAATGTTTATTTGGGCTTGTCGAATTATTTTTGTTTATATTTGAAGAAAGAAAATGGACAATAACTAAATTTATATTAAGATTTTGATATTATTGTCTGTGAAAAAAATGGATAAGAAACACAGTACTGTTTTGAAACTTTGTCTTGCTTTTTATATATTAAAAATAATGATATTGATTTTGATAAGAAAATAAACTTTTTAAAAACTATTTTTCAAAATAAAAATTATGTGCCATATTAATTAATTAATGAGCGTCAGTAGTTTTTTTAGGTTAAAAAAAAATTTAATAAAGAAACTAAAATATTTCATAAATTTTCAAACAATCAAAGATTTTTAGTCAATTATTTTATGAGCTAACATTTTGATATTTTAAAATAAATTAAATAAATATAATCAGAGTACCTTTAATTTCTTTCTAAGAATGAAAATAAATAGGTTATATATCAAATTTACAATTTAACTTGTTTAATTTAATTTATTTAGTAAATAAATATGTTTAAGTTTATTAATTTTTTTAAAATAAATAATTTAAATTTAAATTTATAAAAAAAATTATTTAACTTATTTATATATCTATTTATTTTTATATATTATATATTTTATTTATATAATATATATATATATTTTAAATTTATCTAATAATTTTTTTATTCAATAAACTTTAAGTTTATAAGTTTTTTTAATAAATTATTTATATAAATTTTTAAATTTATTTATTAATTTTTTTAAAATATAAAATTTTAAATTAAAAACACTTTTAACATATAACAGATTTAAATTTAAACTTTAAAAGAGATTAAATTTAAATAAAAAAAACCTAACTCGGTTCGTTTTTCATCTATTTCCATCCTAATTGAATTTGTTAAGTCCATCAGCCATAAGGATAACCTTTAGTACACTTAGCGAGAAACATTACACCGTAAAAATATTTGAGTAAAGCACTACTTCGATCTATGAAAATTTTGAAGTTCATCATACAATTTTTTAAAAGACAAAAATCATTTTCTTTTGTATTTTTAGAAGATAACTAATTGTTCATTTTTATTCGTATGTAGAAACTAAAATAAATAATAAAATAAAATAGATGATTTATATATTTTAAATATGAAAATGATGATTTATTTTTTTAAAAATCAATGTAATCGATTTTAAACCATTCAAAGGTCAAAATGCATTCATCAAATGATGGAGTGTGTTAATTAATTAAAATGTTTGGTTTTATGTTGATATTATTGGAATTTTATACACATTTGCATTATAACAAATTACTAACATTGTATGGTGTTTTAAGAAAACTGTGCACACACTCTTAATTTTTTGCACTTACCCTAACCCCTCAATATCTGATTGTCTGGTTATAAGTTAATATTTTTGCAAAGACAGAAATATTCTTGACAATCTTGATCTACTTTCTAAACTCACCCCAGATTTTTTTTACCCACAAGCTCTCACTATCATTCACATTCTCTCCCTCACTCTCTTGAGTAAGAAACATGCAGGTCCAATGTTGCACTCATTCTTCTTCCTTGTGGCATTTGGTGAAAAATATTTAACTGTCTTTTCCATTTTGTTGCACTCATTCACACAACATCACCTTGTTTCTCTATTTTTCTCACATAGAGACAACACTCAATTCACCTCAGTTTCTCTCCATGTTTTCTTTCTATGTTCTCTCCCAAATTTTATGTACAGCAGGAACATCATCAACCTATTACCTTTTGAAAAAGAGAGAAAGTCACGTCCTTCCTTCTCCATACAAACATCCATTGACAAAGATTGATCAACAACATACAAAAATCTTTCGAATCAACTCTTAAAAAAATGATATTTATGTAGCTCTCTCCAGAAATAATAAAGTAGAAAAGGGGAGGAATAGACATCATTGTAGGAAAGGAGCTAAGGAGAAGGAGCACCGTTAAAGCCATGTCATGACAAATATCCTTAGAAAAGGTTGAAGAGAAATGTATTATCATAAGAAAATAACTTTAAATGACGTGTACGCATCATATGTCTAAGTTTTTGTCATGGTTCTCAATCAGGAGGTTTTACCTGGGTAAATTTAATTTTTTGTTTGATTAGATGGAATTTAGAAAGAAAAAATTTATTTTCAGATATGAATTTTTATTTTTTATATATTTATTTGATATGTAAAAAAGAGATTAAAATTCAGTAAAAATTATTTTTTTTTTAAAAAAGTAGGAAGAGGTTTATTTTTTTTATTTTAAATTATTAAAAAAATTTTAAAAAATTTAAAAATAAATATTATATCAATAAAATTAACTTTTTAAAATTAAAATTTATTTTTATAAATTTTTATAAATAAAAATTTATATTACTAATATTTTTTTATTTTATTCACACAATTTATTTTTTTATTTTATTTTAATTTTAATTTTAATTTTTTAATTTTTTTAATTTTTTTAGTTTTTATCTTTCTATTTTATTTTTATTCCAATTTTTATCTTTTTATTTTTTTTTATTTTTCTATTTTCTATATCATTCAAATAAAACATAAAAATATTTGTTAAAATAATATTTATTATACACAATTTTATAATTTTACGTATAACATTGTATGCTATACATCTTACCGATATAATACATTTTATTATTTATTAATAATAAATACATCACATATAAAATATATAAAATTATACCTAACACGTCAAAATAAAAAATATGAATGCATTTATTATATTAATAAATAGTTGTAAAGATAATATTTTTATTTATTGTAAAAATTTTACATGAATAATAATAAATTTTACAAATAATTATTTAAAAATTATAATTTTTATTTAACTATAAAACGTTTCAAACTTTTAAAACTATTTATCAATGTACAGTAAATGCATCCATATTTTTTATTTTTCAATATAAATATTATGCATAATTTTCTGTGTTTTTCCAATAAAAATATTATGCATAATTTTCTGTGTTTTACATGTGATAAATTTATTATTGTATCATACCAATGCATAATAAATATGGTTAAGAGTCTGAAAATTTGTTTTTCTATCACATAACTCCAGAGCCGTAAAAAACCCCTCATCCAAGATATATTATCCAACAAATCTTAAACAGTCAGCTTTGTTAACAGTGGTTCTCAACCAAGATATACTATCCAACAAATCTTTATTAAACAATTACGGAGTTTGTGCAAAAAGAAAAAGATAAAATATCATGCACAATTTCATGAAAAATAAAGGAATTGTCGGCATAATCTGTTCTTTGCATTAACATAAATATTGTTTCTTTTCACAAGTTTTTCTCTAATAAATGCCTCATTCCAAGAAATAAATTAACAAAAAAATAATAAACCTTTGCAGTTAAACAATTGTAATGAGTTCTTAATTTTTTCTTCCCTTTGGTATAGTTGACTAATTGCATTTCGGAAATAATGAAGAGAAGTGAGGTAGATAAGGAAAGTAAAAAATATTATAAAAATGATAGAACGAAAAATGAGGTAAAAGAAAAATATAGTGTACATGTGTATCAAAATTAAATTTGGTTTTTAATTCCTTAATATATATTTATATATGTTATTATAAGTTTATAAAATTTATTATTAATAATTTAATTTATTAGATAAATATTGATAAAGTATTTTAATATTTAATAAATTTTTATTTGATCAGTAAATATAATCTTTCTGTTGGACTGACATTTTTTTCATTTTAGTTATTTTAATTGATGTTCCACTTTCAAGTATACAAGAAGGGAAAAAGTTTTGCGTATATTTTGGAATATATATATATATATATATATATATAAAGAGAGAGAAAATAATAAATAATAATATTATAATAAAAATGATTATAAAATGAGATGAAGAGATATAATCACGTGAATGTATATATATATAACAAACTCATATTATTTGGCGAATTGTCCTTATCAAAGAGATCTGAATATCTTATTTATTGCAGTCGGTTACGTACGTGACTGCTCCAGCTGGGAACAGCTAAAGACCACATCAGCACGGATCATCATAATTCAGAAAGGATCAATCACTCTTAATTAAATTATTTTTTTAACATATTTAAGAATATAATTTTTAAAGAATTTTTTATTTATAAAAAAAGTCTGTGAAAGTTTAAATTTTCTACTAACTAAATTATCAATTAGTTATTTTTACAAAACAAGATCTAGTTTATTTCGGTTCAATCAAAAGTAGATTATTTATACAGAGATTAGTGGATTCCCATTTTATTTTTTGTTCGTTCAAGTCTTTAAATAGTATTTCTTTCTTTCATTTTAATATTTAACCAGTAAAAGCTGCCCTCAATCCACAATGAAACTTAAAAAAAAAATGAAATAAAATAAAATAAACATCTTAAAGTTAGGTTAACGCATACAATTGTAATTCAAATCTCTAGGAAGAGGTGACGTTCAAAATTGTATAACCAAGTCATTAAATCATTAATTCGTATAATCACTAATAGTTTGAAATGTTAATCAAAATCACACGTAATACATGCATTAAATATATTGTTAAATAATATATACTTTTATATATATATATATATATATATATATATATATAAAAGATAGGTCATTGAGTTGTTAAATTTTTATATTAATTTAATAATTTTATATAAAATATAAAATTTATCAATTCAACCATTATTAAAAAAATTATTATTTTTCATAATTTTATATAATTTTTTGAACAATTTATATTATCATAAATTTATTACCAATTAACATTTTTTAAAAGTACTAATATTACATATGCCACAAATAATTTTTGACCATTTTTTTCAACCAGTTGGAAGATCTCATAAAGGTAATTACTGATAATTAAAACTTATCATAATTTCTTTAATTTTATAAAAAAAAATATGGATTATTTAGAAGATCTATCAAGAAATTCATTGTCAAAAAAATCACGGATATTTTTTAGAAATTTTACAAATTAATGCTGCAAATAAACATAATAAATATTAACTAAAAATAAAATTTATGAACAATTTAAAATTAAAATAATTTTTTATTAGCAAAAATAACTTTTAATAAAAAAATTAAATTTTTAATAAATAAAATCTTCAATCAGAGTTCTTCTTAATTCCAAACCAAAATCATCTATTAGACTGAAATTACATCTAAATCATCGATGTAACAAAAATAAGTAAACATCATTCAATAAAGATACTTTCTAAAAAAAGAAAGAGCAAAATTTATAATAATGTTATTCACTGGATTTTAATTATTTATCTCATTGCACCTGAATTGTGGATTTCCTTGGTTGCTAAATCAAAATTACCACTTTCGCAAGCTTTAATAACTCCACATCTTTTGTTGGAACAACCTGATAAATTGAGATTTTAGAAAGTAAGGATAAAGAGGAAGGAAGGAAGAAAAAAAAAACCTCTCTATTACAAAAATTAGAACGACAGTACTAAAACATAAAAAACATAAGAATTCAAAAATATTCACAATTATTATTATTATTTTAAAACATTTAAACATATTTCACCCATGGATTTAGGAACATTAAATTTCACATCTAATTATTTAAGCATTTATATGATCATAATTGTTCAAAACTGAAGCATATGGTGAGGTGAGTTAAATAATTCCATTTAAACTTTTCCTTGTTAAATTAAGACATCCATAAAGGACAAATCATGTACAAAGATTACTGTTAAGTAACTAAATAGTTTCATGATATTTTTAATATGCATTTTGATATATTTATTATTATTATTATAAAAATATTTGACAAATATATAAACGCCCATACAATGCATCTCCAATATGTAGTATTCTTAAATTTAAGAAATTACCATTCAAGTTTAGGATTGCAGAATATGAAAGCAATTTATATAATGGTATGAACATCATTATTTAAGAATGACATGGACCACATCTTACTTCCCACTAGAGAAAACCCTTCCCAACATTCTTTAGTGAATGTTATAATAAAATCAAAATCAAAACAAACAAATTTTGTTTTAATTTAATCCAAAGTATGAAAGGATGCTATCATCTACCTAAATAGCAGCACATCATCGCCATGATCCTTACATTCTACACTGAGAACTCCTTCAGCTCCAATAGCATGGTTGATTTCAGCCACAACAAATTGAAATTAATAGTCAACAAAAATTATAAATAAAATTCTTCAAAATTATGGAGCGCATATAGTTGGGTCAGCAAGCAAAGATGTTCCTGATTCCACAATAGCAGCATTAGATGCGTTTTGGAATCGAAATGTATGCAACAAACAAGTACAATGTAAAGATACACTTTGTTGATACTTGATATACCATATTTCCTGACAACATACTGAATTATGAGAGTGAAAACATTCATTCTAGATTTGCTCCTCTTACCTCATTCCAAACCCTCTTAATCACTAAATTACTCGCTTATTTCTTAGTGAATCCCCAAAACAGAACTTTCTTATTTTGGAGAAACAATAGACTCGCCTGTTGAAATACCCTCAATTAAAAATCCCCAATTTCAATCTAAAAAAAAAAAACATGTTAAATGTTTAAAAAGAATTTCAAATAAAATTAAATCGGTTTATGCTAACCTGTTAGTAACCTTTTCTAGTAATTGAAAAGTGTTGTTTCTTTTGAAGTGCTTTGGGTCAACACCATTGAAAACTATTTCATCACATTTTTTTTTATTTGTGAGGAATTTTATAAACTTATTTTGTAGAGCCTAGAAACTAATCATGGGGTTAGCAAGCTCACTTGAAGAGCTAAGCAAGTTGAAGCAAATGTGGCTTGCCTTGGACTTTCATCTCATTGCATGTATTTAGCTCTTTAGAAGTCCATTTTTTCCGTTGTTACGAGGCTAACAACACTGAAAAAAAAAAAAGTCCCAATTTAGTTAATCACAAAAGAGACCACAAATTTGAAATTAAATATAATTATGTAAAGATTAGTGAATTTTTTCACTATGTTTGTTGTAACATTAGTAACAAAAATTAACCTGAATTCATCCCTAAAAACTTCACTAAGACTCCAGATTCAATCATCCAATGCTCTCATATGAACTCTACGATATCATCATTATTAGGGGCAGAGGTTATAGAAAATGGATGTTGTGAAAGCATCATCAACATTTAACTATGTGGAACTTAGATATTAGAAAATAAGAATAGATAAAAAAAAAAAAAGGTTTATGTAAAGGTTATATGGAGGAATTTAGCTATAATATTATATATAAAAGATACAAATTACTGATGTTTCTTCAAATTCATACCATTTATGCGGAGATACAGCAAGTAAATTGAGAAACATGTATTGTTCTTTTGTATCTAAATTCCCGGAACTTTGATGTATGAAGAGTCAGTACATTTTGAGAATAAACAGCCACCTTTAAATTAGACATTGAAAATGTGGTGAGAAAAACATTTCGAATCTTTTTATAGAAATTCTAAATATGTCTACGCAGTTAGACTTGATTAATTACCCATAAAAAAATCATCAGATAAATGTTATCTAATGTCTTAAGTTGATTAATGAAATAAAAAAATTATTACCATTTTTAAATATAAAATATTTTATTAGTATTTCATACGTTAAATACACCGGAAATATTAAATGTACTGTCGAGAATAATTTTAAAGTTTCTCATCTTTTTATTTACAAAGCTTTTAAATTATTAAATAAATATATTAAATACTTTTATATTTTTAAGATAGTAAATATATATTTTAAGAAAAGTCTATAAAAAGTGATAAAAAAATATTAAAAATAGGTAGGTATCACACGTTTAGATGATAGCGCACTCAGTTATAAAGAAAAGGATCCTTCACTTTAATCTTTAAAATTGTAACCGATTGTTAATTTTAGTTTGATAATATTTTATTTTAATTTTTAAAAATTATTTATTTTAATATTTTGATATTTAATTATTAATGTTATTATTATAAAAACTAAAATAAATATTTTTTTATAAACTTATAATTTAAAATGAATTTTTTATAATATCATAAACTAAAATAAACATCCTTTACAAGTAGGGTTTACTCTAAAGAATCGAGTTACAAAAATGATCGCGCTCTGCTTGATGAGTAGTTACAGAATTTCGTTTTTTATTATTTGTAAAAAGCTTGTTGACCAATAAGGCATTTAATATATAATTCCAATGGATATAGATTTGTTTTCATATATGTTAGGATGAAGAATGAACTCTTATAATATAGATCATGATAGTTCTAAATAAAAAAGAGATAAAGTTTCTTGGATTGTTAGCTTTTTGTTGTTAATATTAAATTTTTTTATTTGACTTTTATAAAATAAATAAATGTGTAATATATATATATATATATATTTACTTTTAATTTAAAAATTAAATTTACAAAATATTATGGTTTGGATAAATGGTACATTTTTTTTGTACTTCATACACATTTGTTCAGTAAAACTAAACTTTTGAAGTTACTCTCTACAAATAATTTGTGGACCAAAATAGTTTTGTATGTAACTATATATATAAGTTAATAATCTCTTAACGTATTGATAGGTAAGACTATATTAATTCGATTACATGATAAAATTTAAAAAACAAATGAAATTAGTCCAATGAAAAAAATAATTTACCCAACAAAAATTAACAAATTAGTTTATCAGATTATCATAATCATTGTGAATTGGTTCGATCGACTAAATTAAATTGCATTAATAAAAAAATTGTATATTAATCCAAATATTTTCATTAGTTTATCAAAACGGATATTTCTATAATTTGTTTTGAAACATTTTTATGTGTATCACAAATAGGATTTAGTATCCTAATTATTTATTTTTAATTAAAAGATATCATTTTTTTTTCAAACTGATGTTTGTAATATTTTTCTGCTTACCAGTGTTAGAATACTAATTTGTTTTTTATTAATAAATATTTGATTTAAGTGATGTAGGTTGATTCTTTAGAACAGAATTTCTGGATGTGTATGAAAAAAATATATTGAAAAGGATAATCTTAGACTATAAATATTATGGTTAAAATAAAATGATCTCTTATAAAAAAATATTTTTAATTTAAATAAAGAATTACGAATTTAATTGCTGGTATCCATATTAACAAAAATTATAACATATATCTATGAGAGAAACATATATTAGTTGTTCCCAATTACTAATACTTTGTTAAACATAAATAAAGTTTTGATCGAGGATCTAATTTTTACTGGAAAAAGTTTATGACCGGTGACGTGAGACGTATAATAATATTGTCTTCAATAAGTTGTGTGTCTACAGTATGATCTTTATAATATAATAATTTTTTTAAATAATTTAAAAATATAAATAATAAGAAATATTAGTATTTCAATTTAGTAGAAATTAATAAGATAAATATATATATATATATAATAGAAAATTTGGATGTAAATAACGTTAGAAACTAAAATTATAATGATTGAAAATTAAATCTATAATAAAAAAAATTATAATAATTTTTTAATAATAAAAAATAAAGTTATAATTAAATATCCAATAAATAAATAATTTATAAATTAAATTTAAAATAAATAATAAATTTTAGATATCTTAAAATTGTAATAATTATAAGTTAATTTAACTATTTAAATTTAATATAATAATAATATTATTTAACATATTTAATTTTTACAATATTTTTTCACATGTTTTCAAAAGGTTTTAAAAACTTTCAATAAAATATAATATAGAAAATAATTTTTGTTGGGTTTATCCTATAATAATAAGGGTAGATGTATCAAATCTGTTATTTTTGAAATTATGAGTCAACTTCTAACTAAATAAATTTAATGAATAATATTTTGATAAACAGAGTTTTAAGGTATGCAAGAGAGTGAGTTATGTGTTATGTTATACTTCAATAATTTTTGCCATTTTTGCATAAATCATGCGCATGTATAGTTAAATCATGAGTTTTGTAGATATTGTATCTCCCGTTTCATCATGAGTTTTGTAGATATTGTATCTCCCGCTTCACTTGATATTCATATAGGTAACTTTATCAAAAGTATTCTACAATTCATATACCATAACACTTCTCATTAGAAAGATTAAGTTTAACTTCTCACATCATAAAAATAAAAATATTAATGGTGTTAGAATAATCAATAATAACTTGTTATTACACATATGAATCTTTTTTTATGAGATCTTCAATTATAAAAGTTGAATTTTTATCATTGTTGATTTTGTTTTGATTAAAATCTCATTACATTTTATGTTAATTTTTTTTACCACATCATATTTTACACAATTTTTATACATATGTACATATCTAAAATTATATTTATAAATTACTTTTTATTATTACTTCTTCACAATCACGTATACAAAAAAAATATAAATTTTTTATATAAAATATTTATTAAAAATTTTATAATACTCATCTTCAATTTCTCTTACAAGTAAATAAATAATGATAACATGCTATTCATAATATAGTTTGTTATATATTTGAATAATCCAAATCATAATATATCTTTTAATATTAAAATAAATATACTTTTAATTGATTCTTATACAAATCAAATTTATTTATTATCATTATATTGTTTTAATATAGTAAAAAATCTTTTCATATAATAATTAATGACTTCTCTCAATTATTTTAAATGTCAAAGATATGGTAAAATATTTTGCAAAAAATTCAAAATATTTTTATGAATAATAAATTTTTTAATATTTTAGAGATACTTAAAAAATTATTTATATAATTTATTTTATTTAATATAAGTAGAGATTATTAATAATATAATTTAAATATATTTAAATTTTTTTTAAAAAAATGTCATCATATTATAATTTTATGATATTTTTATATTTATCATTTTTTATATGATCCAAAAATACCTGTAACATATTTCTTTTAAATTTTAGCATACATGAAATTTAGTTTATATAAAATTTTTGAAAATCATAAATTATATAAATTTAAAATTTATCTTTACTACATGATGTATGAATCAAGTAATAATTATTTATTAAAAACTTTTTATTATCATATTATATGTGTGATCTTATTCAAATTTATAGCATAATAATATAATTTATGCTTTATAAGAATAATATCTCAAAACAAATATTTCATCGTACCGCATAGAATATCTTAACTACACAAAACTATTTTAATAATTACGTTAAATTTTTTTCAAAACCATTCATACTATATACATTCAAGTAACGATGGTATACTTTATCATAATAAAACAAAACATATCATAATCATTCACTAATTCACTAATGTAGAAATAAAGTTTAAATTTTTGTATATTTATTATTTTTAATTTTTTTATTGTAAACCTAAAGGTAAAATATAAATGATATATAAAAAAATAATATTTTTTTAAAAAAATTCTCATATAACATATGTAAATTTTATATTTATCATCTCCATATTAATTTTTATAAAATCTACTTATTTTATATTTATAAAAAAAATAAATACAATATTTACATAACAAAATTTACTTTAAACAAATGAATAGTTATGTAGGTAAGAAAATTTAATTTTATGCAGAATGTACAGAGGGTAATAAAAACCACATTCAAATAATCTATTTATATTATAAAAATGGATGTATTCCAAATATTTACCCTAATTAAAACATAATATATATATAATATAATTTTTTATATCAAAATCCACAAAGTGCACCTCAAATATATCGAACCATTATTAATAATTTTTGTTATTTTATTTAAAGGATCCATTAACCAATCTTACTACATTATCTAAATATCATTTTTTTAATCATTACTATCTTAATAATAAACATGAACTTAATTTAAATTAAAATGAATAAAATTAATATAATATAATTAATTTTATTAATTATTTTTAAACTTTCTATAGACATTTAAAAATGAGTAATTTTTATATAAAAGTTTTTTATGTAAACTAATAAAATAGACATTTTTTTAACACATCTTTATAACAGAAATAAAATAATTTTATAATAAAATTAAAAGTGGAATAACTTATGTTGTTACTTTAATTTTAAAAAAATATATCTATATAAAATATTATACTTGATATAGATACAGTATCAATTATTTGATATAAAATAATAATAAAAAATATCTATACACTATTATAACAGTAAAATAAGAGAAGCTTGTAGAAATTTATATATATTTTCAAATGTTATGGTATATATGTTTCTATCAACGGAATTAATTTTTTGTTCCCAGTTGAGATGAGGAGTTTGAATTTAAAATTAAACTACAATTCTCAAATGATCACTGAAACACATTTTTAAAATTATTAAAAAAAACTAAAAATTGATAACTTGTAATTTAAATGTATGATAACACTGCCTTACAAAATTTGTACACTTACGACCTAATATATCATGATAACAATTTTTTTAAATGATTCATGAAACATAACTATCAAAAAATGTTAGTATATTAACTTAAAAAAAAACAGTTATATATATATATATAATCTTTATTTAAATAATGATTAAAAATTAAAATTACAACAGTTTAAAATTAAATTTATAATGATAAAAAATAAAATTATAATAATTTTTTATTAGTAAAAAATAATATCATAATTAAATTATAAATAAATTTTAAATAATTAATAATAAATTTTAAATATTTTAAAATTATAATAATTATTATAAATAATTTAAATATTTAAATTTAAAATAATAATAATAATTATTATTAAATTTAAATTTTTTTTAAAATACTCAACTTCTACACCAATTTTATGTATATAATTATAAGAAGATATAAAATACATGACTACAAGGCTACTCCATCAGCTGTTACGTCAAGCAGGACTAGTTCTTTAACATGTTTTATTTTAACCAGGTGCTTCCTTTATTTTTTAGCTTGCTAGATGTAATTGATAGAATATTTTAGACAATTTCATCAAAAGTGCTGTCATTTAGCCAATTAAGTACACACCATCTCTTCTTTAAAATTTAAATATTAATTACAAATAGATTATGTGTCTAAATTGGAATAGATTATGTGTCTAAAATGGGTCGATTATAGTTTTGTTTTTTATAATAACATTGACAGTGATTATTTACAATCTTTTGCTATGTTAGCATGCTCTAGAAAGGTAGAAGTAAGTGGATAATTATTTAGTTTATAATAATTTAATTTTTATGGTTGATGCGTAAATTAACTTACTTTCAACTAAAGATATCAAAGTATGAATAGAATTTGGACTTAAGATAAATGATAACATTTTTTTTCTATTCCATTAAAATATAAGGGATTGATGAATATTATTAAGCACGTGAGTAGGATTGATATTTTTTTTAAGACATGTATTATGCCATGCTCATGCATGGTGTTATGGAGATTGTTTTGTACTTTGTTTTGTTTGAAGTAATTTTTTAAAAATCGGATCGAATCGTTTTAAAATTTAATGATTTAATTATGATTAAATTGATATTAATTAAATATTTTTTAAAAATATATATAATATATATAATAATAAAATATATTAAAATTATTATTTTAAATGATTAAAAAATTTAAAAATTATATATATTTTTAATTTTTTAAATTTAAATTATTAATAAATAAATAATTTTTTTATTTTTTAAATATTATTTTATATATAATCAAATTTTGATTGGCTCATTTTTACTTTATCAGTTTTGTTACCAATTTTTTTTTTTAAATAATTTTGTGATCCAACTAATTAAAAAAGAGATTCGATTTTTAATTCAACCAATTGACTTACCAATTCAATTTGATTTTTAAAATAATGATTCAGAGTGCTTCTTGTATTTTATAAATACATGTTTTATTTATTAAAAAATAAAAAATAAAAATAAAAAATATAATAATATTTAACTTAAAAAATATTATTCTGTTTAATAATTATATGTTGACTAACATGTTTTATTTATTTTTTATCATCTTACTTAAAATGTTAAGGAAGATAAAGAAAAATATATAATGAATTAAAAAATTGTAATTATTTAACATATAATTGTTAAATAAGAACATAATTTAAAATATTAACTAATGAAACTTTAAATTTATAAAATAACAAATATTTTAAAACATGAAACGATAAAAGTTAAAAAACAAAGTACTTCATCCATTTTTTTATTTGTTTAAAAAATAAAAATCGTATTAGTATTTCATATATACTTTTATATCTATCAATTGTAATAATAAAAATAAAAAATAAAATTTATATATAAAAAAGAAATGTTTTTTTAAAAATTAACAATTTTAATTACATTTATTTAATATTTATATTTTAAAAAAATAGAAAAAGTAGTATGTAACAACAATCTTCTCTAATTAATCAATACTAATTCTATAAATATTGGATTCCATTAAAATAAATGCATGGAATTGGTTAAATATTTTTTCAATGTTTATTTAATGGTATAATAAAAATTTATATATAATAATTTTTTATTCAAATTAGAAGTTTAATATATTAATAATTTAAATGTATATATTTCTTAATAAAAAATATTATTTATTTATTTCATTATGTACATTTAAGCGTATGTTAAAACAACAGTTAATTAAAACATAGGGTCTGGCTTTTAAGGCTTTGTACGTATAGCAACTTAGCAACTTTACTGAAAATTGGAAAAAAAATCAATTTTATTGGATGACTTTAGAATCCGTGATGATTAATCTTTCTTTGTAATGCGTGTTCCGCTAAATGAACTGAAATGCAAACATGCATTTATTATATATCCATATGTGAATTTGCATGAACCCATTGAATGGCATTGAATGGCATCTGCATGGGGTGTATGCTTCATAGCATTATTTGGGGCAGCAGGGTACAAATTCTTTGAATGTACTGGTAGATATAATGCATTAGAACGCTTTTCTTAAAAACTTGGCATGACAATAAAATTTGTTTGTTTAAGATGAAGTAGGAGAAAAAGAATCAGGGGAGAAATGGTTGATAGAAATATTTTTATGTGCTTTTTTTATTATGAAAATAAGTGGAAAGAATTAGGAGGAAAAAATTATTATTTTTGTTTAAATTATTAAAAATTATTTAAATTAAATAATAATTTATTAATATAATAAAAATTTTATTTTATTTTATTTATTTATATAAGATAAAAAATTATTTTATTTAAGTAAATAGATTTTTCATTTTTTTAGATAAAAGAAAAATGTAAACTTTGCTCAATTTTTACTTAATTAGATACAATTAAAATAAAATAGTTATATAAATAATGTTTATACTTTTGTAGTATAATAAAATATAATTATTTATTATATACTTTTTACAACATGATAGGTTGAAACAATCTCTCCTATTTCATTCATTTTCTTTTTTGGAAATAAAATATTAATAAATTAAAAAATTATGTTCAACAAATTAAAATTAATTTTATTATAATTAATTTCATTTAACTTTAAAACAAATAATCCTATATATATATATATATTATCTAATAACTTTCAACTATTTAACTTCTTATGCGTCCGTTATAATTGATAAAAAATTATTTTATCTTTTTAAGGATATTAATTAAAAATTAAAAATAATTTTGTTTTAATTTATTTAAAAATATTTTTTAACTTTTATCCGCTAATAAAACTTATTTTATATAAATTAAAACATTTAATTAATATATTTATTTATATTAAAATTATTATAAATATTTATTATAATTTTAATTGTTTATTAATTTAATTTTTATTAACTAATATTTTTTATAAAATTAAATTTATAATGAAAATAGAATAAATATTATTTTATATTCTTAAATAATAATTAAAATAATATAAAAATAAATAATAATAATAATAATACTAATAATTAATTAATAATATTTTACATCCTACATTCATATCCATTTTAAATTTATCTTTAATTCAATTTCTCATTCTACATTTATATTTATTTTAAATTTATTTTTATAATCAATATTTAATATTTATTTCAAATTTATTTTTAGTAACTAATTACCAATTTTTATAATAAATTATTAAAAATAATATTATTTACACTGTGAAAAATATGGTTAATTAATTATATACGTAATTATTTAAAATAATGTTATAATTAATTATTAAAAATATATAATTAATTACGCCTAATTAAATAGTGAATTAATTATTATATACAAATTAATTATTAATTATTATTTTTTATTCGCTTAACAATTGTTTTTATAATCAATTGAAATACATATAGGTAAATTTACATCTGTTACGTAATATTTTTCAAAAACATTTATTCTTCTATCTTGGATGAAGTCGATAAAAGTGTACTAAAATCTAGAACCAGCCTGAAATGATACATATTATTATATTAAAAACATTGCAAGACTTCATTTGATAGATAACAGAGTCTTGTTGAGTCAGTTCCATTCTTATATCGATGGAGGGTCAGGTTCCATCTCTCACCACCAGTTGCCACGTGTTGGCGGTGCCGTACCCATCTCGCGGCCACATCAATCCTATGATGAACCTGTGCAAGTTGCTCGTGTCAAAAAACGCACACATCCTCGTTACCTTTGTTGTCACCGAACAATGGCTTGGTTTGATAGCCTCCGAACCCAAACCGCACAACATAAGACTCGCTTCCATCCCCAACGTTGGTCGTTCCACAGATACCTTCGCTAAAGTCGTCGAAGCAATTATGACAGAGATGGAAGCGCCGCTTGAGGTGCTACTCGATCGGCTTCAACAGCCGCCAACAACCATGATCTGTGATGCTTTTCTCCACTGGGCTGTCGCCGTCGCTAACCGGAGGAATATTCCGGTGGCTGCGTTCTGGACAACCTCGACGTCAGAGTTGTGGGTACAATATTTCCATATTTTGCAACAAAACGAGCTCTGTCATCAACAGATGTTAGGTGAGGATCAGAATCATATAATGCGTCGCACAATCTATTAACTCTTAGTTTGTTTGGTTTTGAGAAATATTTTTTGTTTTTTTATTTATAAAAATCTCATCATATTTTTATTCTGTTTTTTATATTTTTAAAATTTTGTATTAAAAATTAAAAATTAAAATAAAAACAAAAAATAATTTTTTTATTATTTTCTATATAAAATTTTAAAAATATAAAATATAAAATATTTTCTAAAATAAAATATAAGATCCCTTTTATTCAGGATCTCCTTTTTCTTTTACTTGATTCGCTTCCCTTTTTGAGATTTATACAGATTTAATTTATTAAATTAATCTTAAATTTCTCAATAAATCCTTTTAATTATTAGTTAAAAACTACTAAATGTTTTTATATTCAAAATAATAAATATTTTTATTTTTATTTAATATAGAAATTATAAAATAGCATACAGATTATTTAAAAAATATGTAGAATGATATAACAAAAAACTTAATTAAATATTATTAACAGAGTTTTACTATTTATAATAATCTTTCTTAATTTAAGTAAAATTTTATTTTATAAAATTACATGTGATTATATAAAAAAGTTATCTTATTTAAGTAAAACTATCTTAGTAATTATTCTCTATTTTTTAAAACTTTATCTATTTAATTTATTTTTATGAAATATAAAGCAACATTTATTATTAATAAGATGATTGTTTTAATTTTTTATATCTTAAAAGTGTGGAAAACAATTTTTCTTGTTCCATGTTTCCCTTTTCAATTTTTATAAAAGGTATTTTAATACATTCTCCACGATTCGAGCTGGAGGTGTTTAAAACATCACAGGATTATTGATAAAAACTTGGGAAACGAGACAATCCATGTGCATCTCGTGTCTCTTTCTTTTCCTATTAAGGAAATTCGTGGCAACTAAGCAATTTTTTGGTAAAGTTAAAAGTAGAAAATAATTTTTTGCACTATTTACATTTATTAATTAAATTTTTTTATACATATTCATGAATATTTAAATATTAAAGCACAACATAAATCAAATATTGCATTAATATTTTTAATTTTTTTATATTAATTGTAAAAATTCTATACTAACAATACATTTATATTAAATGTAATAGAATTTTTAATAATTTTAAATGTTTAAAATTTATGAAAAAATTATGTCGATATAAATTATATTTTTTACATTATTTAAATTTTTTTTAATGTTACTGATGGTTAAAAATTTTATCAGTTTTTATTTTAAAATTTTTGATGGGTTATGTACTTATTAGTTTTTTATTTTATTTTATACTAATTTAAAGTTTAAAATTTTTATTTTTATATAGAATTCTTATTTTATAAAAATGATAATTTTTTAAAAAAATTATTAAATAATATTATTATTTAATTAAATATACAATTTAGTTAATGAAAGTTGTATCCTATACTTTTATTATCAAAAGGTATTATTATGTATAATTTAGTATTAATTCTTTCATAAGTTAATTTTTTTATAAAAATATGAATGATATGCGAACAAAATGTAAAAAATATTATCATATTTTATAATTAAATATATTAATTGATATTTTTAAAACTAAATATTTTTAAAAAATAAATAAAAAATAACTAAATTATATATGTCGATATTTTTTAAGACCAAAAGGATATAAAATTTTGATGAAAGAAACTAAAACTATCAACTTTTATGAAATAAGAGATTAAATTATTAAAAAATTATTTGATAGTTATTTATATAAAATTAATATATAATTTTAAAATTCATAAAATAAAAAAAATTAATTGCTTTTATATTATTTTTAATTTTACAAATTAGATATAAATGATCTCTGTAATATATAATTATAATATAATACTTAAATGATAAAAAACAACATTTTATATGAAATTATGAACGGCGTAAGAAGGGATATCATTCATATCAATGAGTTTATTCCTCATCAAATTTTATTATCGAAAAAAATAATATAAAAAATAAAAAGACAAATAATAGGGTATAAATAAAATGAAAAAATAGTTATTTTAAATAAATAAATAATTATTTTTTATTTGGATAAATTATAAATAAAAAATGATTAATAATATATATTTTATTTATATTATTGACAAAGTTAAATTAAACTTAAATTTATTTATTGTTATTAACATATTTTTTTATTTTTTTATTTTTAAAATTAAATTAAATATTAAAAAAATCAACAAACTTATCCTCCATTCACTGAAAAAAATATACATTTTATGAAAAATACTTTCTTCCTTCTCCTTTTCATATTTAAAAAAATAAATAAATAAATTACTATTAAATTTATTTTTTCCTTTCTAATTTTTATCTTCCTATTTTCACCAAAACAAATTAACAAAACATTAATGTTTCGTCTAATATATTCTTACTTAGATTGATATATATTCCTCTCCAAAGAATTAGCAGTATCTGAGAAGTTTGCTGAGGCGTAGGATACCCTAAATTCTAAATGGCTTATTTTTAGACTAACATTAATTTTTCAAAATATATTCGAAGAATCCAAATTAAAATCGTTTAAGACATACTGCTAAGTTTTTAAAGATTAATAAAAAATAAAAACTTCACATAAACGAAATGTTAACTGTTAAGACGTTATCGGGGTGATGACTGATGATTAACTTTGAAGAGCCGTATACTTTTATCCATTAGCTTTCACCTGTATATGTTATCTATAAGTTACAAATTTTAGAAATGTTAATTAACACGACTTTTAATATCTATTTTTATTAATAATAAATTCATATTGAGAAAAGTTAAATTACTTTCTCTTGCTGCTGAAAGATTCTTTAAAAAATTGAAAGGAAAAAAGAAAAATTGTTCAGCATAATTTGTATTTTAAATTATTTCAGTGATCGATCTTACATTTAATTCTAAACTACTAATTTAAAATTGAAAGTTTATGATTTAATTTGTATTTTATTATGATCTTTACGGTGGTCTTGGCTGAAGAAACATATGTAAATGCTATTGTAGATTATATTCCTTCAACATCTTGGATTCATCGAGCGGATATTCCCCTTCTTGATGGGAACAATCGTGAAATTTTGCAATGGGCAATGAAAAGTTGTGAATGGCTTTCTAAAGCACAGTACTTGTTGTTACCATCGATCTATGAGCTCGAATCCCAAGTCATTGATGCCTTGAAATCAAGGTTATCAACACCAATTTACACCATTGGGCCAAACATACCTTGTTTTAGTGTTGGAGACAATTCATGTTACACTAAGAATGGTGCAACTAACCATGGTTACTTAGAATGGCTAGATCGCCAACCCTTTGGTTCTGTTTTGTACATCTCATTTGGTAGCTTCCTCTCTGTTTCAAGAGCACAAATGGATGAAATTGCAGCTGCTTTGCGTGATAGCAATGTTCTATTCATGTGGGTAACACGTGGGGAAGCTTCTAGAATGAAAGAGATTTGTGGGAACAAAGGGTTGGTTGTAGCATGGTGTGACCAATTGAGGGTGTTGTTACATCCTTCTGTAGGGGGTTATTGGACACATTGTGGGTGGAATTCTGTTGTAGAAGGTCTTTTTGCTGGGGTTCCTTTTCTCACCTTCCCAATTGCTTTGGATCAACCATTGATTAGTAAGCTTATAGTCGAGGATTGGAAGGTTGGGTGGAGGGTAAAAAAGGAAGATAAGTTGGACACTTTGGTGAAAAGAGATAGGATTGTTGTGCTACTTAGGAAGTTCATGCAGTTGGATAGTGATGTAGGAAGAGATCTGAGAAAAAGAGCCAAAGAGCTTCAACATTTAGCTCACCATGCAATTACAAAGGATGGGTCATCTGAAACTAATATCAAAGACTTTATGAAGAATATTATAATGCAGAGTGCAGTGTCACAAGGATCAAATGGACCTCAAGTTCAAAATGGTATTGAGAAGTTTAATTGAATTGGACTATGTTGGATTGCTTGTACTAATTAGTAATTTAATAAATAGCAAGCTTGTCTGGTGAGTTTGTATTCATTTAATGTAGGATTAGCAATATTTTTCTTACTTCTTGGACTAGTAACATTAAGCGTTTGCTATCTAATGAACGTCCCTTTGCGGCAAAGAACATGAATTTGTGTGGTGGTCACATTGTTTTCAGTGTGTTCGGCCAAAATTTCTCAGGGAAAGAATGTGTGACTGTGGCTATTAGCTGGACAATTTTCAAGCTTCCGTGACACAAATAACCAATTTAACCCACTCTGATGCTTAGTTTGGAACAAATGAAAATCAAAAGAAAGAAAACGCAGTGACTGAAAATACAAAAAAGGAATGTTGGTATCTGATGTTAGTAATAGTCACCAACAGTTACCATTAGCTGGTTGGTTGATTTGCCACCTTATGTGTAATGTGGTTTTCAAGTTTCAACTATATTATCAACGTGTACAACTTCTCAAATCTTTCAATTTAATTTTGGTTGCAAAAAATTATAAGCCCACCAAATTGGTTAATAATTAATAGAATCAATAGTTAAATTGAAGAATTTTAAAAATTATGACAAGTCACATGCATATAACATACCAAATCAGGTAGTCCATTAAGCATTAACTATAGGATGAATGTGATCAAGACTGTAAATATTAGACATCTTTTAATCTGTTATGCCTGTATTAGTTATATTAATATAACAGGCTCAAAACAATGTTATTTGCCATTTAGCTCCTTTGCATTCAGTGACTTTTATTTTTTTTAAAGATTCAAAGAAAAAAATTTCAAACTAATTTAAATATTTACTCTAACATTTTTAATACACAACATGTTAGACAATGTAAAAAATATCACACCAATTTAAATAAGCATATTTTTAATTAAATTATTTACCACATTATTTATTTATTTTAAACAAATTATTAATTTCAATCACCTACTGTCAAAGATTTCTAAATTTCTAAATTTCAAATTTTATTTATTAAAAATTAATTCTAATTTCAAAATAATAAATCTGTCAATACGATATCTATCATAACTTATTATCTTTTTGCAACAAATATTTATTTTAGTATTGCCACTAAATGTAAAACTAAAATTAACATCATTGTTTAACATTTTAAATTAAACTTCAGTAAAGATTTGACATTATTTGTTATCATTTCAAAATTTCTAATCACCAAACCATAAATTTCAATATCTCTCATAAATATAAAAATATTTATTTTTATTTAATAATTCAGAAAATAAAGAGAAGGATATTCTAAAAAATTTAAAATCACATGTATTTAATTTAATATATTTTTTATGAATAAATGCTTGCTTTTATTTTTAAAAAATTAAAAAATAAAATTATTCCTTGAAAATGAATCCAAGTGAATGAAACAGTTAGTAGTAATTAGATGATAGGTTTATGTATGTAGTTTTATTTTGTTTGCTATGCAAGGTGTGTACCTAGTAGTTTTCAGCTTGTGATTGTGACGATATGATGGTCAAGGATAGTAGTAGTGAAGTAGCTGGCTGGTTTCTTTGGTTTCAATTTCAAAGGGCAAAATTCTAATAATTCCAAAGTCTTGTAATCTCCGCCTTCATAAACTACAATTACACTCCCAAATGCAAGGTTTGATTCACCATTCTCATTCCCTTTTCATTCGCAACACTCCTTCTTCTACCTCTCTCTCCGCCATGTCTTCCTCTCTCATTCTTCCTTCCACTCCCTTCTACGCCCCTTCCACCAATGGACGCCTCGCTCTCAAGACCCCTTTCACTCGATCTAGGGTTTCCATGAGTGTCTCCGCCGGATCTCAGGCTTCCGTCCACGACTCTCTCTTCACCGATTACAAGGCCTCCAATTCCTTTCTCTTCCCCGGCCAGGTACACTTTCCGGAATCGTATTCTTCAGAACGATGCCGTTTGGAGTAAAATTGTTTTGAACCTAATCTGGATGCCATGTGATTGCAGGGTGCTCAAGCTGTTGGAATGGGTAAAGAAGCTCAAAATGTGCCTGCTGCTGCGGTTTTGTACAAAAAGGCCAATGACATATTGGGGTAGTTACCTTACCTTTTTCATTTATAATCATTTTCTTATGATTGTTATATTCTCCGTTGTGATTCATATCTGTAATACTTTCTGCTCTCAGGTTTGATCTTCTTGATATATGCATCAATGGGCCGAAAGAAAAGCTAGATTCCACTGTTATTAGCCAGGTATACTTCTAGCCTTTGCTAAATTATGCGTTCAGTGTAAACTACCAGTCTGTGTTATTACCATTTGGCTTTGGCTATGTTTGAATTGATAGAATGGAGGGAAGCAGAGTAGAATGACATTAGTTATCATTATTTAGATTGTTTAAAATAGGATGGAATGGAAGTGAAGTGAAGTGGATAAAATTTATGTTATGACCTTTTCTATATCCTCCTACACATCTTCTTTAATATTCTCCTATTACTTTATAAATTAAAGTATTAAATGAAAAGGTGTATGTGTTTATTATCTTGGAAAAATAAAAATTATTTAATATTTTCTTCATTTAGTAATTAAGATGATTTGTAGGTATACAAAGTAGGAGAATTTAGAATTATTCTTATTTTATACCATTCCGTCCAATTCCCCAGTTTTCTTCTCCCCAATTTGAGGGATATAGGATGAAACCAACTTATTGTTTATTAGTTTTCCCGATTGTTTCACTTCTTAAATAATTGAATGGAAACTTTCCTCCACACCATCATAAGATATGCGAACAATTGTGTGGTAGTTTTATTACATTCTACTCATCACTTAGTTTTCATATGAAAAATGTTATGTAAATGACATAAAAGAATGGTTCAATAATGTACTAATTTTTACTCCACATGAATAAAAACCTTTTAATATTGACCATTTAACTCAAAATAAGTTGTAATTTTATATTTATGGGCTAACTATTTAATGTTTAAGATACTCTACCTTCAGTTAGAAAATTCCTGGTACTGCTATTGCTTGAAACTTCTAAAACAAGTATATGTTTTATGTGCATAAACGGTATATAAAATAGTGTGCTGGAAATTTGCACACCATTTGTGATTCAATGATTAATCTAATATAAATCTTTCTAAAACCGAAGATCAGTCCAACATAGCAGAGTGCTATTTAGTTGCGTTATATGCAAAATAATTGGTCAAGGCAATTTCAGTTTAATGATTGGATGTTGAAGGGAAAATATTTCTGGTAGATCACTTTTGAATCAAATGAAAAATTGGCTTTAAATAAAAAATATACAAATGTCAAAAAAGTCTTTGCTGTTAGCTTCTAAAAGGCAATAGGAGCCATAGAACTGTAACTTAAGTGGCTCACCATGAAACTACTACTACTTGACCTTGGGGTCAAATCCCACCTGGGCCACGTTGCCTGAACTTCAACATTCAATTCCCTCCTCACCAAGCCTTAGACCTCCTCTGCCTTTGTAACCAAGATTGTTTTCATTGGTGGGGGGGGGGGGAGAAGTAATCCACTGTATTAGCTATAAAAATGTTTTCTGATTATGATATTATGCTAGTATGGTAGTGCCAATACATAATTCTGTTCTTCAAGAAATTTGTGTTGTTTAAAATGATTGCCATAGCTGTCATGTTTACCGTCCATTCTCTTCTTCTTCAGCCTGCTATTTATGTCACAAGTCTTGCTGCTGTAGAGCTACTTCGTGCACGTGAAGGAGGTCAGCAGATTATTGACTCTGTTGATGTTACATGTGGTTTAAGCCTGGGAGAATATACTGCTCTGGCATTTGCTGGGGCTTTCAGGTGAATTGCCAACAGTAATTATTATTTATTACAATGGATTTTCTATTTTTCCCCCTCACATTTCCTCATTTTTCTTTTTCATATTTATCCTCATGTATCAAGAAATTTTCGCAAAAATAAAAGAATAATAGGTAATTATGGCATATGTACACTTTTGCTGTTGGCCATGACACTTCTGGATCATATAGTTTTTACTTTGAGGCTGGCAGTGGCATTTGAGAAACCAACTGGATAGTGTTAGTGACCCAACCACTGGTTTCTGAAAGTAAAAAGTTGACTCAAGGGTTGCTGTTTGTTAAATCTCATCAGTACCTTGTAAATGAAAATATTCTTTGCGGCCTATGGGAAGAGTCTACGTCTATAAGATGTTCAGAACCATCCTTTGTCAGCTTGCAGCATGTGGAGGATGAATAATTATCTAACCTTTGTTATTTTGCACATATAAGTTGTGTGACTAAAATGTCCTGAATGATTTTGTTTGAGGTTCAACTTTCTCTTAATTGGCATGCCATTGACCCCATGCCTTTAATTTGACTTTTAAGCTTTGAAGATGGACTCAAATTGGTCAAACTGAGGGGTGAGGCCATGCAGGTCAGCAATATATTGTAGCTGGTCTAGTTTCTTGTCTGACTTACATCAACCAGGTTGGATAATAATTTGTATATCTCATGAATAACTTTTGTTCCTTTTCTAGGATGCTGCTGATGCTGCTAAAAGTGCTATGGTTAGCGTAATAGGACTGGACTCTGAGAAGGTCCAACAATTGTGTGATGCAGCCAATCAGGAAGTTCCTGATGCTGAGAAAGTTCAGATTGCCAATTACCTGTGTCCAGTAAGATTCTTGTGGATCTACCTTTTTACAAGCTTAGGCAAAATTCTGTTTCTAAATTTTATGAGTAGCTTCTTTGGAATGTGTTGTGTTTTGGTAGGGAAACTATGCTGTCTCTGGAGGATTAAAAGGAGTAGAAGTGCTGGAAGCCAAGGCAAAGTCTTTCAAGGCTCGAATGACAGTATGACTCTACCCCTAATCTTCTCTTCCCAGTGCCACCTTTCCTCAAAAAAGTAATACCTTTGCCTCTGTGGCAGGTACGCTTAGCTGTTGCCGGTGCTTTCCACACTAGTTTTATGGAACCAGCTGTGTCAAGATTGGAAGCAGCATTGGCGACAACAGAAATCAGAACCCCAAGAATACCAGTCATCTCTAATGTGGATGCACAGCCGCATGCAGATCCCGACACAATAAAGAAAATATTGGCACGTCAGGTATGCTAGTGTTACTTGTTTCAGTCCAACACGATGACATGAATGGGAAATAATTGCTCCTGTAATGCAATTGGCAGGTTACTTCACCTGTTCAATGGGAAACAACAGTGAAGACTCTTCTAACCAAGGGTCTGCAGAAAAGTTATGAACTGGGACCTGGAAAGGTAGTAAATTTAGACAAGGGTTGGAACTGCTTGCGTAAGTCGAGTCCTCTAGTTTATAAATGAGCTAATTTTTGTTTTTCTGGTCTCATTTCAGGTTATTGCTGGAATTGTCAAAAGAATGGACAAAGGCGCTAATATTGAAAATATTGGTGCTTAAGAAGGCAGTGGGACATTGCTCCTCCTTCGGCTTCCAATGAACAAAACCAAAGTATAACATTTTTTCAATGAGAAAATATACGTGAGCGAAATCAAAATAGAAGGCAAGGAACTTAAAGCTTTGTAAGCAAGGAGCAGCAACCGTCAGATTTCAATGCCAGTTTTGAAGTTAAATTATACACCAGGAATTGACACTACTATGAACGAGTTAGACAAGTTTTTGTACTTGGCGCTAGAATTTTTGGCTTATGTAATCTTATAAAATGTGTCTCGGAGTTAATATCTATCCTTTGTACCAAATATAGCTCTACCCTTATGCTGGCTGGTATAATAAAAATTAGAAGAAACAATATTTCCCATACAATCAATCATTGTTGCCGCTGGAATTTATAATGTTCGTACATAAGAACACTCGAATTCAATACTGTTTCTTACTTGGCGCCTTGATTTTGAAGATGCTTGGAAAACATTGAGAGGTATTTCTAATGGGAAAACGCTCTCAGACCTGGTTTAAGAACGATTTTCCAGTACCTTTCACAGAGTTAAAAATTTCACACTAAATTTACTTTTGAGAGAAAACCTCTTTAACTAAACTTATTCTTTTTAATTATATATATATATATATATATGTATATATATTAATTTAACGATTACAAGTTTTTAATTTTTTTTAAATTATAAAAGAACATATCATCATGGAGGGATAGATATAGGTATAAGTATGTAGTAAAATTATTTTCGTAAAATAAAATTAATCTAAAATCAATTTTATAAAAGTTCATCCAAACCCGTTGAGAACTGGTAACAAGAAAAAGTAAGATAAATTCAGAACTGGAATGAAGGGAAGTTTGTGTGAATCTAATTTCTTTCAAGTGTTCGACGATCGTCTCATGCTGCGAAGCTGATCAATCCAGCGATCTTCGGGAACTTGAGCAGCCCAATCGGGAGCCACTCCGGCGAAGGAGACTCCGCGCATCGCCTCCATGACTCTGGTCGCGTTCTCCGCCGTCAGGGGCGCGTTCCTCCGGTTCTCGTCCGCACTCATCGCCCTCCGAAACGCTCTCTCGAATTCCTCCATTCTCCTCTCCTCCTCCTTCTCCTCTTCCTCCTCATCGCTGCTCTTCTCGTTCAGATCCAGGGAAGATATCCCGTTCTCCGCTACACCGTGCACGCCGTACCCGTTCGGCAGCTGCCGGAACTCAACGCCATGCTCTTCGTCCGAGCTACTGTCTTCGTTCGCGACCGAGATCGGCTCGTAGTATTCCGGCGCGTCATCGGAATTTGCGTCCGAATCGCTTCCGTTTCCGTTTTCTACACACCAAAACAAAAAAGCATCCGTTCACAAAATCAATTGAACATTTCTTTTTGCTGAGAAAATAACGATTAGATTCATTTACCTTCGATAAAATGAATGGCGCCACCGTTCATCGCTGGGACTTGAAAGTGAAGAGTGAAAACAGAGAGCTAAGAACAGAAAAGAAAGAAATATTTAAATTTCTGATTTTTTAAAATAGAAATTAAAAATGTTTATAGAAGAATAAAAAGTCAAATTATGCACCAGCCGGGAATCGAACCCGGGTCTGTACCGTGGCAGGGTACTATTCTACCACTAGACCACTGGTGCAAGTTGAAAGCATAGGTGAATTTTAAACTATATAGCCATAATCTATTTTCGGCAAATGGAAAAGGATGATAAACGTCGATATTCATGGCAGTGTGTGAAGGAGAGAGGAGGTTGAAGTTGAAGCGGGAAACAATGGCAATTCCCATATTGAGGGCTGCAATGATATCTCATGCTCATTCTCGGTCTCAGCCACTCCTTCAGGCCATATCTGTCTTTAACGAAACCGCTAAGAGGAAGAAGAGAGTGGTGCTCTCTTCTTTTTCAGAACTTAACCCTGTAATTCGGTGAGCTACTCTTCACTTTCTACTTTTTCATGTTTTATTGGGATTTTCTTAACATGGGTTTTGGTTTTGGTTTGATTTCTGTTACTGAGGTTATAGGTCAGAAGTGTCGTTTTGTGTTGGAACTTGCCTCATTCCACATCCAAAGAAGGTACTACCTATTCAACATCATTGTAGACACAACACAGCACATGTCTTGTTTGCTAAGTCATGGTCTTTCTAAAGGTTGACAGGGGTGGGGAGGATGCTTTCTTTGTGAGCAACTATAATGGGGGAGTTATTGCTGTTGCTGATGGTGTCTCTGGGTATGCTAACTTCTCGCTATCTGGTTAACACTTAGAATCATTATACAAATTAAAAAGAACGCCCATAATAAAAAAATCAATTTTGATAAAGTAATTAATTTAAAAGGTGCTGTGTTTCATCATATTTAGATATCGTCTTCAACATTATGGCATGACCTCTGATTTATGGTAAATTGTCTAAACATGCTTTTTTGTTATTCAGTTGGGCTGAAGAGGACGTGGATCCTTCGTTGTTCCCACGTGAATTGATGTCTAATGCTTCCAATTTTGTAGGAGATGAGGAGGTGGCATACCCTTAAACATACTTCAGATTATGAATATTGCTCAATTAGAATTATTTTGACTTCTAAGTACATTTATTAAAATTTAGATGCTTTTTTCTTTGTCCTTTTCATTTTCAGTAGCATATGAATGAGAATGCTTCTATGCATGTAATGCTGTTTGCTAACAATGCAAAAATATTGAATATTGTTGGATTTGGCAGGTGAACTATGATCCTCAGATTCTTATAAGGAAAGCACATGCTGCTACTTCCTCTACAGGCTCAGCTACTGTGTAAGTTTATCTTTTTTTTTTTTGGATTACCAATTTGGAGAAATAATATCATGACTTGCACTTTAGACAATTGTACCGTAAATTGCCTGATTTGTGCGTCTTGCCTATGAAAGCATTGTTGCTATGCTGGAGAAGAATGGAACTTTGAAGATTGCCAATGTTGGGGATTGTGGATTAAGAGTCATTCGTAATGGTAATACTAATACCATTTGCTATATTTTATCTGATCTTGATCTTTTCTAAAAGATCTATTGCAATTAGCTCAATGTATATTTTTTAGCATTTTTTTTATCCTTTCTTTATCCTGAACACCAATCCCGTCTCCAATGTTGAGAACTTGAATGTCTGTGTTTTTTTCAGGTCATGTAATTTTTTCCACTTCTCCACAAGAACATTATTTTGACTGTCCATTCCAACTAAGCTCTGAGAGGGTTGGCCAAACATACCTTGATGCAGCGGTACCATTTAACAATCATTGCTACTATTGTTAACTTTCTTTTCCCCTTCCACTCCTCTATCTGTATTGACTCTTAAACTATGTTAGATTTCTAACTATTTTTTTCTACAAAATCATTTTTTTCATATGTCAAATTGCTTTCATGCCATGCCTTTGCTTCTTTGTGGTCCTGAACTTGCCTCAGAGAAGAGAGAGAGAGAGAGAGAGAGAAGCATACAAAGCGATCATATAATATAGATACAAGCCATGTTAGATTGTATACTTTGCTTTTTGAGTTCACATCTCAGTCTAAATGTTGGTTTTTGGGCTCTCTAAATTCTCTTCTGGATTTATGCTTCGAGCGTCTTTTTAAAAATCATGGTTTGTCTTGTGTGAAGGCAAATATATGTGTTACCTTTATGAGTCAACTTAATTCACTACTTTCCAAAAGGGACAGTCTCATTCTGCAGTTGAGATAAGTGTGATTCTTCTGTTATATTTTCTTTGACTAACCTCTGCAGGAAAACAGGTATGCAATGTGGAGTTGATAGAAGGAGACACAATTGTCATGGGATCCGATGGGCTTTTTGATAATGTTTTTGATCATGAAATTGTTCCCACCATTGTTAGATACAAAGATGCTGCTGAGGCTGGTATTGTCTTCATGATTAATTAGTTTGAGGATTTGATTACCACATGAGTTTCACTAATCCAAATTTTAATTTGTTGCTAGCAAAGGCATTAGCTAATTTAGCAAGCAGTCATGCAGTGGATTCAAAGTTTGATTCTCCCTATTCGTTGGAGGCCAGGTCTAGGGTAAGGAAAGATTATAATTAAACATTTTTCTTTTCAAATAAGTTGTTTATATAAAATGATGCATCCTTTTTTTTTATTCATTTTTGAAAATAACTTCTTATTAGGGAATTCACATTCTCATTCCTGAAAAGAGTTGCAATCGTTAACCAGCAAAAGATTCTGTTGAAAGTGATACTAAAGATGAAAAAATATATTGTTTGGATTGTTTGCAAGATATACCAAAAATGCAGGAAACACTTTTTAGAAACTTGTTTTGCATAAATCAAACAGGACAAAAGTTTGCAATCACCACTATTTTTTTAATATTTTCTGGGTAATTTTCCAGGGTTTTGAAGCCCCCTTATGGAAGAAGATCCTTGGAATGAAGCTTACAGGTGAGGCATAACATTTGATAAAACAAGTTTCCTTTTCTCCTCGCATGTGTCTGGCCTCACTTTTTCTATTGTAACAGGTGGAAAGCTTGATGACATTACTGTAATTGTTGGTCAGGTTATAAGTTCATGACCATTGCTGGTTATGCTTATGAAAGAAAACAAGGTCCTAATTGCTGAGATCACCAGAGCAGGTGTTGCCTTCATTAGCTGTGGCCACTAATTTTTGGTGATGCTCTGAGAAATAAGAATTTATTCATGGAAGTGCTCCTGCTTTGCCATGAAGCCTTTGTGCTTCATGCATTGAGAAAGGCTGTTTGACATTGAAAATAGTTTTGTTAATGAAATGTTATGCCTAAGAATTGTCTTTGATAATGTGGAGAAGCATGATTGTGAATAGTGACAGAACCTGTAGCAGCAAGCAAAAGCTTGTAACATTAAGATAATTAGATAATGCATTGCCAGAAACCACATGAGGAGCTTATACTCCAAACATAAGTTGAATGCCTATATGACACAATATACTTTTCACATGCTGCCAGCCTACATAATGAGGGTAATCAAATGGTTCCATGAACTTATTTCATCATAAAATATTAATGGCCAAGTTACGTTCCTTCATTTTGAAAGGAGAAAGTTTATTTATATAATTTTTATACAACTATTTCTACAATTAAGAGAGATACAAAGAGTATTGTATAGAATATTTTGATGAGTGATATGAGATAATGAGAAAAATTAAATTTAAAAAGGTGTTGTAATTTATATATAAAAAGACTGTTGTAAAAAAGTGATTATAAGAATAACATACTTCTAGTAAATTTCAAGAATTTGAAGATGGCAAATAGTTATTATAAATAACACTACCGGTCATGTTTGCAAATATAAAAAGATGTGCAATGTGCAATACAACTAATAAATACATGTTTATTAGGTACAACTAATAAAAAAGCCTCAAAATAAAAAATTTTGTTATTTTTTATTTACTATTGGTACTGTAAATTTTGTTATCTTGAAAATTTGACATATTGTGCAAAATAAACTTTATGCTCACGCCAAAATTGTGTTTCAAGACAAAAGTTGTAAATAAATAACCAAAAAGTAATAAAAATAATAAACATATATTTCAACAGTATTTATATATTAATATATGTAAATTTCTTTTTTTTTATATCTCTTATTTTCTATTTTTTTTCTAACACTAATTATTGGTCATTCACGTAATACCATACTTTAATATATTATTCTAAATTTAACAGTTATAAATTTTTAGGTTAAATATATTTTTAATCTTTTTAAAATATTTAAATTTTGGTTTTGATCTTTCAATTTTAAAATTTTTGGTTTTCATTTCTTATTTTCTAAAATATCATGATTATAATCCTTGATATTAATTTAAGTTACATTAAATCAAGTTAGATCAATTATTACTGAAATTTTTTTTAACCATTTTATAGAATGTCTTGATTATGATCCTCTATTCATGATTAATGTATTTTAATTTAATATAACTTAAGTTAATATAGGGATTATAATCAATATATTTTAAAAAATGAGAAACATAAATCAAATATTTTAAATTTGAGAGATTAAAACTAAAATTTGAACATTTTAAAAAAATTAAAAACATATTTAATCCTAAATTTTTTAATATTTTAAACAAAAGATAATGACAAGAGGGTGTGAGATGACACTGCATGCATGTGTATTTATCCTTTTCTTCATTCTTACCATCCTATATATCTAACCATAATTGAAATGTATAAAAAAACATTTTCCAAATGTAATATATGATATATCCATGCATGCATGAGTCCTCTATATGGAGGTGCATTGAAGAAAATTCTTGGAATCCCTCCTTTTGCTATTAGCCTATTATCTTTAGACATCATCTCTAATTGAACCATTTATAAGCCTATCATATCGGCACACGTCCTCCGCCAACAAAAATTGGTACAATCATCCTCAGGGGTGACTTCTGGTCCCAAAATTTAAGGACAAAGGATATGGTTTTCCAAACAGCCTCATTCATTTTGTATGAATTAATAAATATTTCATAATATAAACAATCTTTATTTAAAATCATCCATAGTCCATAATGTTTAAGGATCATTAAACAATTAATTTCCCTTTCTTAGGATTTCAAATGCACCAAACATTTACAAAATGAAAATTGATGCACGATGCAGTTTGAACATGTGATGCCCATCCTACAAAGAAATAAAAATAATTAACAAACATAAATTTATTTATCTATACTCTAAAAATTTTTGTTGATAATTGATTGTTAAAAAAATTATAATTAATTTTTTATGTACGTGATAAATAATCAATTATTTTTATATATGTAATCAATTATTAATTAGTAATCACCTACAACTTCATTTTAGATAACCATATACATAAGTAAAATAACCATTATTTTTTATAGTATTAATCATGATTTTTTTACAGTAATTAATTATTAAAAATTATTAATTAATTATAAAAATATTTTGAAATATAAATAGATAAAATTCTAATAAAAATAAATAAATTAGATGAAGGTACCTTAATAATTAGACCACAGAATTAAAGATTTAAAGATCAATATATAATTTATCTATAAACATGATGCATTATAGAACATTATATTACCCTTTGTTACATATAATCCAACCCCACTTAATAAGAAAAGACATATTTGTTATTTTAAAATTTAAATTTATAAAAAATTCTATTTCGTGCGTGTTCACATACGTACATTATATGAAAAAAGAAGGAATATTATGTAATTGTTAAAATAATTTTTATGAAGGTCCACAACAAAAAGTGTAATTTACCCCGACAAGGTTTAGCTTTAAAGGGGCCTAGGGTGTACTGATGAACAGAAACGTTCGGGCAAGAGAAGTAGGGGCTATAGGGATCACTCGTTGCCTTCCATCTATATTCAACATAACATGAATCCATTTGACCAAAAAACATTAATCCTCCTAAAGGGATTTGACTGAATGTTTGGTTCTTCCAATATTGCTTTCTCATACCGAGTCTTTAGTTTAGCCATGTCTTAACAAAAAGTTGTAATAATCATATTTTATTTGAATAAAATTATATTCCATAAAAAATATTTATAATGCCGTATCAAAAATAATCATTTTATTATTTAGTGAAACTTAATAAAATGTCATTTTATTAATTTGTAATAAATTTTAATTCTCATAAGTAATTAATTAACACACATTAACAACAAAAAGTTGGAATGACATTTTTTTCACATTTATTTTGTAATTAAGCTTTAGCTATAGTTATGAATATCAAATCTATCGATCAGATTGGTTAAATCAGAAATCGAATACTTCTTCAGTTTATTTGAATGACAAAAACGTTTTAGTAAAAAAAATTATAGCAAATTATAAAAAAATTGATAAACTAGTAAATCAATAGAACTGATAAAAGATCAGTTCATATATAAAATAATATTATTTTAATATTTTTATAAAAAATAAAAATAAATTATGTTATATTTTATTTAATATTATATATAATTTTTTTAAAAATATATGTAATTTTAAATATTTAATTATATAAAATTATAATATTAATATATTTATTATTATATGTATTATATATTTTTTAATATAATATATATTATAAATATTTTTAAAATAATATTTAATTAATACTAATTCAACTATAATTTAACTACGTTTAGTTAAATAAATCTTAAATTAATATTTTGACCAATTCAACTTAACTTTAACTTTAGCCGTAAATTTGTAAGTACTTAGACTCTTTGATTATGTGAAGACCTTTTATTTATATATTTTCGATGAATTTTCATAATTAATTCGCATTAAGTCTTTTTTTTATATAACAAAACCAAAAAAATGGAATTATGCATAATTTTCAGTCTCTTGACAGCTGTGAACTTTTCTTTCCTAGTTATCTCAAACAAATATTTACTATTTTCTGTGATTGTTTTAGCTAAGTATTTTTATGAATAAAATGAAAGATATATGTATTTAGAAAATACATATCTAGCTTTAATTTTTCGCACGCACTAAACTCTAAAAACACCGTTATAATAATATAACTAACTGAAAAGGAGAAAGTGATGGAGTAAGAAATTAAGATATGTCTTGATCCCAACATAATCTTCTAATCATGTCCTCCACTCCCCTCCCACTTAAAGGAATGCATATATATTCAACCAACAAACCCACCACATCCCATTAAATTTGAGTCACCCTACCAATGATTTTCACCTCATTATATTAAGCTCTATTATTCTCATGAATTCATTCATGAATTATTTATTTAGCCTTAGATTACATACATGTTCACCTACAATATGTTTATGATTTAAATATTTAATTTTGATATAAATAGATGTATTAGAATTTTATATTAACTAAAAATATGATCAATTATGTAAATATAAAATAAAAATAATTCTTATCTAATAAGCTCATTTTTAAAATTGATTTAGGTTCAAATTCAATTTTTAATAATATGAATAAAAATTTATTGATATTAAATATTAAATTTAAACACTTATATCCCTTAATATTTTTATAAAATATAAAATTTATTAACCAAACTATTTAATTAAATAAAATTTCCAATTAAATTATGCTTATGAAATTTTATATGCAAAAATGAATGAATTATTTATCTCATAACTTTATTTTAACATATAATATATTATTAAAATATAAATAAATATCATTTATTAAATAATATTTTTATAAATATTTAAATTATATATATATATATATATAATTATAAAAATATTATTATATGATTGAATAAATGATAAATCTCATCATATTTTATAAAAGAAAATTATAGAAGCAAACAAGAAGCGAGTCCCATCGAGGCCTAATATAGCCCATATCGGTTATAGAATAGAAGTGAGTTGAAAATGTGGAGAAGATGATGGAAGAGATGGTTTTGGGCAACAAATAACACAGAAAATAATGAGGTCCACCCCTCTGATCTGATCTTAGATGCAATTGTGTTGCACAGCTACCAATATAGTGTCGTCAATAATGCAGTGCATGCCATTTCAATAAATGTTAATGCTAGGTAGCCATAGCTAGAACATGCTACATAGCCAATATGAGATGGTCTTTTATAGGACAAGAAGATGAGGAAGAAAGATTCGTACATATAATTCAAGATTCAGATGAAGAAAAAGGGACACTGACTCTGACTAAAGAAAAGAAAGGTAATAGTGCATTGAATTTAAATTGCTAAACAAGTAACACATGCAACCGCAAAAAAGGGTTTCAAAGTGGGATACCACAAACATGGCCCGATGGGTTATTAGATATAAAGGGCCTCTTTGCTTCCAACCTTTTTATAAAAAAACTACTTCTCACACTATTTAGCCTCCCTCCGATATGTTTCTCAATTTTTTGTTTTTAAATTCATTTTAAAAATAAAATTTACTCTTTTAAATAGTTTTAAATTAATTTTTATCATATTTTTAAAATAAAAACTAATTATTTTTATTTTTTGTATTTAATTTTAAATATTTTTATTTTTAATTCTAAATTTATTTCAACCATCATTATTATTAAAAAAATATAAACTTTCATCCACTTATAATTTTCAGAAATTTTTTATTATTTTATCAAAATTTCCTAACCATTAGATGGAGTATGTAGAAAGATAAAAGCTACTATATCTGCGTAGCTTCACCGTTTTTATTATTATTATATTATTATTATTATTATCAAATCATATTATTATTATTATAATTTTTATTTTTATTAAATTTTTATAATCATTACTATCAATATTATCATCACTACCATTATTATCAACCAATATTATCACTATAATATAACAACAATAATAATATTTAAAATTTTTTATTTTTTATTAATAACTTTTTATTTACCTATCTTTTAGATTCATAGTAGATGAATAAAATAGAATAAATTAACACACTTTTATAATAAATCTTTTTAAACTAAAAATCCAAAGTCAAAAGTTAAAATTAAAAACTAGATTTATTTTTTAAAATTTTAAAATAAAAAACTAAAAATCATTCTAAAGAATAATTTAGTTCTTTGTTTATATTTTTAAAAAAAAATAAAATATAAGAATAATAATATTTTTAATTATTTTACGTTTTGAGCAGCTTTAAAAAAAAATCTGTAACTATCTTTTAGAAGAAAAAAAAAGTAATTTTAAAAACAATTTTTAATTTTCATAAAATATAAATCACGTTTAAATTCATTCTTATACTCATCTTTTTAACAGCTTAAACAAACACTCAAAGTCATTAAGAATGAATTATTCAAAACCTTGAGTTGTTGGGTGAAGAGTTATCAATTTATATTGAAGAAAATGCTAACACCAGCAGGTCTTCCAACTAATTTTAAGCAACTAAAACTGGTTGGGCTTCCGCGAGGGGTTAATTGGGCCCAGGTGGAATAACAAAATAAAACTTCTTTCCATTTTTTTTTATTTCTATATATATATTTTTGTCTTTTACATATCTATTGAATCTGAGTCATAAACTTTCTATCTCTCTATTAATAAGAAAGTAGAAGAAGGTACAAAAATATTCTTTCAAATATTCAAACCATGCATCTCCACATGGACTGGGAAGTTTATATGTTGTGAACCAAACAAAGGGTTTCATTTGGGTGGCCAGCTTGAATTTTCAAAAATAATAAATAATACATTTTAACATTCTTCATATCTTAATATAATATTTTTTTATATCTCTTCTTTTATTAAATTACATATCATATCATATCACATCTCCTGATCAAATTACTTGTTTTTTCTTTTGTTGGACGGTTAGTCCCCTGTCTTCACACACACAAAAATACTAAACTTTTATTAGGAGAAAAAAGGATTTCACCTAAAACAATTATTAAATAGATAAATATTAGATTTCTCTTGCTAAATTTTTCCATATTTCTCTCTCTATGTATAAAAGACTATGAACAACGAAACCACGTATTAAAATTTGAAAAATTATTATATTAAAATTAAATTTTAAAAATCAATAGTTAAATTTAAATTTTTCAGAAAATAGATCGAGTGTACAAAATTTTAAAATTAATTAATACTCTATCATCTTATTTTATATTGATAAGATGCTTTATTTAAAATATAAACAAATAATTCCTACTGAATTATATATTTATAAATATCTAAATTCTGTAAAAATTTACTTACATAGTTATCATAATAATATAATATAAATTATTTGTTATATTAATAATTTTTTAATAAAAATTATTGAAGATGAAATTTATTATAAAAGATTGTGATTTACAACACTTTAAAATTGTATTATCTTTTATTAGTATAAGTATTTTTAATAAAAATTAAATTGTTAATATAAATATCATGAGTTTATATTAATAATAAAATATTTTATACTATAAATAATTTTTTTAATATAAAATATTAATACATACTATTAATAATTAAATGTTAGTTGAATATATTATTTGTCAGTATAGATTTCAAAAATATATACTAATAAATATTATTTTAATATATATATATATATATATATATATATATGTCTAAATATTTGAAAAATAAAAAATAACTAAAAAATAAAATGATTAAATCATATAGAAAATAACTTGTATCTAATTACATCAGATCGAAAATTCTTAAATTTTTAAAAAATAAAATTCAACCGTTTATATTTGAATATAACCAATGTAAATCATTTTTTGAACATAATTTAACATTTCTTAACTTAAAAAGTAAGGTAACTTTTAATATAATTCTTGACAATAAAACTCCTTCAAGTGAATAATTGGTAAACACATGCGCCCTCAGCAGTAACAAAGTTAAATATATGGCAAGTGAAGGTAATTAAATTTAGAAGCCTTCCCAAGAAATTGCTGTTCCCCTTTACGCTTCATGATTTGGATATTGAATGACTACGAAAAAGGCTTTTAATATTTTGAACGGTTCTTTTCCATATGTCTACAACAACTTTAAAGAAAGAGATAATTACAATTGTTATAAAACTACAATTTATTAATGGATGATTAATTTAATGGTACAGGTTTGATTTTTATTAAGATATCGGATTTAAATTTTATACATAAAAAATTTATCATATTGTTGAAGGTTTTCAATTTGATCAAGATTATCTTACGAAAAAGATATATATGATTTTGAATTAAAAAATAAAATAAATAAATAAAATTACAATCTTATTAGAAACAATATGGCCATGTATTATAAAGTTAAAAGAAAGTTATGCATACTCAAGATCTACAACAATTTTGAACCCATGTTTGAGACGCAGAATTATTCAGTATGATAGATGCAGACATATTTTATTCCTAAATATATCAGATTAATTACTAGCCATTATGGCCTGGAACAAATGCAGTTGAACCTGATGATTCTGTCGTTGGCATTTGCATGTCTTTGTCGATCTGGTATAAATGTGTTCCTTGTTTATTTTGGTTATTTCTGAAAGAGTTATTTAAGAGATAAAGAAAATCTCATATTAACTGGATTATAATAAAAAGTTTATTTATTAAGATTTTATTCTTAATTTATTCTAAAATGAGGTTATTTAATTTATGGGATAACTAGATAATCCCTTTCTGAAACATGATAGTTATGAGAAAAATATTGAATATTTCACTTAACGCATTTTTTTAATTTATTATTTATTACTAAATAAATTTTATATAGTTTTTTAATAATTTAACACTATATTAAAAATATCATAATTATTAAAAATGAAAATTAAAAACAAACGAGAAACACTAAACAGAATGATGTTTTAATGCATTATGATTACTTCCTATTATTTTTATGAATTCTCCTAACTTTATATTCCTCACACTGTCTTCCTCAATTCTCCATATAATAAAAATAAATAAATCATATTTTTAAAGAAAAAAAGTACTCCATAGTTCTTAAGATGAAAAAATATAATCTAAGAAATCATTAAACCAAACACCAATTAAGTAAATAAAAGTATTATCTCTTTTGCTTTAATTTATGTCTACGATATGAATTTAATCAAATCCAATTTTGGTTATTTCTGAAAGAGTTATTTGAGAGATAAAGAAGATAATATATTAAGTGGATTATAATAAAATTTTATTTATTAAAATTATATTCTTAATTTATTCTAAAATGAGGTTATTTAATTTATGGGATAACTAGATAATCCCTTTTTGAAATATAATAGTTATGAAAAAAATATTTAACATTTCACTTCTTAACGCATTTTTTAATTTATTATTTATTACTAAATAAATTTTATATAGGTTTTTTAATACGCTAAAATTATTTTAAAAAATATCATAATTACTCAAAATAAAAATTACAAACAAACGAGAAACGCTAAGCAGAATGATGTTTTAATACATTACGATTACTTCCCATTATTTTTATGAACTCTCCTAACTTTATATCCCTCCCACTCTCTTTTTCAATTCTTCATATAATACGAAAAAAAATTCATATTTTCAAAGCAAAAAAACATTCCATAGTTCTTAAGATGAAAAAAATACAATCTAAGAAATTACTAAACCAAACACTAATTAAATAAATGAAAGTATTATCTCTTTTACTTTAATTTATATCTATAATATGAACTTAATCAAATTTACTATTATTTTTTTTTAAATGCGTGTGACTTAAAAATAAGTTGATTTTTTTAATCATAAAAATCATATTACTGTAATCTAAATAATTATCTATTTGTTTTTAAATTTATAAGAAAATAATAGTAATAATTTGAATTGTAAAATATAGTTCCTAATATTATTATAAAGAATATTACTACATCCAATTCATTTATATGGATCTATTAAGTACAAAATAAAATCTATATAATTTAATAAAACTAACATGGGTTTTACTTGATAGCAATAGAGCAAATTTTCATGCTAAACAAAGTGAGAATATGTATTGATTTACAAATTAATCTTAAAAATTCATCACAAATTAGTCTCTCTCTTTTTTTCATCAAGTTAAAAAAGTATGAGAAATTTACTTTATGAGTTTCATAAGCTTTTTTTAATTCATTCCAATGTAGTTTTAATTTAATTTATCAAAATAAGTTTTTAAAAATTTATTTTAATAATTTGTAAGATCAAATTTTATACTGTAAACTTTTATAATAAATACTATAAGCTTCTATAGCCGCCTTGGCTTTTTTTTCCTTTACTTTGTTCTTTGTTAAAATACATCTTTGAAGCATGTTGAGGAAAATATCAAAAGAAGCATAAATTTTGTTAATCTGTGCTGAGATTTAAATAGGGATCGTTGTTTCCAACTTTAAATATGGATAAATAAATAAGAATAAAGTTTATCTTTTTAATAAATAACAAAAATAAAAATAGTATATTATATATATAAATGTATAAGATTAAAAAAATTATGAGACTTCTATTATTAAATTTTATTATAATTGACCAAAATAAATGTAAAAAGATATAAACTACTTTTAATATATGAAGATATCATTATTTATAGTCAAAATAGAAAAATAAAATAAATCAATACAATAAATTATTTTATCATATATTTTTTTTTATTTGTTGAATTCACATGATATAATGTCCTATCTTGTTATAATGATTAAAATTATTATTTTGAAAATAATATTGAGTTAAAAATATCATGATAATTTTTTCGTACTTTTATCCAATATTTTTTTTAATATTTTATAAAAAAAACATTAAAAATTTAAATGAACGTTATTTTAATTATAAAAGTTGTACTCACTTTTAATGCTTTTAAAAACATTTTCTTAAAAATATTTTTATTATTTTAAAAATATAATTTTATAATTTATTTTAGTTTTAATTATAATTTATTACAAAATTATGTTTTAAACTTTAATTTTTAAAATAAAATTTAAAAACATATACATTTTAATATCAATTTTTCTATAGTATTTGTACGGGAAAATATTTTTCATTTTTTAAATACTTTTATATATTTTTATTGAAATTTTTTAACATTAAATTAAAATTTAATTTATAAATTATATTTAATTACCATTTTAATATGACTTAAAACGTATTCTTTCATTATTTATTCATTTTTAAATGTTAGATAGATTAACATAATATTATTTCTTTTATTATCTTAATGTACACCAAATAAAATTTAAAATAAAATTTTATTATTATTATTATATTTTATATTTTTATATTATATATTTGTTTACCTTAACCTTTCAATAAAACAAGCATTAAATATTCTAATATTTTGCTTTCTTTAGCTTTATAAATTTTGTTTGGTAAATTGTAAATAGTTGATTAAAATTTATTTATTTTTAAGTGGGAGTATTTTTTTATATTTTTAATATAATTTTTTTATTCTAATAAAATTATATAATTTAAACTAAATTATATACATATTTAATAATTTAAAATAAATTCTAATGACTTTTAAAAATATTCACCAAGTGCCTTGGCCTATACTTCATAAAAAATATTGTACCCTAAAGAATAAAACATCCATTTTTATAATTATTAATAGCGTTAAAACGGAATAAACTTGATGGTGTGATTGAGGTAATTGTGATAAAAAAAATGTTAGTAATGTTATATGCTCATTTATTGGATAAAATTTACGAATGATTCATTAATTTGGATTACACCACTTATTTGAAAAAATTAATTTTTTATTTAGTAAACTTTACCAGATTTTCTTCAATATATATATATATATATATATACAAAAAAGTTTATTATTTTTTTTAAAATTTTTAATGTTATTTAGAAGTAAAATTTTTTTATTTTAAATAATAAATTTGAAAAATATTTTTAATATGAATTGGTATAAGTTTTAAAATATAAATAATAAAATAAATAATTTTAAACGTTATTTTATAAATAAATAAATAAATAAATATGCGTCATATTAATAATCCATGGGGAACATGATATCAGATTGTACTAAATTTTGTGAAGACAATATATTAGAAACCAGCCTGGATTTGGTCAATGACACCGCTAATGATTACCTAGAAATTAAATTTACTTTTACGGAATATTTTCATTTTCCAATGAAGGAAGTGATGAAATCCATTTGTTTGTGATAATAGTAACATTCCTGAGGTGACAGCATTTATGTAATGAAGATTGGCCAGGTTCTTCTGCATTGAGATGTTTATCTAGAGAGAAATAGATAAAAAAAAAAAAAAAGATGTGTATGAGATAGGACAAAAATATTAGGAAAAAATAAAACAATTTTATCCTAATAGAATATATTAGAGATTGAGTTTTAATTTTTTTATATATTATTAGTGATATATTTTACTTTTCTATACTCTTTAGTTTAAAGAAAAATAAAAATATTTTAATTTTTATTATATTTAATTTAAAAATTGTAAAAAATAACCTCTTATCTGATTGAGGAGAAGAAAAGAGAAATTTTTAAATATAATTTATTTTGTTATTTTATATTTTTAGAATATTATTTTAAGTTTAAAAAAATATTTTAAGTAATAATATTATTCCTTTTCAAATTTCGTTAAAAATTTAAGATTAAATTAAGAGATATTTTTATTCTTTCAATTTTCTAAAAATTTAAATTAAATGAAGTAGTTTTAAAAAATGCTTTCGACTTTCCTTCGTTTTCTTATGCATAGACATCACTGGTAACACCTAAAAAGGCATGCCAGAGAAACATTATGTTATGAATTCGAAAAACCCGATGATAGAGTATATTTACCGAAGGACAATGATAAAATATATTTATAGTAGGTGAAATTTATTCAAGTATCTACATATATTATATACCATTATATAACATTGAGTTGTTATACCGATTGCGTTTTTATTTCTTTAATTTTCAAAAATTCATTCAGATTATAATTTTATTTATTTATGTAAAAATTGATAAAAAAATGTAATAATTAAAATAAAAATTAATCTCAAGAAAAATCCATTAAATAAGGATAATTAAACATGAATAATAACGAGAAATGTAAATAAAATAAAGCCTCTTTTTCATTTTAATTTTTACATTTTCATATTAATTTTGTAGAATTATAACAACGACAAATGATATGATAAATTTAAAAATAATTATAAAAATAACTAAATATAAACATATAAAAATTAGTTAAAAATAAATATAATATAGGAAAGTTTAAAACTGAATCAATCTATTTAAAATTATATAAGTAAACTAAAAAATCAAAAATTTAAAAAATTACAAATTTCTATAGTTCATTTTGATTTAAAATTCCTTCACTTTCAGCCTAACAAAATCACAATTATAAATTTATTTTAATTTAATATTATATTTTAGAATAAAATTCATATTCAAATATTTAAATTATTATATTTATTATAAAAAAATTTGATTATAAAATGTAAAGTTTCTTTGTTATGAATTTTATTTTATTTTTATAATTTTAAACATAATATTTTATTTTTATTTGACAGTATTTTTGTTACTTGATTTTTAAAAACAAAATAAAAAATCAACATATTTAAATCAAATTCAATAATTAAAATTATTTTTATTTAATTTTTATAATATATTTTAACTAAAATAAATTAAACAGTAATTATTTTTATAATCAGTTATAATAATAATATTATTATAATTATTATATTATTAGACCGTGTATATTTACAATCACTGCAACTCGAATTTTTATATATATATATATTATTTATTATATTTTAAATTTTTTTTATTATAATAAAATTTGCGTTACACAATAATAATAAATAGAACTGGTATGTGATTGTAAAAACGAAAAAAGAAAAATTTATGAAATTTTAAAAAATTTAAGCTATAAAATATTGCAAATTTTTTTAACATTATATACCAAAATTTGCAATTTTTAAGAATAAAAAACTTTTTAATTTATCATTACTAAAAAAATAAATAAAAAAAATTTGACGAAAAATTAGAATTTGAATAGTGTTAAAATTAAAATATGAAATTAAAAATATAAAATTGAATGAAAAAGATAAATATGGATCATGTGGGGTTGAATGTAAACCAAATGTAAAGTTAAAGTATGAAAAATAGAGATTGATGAAAAATTATATGCATAAAAAAAAAAAGTAAAAAATGGAGTGGATACATCTACTTACCTTGCATTGTACAATGCATCTAGTTCTACAAGTGTATCCATATCAAAATCAAAAGGAAGATGGGATGGAAAAACAAGATGGAATTAGAGTTGGAGAATAAACATTTTTCAAAGACGTCCTGTACCAGAGTTAAACGAATGATAGAATGAGAAAATAAGGTGGAATTAGAGTTGGAGAAGAAACTTTTTTCAATACACGACTAGCTAATTGAAGATTTTGTAAGGTATAGTTTTATGTGCAGTTGCATAAAAATAAGAAGAATGCATGGAAATGGCAAGCAAATTCGTGTACCCAACAAAAACAGCATACAAGACTAAAGACCACACGAAAGAATGTAGAACAAGACATGAAGATCATTTTTAAAAAAATCTTGGTATCCGAAAAGCTTAGCAAATGGTATTAGAAATGATATCTTTATAGGATAATATCATGAAGAGAGAGGTGATTGAAGCTAACGTAAGAGCTTGTGCAAAGTATAGAACTCAAGTGAAAACAACACAACACATTTTCTTTGGATGTCCTTTTGCATCTATTGTCTAAGGGGAGTGTCTAGCATGGCTTGACTTGGATGTAGCATTGCTCTTCATCGTACTACTAGGGATCATTTTATGCAATTCAATAGGTTAACTCCATTTCCTATCAAATTCAAGCATAAATGGATGACTATTTGGTTTGCATTAATTTAATCTTTATGCCTAGTGAAAAATCAAGTTATTTTTAACTCACAAGAAATGTATGAAGATGATGTTGTGGACTTAACTAAGCTTAGATCATGAATGTACTTAAAACAAAGAATACAACTTTTCACTACCCTTTGAATCGCTGATAAACCATTATTCTGTTGATTTATTTGTGGAAAATTAATTATAATTACAATATAATTTATGATTATTTAATTGTAATTCCACCTAACTTTCCTTATTTTTTGTAGGAATGGTCACGCAAGCAAAGAATTCGAAAACAGGCAAGTTTTGGATAAAAAGAGAGTAAAAGAAGTATAAAAAGATAATACATCTAATGCGATAATGAAACGTCAGCCCTATGGCAGAATGACCGCGATCACTAAGGAAACCGCTAGGTCAAGTCCGGTCCACCACATTAAAACCCTAGTCCACGCCTATAAAAGGAAGGCTCTACTACACCACATTACACCATCCTAGGCTCCAAAGACCACACCACTCTCTGGGACGTAACCCTATCATTACCCCGGAGACACAATATATACAGTATATTTCCGTAGGATTTTAGAGGCAGAAGCTCTTCATCAGAGTGCAAGTTGCAATGTCTTATTACCAACCTTGCTGGTACTACGATTTTGTCATTCTCTTCTAGAAATAGATTATGAATTATTCTACGAGATTAGTATGTTTTTATTTGTTTTATCTCTCTACATGTAACTAATCCCCAAACCATGAGGCTTTGGTGAAACTTATAATGTAACCAATTAAACTCCTTTTTTCTTTTTATGAATGATTTTGTATTTCTGTTCAATTGTGTTTTCCTTATTATGCATAATTAATTAATGAGAATTAATTTATAAGTTAATTGAGGTATAGACGATCATACCATTTTCTAATTAACGGAACTACAAACTAATCTGAATCTAAGGGTTTTGGAGGATCAATCGGTATTAGTTTAACAACTTCATATGTTGTTTATGCTTCTCTTAATTATATACCTTGTATGATCATTGAGGTAGTAACTTAAGGAAAAGAATATTGTTAGTAACTTAAGGGAAAGAATATTGTTATTGCATGATCATTGGGTAGTAATGGAATGAGAACGGATGGTTAGCAATCGACTCAAATCATTCATAAGGGAATTAAGATGAAATTGGGTAAAGTTATAAGGGAAACCAAAGTCTCATGTTTTTTTGTATTTGAATCGTTTACTCTCGTTTTGTCTTCTTTTTACATTTTTTTTTTTTCTGGTGAGCTTAAAAACTAAGATTTAATCATTTTTTTAAGATTGTTGAAATACTCTATGGGAATGATATTAAGGATTTTAAATACCCTTTTCTACTCCAACAATTACGTTTTATCTAAACAAAAATAAGATATTATAATTTGACATAATACATCTTATAAACTCTGTATATTTTATTTTATAAAATTTCTAATACTCCATTAATATATGTTATTGACTTATAAAATAAAAAATGAAAAATTTAATTAAAACCAAAATTTTTTCAAAAAATATATCTTAATGATAAAATTCAAAATTCAAAATTTTTATTTCTATCATTTAACATTTTTATCTTTCTGATTATGTTGTAGTACGATAAACCATCATTTTGTTGGTTTATCTATGGAAAATTAATTATAATTACAATGTAATTTATGGTTATTTAATTGTAATTTTACCTAATTTTTCTTATTTTTGCAGGAATGGTCACGCAATTAAAGGATCCGAAGATAGGCAAATTTTAGACAAAAAGAAGGTAAAAGAAGCATAAAAAAGATAATACATCTAATGCGACAATGATACATCATCCTTACGATACTGCAAGATTGTGTAGATTTGTCGTGACGGCTAAGAAAGCGGCTAGG